>JAVGWX010000006.1:107956817-108556817 GCA_036924085.1 Ariolimax columbianus
TGAGGCCGACAGGGGGATCCAGCTGTTTGGGCAGCCTAGGGTCTCCATATTCAGCGCCCAGGCTTGCGCTTTGGAGAGGCTACTCACAGGACACCACTCGCATGGTCTACAGAGTGGGATGCCTATGATGATTGATTGATTAATTGATTGATGAGCACCTACTATGACCAAGATGAGTGCAAAGACAAATTCTGGACAATTGTAGCATCATTAGCGGAAAGCAATTCCATGAGTTCATGGAACGAAAGTATTAGTCGCATCTGTTTGCTTGGGCAGACTATTTTATTGGTAGATTTGGAAGAGGGCATCCCTGATAACAAAATCAAATGCTTTTATGAGTTCTAAGAAGGAGAAATAAAAGGGCTGATTTTTCCAACGTGAATCTTCTTGGAACTGCAGACAAAAAATGTCGATCATTGATCTTTCAAATTTAAATCCACTCTGAAACTCTAGATACACACGATCAGCCAATGTTTGTAGCTGTAGTAAGGTTATTTCGATGAAGCTTTGCTTACAACACTAAGCAAAGAGACACCTCAATAGTTAGTACAGTCAATTCTATCATCTTTGTTTTTGTATAATATTACAATCTATACATCTCTAATACTTTGAGGTATAATGACCTCGTTTCAGCACTGACATAACACCATGTACAGCGGTTGTAAGAGTGCACCCTTACAGCGCTTGATCCAGTCAAGTGGGATCCGTCGCTGCCTGGTACTTTCCCCTGGCCAAGTTATAAATAGTTATTTTCAGAATTTTATAGATTCGATATCCAGCTCATCCATTCTGGGACAGTTTTTGAAAGCGTTTCCATTGCTTGATCTGCTTTCTTTTAGCTGTTAATTTCTCGCCATTGGTGTATTTGAGGGGTGCAGTATCCCTACTTGCAAGATCAACAACTTTCTTTATACCATTGTACATTTGTCTGACGTTCCCTGTTTCTGCTGCAGACTCGATGTTTTCACTGAACTATAGCAATACGCAAATGCCGAAACAACGAGCTGTTTGTTTCACGTGGCTTCCAGCAGACTGAAATTTGTCCAGTGTATCCACACGTATTTAATCAGAGCAGCGCGCTTGGCCTCAATGACGGGTGTCATGTCCTTCACTTTCGCTTCAAACCAGTCATCCTCTTCCTAAGGCAGCAGGTGTAGTGCCATGGATGAGATTTCGGAGATGTTGCCAGGTCTTTGTATTTGTGGTGTCATAATGCGGTCTATTGTTGCTAAATCCGTGTATCAGTGCAGACTGTAACATTCTACGTGCGTTGGTAAGGTACTTACTTCCGTTTCTGGTGGTAGAACTTCCTTGACTGCAATTTAATTTATTCAGCAAACCAATGAATGATCACTATCCCAGTATGTACTTTGATAAGATCGCGTGTGGAGCACATACTTGATTAGAGAGCTTCAGACAAGATTAGATCCAGTTGAAGAAGTGCACACACGAAACATGTATCTGTTCACAAATACACATTCACATACATTCAAATACATTCATATACACGAGGATGAGTCAGATAAGTAGGTCACAAATAGCCATTAAGAAAAAAACAATACATGTTATCGAGTGGTCCGCTGGGGTGTCTGTTGGTGACAAGAACAGCACCACTGCCTCACAGATAACATATAGTAAGAGGCGGCTAACTGTGTGGTATGGCATAACACCGGTCATAGATAGGTGGTTTGCTTAGAGCAGCATAGATGGCGCCTAACAGGCTGTGGGTCTACTTTGCTCTAGTGTTTGAGTCTATTAAGATGAACTTGCACATCGGTTAACCACCCTCTAGTTAACCACCAGAGCTGGGACCTGCACAGGGGCACCTGCCCTTGTAGAAGTACAGGTCGACTAAGAACTAAGAACAATACATGAGATACGAACTTGGAAACTATTTGTTATTGAACTTACATTGTCTCTTATTTCTCAACATGGTTGGCCACCAACGTTAGTCCTCTTATCTCATCGCCGTATCAGTCCACTGACAGGCCCATTCGGTTCATTATGTGTCCTTCAATTTATTTGGATACAAATCATTAGCGTACTTTTTGTAAAGTCAATCGATAATTTATTATGCTGCAGGAAAAACCATACTTCTTCCTCTTCTTTGCTTTCGGTCTCGTTTGCTCGTTTTATGCCACTAGATGGGCTGCCTCCATGAAGTGACACGTCAGTCGCAGGTACTCAATGGTTCCCCACGGTTTCGTATGCTCGTTTTATGCCACTAGATGGGCTGCCTCCATGAAGTCACACGTCAGTCGCAGGTACTCAATGGTTCCCCACGGTCTCGTATGCTCGTTTTATGTCAT
Organism: Ariolimax columbianus; assembly: GCA_036924085.1. NCBI lineage: Eukaryota > Metazoa > Mollusca > Gastropoda > Stylommatophora > Arionidae > Ariolimax > Ariolimax columbianus. The sequence continues at coordinate 107,959,127 of JAVGWX010000006.1, forward strand.
GGCATTATGCCATTTGGCTTGGCTTGGCTTCGTTCATTCTCAATCTCCCACTACCAAACACTGAAAGGGCTTAAGTAGCAAAATGTAGTCCAGTGAACGGAATGCGTTGTATCGTAGTTTACATCTTGACTGCGATATTTGCACCTTTCGTTCCAACACATCCGACTTCAGCAAGCATTTTTTTAGTACCGGGTTAGCATTTCCTCTTCGATCCGTTCTCCTTAGCCAGTCTGCCCTGCTTCAGCCTGTTATCCAGGATCACCGCATGGAGGTGTAGAAGGGTCTTGGCAGCTTTAGTTCGCTGACCCTGACGCTAGCAGTCAGCTATGAGTCGCTGACCACTGCAGCTCATGCGCTGCTCAGCATCTTGACCCAATTATGCCATTTGTTAATATCAACTTTTATTTTCAGTATTGCAGAAGTTTCAAATGATTATTTACCTAATGTCATGTTACCTGATCCCTAGACATTGTGGTCGCTTGTAGATTCTTTCACGTGTCATCTGAGTGGATAATGTTAATCTCAGCGTCTGTCTGCGGAGAATTTCATTAACGTCATCGATTTTTAATCGTCTTGTTCTTCCCCTTGGACGAGGTAATGTGTAGTCACGTGAGTGATATGTCCAAACATTACATTTGATTGTCTGTCTACATAAACCTTATACGATATTTTTTTAAAAACAATTCTTCTTCACACTTCTTTGTTTTTAAATATGTATCTTCTAGTAACCGTGACTAATTCTGAATCATCTAACTCTGAATGTTGTTGTGACATTTTAAAATCCGTGAGCCGAAATATTAATTACCAGTGTTATCTGCTAAGGCTAACACAAACCACTGTTTATTTACTTATGATTCCTTCCTGGAAAATTATTGCCAAAGTCAATAAGTGGTACTGATAATGTTATATGATAACCAACCCTAAATAAGGCAATGATATCATAGCGCAGCCCGTAGCTGTAAGTGGCAAATTGTATTTCGAGTTTGACAGTGACGTCAGTAAATGAACTCTTCATACTCATTGTTCTCTTAGCGAGGACCCAAACTGTATGTGGTGAAATGTTACCGTAGTATATCTAAATGCGTACCAGTTATCAGTATGTGTACATGGTGCAAGTATATTACTTTAGACATGTGTTTGTTTTATTTTTTTTGTTTTGTTTTATGTGCATAATTGTTTTTGGTCGAGACGACTGGGGGTAACTCGGGATACAGGCACTCTGATCTTACTCGAATTCATGGCCAGTTTGTTTGGGTAAACACAATATTGGGCGCATAAATGAACATGAACAAAGGCTGCTGGAATTCTGTCCCCCCAAACAAAAAAAATTTAAAAAAATAAAATAAAATATATATATATATATATCTGCATCACAAACTCCTACTCTGCAACAAAAGATTGCCTTAAGGTATCATGGAAACACCCAAGATCAGGTCATTGGCACCAGCTGGACTTTATCGTCACCAGAAGAAAACATCTGAATCACACACAATTAACACGCGGCTACCCGAGCGCTGACTAATACTGATCACACGTTGGTCGTTGCTCGCGCCAACTACCTAAGAGAATCTTCACAGATAATCACAAACCCTTTTTGAGGATACATATAGTCAACACAAAGGATCCAGAAAAGTTTTCCAAGTTTCAACAGCAGCTTGCAGATGTTCTCACTGATACACGAGGAGATTGTACAGCTAGTGAAAGGGGGGGTGTAATCAAAGAAGCTACCCTCAAAGCAGCAGTAACAGCTTATGGCATTAGAGAACACAGGAATCAAGACTGGTTTGAGGCAAATAGTCGGAAACAGCAGGCTTTGAAAAAAAAGGCAGCAGTACTAAGAAACGAAGACAAAAAAATCATGAAACTCTCAATGTATTGAAACAAGCGGGACAATTAGTGCAAAAGACAGAAAGACAGTGTGCAAATAACTTTTGGATACATTTATGTGAGAATATCCAAGATACCTTCAATAAGGGTAACATCAGAGGCATGTATGAAGGGATAAAGAAAGCCATCGGCAAATAGGCAAAAAGAGTGCATCGCTAAATGCTTTATCTGGGGAGATCATCACTGACAAAAGAAAACAGTTAGATAGGTGGTTAGAGCACTAACTTGAACTCTACTTCAGCGAGACCGAGCTAATAGCAGATGCCATTAATGCCACGCCAACTCTGGACAACCTGGACTCGCTGCCAACCATGGCAGAAGTTAACTGTGCTGTTACTGACCTTGCTTCTCTCAAGGCTCCAGGAAAGGATGGAATCCCAGTAGAGGTCATCAAGAGTGGAAAGGATATACTTGCTCCACAGATACATCGATTGACAAGATTATGCTGACATGAAGGACAGGCTCCACAGAAATTCAAAGATTTGAGCATTGTAACCTTGTTCAAGAACAAGGGGAACGGAGGGACTGCAACAACTACAGAGGCATTTCGCTTCTGTGTACCGTTGGGAAGATACTTGCCAGAATTGTTCTACGGAGACTCCAGGTCCTAGGAGACCAAGTTTATCCAGAGTCACATTGCGGTTTTCGATGGAATAGGTCTACCACAGATATGATACTCTCGTTACGAGAGTTGCCAGAGAAATGCAGAGAACAAAAGCAACCATTGCATATCGCTTTCATAGATCTCTTGAAGGCATTTGGCTTGGTCAGTCGTGTGAGTCTGTTCATAGGGCTGAGGTGGATTGGTTGCCCACCAGTTCTTCTGAGCATTATTGAGTCATTCCACACTGTCATGAAATGCACCATCAACATAGACGGTACGTTCTCAGAAGAGTTTGCAATCAAGTGCGGAGTAAAACAAGGCTGTGTAATTGCTCTAAAACTCTTTGGAATATATTTCTCCCTTATCTTGGAACATGCATTTCATGACGGGGAAGGTGGTGTCTCGCACATATGGTGGTCTATTCAATTCGTAAAGCTGAAAATCAAGGCTAAAGTAAACGGTGCTGACGAGAGAGCTGATATTTGCGTATGTCGCAATTACGACTCACTAAGAGAAGGAACTGCAAAGATTACTATCTGTATTTTCGGATGCATGCTGTGAGTTTGGGTTAACAATCAGAAACACAAAAACACAAGTTATGGTCCAGGGTGCAAACAAACCACCAGTGATCTCGATTGATGATGAATAATAAACAATCCCTGGACCAAGAGATCAATATCAGTATAGGCAAGGTAGCAACAACAATGAGTAGATTAACAAAAATGGTCTGGGAAAACAAGAAGCTCATTGTTAAAACAAAATCACTTGTTTACCAGGCCTGTGACCTCATCATCCTTCTTCATGGCAGCGAGGCATGGTCTACCTACATGCACCAGAAGAGGCGACTAAACAGCTATCACATGAGGTCTACCTACATGCACCAGAAGAGGCGGCTAAACAGCTATCACATGAGGTCTACCTACATGCACCAGGAAAGGCGGCTAAACAGCTATCACATGAGGTCTACCTACATGCACCAAGAGAGGCGGCTAAACAGCTATCACATGGTCTACCTACATGCACCAGGCGACGCGGCTAAACAGCTATCACATGAGGTCTAACTACATGCACCAGGAGAGGCGGCTAAACAGCTATCACATGAGGTCTACCTTCATGCACCAGGAGAGGCGGCTAAACAGCTATCACATGAGGTCTACCTACATGCACCAGGAGAGGCGGCTAAACAGATATCACATGAGGTCTACCTACATGCACCAGGAGAGGCGGCTAAACAGCTATCACATGAGGTCTACCTACATGCACCAGGAGAGGCGGCTAAACAGCTATCACATGAGGTCTACCTACATGCACCAGGAGAGGCGGCTAAACAGCTATCACATGAGGTCTACCTACATGTACCAGGAGAGGCGGCTAAACAGCTATCACATGAGGTCTACCTACATGCACCAGGAGAGGCGACTAAACAGCTATCACATGAGGTCTACCTACATGCACCAGGAGAGGCGACTAAACAGCTATCACATGAGGTCTACCTACATGCACCAGGAGAGGCGACTAAACAGCTATCACATGAGGTCTACCTACATGCACAGGAGAGGCGGCTAAACAGCTATCACATGAGGTCTACCTACATGCACAGGAGAGGCGGCTAAACAGCTATCACATGAGGTCTACCTACATGCACCAGGAGAGGCGGCTAAACAGCTATCACATGAGGTCTACCTACATGCACAGGAGAGGCGGCTAAACAGCTATCACATGAGGTCTACCTACATGCACAGGAGAGGCGGCTAAACAGCTATCACATGAGGTCTACCTACAAGCACCAGGAGAGGCGGCTAAACAGCTATCACATGAGGTCTACCTACATGCACAGGAGAGGCGGCTAAACAGCTATCACATGAGGTCTACCTACATGCACAGGAGAGGCGGCTAAACAGCTATCACATGAGGTCTACCTACATGCACAGGAGAGGCGGCTAAACAGCTATCACATGAGGTCTACCTACATGCACCAGGAGAGGCGGCTAAACAGCTATCACATGAGGTCTACCTACATGCACAGGAGAGGCGGCTAAACAGCTATCACATGAGGTCTACCTACATGCACCAGGAGAGGCGGCTAAACAGCTATCACATGAGGTCTACCTACATGCACAGGCGAGGCGGCTAAACAGCTATCCCATACGGTGCCTGCGCAGAATCCTGTCGGTTAAATAGCAAGACAGGATGACCAACGCAGAGGTGTTGGAGTTAACAGGCAATGTCACAATCTTTTCCATGCTTATTCTTTGAAGGCTCCACCAGCTGGGACACACTATGAGGATTGATGATGGCAGAATACCAAAATATCTTCTCTATGGGGGGTTACAGTTGGGGAGAAGGTTTCGGGGTCGGCCACTACTTCGGTACAAGGATGTATGCAAGCGGGATATGCATGATGCGGGCATCGATTTTGGAATCATGGGAACAGGACGACATGGATCGTGTTGCATGGAGGGGCAGGATTAAGCATCGAATACAGACAAAGGAGATACTGATTGCGGATAGGCTGAAGACTCGGCGTTTGAGAAGACACGCCACACCATGCGATGCCGCAAACGGTTCTGACTGTTCTTGCACACACTGTGGAAGAAGCTAATCTGCCGGGATTGGTCTTTCGAGTCACATTCATAACCGTCATGAACTGTAGTTACATACCTTTTTTTCAAAGCACAATTACTATCGTATGACAAGACGAAAAGAGCCAATGATCTGATGAGACATGTGGCAAGTATTTTAAATAATGTGTCCATGTTATCAGTGTATTATCAATTTGCACATGTTATCGGTATATTACTTAATATGTACATGGTAATACTATATTAGTTTATTAGTATATGTTAATAGTATATTAGTTAGTGTGTACATATGTCAGTATATTACTATTGTGCACATGGTACGCGCATAGTACACAATATGTACATGGCACTCGTATATTATTGTATGTGTACATGCTATCCTTATTTTATACCTAATGTGTACGTGCTAGCAGTATATTACCTAATGTGTACATGTTACCTATAACTGACTGAATGTGTACAAGTTATACATGTTAACTGTATCTGACTAGTGTACAATTTTGACACGTTATCTTTTTTGAATGTACACACGTTGAACACGCTACCTGTATTTGTTTAAGTACGTATGTGTCACAAGTTGGCCATCTTTATTTGATGTAACTAATTACGGTCACTCTGACCATATTACTTTGGTCACATCACATGCCAGAACGGTCTTGGAAACTAAAATACTTTTGTTCCATCAAACGTCAGAACGGTCTTCGAAACTAAAATACTTTGGTCACATCAAACACCCGAACGGTCTAGGAAACTAAAATACTTTGGTTCCATCAAACGCCAGAACGGTCCAGGACACTCAAATACTTTCGACACATCAAACGTCAGAATGGTCTAGGAAACTAAAATACTTTGGTTCCATCAAACGTCAGAACGGTCTAGAAAACTAAAATACTTTGGTCACATCAAACGCCAGAACGGTCTAGGAAACTAAAATAATTTGGTTCCACCAAACGCCAGAACGGACTAGGAAACTAAAATACTTTGGTTCCATCAAACGCCAGAACGGTCTAGGAAACTAAAATACTTTGGTTCCATCAAACGCCAGAACGGTCTAGGAAACTAAAATACTTTTGACACATCAAACGTCAGAACGGTCTAGGAAACTAAAACACTTTGGTTCCATCAAACGCCAGAACGGTCTAGGAAACTAAAATACTTTCGACACATCAAACGTCAGAACGGTCTAGGAAACTAAAATACTTTGGTTCCATCAAACGCCAGAATGGCCTAAGAAACTAAAATACTTTGGTTCCATCAAACGCCAGAACGGTCTAGGAAACTAAAATACTTTGGTTCCATCAAACGCCAGAACGGTCTAGGAAACTAAAATACTTTGGTCACATCAAACGTCAGAACGGTCTAGGAAACTAAAATACTTTGGTTCCATCAAACGCCAGAACGGTCTAGGAAACTAAAATACTTTGGTCACATAAAACGCAAGAATGGTCTAGGAAATACAAAATAATGCTGAAGAGTATGGAACACGAAACAGAGCGAGGACCAGGAGACGATGAACACAGGCCATTAGAGAAGTTCTGAGGATGACAGTGAAAGTCTAGAGAGCTGCCCGAACATAAAGACACATACAGATCGACTCTTGTGAGGACGACATTCTGAAACGGCCAAGCTACAAAATGCTAAAGATACCACAGTAATCATCAAGATGTAGCAAGGAAGTGAGTGGTTAGGCACATCTGATGGTGATGGAAGTCAAACTTGTTCCACAAACCAGGGAGGCCAAGTCCATGTTATTTGTGGATACCTTTACAGAAGATGGATGTGATATCACCGTGTAATAACAGTAAAATATGTTTCCTGGAGTAATAACAAGTAGGCAATAGAGCGTGTAAGCTCCGTGACAATTTAATATCTGCCTAACTTACTAGTATGTCCACTTGTGCTGTTTAGAGACGTGGAGAGCCAAGTGTTCTATATGACGATGTATGCCTGTGTTGTTGTAGCGTTTTTATTTATCCACCTACGACGTGTTCTTCCTCGTGCTTTGTAGTCAGTCGATCTTGTGAAAAATGGGAGTTGATTAGGTTATTTATCGTTAGAGGGCCGCACATCGTATTTTCTGTTTTGCTGTGTTTCAGCACACCGAGTGCCGTACATCATATTTCCGGTCTTTGTACGTATTGAGTATAATAATTCTCAAACTGTGCCTTATGTAATCGTTTGTCATTCTGTCTCCTCTGATGACACTGGTCTTTCTGCATATATTATTGCTACACGTAAAATGTACTTCTTCTGTGTCTTGGATTTGAACTCCGTTAATCACTGATAGCAGCAAGGTGTTGTTACAAATATGCTTTTTACCAGTTTTAATTTTGAGACCAAACATGTTTTTAAGTGTAATTAGTTATTGCACTTGAAAAATCACAACATAAGTGTTCTGGTATATAATTTCCATTTCACTATCATCTTGTGCAGAAGAAAATTGAACTCTTGGCAATGGTTAATGTTGGTATGTTTCTCGTATGTTAATATCTTGTTTAATATCAATCATTAGGAACAGTATCAACTACTGGATTAATAAATTCATCTGTGGGACATTACGGTCGCCTTCACTAACAACATGCAAGCATGATGAAAATGAAGACGAAAAGGACAAAGGAAGGAGTAAAACTAATTACTGAAGTTCCTGAACACCCAAAATGCTATTTATATAATATAGTCATTAATGAATATAAATAGAGTTTCAAGCAACGAAAGCAACACATGTAGTCACTCTCTATTTTAGCTTTGCGCAATATAACGTGCCACGGATTTCATATTTTGCCAAACGGGTTGATCCCCGTCATTGATACTTTCTCTTCTCCCAGGGCCTATAATTATTCTCAATATAATATACTTCTACACTTAACCCACGATGAGTATAAATAGGAGATATTTGAGTTAGAATGCTATTTTTTCGAACTGATGTCTAGTCAAACGTAATTTCGCCAGCTTTTCTTATTAATTTTTGGTTGTCATTTCACTCAATTTTGTATAAGATTTTCAAACGCATAGTACATGCAAACATTAAGCGACCTGTACGTAAGGATACAATACTGAAACATCGTGTCATTAATATTGGGCGTGCAGGTCATTATCAAGCCAGCTTAAGGTCTTGTGTGAGGCCCAGGTCTCGACAGAGGATACCACAGCTACTTAAGGCATGCACAGATAACACTACAAATATAAAACAGGTGGGAACTAAAGTCACAAACCTTATATGACCAAATGATGAACAGAATCCACTGGTGCCGACTAATCTTCACATAAAAGTGCTCAAGAAGGTTTCAGTCCCCACAGGAACAACATCCGAAGTGAGGCATTGTGTCATTTCAGAGATTTTCAAACACGACCTTCTCCAAGTATGTGACCCCACGAATTGGACGGTCTTCTCGCTTGACAATGATCATTGATCTCTTATTTGTTTTCTTATAACACTTCCTCGGTGAATGTCTCTGCTGTCTACGATCTACATAGCTACTACTGTATGTATCCATCTCTTCCTCTTTGATTTCTTAGTTCATATTTGTGTCGTTCTGTTGTTCCCGCTTGCTCCTGGAGTTGCCAAAACTACGTAGGTTATGGTTTTGTTAGCTGTGTACTAAATAACCCTATTTATGTTCATGAACATGACCTTATTATGTATTGATTGTTCAGATTCACGTCTGACAAGGGTTGTTGCTCGAATCAGAGTTGTCAATTTCGGCTTTTTTCGCACAAATCTTACGGATTGTTTGAAGTCCAGATGTCAAATTTCTTTGGCCAATAACCGAAAATCTAGCCAGGTTTTTAAAAATGTAATGGCTCTTTTCTGATTGTATAATTTAAATTATAAAAACATATTTTTAAAAACATTTTTCTTCTTTCCTTAAAAAATAAAACAAAGATCCCATCACGCCATGCAACGCTAAGGAAATATGGTGTTAGGCCCATATTATTTTGTAACCCACGGCACATAGTGGATGATGTGATCAGCATCACGCCTGCCGCCTTTACTTTCCAGATTTTTCTGGTACCCAATTTTTGTGGCTGGGTCGACCACAGGAGCCGATTCGCAATTTCCTTGACAAATGCGCAGACATTATTTAAATATAAAACTTGGCATGTTTGACGAAGCTGGCAGCAACTAATTAGTATTAGCGATACAAATCCGTCAACGTTTTTCTGTTGACTTTGTTTTCATCAAATGCATGGAATTACAATTGTACATTATATCAGGACAAACAGTAGTCCTATCAACATGCCCTTAAGCTGTGGAGTTAAAAGTGTTCCATACAGATGATATAAAACGCAGAAAAGTGAAGTGACAAGCACACAGTTTAATATGGGACAATGCTCGGGAGGTCGTCCCTATCAATATTCGTATCGATCAACAATTTAATAGAGCAGTTACTGGTTATGACTGCTGGCTGTCTTCGGTTGACAGTTGAATTGATAAAATAAATATGGTTATATACGAATGTATAGTGAGGCGGCGCGTAGCTTAGGTGTGAACCGTCTGTTTCACAATCTCAATGCTCCAGGTTTGAGTCCACACACACCCACACACACACCACACACACCACACACACACCACACACCACACACACACACACACACACACACACACACATATATATGTATACATACATACAAACATTCATAAACACATACGCTCACACAAAGACATGCATGCACACTCCATTGCTAATACGTTTGATTAGATAATCAATTTATTAAACATTTGTTTTATTTTGTAACTTCAATTTGAACTTTCGATCGGGATATAACTATGAAGACTAACATAACCCCCCCCCCCCCCCCCCCCCCCTTTTCCACCCAAATGGTAATTTTCTTTTTTTCCATAAATTTAGCTGGACATTTGGAAAATCATATTGTAGCTTGTTATCTGTTATCAAATGTTTTGTCGTAGACAGCTCTGATAACTTACATACACTTTCAAAATCTATTAAGCTATAATTATAAACATAGATAATTCTCTCTGACAAATTCAGATCGTGAATGTAAGTTACAACCAGTCCCTACAAATGATAGTCATTGTCCTGAATTTGTATGTTGAACCAATATTGGTTTATGGAAATGAACTAGACAAGCGATAAGCAGGACAGAAAAATCAATTGTAGAAGCCTAAATGAAGCTTATGGGGAAAGTACTTTATATACGAGTACTTTAGTCGAAGATAGAACGAGATAGAAGTGTAACATATCAAAAGCAACTAAAGAAATACAAATGGCAGAAACTACTCTCACACATATTTATGAAATAAGGATATAAAAAAAACCAGGTGATAATGAGAAGGATTGACGGTCAAATTATATAACGAAGACAGAGAAAGGATCTGCGCAAGCATGGCAATATGTCTAGGAAAACAGGAGCTCACTGAAACGTACAAAACAAAAATGATTGAGGAAGAGTTGGAGTGGCCCATTGCGATGAGCTCTGTCTTATAGAATATATAAGCAAACTAGTAATCTCAGATTCACCTTAAGGGAAGTGACAGGAATAGACAATGTCCTTTACTATTCTAGAACAAAACTCTTTGTCAGTTAATATGTGAACCGAGATTCTTCTGTCAAGCATAACGCTAATTAGGGCATAAGTAAAGGCAACATTGACAGCGAACAAACACATACAGCACACGTTGTTTTATAGAGGAACGATAATAATCTCAGGAACGATAAAGATATTCCTTCATCTGTCATCAAGTATTTGGTCATGCTAGATCAGCAGTCCCGTCGTCAGGACAAAGTCACAATCTTTTCTAGTGTAACAGCGTCCCATGTACTTATACTGATCACAGTCAACCACATTATCTATATGTAACAGAGCTATCGTATACTTCTCTTCAATCAGTTATTCTTTTCATACAATATTAAATATCATCATCATCATCAGTCAGTCCCATAACCTAGAAGGTCGTTAATGTTGTTAATGTACCGGTATTGCAGGTTGTAGTACCAGCTCACGCCATACAACAACAGTTAGTCTTGGGCCGCTAGACCTGACGGAGCCCATCTCTCTCCAGATGGCAGTTTATTATAGTTGTGTCTAAATTTCATACAACGGAGCTGACACTGTCTTCAGCTAGGATGAAGGGCGCCAATCTCGTGAAGTTCAGCTGGGTGAACTAGACCGTGAGTTATGACAACATGTTTAGTGCTATTCATATAGCCGATGTCCATTCCAGGATAATCAAACGGAAGAAAATAAAACACACAAAACAAACGAATTAACCAGTCCAAATTGAAAACAACACGTTTCCGTGAACACACGGGAAAATCGTCGTCTAGTGTGAATTCCCAACAAATCCATGGTCTGGCGGCATTTTTAATGAACTAAAACAGAAGAGCAATGTAGACCCGCAGCGAGTTATGGTGCCATATTTGCTGCTCTCCTGTTAATGTAATAACCATTAACATGTTCTTTAACTGAATGTATAAATCGGTTGTTGAAGGTTATACAACATAAACCTTTTCCCATGAACTGTAATCAGTAAAAAATATACTACAGAGCTGATGTATCATACAATTTGTCACAACATCACACAATCTTGGATTAGCATTTTGGTATGGTATATGATACACGTGTCAATATTGGCTTTCATGACTAAATCTGAAGTCCGTAGAATGTAAGCATAAGATAAACGTTGATATCTCAATTGAATTATGAAGTCATGTGTAATTATAATACCAAACGTTTTCCGTTTAAAAAAATGCAATACATCTCAATCATCTTTATTTTAAAGACACAGGCAATCCTGCCAAGTCTATTTTCAGATGGCCGAGTACCTTTTACCGCATATTTAATATCTGGCTACGTTTGGTTGCTAGTGATAGTAATAAATATTGATGGCTGACAAAACGTGCTGTCCATTGTCACTTCACCCTGATAGCTGGCTGCATTTATTGTGGACTTCTTTGAAATGAAGGTAATATGAATAATGTGCATATACACACATTCTCATAATCAGATCAAGATTATATTTTATCCAAGAGCCCTCGATGTAATTTAACTGGTACATATTTTCGATTCATTGTCAAATAGTAAAACCTATAAGCTTAATAATTAGATTCTTCTAAACTATTTCATTTATCCGATCTCCTGTCTTCCACTTGTTGCAATTCTATATATGCCTCTGACACACAACCATTGGGGAAAGTTAAGGTTAGAGCATAGAATCACGGATAACATATTATTTCATGTATCATTTGCAATCGGATAAATGTAGACATATTTTTCCTGGCATTTCACTCTCCTTTCTTCTTAACACATGGTTCTAGATCTCCATCTTTTTGATTATATTGGGTTTTAATCTATGAACTACAGCTATGAAAACACACTGCTAGAATATAATTTTCCAGAAACAAAACAAAAAAACAGCAATTCATGTTTCAGTTACTTCTTCTGTGCTGGTCATACATTTTTACTCCCATTCTATGTTATGGTATGTTGTGCAGATGTTTAGACAATTTTTATCTGCTTGCTTTGGTGTACAGGAAATGTTATAGCATATCATCTGAAGAAAATTACCACTTACATCGGCAATCTCCTGTCTCATAGAGAAATTTCCAACATTTTTTTTTTTTTAATTCTTTAAAAAAATATTAAACACAGAAAACACTAACACAATTGATTCCAGTGTAAAAATACAAGATAATTAGTTTATTACAAATCTAGTCATTTACAGCATTATTACTTTTCTATATATTACTAATAATTATATATCGGGATCCGCCATCAACTAACTTGGTGGAATCTCGGACTGATAAGCAAGTTCAATTGTCTACCTCGTTAAATGCAACTTGTTCTATAATTGAATAACTATCTTCTGGTCTTATAATGTTCTTCGACCTCTTCTGATGTGACTGCTCTCAGACACTACTGATGTGACTGCTCCCCGACACTACTGATGTGACTGCTCTCCGACATTACTGATGTGACTGCTCTCCGACACTACTGATGTGACTGCTCTCCGACACTACTGATGTGACTGCTCTCGGACACTACTGATGTGACTGCTCTCTGACACTACTGATGGGACTGCTCTCCAAAACTATTGATGTTATTGCTCTCCGACAATCTGCAGCTTCTCTAAACTGTGGACCTCGCTGTAGAAAAAAAGCTTCTCAACATAGGTTAGTGATCGTTCTTTCTGAAAGTCTATAGTACTGCTCACTTTCGATCAGGACGCTATGCCGGACCACTCTGACCGACTTCCTGTAGACAACGTGTCGTGAAACCTGTCATCGAGTCAGTCTGCGAGACTACTCCTTAGGTGTCCCTCTTCAACCTTTTTCATACGATTAGAGCTCGTGACAGTTGTCAGGGGCCTCTCGCCGACCTCTCTGACTGATGTTATACAATTAGCGTTCGTGACAGTTGTCAGGGGCCTCTCGCCGACCTCTCTGACTGATGTTATACAATTAGCGTTCGTGACAGTTGTCAGGGGCCTCTCGCCGACCTCTCTGACTGATGTCGTACAATTAGAGTTCATGACAGTTGTCAGTGGCCTCTCGCCGACCTCTCTGACTGATGTTATACAATTAGCGTTCGTGACAGTTGTCAGGGGCCTCTCGCCGACCTCTCTGACTGATGTTATACAATTAGCGTTCGTGACAGTTGTCAGGGGCCTCTCGCCGACCTCTCTGACTGATGTCGTACAATTAGAGAACATGACAGTTGTCAGGGGCCTCTCGCCGACCTCTCTGATTGATGTCGTACAATTAGCGTTCGTGCGTGACAGTTGTCAGGGGCCTCTCGCCGACCTCTATGACTGATGTCGTACAATTAGCGTTTGTGCGTGACAGTTGTCAGGGGCCTCTCGCCGACCTCTCTGACTGATGTCGTACAATTAGAGTTCATGACAGTTGTCAGGGGCCTCTCGCCGACCTCTCTGACTGATGTCGTACAATTAGAGTTCATGACAGTTGTCAGGGGCCTCTCGCCGACCTCTCTGACTGATGTCGTACAATTAGAGTTCATGACAGTTGTCAGGGGCCTCTCGCCGACCTCTCTGATTGATGTCGTACAATTAGCGTTCGTGCGTGACAGTTGTCAGGGGCCTCTCGCCGACCTCTCTGACTGATGTCGTACAATTAGCGTTTGTGCGTGACAGTTGTCAGGGGCTTCTCACCGACCTCTCTGACTGATTTCGTACAATTAGCGTTCGTGCGTGACAGTTGTCAGGGGCCTCGCGCCGACCTCTCTGCTGATGTCGTAAATACAACTGAATCGAGTTAGTTTGTTGTCATTCTACGCAGGCTCAAGAACTGAACCTGAGAACAGTACAACTGCTTTGTCCCGTTCTCCACTTCTGAACCGAGTCAGTTGTCTCTCAGGCAAAAACTTACTAATAATTCTTTCAGACAAAAGTCAACTACTTTTCAGGAACATAGGGGGTAAAGCCTCACGGTCTGAAATGAATTTAGCATCTCGTTGTGCTGACCCATTATGCTCCTCCCCATCCAACAAGCCGCTGGTTACGATGTACATCTGGGTCGACACCGTTGACCAGCGATCCACCCCAATTACTTTGTGCCTGGAACACTTGTCGGTCTAACAAGTTCCTCCCCTCTGGAGCCCTTTTCACCTCCCTGGCTATTTTGCAGTACTCTGTCAACTATGCCAGCAGTCCACACCAAAAAGAGTAGTGGTACAGTGGGTTCCATCCCACCGTAACATCCAAGGCAACGAGGAGGCAGACAGACTGGCTAAAGAAGGTGCAAGACTACCACAACCAGATACTAGTGTGACATACGAAGAGTCAAAAAGGTTTATTAGGGCCAGATACATGGCCAAATGGGAAACAGAACATACTGGCTACACAAGAAATGATGCATACTACCAGCTGAACGGAAAAGAGCAGGTTGTGGTCTTCAGACTCCGCACAGGCCACAACAGACTGAGGTACCATCTATTCAATAAACTGAGGATAGGTGGCACTAACGAATACACCTGTGGTACAGGGAAAATGACCGCTGAACATCTGTTGCAAAATTGCCCGACATACGAGGACCAGAGAAAACACATGTGGCCATCATCAATGTTAACACTAGACAAGCTCTTTGGCAGTGTCGACAGCCTCAGGATGACAGCAGCTTTCTTTGAACAAATTCAAGTTGACGTCTGACAGCGTACGAAGAAGAAGAAGAAGAAGAAGAAGAAGACTAGCGATCCGCCCCAATTACTTTGTGCCTGTAACACTTGTCAGTCTAACAAATTCCTCCCCTGTGGAGCCCTTTTCACCTCCCTGGCTATTTTGCCACACTGTCAATCACAATGTGACAGCTTGTCCACAAATCCCTATATCGTTCAAATCTCCCTACCTATGTTTTGTGTCCAAGAGACTGTGTCAAATGGGCTTATCTAGTACCTCTACTAAATTCTTGTTGCACCTTAGAAAGCTACCTACAAGTCGCTGGTCAGCCCGGCTTATCCAAGAAATGCGCGACGTGCTTAACCTGTATTTAACCTCTCAACGCCTGTGCTAAAATATTAAATTATTGTCCAAGCTATCTTTAGCTCGCTTTATCCAAGGTGCAGGTTATAGCTTCTATGCTTTATACATATAATTTCTCATACAGTGTCACTGACCCATGCCACTGTTACAATAGGTATGAACGCCAGTCCCATACTTATGCCTCAGCTCGCTCCCTGTGACCAGGTTTGACTTCGTTGATCTTTGTAAACTGGGCAGTCTTGGAGGACAATTTCAATGTTTATGGGGTATGGTTGCATATGAGCATTTGTTTGAGTAGGATATCTTGTTCTTGAGTAGGATATCTTGAGTAGGATATCCTAAAAGAAAAGATTCAGAAATGGTTTAACGATTTGGTCTACACTGGTCTGCTCCCATGCGGACAATGTAGTTTGTTGGTGTCTTTGAAGTTGGTGGTTTGATGACGTTTATCGTTTACACCAATTTCTTTCTTCCATATACTGTTGTAATAGCCGTGAACGACAGATTTTGAGAGAGATTCTTTGTCTCGAAGGAAAAATGTTTTGGCGACATTTGGTTGGGGTTCTTGTATGCAGTGGAAGTCAATAAATAGACAAAGTCAGATCCACAGAAGAGGAAAAAGCGAGGAGACACAATCTGCTTCCGAAGAGAAAGACCAACGCTCATATAAATATTGTAATACACCACGTCTAGATGATCAGTCGTATTGATTTTAAACGGGTCGATTTTTTAAAATAAAGACAGATGTTGGAAAACATAAGGGTGGGCGTGTTCGGGTGGAGATAGTTTAACGACGTGGTCAGATAGGATACCATCAAAGAAAGGACTCAAAATGGTTTAACGATTTGGTCCGGTAAATATAATATAGGGAAGATTCTAAAATGGTTTACAATTTTGGTCTAGTAGAAAATTACAAAGAAACTATTCTGAATGGTTTAACAATTTTGTCCAGTAGAATACAGCATAGGGAAGATTCTAAAATGGGTTAACAATTTTGTCCAGCAGAAGATTACATATGAAATATTTTTAATTGCTTAATAATTTGGTCCGGTAGAAGATTACAGAGGAAATATTAAAAAGTGGTTTAAACATTTAGTCAGAATGTCGATTACAGATGGACAATTCTGAATGGTTTAACAATTTGGTCTATTTGAAGATTACAGAGATACGATTCTAAATGGTACAACAATTTGGTCTATTAGACGATTACAGAAGGACAATTCTACATGGCTTAATAATTTTTCCAATGCAAGATTACAGAAAAGTGATTCTACATGGTTTAAAAATTTAGTCCGTTTAAAGGATTGTAGAAGGGCGATTCTAATTGGTTTAACAATTTGGTCCGGTAGAAGATTACAGAAGGACAAGTAAAAAAGGGTTAAACAATTTGTTCCGTAGACGATTACACAATCACGGTTCTAAATGGTTTAACAATTGAATTCATCAGAAAATTACAGAAGGACGATTCTATATGAATTAATAATTTGAGCCATCAGAAGAATTCAGTGGGTGTATTCAAATCAGTTTAACATATTGATCAAGCGAAAGATTACAGTGGGAACACTTTCTTATTTTAACAGCGTTGTCTGGAAGCAAATTACATCGACCATTCCAACTGCCTGATGCTAATTAAAGTGAACATGAAGTGTACGGTATGCATATACAGCGTTCGTGTGTTACCGGATCCATCAGAGGGGCAAATGATAATAATAACACTGCATCTGGCAGGCACACTCCTAGTACCATAGGTTGTCAACAGTGGATAAGTCGGTATCTTCGTTTTATATTGTCAAGACTATTGTGAGACAAGGGCTAATCCCACTGGTAAATTCTGCTCTAAATATACATCTCACGTTTAAGTATTTGATCAAGCTGTGAATATGATTTATAACAACAATTCATACATCAGTCAGGTAGTCATTTTCAGAGATGCACTATCTGTTCCACAAGCTCTCAAGGCTGGCAAATTCCGGTCGCTGAGGAATGAACTAAACAACGTAGCTGCCAGGAAGTGAACCATACTTCCCTGCCTACCATCCCACTGTGACTTACCAGTGAACGAGAAGGAAATTTTCAAACTTGGGAGGACATTGTGAACAAGAAGACATTGAAATAATTTATTTTGAGAAGAAGATGGCTGTCTAGACCAATGCTTTTCAACTGAGCGCTACCTGGTAGCAGAACAATTACATGTTGTGTTAATTAAAGTCTAGACCAATGCTTTACTGAACGCTACCTGGTAGGAGAACAATTACATGCTGTGTTAATTAAAGTCTAGACCAATGCTTTACTGAACGCTACCTGGTAACAGAACAATTACATGCTGTGTTAATTAAAGTCTAGACCAATGCTTTACTGAGCGCTACCTGTTAGCAGAACAATTACAAGCTGTGTTAATTAAAGTCTAGACCAATGCTTTACTGAGCGCTACCTGGTAGCAGAACAATTACATGCTGTGTTAATTAAAGTCTAGACCAATGCTTTACTGAGCGCTACCTGGTAGCAGAACAATTACATGCTGTGTTAATTAAAGTCTAGACCAATGCTTTACTGAGCGCTACCTGGTAGCAGAACAATTACATGCTGTGTTAATTAAAGTCTAGACCAATGCTTTACTCAGCGCTACCTGGTGGCAGAACAATTACATGCTGTGTTAATTAAAGTCTAGACCAATGCTTTACTGAGCGCTACCTGGTAGCAGAACAATTACATGCTGTGTTAATTAAAGTCTAGACCAATGCTTTACTGAGCGCTACCTGTTAGCAGAACAATTACATGCTGTGTTAATTAAAAACACCCAATATGTACAGATTAAGCGGACGATCGCAGAATTTTCTTACATTTAGATTTTAGCGGGCAGTAACGAAAATGTATCTTCACAAAAGTTATGAAAGTTGTCGCTAGCTACGACAATGTTGAAGAGCACTAGTGTAGACCTGTCAGAAGAGAAGAGAACTACCAAATTACGATTATTACATCCTTGACCGGCATGAATGGATCACAAGTCTTCGCCTTAGGACAAGGCACGACAGACTAAACTGATACACGTACAGGCTTCGGATGTCTGCTTCTCCGCTGTGCACCTGTGGGTTAACTAAACAAACTGCTAAGCATGTATTACATAACTTTTCTTCTGTACGGCCAGTTATGGAAGATACACTGGGTCAACGCTAAACTGAAACACGCTTCAGCGCTAAACTGAAAAAACAACGCTTCAACGCTAAATTGAAACATACACGGAGCTAAAGAAAAGCTCTAAACAGCGGGGAAGTTCATCATCACAGGTGAGATGACAAGGAGATGATCTAAAGAAAAAAGAAGAAGAAGAAGAAGAAGAGCCACGTCCTAAGAGGACACTGAGGAGGGTTGCACATATGACCTCCTACCATATTCTGTAGAAACTAACAGGTACAATAAATACACTAGGAAAAGCTAAGGATGACCTCTGAACCTTATGGTAGCATGGTAGCGACTATGTCAAGTTAAACCGAGTACTATCTCTTGATCAGACAGTCTCTGAAAACAGTCTTCACTTTTATTTCGAAACACAATTACGTGGGGTGTAATTATAAAACTGACGGATAGGTAGCTCTCGACCACGTTTATGTAATCCAGACCATATTTTGGTATGACAGCCCAGCCAACCAGGGGCGGTAAGGATGTGCGAATTCTGACCTAGCCTGTGTGTGGAAGCTACTGGGTTATGGTTTACTTGACAGCTTGACGTGAGGGGATATCAGCTTTGGCTATCAGGAGATAGTATCATCATTTTCCTATTTTTTTACTTTCCGTTCTAAGCTCTGTATTTGTTCCTTTATGTTTTCTTGTTTAGCTTATTCTCTTCATTCTAGTGATGTTACTTCTAAAGCGTCTCACACATCTCCCACTTTCTATTCTCATCATCCAATAGTGAGTTCAGATATCTACAAGTTCATGTATAGACAGACAATTTTCACGTAATTTCTTCAATTCAAAAGATTAATTTTCGTCCGTTTTTAGGAGATTTATAGCTGCTTTCGGTAATTTATCATTTTATCAGATAACAGGGAGTGAAAAGTAATCAAGGTTAGTTGAAACATACATGAAGACTATATTTCACCCCCTCGCTCGCTCTACTGTGTCCCAGCCGCCTGGCCAACGAGGGGTGAATTGAAACTGCAATCCTGATAGTGGTGAGTGTGCTAAGGAGCTTTGCGTTATACAGTCAGAAGGACCCCGGTCCAACTTCTTAAGTACATGTTGTGATTTAAGAACAGCCGCTATAACCTGCTACCAACAATCGCAACAGTTGCACGAGGTCAGTGAATCATAGATAAATCATTAATATTTGTATAAACATTTCACGTGCCAGTGGTTGGTATTGTTGTTAAATTCCATGTCAGTAATTTGTTTTAAACAACTTAGTAACGGTGCAATCTTATCAAATTCATAATGGTATACATCGTTGCAGCAGAGAATTTTAAAACTGTATTAGCACTAACTAGTACTACTTGATGTTTTATTTTAGTTGTATGTGAGCATTCGTTGGATCCTTGATGGGTCTTAGTGGGAAGGACAGTTAAGCGAACCTAAAATATTATGTTCTGACAGGCACAGTATTATAAAGCATAGGTCAGCATATCACACAGCAAATCTCAGTTCCTTTACCACATTAACATCAAAATTATAACACGAACGCCCTGATTTAATCGAACTGACTGTGGTTAAAAGGCATAGGCATCGTTAAAATTAAAAAAAAATTATAGTTTTAAAAACAGCAACGAAGCTAAAAGAGCAGCTCATAAAATAGTCCACATTTATTTATGATTCCAGAATAACGATAACAATGTATATGTCTCAACACCGATGTTTCCCACGTGCATTTACGTGATTGTACGATCTTCCGACAGATAGCATAGTTGTAGTAGTCCAGCAAAATGACGTCTGAGTGCTACACGCGTTGCAAACAACGAGTTGTAACTAAATTCTTTGTGACGAAGAAGAGAAGTGTATGACACATCCACAAACGTTTGTACGCTGTTTATGAAAGTTGTACCTCCGATAAAAGCGCCAATGGAGACTGGATTCAGAAAGTTAAAGCTTCAGGAAGTGAAGAGTCAGAGCTACATGATAAACCATAGGCCGGATGCCCTTCTACAGCTGCCAGTCCAGACATGTTACCAAGTACACCGTCAATGTTCCTGAAGATCGCCACATTACAAGTCGACAATTGTCGCTATAGCTTTCAGTCAGAAATAGAAGTGTGCGATGGCAATTTTCTACGATCTGAGATAATCGAAGAAATTTGCAAGATGGGTCACAAACGATTAGAGACATTATAGGAAAATGTCTACGTGAACATGAAACGAGCTGGCACAGGAAAGTCATGCTTGCTCTTGTTTAGATCTGGCGTGGGGTCTCATAAGTAAATGAAAGTCATTTGGAAACATGACATGTGTATAAGAAACATTCAGTAATCCTGTCCTTGAATTTCGAAAAAGAATCGCAAATCGCAGACATTTGGTCCACGTGCTAGGCTGATAAGCCAACGGTGCGAGGCTACCATGGAATGGATTACGGCCGAACGCCTCTAAGCCGAAATCCCGCCCTAAATCTCAGTACCACTGCGATGGAAGGCTACGATAGGGTTGGGACCTGGGGCTCGTGTCCCAGCCCGACCCGGTCGAGCCGCAGAAAGAGGTCTCTGCCGTCCGCCGATCAAAGCGGGCGGGAAGCTGCCCGATATTCACCCCATACGGCGATGAGGTGTGAAACCACTAGTAGAAGACTTAGTTCTCGGTCGGGGTATCGTAAGCAGTAGAGCAGCCACCTCACTGTGAACTGTTGAGACGCAACCCTTGCTCATGAGATATGACCACACACCAAGCGAAAACCATCTCCGTGCCATTACCAGGCTTGTCCCCTGGTTAAATGCACTCCTTCGAGAGGAATCACAGGTCGCTGACATTTGGTCCACGTGCTTGGCTGATAAGCCAATGGTGCGAAGCTACCACCTGAGGGGCTACGGCCGAACGCCTCTAAGCAAGAATCCCGCCCTAAATCTCAGCACCGCTGTGATAGGAGGCCACGATATGGTTGGGACCTGGGGCTCGCGTCTCAGCCCGGCCCGTTCGAGCCGCAGAAATGCACCTGGCCAAATGCACTCCTGCCTCGCTCTTTACCTCTGTCTGCTATCAGCCATCCCAATGGACGCAGAAGAGATGCAGTCCAGAGGACATTGCACCTCTGCCCTATTGTGACAACGTCCCAGGTGGCGGGGAATGCTAGGCGTGCCATCACTGCAGATGAGCCGAGGAAATAAAAGGAGCAAAGAGATACCTCACTCACATGCATATGCTACGCTTCTGGCAGGACGTGACGATCCTGAGACACAGTCACACTGGACTGCCTCTCTTCCGGGATAGTACAAACTAGTACAAAGTCCATCATATCATTGCCAAATCCTATAGACACGAGTGGGGAAGACTCGTTAGTCCTGCAGGACAACTTCCCTAAGAGAGACAACTCTGACCAAAAATAACTGCTGCCTTGCAGATAGGCTGGGGATAGCCAAAGGCTAAGGAGGGCATCCCTACAGAAACGCCTGTTGAAATCGGATGCACTGAGCCTCAGGCTTAACAAAATAAAACAGTGCAACGTAAATATCGCTGTAAACAGCGTACGATGAAGAAGAAGAAGAAGAATTTCGAAAATTTTGAATAAATAGTGAAAAAAGAGGAATAGTGAAGCATTACTTTCTAGCATCTCTCACTGTTACCACGTAAAAGAGAACCAAATAGTTATTATATAAACCACCAGTGTACGTGTAAATGAAATACGTTAGTACTGGAGATCTGCAAGGAGTCGATTTTCTTTAAAGGTGCATAAGCAGAAACACATAGAAGAGGGTAGCTGCTAGCATGTGCAGACTGCACTTAAAAGAACACAGTAATTAGAAACGAAAGAAAACAGATACACAAAATTCGGGGAGGTGAACCAACGCAGTTTAAGTGACAACAGACAGTCACTGCAAGGCAAAACCCTAGAGAAACACACATTAATAGTAGTACTAGTACTTGCTGCTGATAATATCTAGAAACACACATTAATAGTAGTACTAACTACTTGCTGCTGATTAGCGCAGTGGTAGAGCACTCGTTTTCATAGCAAATATACAGAGTTCTTCTTCTTCTTCTTCTTCTTCTTCGTACGCAGTCAGACAGTAACCATTATTTTTTCGAAAAAAACCGCGGTCATCCTCAGGCTGTCGACACTGCCATAGAGCTTGTCTAGTGTTGCCACTGGTGATGGCCACATCTGCTCTCTCTGATCCTCGTATGTCGGGCAGTTATGCAGCAAATGCTCAGCGGACATTTTCCAGGTACCACACGGGCATTCGTCGGTGCCACCTATCTTCAATTTGTTGAATAGGTGGTACCTCAGTCTATTGTGGCCAGTGCGAAGTCTGAAGACCACGACCTGCTCTCTTCTGTTCAATTGATAATAGGCATCGTTTTTTGTGTAGCCAGTATGTTCGGTTTCCCATTTGGTCATGTATCTAGCTCTAAAAAGCCGTTTTGACTCTTCGTATGTCATACTAGTATCTGATTGTGGTAGTTTTGCACCTTCTTTTGTCAGTCTGTCTGCCTCCTCGTTGCCTTGGAAGTTGCAGTGAGATGGAACCCACTGCACCACTACCCTTTTTGGTGCGGCCTGCTGGCATAGTTGACAGAGTACTGCTCGTAAATCATTAAGTTCAGTATTTATCTGGCTTTTTAGTGCTGTGACTACGGTCAGAGCATCTGTAAGCAGGACTATGTGGCTTTCATTTCTTTTACCCATCACCATTTCTTCCACTGCCTCCCTCAGTGCCTCAGCCTCCGCTCTGAAATTGCTTGTGTATTTTCCAGTAGCGAATGAAAGTGTTATTTTTCTGGCATTTGGTAGGCTCAGGAATGCTCCTGCCCCTCCGTTCTGTGTTGTATTTGTTACGGAACCGTCAGTTTATGCATGGGTCCAGTCCATGCTTGGGTAGTTTTCCGTTATGTTACTCAGGGTAGTATCTCTTCTTTCTTTTTCAGACTGGCAGTTTTTTGTTTCCAATACCTGGTATATTTTCTACCACCTCTGGAAATGTATGCTGCCTCCAGGTAGGTTTTCGTACAGTAGGGATGGGCTTTGGTGTTAGTGCGTTCATGGGGTTTTCGTGCATCTTTGCTTTGGCTATTTCTGCAAAGTTTTTTCGCTTTAGTTTCCCATTTCCGAAATTGTTTAGTCTCTGGTGCATTGGATGGTCAGCCAGCCTTCTGAGTGTCTCTGATTGCAGCTGGGCTCTGCAGTCTCTTCTGTCGGTCATGGATTGCAGTTTTGTAATCTTTTCAAGTTCTACAATTGGCGTTGACTTTATGCCTCCTGTTATAACTCTCATGGCTTGGTTTTGGAGTTTGCTAACTTTATCGAAGTTCGCCTTTGCTGCTGTTGTCCATGCCGCAATGCCATACTCGAGAACTGGTCTCACTCTTCCAGTGTACAGTTTCTTTAGTATACTTTCGTCTGCTCCCCAGCTTGTGCCAGCAAGTTTCCTCATGATTGCCATTCTCTCTCTGGCTCTCATTCGGTTTCTCTCGATCTGACTTTTCCATGTCATGCGCCGATCAAATGTGAATCCCAGGTAGTTTGGGTTGTCGTTTGGCTGCATGTATTTGCCGTTTAGACTTAATTTGGTGTTTTGGGGTTTGATTGATAGCGAAAATATTGTACATGTGGTTTTTTCCTCGTTTATTTTGACCAGCCATGAGTTCACCCACTCTTCCAGCGATGTTAGGGCCTGCTGCATCCGATTTTTACAGAGTTCAATTTCTGCTACCGGCAGCACCAGTCAACCTAGCTATAAATGGGTACCTGGCGGACAGATACGAAATCAAAAAGGATAGCGAGAAAGTGAACTGACCACCATATCTCACAAAGCTGTAGCTTAGTACATTAAAGGCTCTATCGTTTCATCACCGACGGCAGTGTCTGTTATGGGAACACCTTTACATGTACTAATTACTTGCGTATCTCAGAGGAACCAGTAATAATTGCATAGTCGGTATACTGTTAGGGAAGAAGAGACAGCGACATAAGGAAGCGTTCACCTCCACGTAATAATGAGCGGCGGTCTATTACACTGGAGTCTTTAACACTTCATCCCCAACCACAGAGCCTGCTATGAAACTACATTAGCCATCACTAATTGCAAACACATCAGGATTTTACATTAAACGACGCTCCAGATAGAATTGCACGGACCAATCAATTCCAGGTGGCTAATAATTCCAGTGGCTAATAATTCCAGGTGGCTAATAATTCCAGGTGGTCACTATATGCTGGTTGAATTAATTTCAAGTGGCTAATAATTACATGTGGCTAAATATAATAAATCTAAACATCTATCCCTCTCGTTCCCCCCCCCTCTCTCTCCCACTTTCTCTCTCTCTCCCTCGCTCTCTCTTACTCACTGATCATTCAGCACTAATAATGGCTCCTAAGGCAACAATCAAAATTGCAAGATCGATCGGTCCGTCGCAACTCCCTGTAGTTCTTGCCTTACTCCCTAGCCTTATGATTGCATCTTCCTAGCCGTATGATTGCATCTCCCTAGCCTTATGATTGCATCTCCCTAGCCTTATGATTGCATCTCCCTAGCCTATTATTGCATCTCCCTAGCCTTATGATTGCATCTTCCTAGCCTTATGATTGCATCTCCCTAGCCTTATGATTGCATCTTCCTTGGTGATCGTTCCGCAAAGAATCTCTCTGGGTCTTACTCGCTTCATCATTTTGCCGTGCGGTTTCATCATAATTGCTTATAATGGGAGTTTATTATTATTCATATGAAGATCCCCTCCCTACACCTTCCCCCCCCCCCTTCACCCTTTCTGTATATGCCCATTATAGGAAGCAAAATATTGTAAGACTTCACGACCCGCGCATGTCGAAAAGGCGGCTAAAGAAATGTGTACATGGTGCTAGCAACCTCATCGTATAAAATAAATTGCTACATGAATCATCACTGCAAAAGCACGCAAATTGTTTATCCGCAGGTATCGTGAGGAGACCAAATATAGGTGTGTCCTTATACTCCGGCTGGATTTAAACAAAAGATAAGAAGAAGAGAAACATAGGAAATATGAAACTGCACACTAGAAACATGAATTAAGGTAAACAACTGTTGTTTGTTAAACAAACCAAACAGCAAGAGAAAGCTGGAAAAACAAAACAGAAAGTCTCAACTAAGACAAAGAAGGGAACAAACTCTGGAAGTTAGTCAGAGCCATGAATGACGAAACCCCGTCAAACAAACAAATTACCATCAAGCAGGGTGAAAACTTGCTCACTGGAAAAAAAGCCGCAAACGCTTTTGTCGAACACTATGCCAAGGCGAACCACAAAGATGTCCCTGCAGATAAGCATACGGACATTAATAAAGAGCAAAATAAGCACGACAACATCAATATGGCACCAGAAGAGCATATGATGGCAAAACTAACAATGAAAGAAGCCATGAAAACATTAAAGAAAAGGAAATCTCCCGGAAAAGACGGGATAACAAACGAAATGCTGATGGTGCTGGGCCAAACAGCAAAGAGGAAACTGCTATCAGTGCTGAACCGAAGCTGGAAAAGGGGTATTGTACCAGTACATGAAAAGACGCAGTACTTGTACCAGTACCAAAGAAAGGAAAAGACAAAACTGATCCAAATGGATACAGGCCTATCAGCCTACTGAGCTGTGTCGGCAAACTGTTGGAACGTATGATAAACACCAGACTGATGTGGCATCTGGAAGAAAAACGGATACTAATTCCACAGCAAGCAGGCTTTAGACAGCACAGATCCACTGAGGACCAGGTCATCCTCATAGCCCAGGAAATAGAAGATGCCTACCAGGCACAGAAACACACAGTAGCTGTTTGGTTGGATCTGGAAAAGGCATTTGACAAAGTCTGGAAAGATGTGAAGTGGGAAAATGTACAAGTGGATCAACGACTACCTCAAAAACAGAACGGCAAGAGTCCAAGTACAAGGGCAGCCCAAACTATCTGGAAGTCACA
The DNA here is from genome assembly GCA_036924085.1 of Ariolimax columbianus. NCBI lineage: Eukaryota > Metazoa > Mollusca > Gastropoda > Stylommatophora > Arionidae > Ariolimax > Ariolimax columbianus. The sequence continues at coordinate 107,985,730 of JAVGWX010000006.1, forward strand.
TTTGATCGGCGCATGACATGGAAAAGTCAGATCGAGAGAAACCGAATGAGACCCAGAGAAAGAATGGCAATCATGAGGAAACTAGCTGGCACAAGCTGGGGAGCAGACGAAGGCATACTAAAGAAACTGTACACTGGAAGAGTGAGACCAGTTCTCGAGTATGGCATTGCGGCATGGACAACAGCAGCAAAGGCGAACTTTGATAATGTTAGCAAACTCCAAAACCAAGCCATGAGAGTTATAACAGGAGGCATGAAGTCAACGCCAATTGTAGAACTTGAAAAGATTACAAAACTGCAATCCATGGCCGACAGAAGAGACTGCAGAGCCCAGCTGCAATCAGAGAAACTCAGAAGACTGACTGACCACCCAATGCACCAGAAACTAAACAATTTCGGAAATGGGAAGCTAAAGCGAAGAAACTTTGCAGAAATAGCCAAAGCAAAGATGCACGAAAACCCTATGAACGCACTAACCACACCAAAGCCCATCCCTACTGTACGAAAACCTACCTGGAGGCAGTATATATTTCCAGAGGTGGTAGAAATTATACCAGGTATAAGCAACAAAAACTGCCAGTCCGATAAAGAAAGAAGAGATACTACCCTGAGTTTTATTTCGGAAAACTACCCAAGCATGGACTGGACCCATGCATACACCGACGGTTCCGTAACAAATACAACACAGAACGGAGGGGCAGGAGCATTCCTGAGCCTACCAAATGCCAGAAAAATAACACTGTCATTCGCTACTGGAAAATACACAAGCAATTTCAAAGCGGAGGCAGAGGCACAGAGGGCGGCAGTGGAAGAAATGGTGACAGGTAAAAGGAATGAAAGCCACATAGTCCTGCTTACAGATGCATTGGCCGTAGTCACAGCACTGAAAAGCCAGAAAAATACTGAACTTAATGAATATTAGCAGTACTCTGTCAACTATGCCAGCAGGCCGCACCAAAAAGAGTAGTGGTGCAGTGGGTTCCATCTCACTGCAACATGCAAGGCAACGAGGAGGCAGACAGACTGGCAGAAGAAGGTGCAAAACTACCACAACCTGATACTAGTATGACATACGAAGAGTCAAAACGGACTTTTAGAGCTAGATCCATGACCAAATGGGAAACCGAACATGCTGGCTACACCAAAAACGATGCCTATTACCAGTTGAACAGAAGAGAGCAGGTCATGGTCTTCAGACTTCGCAGTGGCCACAATAGACTGAGGTACCACCTATTCAACAAATTGAAGATAGGTGGCACCGACGAATGCCCGTGGGGTACCGGCAAAATGACCACTGAGCATTTGCTGCAAAACTGCCCGACATACGAGGATCAGAGAGAGCAAATGTGGCCATCACCAGTGGCAACACTAGACAAGCTCTATGGCAGTGTCGACAGCCTCAGGATGACGGCTGCTTTTTTCGAAAAAATAATGGTTACTGTCTCACTGCGTACGAAGAAGAAGAAGAAGAAGAAGAAGAAGAAGTTTGTTAAACATAACGCAGAGTTTTATGTGAAACAACTTGTTCAATCAACCTGAAGATATTAAGCAACTCGCAGAGTTTGTATGTGAAACAACTTGTTAAATCAACCTGAAGAAGTTAAACAACACGCAGAGTTTGTATGTGAAACAACTTGTTCAATCAACCGGAAGAAGTTGAACAGCGCGCAGACTTTGTATGTGAAACAACTTGTTCAATCAACCGGAAGAAGTTGAACAGCGCGCAGACTTTGTATGTGAAACAACTTGTTCAATCAACCTGAAGAAGTTAAACAACACGCCGAGTTTGTATGTGAAACAACTTGTTCAATCAACCTGAAGAAGTTGAACAACACGCAGAGTTTGTATGTGAAACAACTTGTTCAATCAACCTGAAGAAGTTGAACAACACGCAGAGTTTGTATGTGAAACAACTTGTTCAATCAACCTGAAGAAGTTGAACAACACGCAGAGTTTGTATGTGAAACAACTTGTTCAATCAACCTGAAGAAGTTGAACAACACGCAGAGTTTGTATGTGAAACATCTTGTTCAATCAACCTGAAGAAGTTAAACAACATGCAGAGTTTGTATGTGAAACAACTTATTCAATCAACCTGAATATTTTAAACAACACGCAGAGTTTGTATGTGAAACAACTTGTTCAATCAACCCGAAGAAGTAAACTTTACCAAAAAAAACGACGCACTTCAGTACGTCATATCCGCATTGTATTAAAAATGGAGACAAGGCATGTCAGGGTATGGTCACACTCAATCTACATACATAAATGTTGTTGTTATCTGCCATGCTGGATATAAGATGACAGCAATTAAAAAAATAGGGCGAGGCTGTGGTGTGAAATAAAGAGAAAAATAACATACATTGGTTTGCCCAGACACCGCGTTAATATGAAAAGAAACACAAAACGTTTTTGATCGTAGCCAAGATAACGTGTTTTTGTCTTAACGTGTTATCTGACCATGCTTTTTATGTCTTTTTTACGCTTTAGGATGATGTGCTTTGAAGTAAAGACTCACAAATTATTTATTTTAAAAAGATGTTCCTTTTCTTTGTCTGGGCTGCTATTTTGTTGATGGAGCTTATTTTCACGCAAATTGAAAGATTACACAACGTAAATATTACAGCATGAATTACAAAATAAAAATAAGGCAAGTAGGAAACGAAACAAAAAATTCTTTTAAAATAACAAATGCGAGCATTAGGAACACTTCACGTGATATAAAAAATAAAATTCTATGTTTGTTTCATGTAAGATCACCTGAATAATCAGAAGCTAATTGGTATGCAGTGCGCATGTCTGATAAGAGATGGACACGAAAAGTGACCTCATGGTTATTCTACAACTTCCAGCGCCGACCGACTGGAGAGTCCACCAATGAGATAGAGAGATGACCTGAGTAAAGTCCTTGGTACATCATGCCCATTTCGTCCTATAATTTTTGTGACCCTAAGGTGGTACGGTCATCACATCTCGCTATTGTTTCATGATTCATTTGTCGCCACTTCTCTGTATGCCTAGCGCCATAACTTCGGCATCTTTCAAAGTTTAGCCAGCCCACATTTGCAAGTGCCTTGGACTGTGCCTTTGAATATCTTATTTTGTAGTCCACTCGTTCGTATTGCATGACCCTACCATTTGAGATCTTGAAAAGGTCCCACAGACTGTGTAATTATATTGCGACAGCTGACATTTGAGACACGGTCCCTGTATGCTAGTCCAAAGATTCGCCTCAAGCATCTCTTCTCCATCGTCAGGATATTTCGCGCCAATCCAGCATTGAACCATCATATCTCAGACGAAAATAGTTACACAGATATGATTAGCGTTTGCTATGCTTAATTTTAGATTATTTTGGTGATAGAATAGTAGTCCAAGTCAATCGACGGAAATGAGTGTCAACAATATCTGGCTACCTGGTATAAGAAACTTGCACCTTTTTGAACACCATGATTGCAAGAGGCATATGTGTGAACCAAACAATGTGCATTAAAATCTGGGAATAAAGTTGACGAGAAACCACGTAATAACTCTTGTTGATATTGAAGAGCAAATAATACAAGCACATCTCCCTTTCAAACCTATTGTAAAATACAGCTAAAGACGGTTGGTCGTGGGGCTAGCAACATTATTCTACAATGCAAATTGCTACCTAAAACATGAACCACAAGAGCAGCGAAGTGTATATAAAACAACTGTAATGTTTATACAATGACTTGTTTGGAGCGAATGGTAACAACATGACACTGCAGACAAGTTGTGAAGCAAAGTACAATGAACGCTTTGACAAGAATGAAGAATAGAGCAATTTTATCATCCCTTTCTTCTATTCAGTCTGATCTAGTTTTAGCAATTAGAAACACCCCATGGGGCACACTTGCAGGCAGACATACTATCACCCACCCCCATTTCGTACAGAAATTGGCGGTGACATTTCGTTCGAGCGTTTGTAGATTCAATGCATTTGGATATCTTGACTTTTATACAAGAAACGGACCTAATTCGTTCTCTGGTTTCGAAATGATCCAGACTACTCATCTGATTAGATGAAGAAGGACTAAAATTCACACCAATTTCCAAGTAAGTGCAGTGACATTTTAATACTAAAGTGCAAAACATTTCGAGCATCACTCGTATATATATCTTGATCTTCATTAAGATCAATATATAACTATATATATATATATACACACACACATACACACACACACACACATACGGTCCAAGAAAATAAACTGAATTAGATTCCGATTGATAAACATGTTCTCCAAACATCTAGTTTCGGCCTTTTTTTTGTTTCCGATATCGTCCCTAGTCTGCAGATTTGTTATTGCAGAAAGTAATAACGAACCCTATCTCTACATTTATTTCTGTTTAGTCGCTGCGCTAGTGGAAGGAGATTGCTGCGTCTGCTTCCAGAGATCATTGCGCCTTCCTTGTTCTACGTAAACCTATTTTAGCCATTCTGTGTTGCTGGATTGGACCGTCTAAACGAACTTGTTAGCAAAACTAACATAAAACATTAACGTATGGTGTCAAGAATAAGGGAAACTATATGTAAGAAAAGTATTTAACCATACCTACATATTTATATATTTGCGTGCTCGACTCACTGGTGTTTATTTCTAGTTTTATGATGTTTGATGGTTCCTGTACTGTATTATATTCCACAACTCTTCACCAGGTGATATCAGGAACTTTATTATGTGGATTTGATGTGCTTCCAATTGGTTACCCTGTTTGTTATGCTGTATTTTATGCCTGGCTCAAGTCGTGAGAAACCAGTCCATGACAGAGCTCAACGTTCCGCGTAACTGCGCACCAGAATTCAGTCCAGGTTTCCACTACTCAAGGACATTTTTGCTCGGACTGAAGCCGACTTCCTCCTGCCCACCCCTCCCTCCACCGGAGGTTACACGATACCTCTCCCAACCTCGTATTCTCAGCACAGCAAGGGTCTCGCTGATCAACTGGTGGAAACAGTATGAAGCCTCGGCTGCGGGACACATGGAAACAGGGAGTTTGACATGGACAAACACGGAAGACTTGACATATTCATTGGACTAACACACTACTCGCAGCCCTCATCACAAGGCTGTGGAGTATAGGGCTCCATCTGGGAAGTCTGTAGGGATTTCGGTCGACTCGCTACGCATGGTCATAGCATCAGCAGTTGTACATGGTAGTGGGCAATCGACGAAACGGGCCATTGACGCCTACGTGAACATTTTTGTTATTATATAAATACTAAATATCTTCATTCCATATGTTTCTGTAGGCGGAGTACGTGTCACTGTTAATTGTGACTGACGGACAAGTGCATCCGATTTTATCACATATTTTGAAGGTTTTATTACACATAGGGACACTGCCACGCTGAATCCGAATATATGCAATGTTGGTTCGGCAGCTGTGTTACTAATCACTTATCTTCGGCTACGCAGTGTCAATTGTCTGTATATACATTAATATATATATATATATATATATATATATATATATATATATATATATATATATACATATATTCATATAGTCATTGTATGGAACGGCATTCTGTTAACAATTGATGCTGTAAGTAAACTGATGCAGTGCGCTCAATCCAAAATAAATGAATGTCTTCCTGTTTTGAGTGAACGTATTACATTTTTATTAAAGTACAGCCAGATCTGGTGATGCATTAAGTAAATATATTAGGGATATTGACGTTTTAGTTGCAGAAGGAAATGAAGAGGCACCATTTTTAGTTGTAAGGAGTAATCCTGATGTTTGCCTTTATGATTATGAAAGTCATTTTGAACCTAACACAAATCCAAAGAATTGTTCGGAATACAATGTTATCAAACGGTTGTTAAAACTGCCTTGAATTCCATTCAGGAATGTTGAGAAAATCTACAGGAAGGTCATAATGTATTTACATTTATTTTTGAATTTTGAGAAATTACAGAAGAGGATACATTTTAAAATCTTGTTTTGAGTTAGATGTTTCCCTTCTAATTGTCTAAGAACAAGTTTCAAAGATGTTGATTGTGTTGAGCTCTTCAATGAGTTGTTTGTCTTTGATGGGGATGTTTGAAACAGGTGGTTTATTACACAGTTATCTTGTAATCTGGTAAACGGGTCTGCTGTTTCCACTTGTCGTAGCATCTTCAGCGGTCACGGCCAGGTCGTTGTTGACCTGTCTCTTGTCATCGCGAGCCTGTGCTTGCATTCCTGTCTCGCGGTTGATGAATTTTAGCCATTCGATTTAATTATTCTGTTCTCTTTTCAAGGATGTTATGCTCAATGCTTTCATGCTATTGCTCATCCACCTTTTCCCCTGATACTTCATATACTCAGCAGTTGCCACGCCGGCTCTTTTACTGTAGTTTTGAATTGTTCCCACTGCCCTTGAATTGTTTGGACAGTCTTGTCGTCCGACATTTCTGCGACATCTGAAAAACGATTGTGTAACTTGAAGTGGTATGCCAATCGGATGTCATTGGGCAGCAGCCTTTTTACATCAATGTTTATGTCTTTTGGTGATGGCGCTTTTTCAACTTAAGCTGCAGTGTAGCTTTTAGAAGTTTGTGGTCTTTGTTAACATCTGCCACGGGATACGCTCAAGCATTACGAACTGAAGAGCGACACCTGGTGCTGATGCAACAATGATCAATCTGCTTATTTGTCTTGCTATCCAGGGAATTCCATATTATCTTGTCCATGTCTTTTTGGGGGAAGATGGTGTCTGCTATAGCAGGTTCTGCTACCTCACATAACTTTAATAATATTTCACTATTTTGCTTCCGAACCCACAAAGCATAGGTACCAATATATTTGTGAATCCCGTTGTTCGCAGTGTCTACCTTTGCATTAAAACCACCCATCACATCTACGATATCAAGCCTAGGGGTCCCATTAATGAAACAGAAATAGGACGTCACAGTTATCCTTGTTCGTGTCTTGATCCTTATTTGTCGGTGCGTAACACTGTGTAACAGTGAGTTAGAAGTATCTAATTTGTACCTAGATGTTAGCAGCCTTTCTTTGATCGGCTCCTTGATGATAGGCATTTTTCTGCAAAGCATGACATGAAGATTGGCACTCCCTCCACGGTGACGGTTATCTGATCTTCCAAAGTAAATAATATGTTTTTGCTCATTTCGGAGTTAAATACGTATATACATATACGACACGCAGTCATTAGGTAACATGAATTTTATTTTACAGTACAACAGAAAATCGAATTTCAGGTCATACAATGACCCTTTTAGCGAGACTCCGTGTAGGGATTATGATTATCGAGCTGTATGCACATGCGAAATATATCGTACAACATGGCCGACCCACTTTTGACATGTAACGTGGTAGAACAGCTAGGCGTCATTCATTTTTTTGTGGTCAGAGGTTGTGAAAGCTTCTGAAATCTACAAGGGATTGATGGTTCAGCATAGAGACAGTTGTTCGAACCAGAAGGGAGTTTATGAATGGGTAGAACGATTTCAAAACAGATGACAAAACGACACTGATGAACCGCAGCTTGAAAAACATTCAAGCTAGCAACTGACACAGTGAAACAGCAGATCGACCAGATAGTCCGTGGCAACATGTGAGTTACTATTCATGAAAGAGTCGTATATATCAACATGAGTCACGGAACTGCGCACACAAATTGTGCATGAAGATTTCGGTTATATGAAAATGTGAAGCAAATGGGCTCCAAGGCAGCTGACAACAAAGTAATGAAGGCGATGCAAAATGGGTTAAAGGTCATACCCAAACACTCTTTTATAGAGCGCATCAACAAGCTACTGGGCAGGTGAACAAATTGTGTTGCCAGCAACGGGACTATAAAATAAGACACTAAATATATTGTTTTGGTAAATTTATTATGAAAAACTGATACAAAATTATATCATTTATCAACGTAGTCACCATTGCATTCGATACAAGTCCCCCATCGGTACAAAGTGTATGGATTCATGTAGAGAAAAATGATCTTGGTCGCGTGTGTAACAACTCATGCACCTCCTGCTGGACCTTTTCATCGAACTTGCAAGTCTTTCCCCCAAGGCCTATTTTATTCGTCCAAGAAGTGGAACTCATTTGGGGTTGGGTCTGGCGAGTACATCAGATGTGGTAGCCACTGAAAGTGAAGATCCTCCATGATTGTAGTCGTTGCACGGGCAGTATTAGGTCAAAAATTGTAATGTTACAAAAGAACACCTTTACTCAGAAGTCCACTTCGTTTGTATTTGACTGCGGGTCGAAGATTATTCGTGAGAAGATATGTATATGTGGCACTGGTGACAGTGTTCACTTTGGGCCCGTAGAGTTCTAAAATAACGCCTCGTTCATCCCAAAGTAAAGTCAGCATAATCTTACCTGCAGATTGATGGGTGCAAAACTTCTTCCACTTCGGTAAGGGGAGAAGATGCCATTCCTTACTCACTCTCTATATTCAGGCTCATGGTAGTGAACCCAAGTTTCATCCCTAGTAACGATTCTTGATAGGAAACCATCACCTTCTGCTTCAGAGCATCGCACAAGTTTGCCGGAGTAAGCTGCTGTGGCACCCACTTTACAAACACGTTGTGGTACTGCTGCACATCATGGATAATGTGGTGTGCTGAACCGTGACGATGTCCAGATTGTGCGGCAGCTTCATTCATAGTCAATCGGCGATTTTCCTTAACAAGAAGGTCAACGTCTGCAATCGACACTGGTCAGTACTTGATGTATCTGTTCCAGTCGTGACACTCTATCACAAAACTAACGAGATTTTAGAACTTACTACTCCACTCATAAACTTGCTGAAGTGAAAGGCATCGTCACAAAACTTGACCTTCATTCGCTGAAGAATTTCTATAGCTGCTCAAAAACTGGAAAACATATCTCTGCTCTTCTTGTGCGCATGTCAATAGCGAGGCAGCCACATTATAACTACAATTATGACGCCATGTTCTTCGTCTGCACGGTAATGGCGCATACAGGACACTCTTGACATACTTTTCGACCATTATAATAAATTACAATACAATGGCCTGATTTTCATAATTTCTATTCCATTTTTAAGGTTGTCACTTTAAGCTCCCTCGTATTTCTGGTTCGTACTCTTATAAAATTGACATTAACAAACTTTATGTTATTTAATTACTGTCTCTTGTGAATATATAAATATTTATATATATATATATATATATTATTATATATATATATATATATATATATATATATATATATATATATATAATTTATATATCAGTTGAGTTCATATCAGTTCACCCCACGACCACTTGAGAGCGTTGGGGCACCACTTCTGACACATCCACAATCCTGCATCACCCCTCTCTGTCTGAGATTGCATTCCGCACCTTCTCGGGCAGTAGGTTAGCCAATTTATGGATGTTGTCTTCACATCGTTGTTATGGAGGTCCCCGCCTTTGCTTGCCTTGTACTGTGTCATGTAGTATTGTATTTACAAGCGCTTACACCGCGAGACGTGGCTATACCAAGTCAGCTTTTGGCTGTTTGATCGTCGTGGGGAGGTCGTAGTGAAGTCCACTTGCATTCTCGATTCTTCGATCTACTTCATCACTTGTGATACGGTCAATGTAACTGACATTTAGAAGTCTTCTAAAACATCTTATCTCCATGGACTCGATTCTTCTCTGGGGGTCTGCGGTCATGGTCCATGTTGCACAGGAGTAGAGGAATAACACAAGAACCAGAGAGCGCATTGGCCATGACCTTTATGGCGAGGGAGAGCATATATATATATATATACATACAATCCTATATATACCTACAGACATATATACACACACATGCATGCATACATAAATACATACAGACATACATACATACAGACATGCATACATACATACATACATACATACATACATACATACATACATACATACATACATACATACATACATACACACATACATATACAGATTCAATATACCTACGTACATACATACATTTGTGCATGCTTCTGGGCATATAACATATTCGACGTCTGTTAAAATTATCGTGACTTTGAGCATCTTTTTTGTCTTTCTTGAAAAGTAAGCCCTTCAAAGGAAATTTGTTTGCTTTTGATTATGACACACTTTTGCTACACAAATTACATTAAAAAATAATTCCACAAAAGAACACCGTGCAATTAATAATGTTCGACGACATACAAACACATTTTGCTACGGATTCACAGGCACTTGTCATCAAGTCCTTCGGTTCAAAATACAGTTGTAATGTATTCGCTAGCGAATAAATAAACGTATACCGTTCTGCGGATTAGCTCAAGCAGATGTGCAATAACCAACAAATGTACCTGTATAATTTATTCATGAATCCAAAATTTATAAAATGTTCTGTGAAACAACATGTTTCTCCTTCTTTCAAAATACGTTAAACGAGTTAGTCACCCGTTTATGTATATGTTCATTTTAGTGAGTCTTTTAGACTCGGGTGATTACTCCATATGAATCATTAGGTTGATGTGTATGAACAACAAGTTGAATTTGAGATCCTGCTACCATAGGGGGAGGGGGGGGGTCGTCAGTCGTCTCTCATGATATGCTCTCAGTGTCTCAGTCACCCCATAGACCGGTTGACTGAATGCTAGGCTGATTCTTCCACGGCTATTTTGTCCTAATTACGCGTGGTACATAGGCCATCAACCAATTTTCTCCAAGCTTACCTGTTCTGTGCTTTTTCTCGAATTCGTTCCAGCTTCTCAATGTTCTCTTTGTATGAGGCCTCTTGGTCGCTTCTCCGTGTGATCTTTTCACCTTACGTTGCTTGCTTCACTGTCTGTTTCATGACAAAGTGTGGCATATCGCCAAATTCATCCCAAGATTGCCTGTTCCACCTGCCTTTGACCTATTTTCTTGGATAGGCCTTCATTTGTATCCGTGTCGACCATTGCAGACCCATAATCTGGATTTATTGGCAAAGCCTTGCTACGTTGAGTTTAGTCTTCTGCCATGTTTCCGCTCCATATAAAAGCATCTACTTCATATTTCAATTGAAAATCCTTAGTATTGTATGAATTATAATTATGTTAGAGTTCCAAATGATTTTGAAAATGCCAATGGTCAACCTTGCCTTTTGTCTGCAGACATCATCGTCTGCACCACTTGTCGTATTTATGGTGCTTTTTTGGTAAGGGAGGCTCTTTACCTCTTCCAGTTATGTTTTTCCCAGTTTGATAGGAGCCGTGTTGTTGGTCGCATTTAGTTTGATAATGTTTTGTCTTTTCTACATACATTTTTAGCCCAACTTCCGGGGAGATTCTGTCTAGTGCTTCTGTCTCCTTTTCCATTTGGAGCTGATGAGATAAGAGGGCTATGTCATCTGAGAAATCCAGGTTCTATAGATGTATAAACAAAGTTCACTGGATTCCATTTCTCATTGTTTGTATTTTCTGTCATAATCCAGCAGGAATGATCGTTTGCGTTGTTCCTCATGTAGCACTCTGCACTTTGTCCCTCGTGTAGCACTCTGCACTTTGTCCCTCGTGTAGCACTCTTCACTTTGTCCCTCGTGTAGCACTCTGCACTTTGTCCCTCGTGTAGCACTCTGCACTTTGTCCCTCGTGTAGCACTCTGCACTTTGTCCCTCGTGTAGCACTCTGCACTTTGTCCCTCGTGTAACACTCTGCACTTTGTCTTTCGTGTAGCACTCTGCACTTTGTCCCTCGTGTAGCACTCTGCACTTTGTCCCTCCTGTAGCACTCTGCACTTTGTCTCTCATGTAGCACTCTGCACTTTGTCCCCCGTGTAGCACTCTGCACTTTGTCCCTGGTGTAGCACTCTGCACTGCATATCTTCATATATGTGCTAAATTATGTTGGGGAGCTTTGAGGGATTCCATAGTGCCTTAGTAGTTTCTAAAGAGTTTCCCTATCCAAGCTGTCAAAGGCCTTTTCAAAGTCCCCGAAGTTAATGTACAGACTTGAATTCTATTCTAATGACTGCTCTACTATTATGCGCAATATGTTTATCTAGTCTAGGCGTGATCTGTTTTTCCTGACATCTGTCTGTTCTCTTAACTTGGTATCTATGTCTTGTTTCAATATTTTCAGTATAATTCTTTTTAACACTTTACACGGTATTGCAACGGGCATAATTCCTCTATAATTCTTACAATTTTGCAGATCGCCATTGTTAGGAAGCCTTCTCCCCATTATTTATGAATATTTTCTGTATTTCATATATTTCCAAAAATATTGTAAAACACATTTAGGGTGACCCAGGGGGACCATAGAGACTACGTGGCAAAATGTCATGCTATAACTCACCCATGCTAGCATTCCCAATTTTGTTGGTCTATTCCACAAGACCCCTAAGCGAAGTTGGACACCCAATCTCCAAATTTGGTACAAATTCCGAAACATCCAATGCATAATTAGATTCACATTACAATATTTCCAATATCCCAAACGCTGTGTGGTTTGCATTACAATAGCAAATTGTCAAAACTGCTAATCCGGTGGAAGTTTACCAAGACAGTTTATTATTTATGTTCATACCATTTTGATGAATGTTATAAATGGATAAACAAACATTAGTTTTCTGCCCATTACTATTTTACTTGCCGTTCAAAGAGTCCATGAAACTGAAATCAAATATGGCATTTTATTTTTCGTTTCTTTATAAACAATTAAAAACATGGACTAATTAAGTTGTGAGAACAAGTAAAGCAATTTTAAATTTTAATAAGAGACCATCTGAGATGGTTGACAGTTAAAGGGTTAGTGTAAATTGAAAGACTGACAGTTAAGGGATCAATAATAAAATGAATGATTGACAGTTAAAGGGTTAAGCTACAATCAAAAATAATTGCCAGTTAAGGCGTCAATGACAAATAAATGATTGACAGTTAAGAGGTCTATGTAAGATAACGATGGTCACTGAGCACTGTTTTGAGCAACGCGTGGTAGTCGTGTGTCTCTATTGTACGGTGCAAACTTTCATGGGGTTGTACCCACATAAGGTTACTCATTACTGCTGTCGGGGATAAAGTGGTAGAGACCTCAAGGAGCTATATGTCGACTCTTTCTGAAATGGCGTGAATTTCGTCTTACCTAATAACTAAAAGTGAGTTACTAATTTATAGCGTGCTGCTGGAAATCCGTCAAATTATTTGCATGGAAGTCAGTCTCGTGTAGTGTTTATCCAGTTTGCTGCTTACGATAACATTGAAAGTGTACGTTCCACAGTAACAGCTGCTTGTTTCATTCGTACTGTAATTTAGTATTCGAACTTGTAATAGTTGTTCGTGACACACAGTGAAAATGAAAGCCATATAGTCCTGCTTACAGATGCTCTCGCCGTAGTCACAGCGCTAAAAAGCCAGAAAAATACTGAGCTTAATGACTTAAGAGCAGCACTCTGCAAACTGTGCCAGCAGTCCGCACCAAAAAGGGTAGTGGTACAGTGGGTCCCATCACACTGCAACATCCAATGCAACGAGGAGGCAGACAGACTGGCAAAAGAAGGTGCAAGACTACCACAAACAGATACTAGCATAACGTACGAAGAGTCAAAACGGCTTATCAAAGCCAGATACATGACCAAATGGGAAACCGAACATACTGGTTACACCAAAAACGATGCCTATTACCAGTTGAACCGAAGAGAGCAGGTCGTCGTCTTCAGACTTCGCACTGGCCACAATAGGCTGAGGTACCACCTATTCAACAAATTGAAGATAGGGTGTACCGACGAATGCCCGTGCGGTACTGGTAAAATGACCGCTGAACATCTGCTGCAGAACTGCCCGACATACGAGGATCAGAGAGAGCAAATGTGGCCATCACCAGTGGAACTGCAAGACAAGCTCTATGGCAGTGGCGACAGCCTCAGGATGACCGCCGCTTTTTTCGAAAAAATAATGCTTACTGTCTGACTGCGTACGCAGAAGAAGAAGAAGAAGTAATAGTTGTTCAAAGTAAGTCATTAAGTTTACAAAATAGTCAAACAGAGGATGGCGACTAAAAAGAACAAAATGGCAAGATGGCTGGGAAAATAAATATCTGAAACTTGGGCAAGCTGAAAATACCGATATTTGTAGAGATATTGATTGTTAGAGTAATACCTTGGCCACGTAATTATGATAGTGAAAGCTATTATAAGTGTCGGGGTAATCACCATTCATACCATCACTCAGGCTTCGATGTGTAGTGGTCACGCACTGTCTCCGATCTATAGGGGTCGCCCTCTGTCTCCGATCTATAGGGGTCGCCCTCTGTCTCCGATCTATAGGGGTCGCCCTCTGTCTCCGATCTATAGGGGTCGCCCTCTGTCTCCGATCTATAGGGGTCGCCCTCTTGAGTAAGCTCGTTCTTTTATCGCCTGGCTGTTTCATTTGGAATCTTGTAACACTATATTCTAACTTAGCTCGTCTCAAAATTGTCAAGTGGTGGAATGTATTTTTTGATTGAATGCCGCTATAATTTTTATTGACCAGTCTGTAGGAATGTGTGTGGAGGTGCGTGCGTCCGTGCGTGTGTGTGTGTGTGTTCAATTTGATAATACATGGCAGGGTTCTCAAACTCATATAATTCCTACGGTCGTTTGCAGTAAAGTTAATCGACCAGTGGTCTCAAGGTAAGGTGTTCGCCTCGGGTAGGGGACCCAGTGGTCTCAAGGTAAGATGTTCGTTTTGTGTGCTTGATGTCGCGGGTTTGAACACGGTGGAGACCGAGATTTTTTTTCACGTGGATCTTCTGGTAAAAATTCCCCTGATGTCTTAGTAATGAGATCGGACTCTCGTGTTCATTGTCGAACATGTTAAACAATCTCTTGGAAGTTAAAAATCGAAAAGAGTAGACATAATGGCCGCTGCCCGGACAAAATTATAAATTTCTAATTAAATATCTACCCAAATTATCTGTATCTTCTCCTAGTAAGTCGCAGGACGTTGTAAAAATACACGCTAATAACCAAAGCTTTCGGTTACGTAGCAGCAAGATACCTGTTTTAATACAGGATTCCAAGTATTTTAAGTATTCCATGGCTTGCACGAAGACACAGTAATGAACCAGGGCTATATAAATCAATCAATTTCCCCGACCAAGGGAGCATTATGTAAATAGAACAAACGGCACATGAAGTCATGGTAATCAATCATGCTAGCATACAATCAATTTAACATAATAAGATAAGGAATCAGAGGCGCATAAAATCAAGATAATGGATCAGAGGCCCTCATGATATCACGATAATGGATCAATGGCCCGCATGAAATCAAGATAATTGATCAAAGACCCGTATGAAGTCAAGATTAGAGACCATTGCTCCCTGGAAGTCAAAATAATAAAGACAGGGTCACAATAAGTTAAGTTATTGATATAGAGCTGCAGCAAGTCATTTTAATAGATCAAGGGTGTGGTAGAGACTAAGTTTAGCTGAGTAGTTCACGTATCTAAGAGTTACAATATGTATCTACACAACTTCAACACAGAAAAAAATACAGTAAACACTATCCTGACATAAAACAACAATATCATTTATTCCAAGAATAATCGTTGCACAGTATAAAAAAAACAAAAAAAAACATCTAAACTAAATCATCATAATATATATATTTAACTACAACATAAAATTGAAGCATATGCTGTTGATATTGTTTCTGTAACTACCTACAAACCTAGATTCTTACATTCCCTATTACTACAACTATATACCCTCAAGAAATATTCTAGCCACAACGCAATGACTCCAGATAGCTCACAGTCTTTCTTCTGCACCCCCAACACACGATCACAAACTAGTCCTCATAATCGGATTTGGTACTCAGTCGATCTGTGCATTGATATATACTCAGATCATTTTCAATCAAGCGATCTGTACATTCACATACAATCGGCTCACGTATGATTAGGCAATCTGCAAATTCACATGTATTTAGATCACGTCACTTATAATCTGATCACGTACTCACTTGTGCGATATGTGCATTCACATCTATATAGATTACTTCACATACTAAGACGAATCTGTACGTTCATACCTATTCAGAAAACACATCGTTCCTTATGTGTCCTGCACATACAATACGCATTCAAATCTCTTACCGTTCACAGGGTGTCCATCATAAATACCTATTGAGCGCGACTGGCCAAACTTGAGGTGTATAGTGGTACAGTCACCCTGCAAACTCTCTGACTTCTAGACTCACTCTCAGCCTTTCTGCTAGTCCCTCAGTCAATCTGCCAGCCAATCTCACGAGTTTCTTCTTACAGAATATTTTATAGTCTTAAGCAAGAACATGGTGTCCAATGGACTTCTGTGGGTTGTTTGACTAAGCCATAAATCCAATTTGGAACTACTTCTATCTGAAATATCATTGGTTGACTATCTACGAGTCACTGTCACTCTAAATGTGGTAATCGGTCGTGGCAGCATCAGACTGTCACTAGCCCCCATCTCCGCCAAGTCCGACACCTACTTCCGTACTAGACAAAGTCTTGTACCTAAGCCCCTAGTGTCGAAACGGTGATTGACCCTGACGTGACCAGCTTTTGTCCAACGCATTAAGGCAACCTTTGTGTCTTATAGTCGCTAGCCCAATCTCCTCTGGCCTAAAAGTCTATGCTCCAGCTAGAACTGTAACAAGGGTCCAGTAAAGACAAGTAAGTGAACCAGGACTGTATGATGTCAAGTAAATATACCAATGCACGCCTACAATCAAGTTAACCAGCCAGGATTCCAGACGAAGTATCCCTGAAGTCAAGTTAATGTCAACATAATGAAGACATTTTGCACAAAATCGTTTTGATATACCAATATTCAAATGAAGTCAATTGAATACACCAAGGCAAACACGGCGTCCTTTTTTTCTGAGCAAGGCAGAAATGAATTCTAGTTAATGTGATAAATTAAACCGTATAAAGCATTAGTTAAACCTAGATTGTAGTACTGTGTACATGTGTGGACTCCTTTTAGTAGAGGGGATATAGACATACTAGAAATGATATTAAAAAAAGTAACAACACTGAAAGTGGGATTCCGAAATTTCAGTGATGAGGAAAGATTCAGAAAAACCGGTCTATAGTGTCTAAAAAAAAGAAACATTCGAGATTATTTAATACAGATTCGTAAATTAATCAGTGGAAAAGATAATTAAGACGACTCAAGAACAATAGAGTACAGCCACAAATTAATTTAAGAAAGGTTTGAATTAGATATCAGGAAATATGTTTTTAGTCAGAGAGGGGTGTATGCTTAAAATGCAATGCCACAGGAAATAGTAGAGGCAGGGCCAATTAATGCATTCCAGAATATATATGTATTTTTAGATCAAGTGAATGTAAAAGAAACTGGTTGTATACAAACTCTGCAGTGTCTCTAAACCAGTATAAAGACGTTTAGTTAAGGAAGTTGATGGATGAAGACTCACTTGAAGTCAATTTAAAAGACTAAATCCCACATAGAGTCAATTTAATGAATCAAGCATCGCACCTTGATAAAACCTGCATACTTATATATTAAAGACAGCTAATAAATCAAAACATTTTGTATCTGTCAAACCATGGTCAAACATTTATACAATCTATCAATGAATTATTCATCATTGGAATTTTCTTACTAGGCTTAAATGCATGTCATTTATATTTAATGTCCTATTCAATCGACATTTTATGCGCCAATGTTTATATTTCTGAAATACGAGATACATTAAATCCTCCAAAATTGTCGTCAAAAACCACCACTTTAATGGATTTGACGTAAAGTGAAATCGTCAAAAGCCACCACTTTAATTCTTTTGACGTAAAGTGATATCGATTTCCCCATAGACCCAAGATATATAAAGAGGAATTATGTCCCTTTGTTACATTTCTGGCAAAGAGACACGAATAAGATCACGAAAATACATACCTAGATTAATATTACAGATAGAGCATGTCAACAACACACCTGTGAAATACAAACAAGGACAGATTATCTTAACTTAACGTCTTTATACTAGTTCAGAAGACTCTCCAGAGTTTCCTTGATCTAAAAACTATGCGCATCCATCTATTCTTTAATGCATTAATTGCCCCTGCCTCCACTATTTCCCGTGGCAATGCATTCCAAGCATTCACCTCTCTCTGATTAAAAGAATATTTAATATCTAATCTAGACCTTTCTTTGATTAATGTGTAGCTATGCCCTCCTTTTCCTGTAGGTGTATTATGAAAAACTTGTTAAAGTCTAATTTTTCCTCTCTGTTGATTATCTTATAAATATGAATTAAATCACCTGAAAATCTGCCACCAATAGAAACAGTGAGGCAAATGAGTACTTTAAAGAAATACAAATCAGAAATTAACCAATATCCCCGACTGACATCAAACCAGTTAATGAGCTCTTGACAGTAAATTGAGATCCACCAACAAAACAATAGATCATGCATGCACTATAACTAGTAAAAATGGGAAAGCTGTAAGACACGATGTAATCCCTTCAGATGCCATGAGAGCAAACATCGCAAACACCACATTGATGGTGCACCAGCTCTTCAAAGAGATAGGTGAACAAGTGATCATTCCTTAAGAATTGAAAGAGTGTCACCTAATCAAAAAAGCAACCTTAGAATTATGGAACATTCTAGGCCCGTACATCGTTAATTGTGAACTTTACAGATTTCGAAGAGGCGTTAGGTAGTATTCATAGAGCAGCAATTTAGAAAATACTGAAGCATTATGGAATACCAGAAAGAATGTATACACGATCTCTTAAGAAGGCTGATGTAGAATAATCCACAAAGGCAAACTGCCAGATCCATTTACAGTTCAAACTGCGGTCAGGCAAGGATGCCTACTTTTTCTAATAATATTTCTCGTGGTGAGGGAACAAGGAATCCGGCAAACAACAAAGAGTTGAGAAAACAGGAATGCGAGGGATTTGATAAGCAATTGTAAGACCTAGATTTCGCAAATGATATATGTATCTTTCACATAAGCTGTGGGACATACACGGTCAGACAAACTAACAGATGTGGAAGAAAAGGCGGGATTGCAGATTAATGTGAATAAAACAAAGAAAATTAGAACACATAATAAAACAGCGACTCCACCACCCCCCCCCCCCCGGGCCCACCACACCCTCTATTCCCCCTTCCCCCCGGGTTAATGGCCCTGTAATTGAAGAAATGCAATATCTTACATATCTGGGAGGCAACATTGATCAAGACGGAGGAATAAACCAAGACATTAACACCAGGATTAACAAAGACAGATTTGCTTTCAGCTCTCTTCGCTCAATATGCAACTCGTCAGCATTCTGCAGGGTTAATCAAATTACTTTGTTTAACACGAATGCAAATTCGGTTCTGCTATATTGCTTTGAGACATGACATGTGATAAAGAATATCACATCAAGATACATACCTTCATTAACAATGATCTTATTTGCATTCCTCGTGTTAGATGGCCAAAGGTAAGGGTAAGCATAGATCTGTGTTCTCACACAGTTAATCATTTAAGATCAGAAACAGCACTTCGATATTGTAAAAAGAAAAGAAATGGTACTATACAGACAAATACAATCAAAAGTTACAAATACAATATTTACTTGATGGTTGATGCAGTAGAAGATGAAGTGGTAGGGGTTGGAATGGAGGTTATTTGACCCTACTTCAGTATCATCATAATTGATGAGTAGAGGCGAGTCTAAATAATTTACGTGATTACTGAAGGGAGAGAAGAAGCTTGATCCTCCCTATCACTGGATGTGAGTTTATGAAATGGATAATATGAGACCATTTTAAATCCCTCAAATGTGTGGAGTGAAATATTCTGGTATCGCCTCAAGGATGGAGCAGTGGGGAAGGTGGTGGATCATATTCTTGATGATATTATTATTCAGTTTAATGTTTAAAAAAACATGTCTAATATTTACTGAACTGTATTATTTTTTTCTGTTTGTACAATTCCCTGTAACGGTTTTATCCACTAGTTATCGACATGTTGGTTGTGAGTTTCTTCCTATATGACCGTCTCTTTCAGTGAAGTTTGATATAGCTATAATGCAAATATTCAAAGTCTACCGACAAATCTGTTATTTATAAGGAACGTAGAGGTCATTCATTATCCTTTGTATTGTCATTTTGTTCAGCTGCTAGCTGTTGCTCCATATGTCCGAGAAAATCATTTGATCAATCTACCCCACGTAATTCAAGTAACTCCACCCCGCCTTCCACTTCTACCTCAATTAACCCAGGTCGTTGTGCCGATCCAAGAGTCTTTTCATGAAATACGCTTCTCACACCAACGAAAACCATTATCACATCCAGACGTGGTGTGCCTGCATTCCCAATATTTGATATTATCGAATTTTTATATCAGCTATTTCTCAACGACGTCATAGTGAAACGACGTCATAGTGCACAACGACGTTGCATTAAATCACGTTAATTGAGAAGTGGGTGTTTTTATATAGTGTAATTTATGGGGCAGAAGATGCAGTAATGAATGAGCTAACAGTAGCCTAAGATGTATAACTGGTTGCTTGCATTAACGGCAAAGACGCCAGCTGGCTGCTTACATCAGCCTCATCGACACATTGATGACTGCTTACATCAGCCTCACCGACACATTGATGACTGCTTACATCAGCCTCATCGACACATTGCTTACAGCTAACCTCAGCCTCATCGACACATTACTGGTGCTTACTTCGGCCTCATAGACACATACTTACCAGCCTACGTCAGCCTCATCAACGCATAACTGGCTGCCTACATCAGCCTCATTGACACATAACAGGCTTCATACATCAGCCTCATCGACACATAAATGGCTTCCTGCATCTGCTTCATCGACACATAACTGGCTTCCTACATCAGCCTCACCGATACATTACTAGCTTCCTACATCAGCCGCATTGACACATAACTAGCTTTCTGCATCAGCCGCATTGACACATCACTGGCTGCTTACCTCAGCCTCATAGACACATACCTGGCTGCTTACCTCAGCCTCATCGACACATAACTGGCTGCTTACCTCAGCCTCATCGACACATAACTGGCTGCTTACCTCAGCCTCATTGACACATAACTAGAGAATATGGATAGAAGGGAAGGGGCAATCCTCTGGACCCCAAAATGCCTTGCAGAAACCGGATGTGCTTCGGATCAAAATACACATTTACCATCATCTTGTTGTAAGGCGGGACACAACGTCATTACGTTCTTTCCAGGCCGAACCTTGAAGACAAAGATTAAGTATCCCTTATTATTCCATTAACAAAATTGCATATCATTAAAGGCACACTGTGGTATAACTTGCGTTACGGGCCACTTTTTAAGACTTGTCGAACCACTGCCTGCGGGTATGAGAACCTCATAATTTGTATTGCATTTTTGACTGAGTGCAAATCCATGTTAAATTAACTCACAGGGAAACTCTGTATGAAATGAAACATGTGTGCTTGATATATCTGGGGCCTGTCCATGCTAGAACTCGCAGGGAGTTGGAGAATCAAATCGCTATTCATGCCAAGTATTTCGAAATGTACAAATAAGAAAGTTTATGGTGAGAATAAAAATAACTTTAAATATAAGGTGAACAAGCCGTGAGACGCCAGAGCCCAGATATTGTTGTTGTTGTTTAATGTCCACAATGAGTAAGTTTACTCTTTTATGCGCCCTGAAAAGGACGTTGTGGCAGGTTGTAGTAGATTTCCTCACATCCCGAGCATGCTGATGAAGGTGGACCTCGGTCCTCCAGGCGGTTGTGCTTTGCGTCGCTTCACCAGAGTAGCGATTACTACTACCGGGATCACATCGCCCCCACATCACGTCAGCCAGGCTGCCTTGAAAACAGCCTGTTTCCAGGGAACGCTACATGGAAGAGAGATTGTTCTCTTGGTCTGTGTATTGACGCTGACGCGAAGTCCTGGTCAGTATTTTGTGCCTGACTAGACGCGTCTCAGTTCCCCCAGAGCCCAGACAGATGTGACGTATATACAGACTAGAAAAACCGGAGATGACACTCTATGTGCCATCAAGATAACTATCTATTCAACTTGTGTATATGTTCACACTTTCATTTGACGTATTCTTCCTTTCCTCTTTGAGTCGATAGCTCACGTATTTTGTTGTTCATTGCCCCACTGAAGGTTTTTTTTTGTTTTTTTGTCGTAACGTACGTTTAGTTTTTGTTCTCATCTTAGTACGGTTTCTGCCCATACCTATACATGGTTTATACTCTGCATGTGACTAACGGTTTCTGACCACACCTATACATGGTTTATACTCTGCATGTGACTAACGGTTTCTGAACACACCTATACATGATTTATACTCTGCATGTGACTAACGTTTTCTGAGCACATCTATACATGATTTATACTCTCCATGTGACTAACGGTTTCTGACCATACCTATACATGACGCATACTCTCCATGAGACTAGTCGTTTCGTATTATAAAACAATCTGTTTCTTTCTTTTCGCTTATTTATCCTTCTTGTGTCCCCAGCGTCAGGTTATGAAGAAGTTTCTTGACGAAGCCCAAGTATATGCTTCGAACACGGGGAACTATATTGCTTCTGTTGTTTCTGGTATCCATCTTATGCGTGGCTGGCTTTTGGGTATGTATCCATTGTATTTGAATAGCATTGCTTTCTGAGGGAATGTATCTGGTGTTTGTCGTCTCGCGTTGCCTAACCATTTGGTTTGGTGTCTCTTGATGTTGTCTAGCACCTACTTGTCTCTTAATATCTTCGTTTCTCATGTTATCCATTCTCTTTAATCCAAGCATTCTACGCAGACATTTCATCTCTGTTGCTGCGATGTCTGTTTTTTAAATTTTTATTTAATGTCCAATTATTGCACTAATAGCACAATGCGTGTAGGAATATCGTGTTGCATAGAGTTCTTTTTGTACCTATTTTCCCGTGCTTACATTTGAATATCTTGGACATTTGTTCCATGCTTTTGCTGGTTTTATTACATCTGTTTGGGATTTCAGTGTCGTCGTTTCCATCTGCAAAACAATATGGTATAAACCGGGAATGTAGGTGTACTGTAAGTCAGTGGTGTGGTTCCACACTTCTGCTATATAAGAACGTTAAAAAGTAAACATGAATTTAAAGAGGTATATTTATGTATGATCTAGAGGTGAATATGATGGAAATATGCGTTATGTTAGACCAGGAAAAGACATGATAGAAATGGATTGCATCTGCTAGATATAATGTGTTCCTGGTGGATGGAGACTGGGACTGTCAGATACAGTAAGTAACAGATGGATTTCGACTGGGTCTTCTAGCTATAGTGTATGTCTGATGGATTTTCACTGAGTTTGTTAAACATGGTGGCACCTGATAGATTTGGTTTGAGTTTGTTAGATATGGTCTCTGGCACCTGGTAGATTTAGTTTGAGTTTGTTAGATATGATCTCGGAATCAATATGCTGAGCAGCACAAGAGCTGCGGTGGTCAGCGACCCATAGCTGACTGCTAGCGTCAGGGCCAGCGAACTATAGCTGCCAAGACCCTTATACACCTCCACGAGGTGATCCTGGATAACAGGCTGCATCAGGGCAGACTGGCAAAGGAGAAGGGATCGAAGAGGGAATGCTAACCCGGTACTCAAAAAATGCTTGCTGAAGTCGGATATTTTGGACCGAAAGGTGCAAATATCGCAGCCAAGCTGTAAACTACGACACAACGCATTCCGT
Source organism: Ariolimax columbianus (assembly GCA_036924085.1). Classification (NCBI taxonomy): domain Eukaryota; kingdom Metazoa; phylum Mollusca; class Gastropoda; order Stylommatophora; family Arionidae; genus Ariolimax; species Ariolimax columbianus. Next base: position 108,009,396 of record JAVGWX010000006.1, read on the forward strand.
TCTCTAGACTACATTCTGCTACTTAAGCCCTTTCAGGGTTTAGTAGCGGGAGATTGAGAACGATCGAAGAAGAAGAAGAAGATATATGGTCTCGGGCACCTGGTAGATTTGGTTTTAGTTTTTAGATATGGATGCACCTGAAAGTTTTGGTTAGCGCAATTTGCTTTTCCTGATTTCATCTCATCAACTATATGCACAGCATGAGACAGATTACTGCCAAAGTACGTACATCTGTACATTTATCTTTAGATAGCTGCCGTGTACCGGAATTGAAGGTTCTGAATAGGCCATATCTGGATCTTATTGATGTAAAACCTCTGTATTAACGATGGAGATGGTGAAGACGAATTTTTCGCAAGCTATGGCGTACTGATCCCTCCATTCTTGCATGTCTAACTCCGTATACCAGGCACATTCATCCGCCTAAAGTTTATCCTGTGCAGTCATAATATGGATTTTGGCGTTGACCTTGAACCTTCTCAGATTGAATAGTCCGCAGTCAGTGCAGTAGTTAAACCTCGGTATCTGCCGTCAGTGCAGTAGTTAAACCTCGGTAGTCCGCCGTCAGTACAGTAGTTAAACCTCGGTAGTCCGCCGTCAGTACAGTAGTTAAACCTCGGTAGTCCGCCGTTAATGCAGTAGTTAAACCTCGGTAGTCCGCCGTTTATGCAGTAGTTAAACCTCGGTAGTCCGCTGTTAATGCAGTAGTTAAACCTTGGTAGTCCGCCGTTAATGCAATAGTTAAACCTCGGTAGTCCGCCATTAATGCAGTAGTCAAACCTTGGTAGTACGCCGTTAATGCAGTAGTTAAACCTTGGTAGTCCGCCGTTTATGCAGTAGTTAAACCTCGGTAGTCCGCTGTTAATGCAGTAGTTAAACCTTGGTAGTCCGCCGTTAATGCAGTAGTTAAACCTCGGTAGTCCGCCGTTAATGCAGTAGTTAAACCTCGGTAGTCCGCCGTCAGTGCAGTAGTTAAACTCGGTAGTCCGCCGTTAATGCAGTAGTTAAACCTCGGTAGTCCGCCGTAAGTGCAGTAGTTAAACCTCGGTAGTCGGCCGTTAATACAGTAGTTAAACCTCGGTAGTCCGCCGTTAATGCAGTAGTTAAACCTCGGTAGTCCTCCGTTAATGCAGTAGTTAGACATTGGTAGTTAGCCGTTATTGCAGTAGTTAAACCTCAGTAGTCCGCCGTCAGTGCAGTAGTTAAACCTTGGTAGTCCGCCGTCAGTACAGTAGTTAAACTTCAGTAGTCTGCTGTCTCAAAACGTAATCATGGATGATGAGATGAACATCAGAATCGGAAAAGCCAGTGCCACGTTTGGCAGACTACACTCAAACTTTGGCGTGGCATTGGCATTATCCTCCAAACGGAGCTGAGCGTGTACATAGCAGTGGTGGTCCCAGTGTTGCTGTATGCAAGGGAAACATGGACTTATACAGGCGTCAAACGAAGAAGCTGAATCATTTTCACACATTTTGTCTCAGGAGAGTGATGCATATCAAATTGCAAGACAGGATCCACTGCTGTTCATGAGAGAGCCGGTTCTGTTGTTGCTGTTGTTGTTGTTGCTGCTGTTGTTGTTGTTGTTGTTAATGTTGGTGCTGTTGTTGTGAATGCCTACAATGAGTAGGTTTACTTTTGTGTGCGCCTTGAAAAGAATGTTTAGTGGCGGATTGCAGCGGCCTTCCTCATATCCCGATAATGCTGATGAAGGTGGACCGAGATCCGACAGGCGGTTGTGATATGCTTGGCTTCATCTGCGTGTCGCTCACTACTACGTGAATCAGGTCGATCCCACACCTCGTTAGCCAGGCTGCCAAGAAGAACAGTCCATTTCCAGGGAGGACTGCAAGGAAGTCGAGGTGAGCGTGTTGGCCAGTATCTTGTCTGACCCTGACTCACATATCTGATCAGTATGTTGTGCCTGACCAGATACTAGTCTTTCTCTCATGAGAGAGCTATTATCCCCAACATTAATACTATTATGATGTGATCACAGATTCGCTCGGCGGGTTAAGTGGTTCGCATGCCTTACTATCGGTTACCAAAAATAATCTTCTATGGTGAGATGCAGAAGGACAAATGCTCTCAGTGAGGAAAAAAAGAGGGCTCTAAAGACACGCTAAAAACGTCTCTAGCGATCTTCAACATATAGCTCGAAACATAGGAAGATGATGCGTAATACCGTACAACCTAGCGCGCAGCTATCCGTAGACGAACAGCATCATGCGATGCTTCCAAAAAAAGGCTGCAGAAGAACAACGGAAACGGAAAAGAAAATCCCCTGTTCTACCACCACAGTCTCATGAAGCGAACTTTCCATGTCCTCGCTGTCTGATATTATTCAGATCGCACATCATACTCGTCAGCCATCTTTGCACTCATCCACAACCCCGATTCACAGAATGCTCAACTGAAAGAACTGGTGGAACGAAAAAGGTCTTCATCACAAGTGATGGATGAACAACAAACAGTGATGCCAAACTCCAACGTTCCAATCAAGTAAGGCATTCCACAGCATGGCAGAACACATCTTGGTGAAACGAGCCGGAGCCAGAGCACATCCTTGTTTCACTTCGCTAGTAACAGTAAACGGAGCAGACAAGTTTCCCTGATCAACAACTTGGTATCTATGGTATCAAAGGCCTTAGTGAGGCCTACAAACGTCGGATAGAGAGAAACATTATTTTCTGTTCTTAGCATTTCTCTTAGATCTGCTTTGCAGCAAAGATCATATCAATGGTCTCACGGTTCTTTCTAAATCCACATTGAGTCTCAGGCAGTAACCTCTGCTCCAGGTGCACGTTGAGTCTCAGACAGTAACCCTGCTCCAGGTGCACATTGAGTCTCAGACAGTAACCCCTGCTCCAGGTGCACATTGAGTCTCAGACAGTAACCCCTGCCCCAGGTGCACAAAGAGTCTCAGGCAGTAACCCCTGCTCCAGGTGCACATTGAGTCTCAGACAGTAACCCCTGCTCCAGGTGCACATTGAGTCTCAGGCAGTAACCCTGCTCCAGGTGCACGTTGAGTCTCAGGCAGTAACCCCTGCCCCAGGTGCACATTGAGTCTCAGGCAGTAACCCCTGCTCCAGTTGCACGTTGAGTCTCAGGTAGTAACCCCTGCTCCAGGTGCACATTTAGTTTCACGCAGTAACCCCTGCTCCAGGTGCACATTGAGTCTCATGCAGTAACCCCTGCTCCAGGTGCACATTGAGTCTCAGACAGTAACCCTGCTCTAGGTGCACATTGAGTCTCAGACAGTAACCCCTGCTCTAGGTGCACATTGAGTCTCATGCAGTAACCTCTGCTCCAGGTGCACGTTGAGTCTCAGGCAGTAACCCCTGCTCCAGGTGCACGTTGAGTCTCAGGCAGTAAACCCTGCTCCAGGTGAAGATATATTTATTCTGCGTAGTAGTATTTTTGCGAACTATTTTTCCTCCTACGCAGAGATATACTTCTATGGTTATCACATCCTACGCAGACATATCCTTCTAGGGTTATCACAAATTTGTTTACTGCCTTTACGCTTGTGTATGTGAACAATGGACGCGTCTTTGAATTTATCTCGATGCTTTGTTCGTCCACATTTTCCAAATAATTGAGTAAGCTTCTCAATCATCTTTTAGCCACCAGCTTTGTAAATCTCTGCTAGAATGGGATCTTTGTGGTTTTAAGACTCATAGATCGCGCAGAGGTTAACAGAGATTAAAAGTCCTGAAAGACGATCAGCTCTGACTGCCAAAGAACTTGCGATATAATAGCTCTAAGAGACTCGCTTTGCAGAAGAGTGCGAAATTACAGACAATCAAGCCGGCTAAACCTTTTTCTGGAAAATGAGGAGTTAAGGAACGGAAAATGGAACTGCTGAAGACTATTGGGGATAAAGAGGTGTGGAGATCCATAATACCTTTCGCCAGTCGACTGGAAACTTGATTGAATGAATAAAATCACATTGCAATATTACTGGAATTACCCTTTCCTAAAAGCTGATTAGGGGAGCCAAATGCAGTGCTCGGTCTATGCTTCAACATGAGGAACAAGTGAGAAAGTTCAGATATATTTGTGTTAACCTTGGTCTGCAGTCTCAGTTTTCATCTAATTTACAAATTTTGCCCAGTTATTAATTATCTTCAAACAATTATAGATGGTCAGTTAATTTTTCTAGGCTGTTCTTTATAATGGCGGCTCCCAGAATAGTTGCTTCCAAAACTGATCTTTTGTTTTGGTGCTTGTAACGCTCACATTATGTGCGAATGCTTGCAATAAAACAAGATATCATCGGTAGTCGTTGCTTTGATATTTTAGTTCTTTACTTAGCAAATGAACCAAATTTTAATGCAAAAAAAGAATGACATATACACTTCTAACATTCACATATCTTTAACAATCCGACACGCGTGCTTTGAGGCGTTGAAAGCAATATTATTTTGTATTGTTACCAAACTGCTGGCATGGCCATGTTTATTTAAAATAACGGATTTCTAAATAAATAAGCAAAATGTACAATATGTAATAATTAAATGATAATACGATGTGGAGTTTTGGCAAGAGAACGAGTTTCTTTCAGACAGACTGTGATGGGAGCGACATTCTACAAAGGACGTGCTACATGATGATGATGAAACGATATTTACAGAAACATGACGTTTTGAGTTTTTTGTTTATAAGGATGTGCTTCTTCTTCTTCTTCTTCTTTCGTTCGCTTTTAAAATATTGTCTATATCTGCAATGTTGTCTCTTGTATTAACTTCACTGTCTTTTGTAGTTCACATACAGGTCCATAAAGTTTCTCTTCCAGTGTTGTTTCTATGGGCCAGTGAGATTGTCTCTGTATATCATATTCGGGGCAGTTTTGTAGTATGTGCTCTGCTGTCTGGGGCGCCTGTCCGCATGTACACATGGCTGTGTTGCCAATCTTCATGTTTGTGTACATGTGGCTGAGGAGTCGGTTGTGTCCTGTTCTAAGGCGCAACACAACAGTTTGCTCTTGTCTGTTCTAAGGATGTGCTGAGTTTGGTATACTCTCAGCAATCTGCCATCAATCCCTTGGATGTCAGGTCCCATTACAACTGATCCTCTTTCGACACTGCTTCAAAGACAGTTAATATTGTGCTACGGCAATGTTCTAGTTGATACAAGTTACTTATCAAATGCTTCGTATGTCTGTGAACCTGTATTAAAGAAGTTTCAGAAAATATAGTGTTAGGTTGTTTTTTTTTCGGTTACTAAAGAAGTTTTAGTAGATCTGCATATTGTGTCTGCAGCCTTGGATGCATCTTGTTCTGTGCATTGTAGGAAACTGTGGACTTCTTACTTATTCTGCATTTCAAGATTTCAAAAATCTATAATCGTTTCAAACATTTTTTCTGCTGGCGTAGTTATTAGCAACTTAAAAAAAAACTGTATTCCAAGTTGAACCTTGCATGAATAATTTGAAAACAGAACACGCTCAAAACGTCGCTCAAAATCAGGCGCGAGCTGTCTACAACGAAACCATGCAGCATATCAATTCAAATCAATTCGAAAATGGACATCCATTCCCTGGCCAATACGTCCTATCGCTCAAAGGTCTGCGGTTTTGGGTGGAAATCGGCGTGCCTTTGCCAGTATAATCCAGAAAGGCAAACCTTTAATCAAACCAAACAACAACAAAAAAGAATTGCTAACAAGTTTTGAACTGGATTCCAGCCGTATACGTGCGTGAGTGGCATATGGTGAGATTTGGAATGGGGTAAAATAGTACGGATTTTTAGTAGGTTTACATTTACATGAATGATGAAACAGAGAATAGAGACATTACCGTAAATTTCTATTTATCCTTACTTGAAAGGAAAGTCGACCATGTCTGGTAAACAGTCATTGCACTTTGCATTCATCAGACGAATTGTATCCGGGAAAATGGCTAACGTTAATGTTAAGCTGTAATGGAGGATACCTTCATAATGGTATATAATTAATCGTAGCTACTGCTTTTCTTTCATCTCCATCTGTGTGTTCTGCTGCTCGTTTGTCCTGTGCAAAAATCTGTGCTTGTCATTATCTACGTCCAATTGATGCTATATTTGCAAAGACAAGGTTTTTTTTGTCCTGACGGTCTGAAGTTTGGACGTAATAATTGTGAACACATGTTCTATAGTTGATGTAATAATTGTGAACACATGTTCTACAGTTGACGTAATAATTGTGAACACATGTTCTACAGTTCAATGAATTTGGTTCTTGATCCAACTTCTCAACGCAGGTGTTTGTTGCAAAAATGAGCAGTGCTTCATTCTGGGAGCCTGGATTGGAAAGTAAATTTACATTTATTTGATCTTATTGAGTTGTCACAATTGTTCCATAGATAAATGACAATGTGCGACTCAATACTTTTCTGAATATAGGATACGACATTGTTTTTTGTGTATATGTTTATGTCTTGAGATTATATCACACATGACGTTCGTTTCTTTGTTTGTTTGTTTACTCTGTTAGTTGTGTTGCTACTGCTGTTGTTCTTGTTTTTGTTATTGTTGTTACAAATTCAGCAGTAGGCATAATCTCGCTATTCAACCCAATGCCATGTTACGGTATCTGCCTGTATTTGTACGTTTTTGTCTAGTGCCCTTCAAAGTATGATTATTAACGGTTTCGTATGTGTAAGTGCTCAGCTGGGACTCAGCGGTTTGTTGTGGTGTGATTCTGTTCAGTGGCTTTTAATTAAAGTAATTTTAATTGGCACTGTCATTTAGATTACGTGTTATCCTGTCTGTAGACCTCCCTGTTGTGTTTCCCATGGTCCATCTGTTTCTTTGTTTGCTATTCTTAGGAGCTGTTTGGCTACTTATAAAAAAAAGGGGATAGCTAATTATGAATGTGTATGGTCAGAAACCGCATTAAGACGAAAACAGGAAGGAAACCAACGTTACGACCAATAGGCCTTCATCAGGAACAACAAATAACAACATTAATTAAAAAACGAATCAAAGAAGAAGAGATAAAAACATAACGGGGGATGTTAATACATAAGAGTGAAAAAAGGGTTTACTTAACTGAGAAAAAGATCACTCCTTTCAAGACGGGGCAGGAAACCAAAGGACGAACAAAAGCGAGAAGTGGCCAGGATGGCGTAAGCACTTGGAAAATGACCGGGTAAGCCAGTGGCTTACGATAACATACGGAAAGATCAACGGGTGATTTAAGTAAAGAAAAGAGATAAAAAACAGATGGAGGTTGGTATGAGATGAGGATTCAAGAAAAAGTGTGGAAGGTATTAATGCCATGGGGCCTGGAGGCATGCAGTAGATCAGTGTGTTTACAATGACGAATCGATGACGATCGTCAGAGAAGCAAGAAACTAAACATGTGACACTAACACATGCTTTACCTCGGTGCCCAGGACTATTGAAGTTGCTGACAATAGAGGAGCCCGTGTGGACATAGATACGATTAAGGTATTGCCGGAAACGCTCACGCAGCTCTAGACTAGTCTTCCTAATGTATGTTATACCCTACCGTCAACAGATGATAGATTTGATGACTAGACATGGTGCCCATAGCTACATCTGATCAAGATCTGTCCATTGAACTCAAAGGTATTGAGGGCGAGGACGAGTTCGGCCAGACGGATGATAGTGGATGAGGACATAGATGGGTTAACAATATGATCAAGGAGGAAACGTAGGGCTGATAAACCGTCAGAGTGTGGGATGGAGGTGTAAAGGGAACAGTCATCGAGTAAGAAGAGTTGATAGGTGCAGTCGGTGGAGATACAATGGAAGAGAAAGTAGTCAAGGTGTGGTATCGTATCAATTAAGAAAGGTGGGCAGATTTTCAAGCGTAGGCTGGCTGGAAGATACTATGAAGAACGTTAGTGGAAAAACATGGTACAGGATATTGCCCGTTGGAAATTTCGTTTGTGTGTGTATGAGTGTGTGTGTGTGTGTGCCCGCGTATGTGTGAGTTTAGGGGGAGGGGGCTATTTGAAATCTAGCCAAAGTTTGCTGTTGTAGAGGTGTAACAGATCCACAGGAACCACAGGGGATTGAGGGCAGAAACTTATTCCCAGAGAGCCTAAATTGGCAGAAGATAAAGGATACTTGTACTCTGCTCAGGAGAGTTCAAACTAAGGTCACAGTCGGCCGGTCTACATTGACAAAACAGGGTTCTAACAAATAACACGAGAGAGAGAGAGAGAGAGAGAGATAGAGAGACACAGAGAGAGACAGAGATAGATAAGGGGTTGGGGTGGGGATGTATTTTTTTTACTATGAGTTGGAGATTGTTGTCAAACCTCAGCGACAGGAATGAGAAATCTATTCAATTCGAGGGACAGAGTCAATGTCTGTACCAAAACTATAGATCTCACACGCTGGCTCTTGAGTCTGCTGGAAAGAATAGTGTGAGAACCTTGTTTAAACAAATAATGTAGATTACACACGCTGGTTCTCGGCTGTGCTGGAGAGAACAGAGTGAGAGCGAAGTAAAGTTAATACAACGTGTCTGTAGACTTCTCCGACACCAATTCTTGATGATCTGCTGAGGACGAGAGACAACTGATCATACGTGCGACTCAGTTTGGGACAACGCATCAGTAGACTTCACATACATCAGTTCTTGATGATCTGCTGAGGGCGATAGATAACTGATTGTACGATCAATTTAGGTCAGGCAAGTCGAAAATAGTTCAGACAGAACGAGAATTGTACCCTGAGTATATCAGGTTAAATTCCACCAGCCTGTTAAAAAGCGTTAGTTGCTCAGCGTAGGGCCGACGACCGCCAGAGATCAACTGCATCGCCAACAGTCGAAGGGCACCTTGTGACAACGCATTTAGACAGTTATAGACCAAGATTTGTATAGATTTTGCCTAATTAACATTGTAGTGTACTAAGAAGGATCTGATAAAGATAGAACTGGGTTGTTAGATCTAGAGTCCCACCAAGCTCATGCTTATAAACTTTGAGTTAGAAATTGTTATTTATCTTTAGGTTTAGATAGTTTTTGATAATGTTGTAATGACTATATTTGTAATACATTTTTTGCGTTCCTATGTCGATATAGTGGGACAAAGAACTATTGGTTCTTTCCGCTATGTCAGATCAAAGGTAATTGTGCTTTGAAAAAAGGGATGGAACTACAGTCCACGAAGATAACGAATGTGACTCGTAAGACCAATCCGAGCAGAGAAGCGTCTTTAACAGTGTGTGCAAGGAAAATGAGGACTATTTCAGGCACCGCCCGGTTTGTTGGTTTTTTTTTGTATGACAAAGCACCACTGCCCCACAGAGAGCATGTCGTAAGAGACAACTAACTGTGTGACACGTAAAACACCGGCCATGGTTAACATGGCAGCACAGATGACGCCTAAGAGGCTGCGGGTCTACTTAGGTCTAGTGTTGAGTCTATAAAGATGGACTCGCATATCAGTTAAACCTCTCCGCGGCACGTGTCCCAACGCAGCTTAGCAATAAACTACTCAAGCCTAGCTCGATTGGCAGGGTAGCCTCCTTTTTACTATAGCTAACTCACGCAAGAGCTGAGATCTGAACAGGTACATTCGCCTCTGTAGAAGTACAGGCCGACTAAGACTAGGACTAAGATTAGCTCTATTAGAAGAAGGCTGTTGGTAAATCCTAGTCAATACGGACGATGTTATGAAAGCCAATTCAATTTAATTCTGTCGCCTGCAATGATTATGATATCGGAGGTAATTCCCCAAAAGATACAGTGGAAGACAGAGTTTGTGGAACCGTAAAGACGTGGCTCAAGAAGATGTCCCATAATCGGAATTGGTGGACAGCATCAGATGCAGTCATTACATGCTCAAGCGTGAATGATAATACATGAGTCATTTTGAAGTCAGGCAAGTGAGACCGAAGAAATTTCACAAATTATCATGGAAGGTGAACCTTTGAGAATAGTGAATGATGTACAAGGTAGGCCTAGCAAACAGTTTACTTTTACTTCAGGTGTGCAAACATATACTGAAAGTAAGAGTCACATTCGATAAACTTCAGATGTTTGAGTACCTAAAGATGAATAAATAGCTCGCGCGCGCACGCGCGCACACACACACACACACACACACACACGCACGCACACACGCACGCACGCACACACGCACGCACACATGTTTTTTTATTGCACACGCACATTCTGTTACACACATATTATCTTAGATATTAAAAATACAAAAAATTCCGGAACATAAGATCTGCCCGCCGATCGAATTGTACAACAAGAAAGAAACAACAGCGGTTTAACAATTAAAGCATCTACTCCTTCCCGCGTGCCTCGTCTGACTCACGTTCTAGCGCATCTCTATTCCCCATCGCTCAAGTCATGCCTCCATAATAACAATTAAAATTTGGTCTTTAAGATACAATCAAACACATACACTGAAGATACAATCAAACACATACACTGAAGATACAATCAAACACATACACTGAAGATACAATCAAACACATACACTGAAGATACAAACAAACACATACACTGAAGATACAATCAAACACATACACTGAAGATACAATAAAACAGTAACACTGAAGAAACAATCAAACACATACACTGAAGATACAATCAAACACATCCACTGAATATACAATCAAACACATACACTGACGATACAATCAAACACATACACTGAAGATACAATCAAACAGTAACGCTGAAGATACAATCAAACGCATACACCGAAGATACAATCAAACACATACACTGAAGATACAATCAAAGACATACACTGAAGATACAATCAAACACTAACACTGAAGATACAATCAATAACATACACTGAAGATACAATCAAACACATACACTGAAGAAACAATCAAAAACTTACATTTTAGTTGCAATGTTCCATAAATATCGGCCATATAAAAAGAAGCTCTGTCTCCATTTTGAGGTTTCAAGAACTTTGGGCTCACTCATTATACAAAGCCCAATAGACGTAGCCGAGTTTCTGCGAGTGAACCGTCAAATGTCGCATCGTGACTACGCGGAACAAAGTAACATCACTTCTACGTAATGTTCACAATTCTAGAAAGTTAGTTGTGAAAGCAATCTACAATATTTCATAACGTAATTGGCACGTGTCGGTTAACAAAGAGATAATTAATTTTTAATTTGTTCGACAGAAGTAGCAAATCATAAATATACATATATATATATTTATATATATATATATATATATATATATATATATATACATATATATATAAAATAAAGTAACCCATAGCATTACTACTGTAGGGGTGTACGGTGTTAGCAATCTGGCTTCCCGGACTGAACCGGTACCCATTTTAAGGCTGGGTCGACCTGGCAGCCATTGCGGTCTGAAAAAAAACAATACCTCCTCAACTGGGCAATGAACCCAGGACCACTAAGATGCGAAGCCAGCGCGCCAACCACTGCCCTACGCCGCTCCACAGTGTATATTAAATATATATTGATGAATTAACGTAATAACATTTATTGTTGTGTGCAATTTTTAAATGAAATATTTTGGTCATATTCGGCATACACTGGTCTGGTGAGGCTGATAAGTGGAAGGTACGGTGCCCATTAGAGGGGAAGAGAGCAGCCCAGAATAATATCGTTTCAAGATATAATTGATAGTTTGAATGACGACCTCAGAACAACTTGCCAAAAACCGGGGTGTGTTTAATGATGTCGTAACGGTCATTACTTTCTGCAAAGAATATATGACATCATGATGATGATGTAGGTCTAAACTCTTTATTGATATTAAATCCAGTAATCGCAGAATGTGAACGGACCTGCGCGCGTATGTGAGCTAGCACGTACACACACACACACACACACACACACACACACACACACACACACACACACACACACACACACACACATATAAACACACACAGACACATACTTCACTCTCTCTATCCTTATCTGTCTTGCTATCTTTCTTTCTATCTATATAGTTGCTGGCTAAACGAAGATTTTCAAGTCCTTTATATCGCTTCTGGCTACGCGGAGATTTTCAAGTATTTTATATATTTATTGGCTACAGGGAGATTTTCAAGTCTTTATATAGTTACTGGCTACTCGGAGATTTTAAGTCTTTTATATAGTTATTGGCTACACGAAGATTTTCAAGTCTTTTATATCGCTTCTGGCTACTCGGAGATTTTTCAAGTCTGTTAAATCGCTTCTGGCTACTCTGAGATTTTCAAGTTTGTAATATCGTTACTGGTTATACGGAGATTATCGAGATCGTATCTTTCATCATATCTTTCATCAATGTTTAAGTTGAGGCTTACACACTCTATTGATTGGTTGTTACGGACTAAACAGTGCCTTACAGACAATTTCTGTCTCTACGGACAAAACAGTGTCTTACAGATAATGTCTGTCGTTACGAACAAAACAGTGTCTTACAGGTAATGTCTGTCGTTACGGACAAAAGAGTGTCTTACAGATAATGTCTGTCGTTACGGACAAAAGAATGTACCCAATGCGGATACCTTACCTTGAGACGACTGAGTCCGATTTATAAATCTTTACTAGCTAAACAGAAACATACAGATTGCATCTGTCGTTATTTGCTAAACTGCTTAATAGAATAATGAAGACCGTATCTATACGAAGGCTCACCTGGAGTCTGATATAGCACAAGTGGTATAATACTTACCAACTGTCAATCAAATGACACTACGATGACTGCGAGTAGTCCGCTACAGACATTGACATCCGACGAAAAAGATAAAATTGGACACACAAATGTGTGCCAATATGGGAACTAAAAACAAACAGCAAGCAATATATCGGATCTATGAATGTTGGCGCCACGATATGAGTAGTGGTATAATGACCCTACACAATGTGTTGAGAGATCAACTTTTCTTCAGCGGGCAGAAATCTGAGACAAATCTGGTGTTATGAAGCAAAAGCATTTCATTAGTGGAGAGCCAGCGGCGAACAAGTTGAAGGGCATTGCCAGTCATTAACTCCAGCACAGACATGTAGACACAAATACAGACATTTAGACACAAACACAGACATGTAGACACAAATACAGACGTGTAGACACAAATACAGACATGTAGACACAAATACAGACATGTAGACACAAATACAGACATGTAGACACACATACAGAAATGTAGACACAAATACAGACATGTAGACACAAATACAGACATGTAGACACAAATACAGACATGTAGACACAAATACAGACATCTGAAAAAAAAGACATGTAGACACACATACATAAATATAGACACAAATACAGACATGTAGACACAAATACAGACATGTAGACACAAAGACAGACATGTAGAAACAAATACAGACATCTGAAAAAAAGACATGTAGACACACATACAGAAATGTAGACACAAATACAGACATGTAGACACACATACAGACATGTAGACACAAATACAGACATGTAGACACAAATACAGACATGTAGACACAAATACAGACATGTAGACACAAATACAGACATGTTAAATGACATACATACGGATAGATTATAAGCTCAGCGAAAGAAATATGTTTGTCACGAATACAAGAAATATACTGAACGGACATACTGGGCTAAAGAAATGTGCTGCCAGGAGGACATAGTGGGCTAAAGAAATTTGCCACAAGGAGGACATATTGGGCTAAAGAAATGTGCTGCCAGAAGGGCATAGTGGGCTTAAGAAATGTGCCACACGGACATACTAGGCTAAAGAAATGTGCTGCAAGGAGGACACACTGGTCTAAAGAAATGTGCTACAAGGAGGACACACTGGTCTAAAGAAATGTGCTACAAGGAGGACACACTGGTCTAAAGAAATGTGCTACAAGGAGGACACACTGGTCTAAAGAAATGTGCTACAAGGAGGACACACTGGTCTAAAGAAATGTGCTACAAGGAGGACACACTGGTCTAAAGAAATGTGCTACAAGGAGGACACACTGGTCTAAAGAAATGTGCTACAAGGAGGACATACTGGACTAAAGAAATGTGCTGAACGGATATACATGGCTAAAATATTTGCTGAACGGACATACATGGCTAAAAAATGTGCTGCAAGGAGGACACACTGAGCAAATGAAATGTGCTGTAATGACAACAAAATGAACTGTATTCAGTTTCCCTAGCCACACATTTTACACAAAAACTAACAGGAATGTAAAGATAAGTTGTCTCCCCTAGGCTATTTAACATCTTCAGACCAACAACAAAAAATTGCAATTTGCCCAGATGAAAGGGGGCTTCATTAGTAAACATCAAAGGGGCAATAATTACAGGCACGATACACGTACTCAGTTATATAATCGTTGTAGGAGCTAACGATGCGTAAAAAGCCAGCGATAGTGGATAATGGTTGTTGAATATTAATGCCGTAAAAACAAAACCATTAACAGTATCCGACATACGAGGGCGTTATTGTTATTGGACGTGCCCTTGTACAAGACGGAGAATATTCTGAAGCAGTCGAAGTGTGAATTATTCGGAATATACCTCACCCTGGGTGCCACTCTTGCCCGTCTCTCTCCTCTTCCCTCACTCTGTTTCATTTGACTCTGTCCTACAGTCACACCCTTGCACAACTTTCACACGCGCCCTCGTGGTAAAGCCCTTCCATTGCACTTTGGTTGGGCTAGCTTCTGAGGGCGCACAAACCTAGTATAGGTACATACAGACGCACATGCATCCAAGCACTGGTTTATGCGTCCTGATATCGCCCAATGGACTACGGTCTGGGGTGGAAAATGGCGTGCCTCCGCCAGTAGAAACTAGTGAGGCAAACATCTAAGCAACAAGACATAAAACAGAAGACAAAAAACCGCAAGATTGAATGATCAACAAATTATAAACAATTAAAAGCATGGGAACAAGTTTATTGACAGAAGAAAAAGAGAATCATTTAGTGTATGCCTATACTTAATGCAATAAATGATGGAACGATAGTGTCAATTAAATATAAATAAAGCCCAGTTTTAAAAACAATGCAATTACCCAAAAAAAAACTATTAATAATTCATTCGTGAAGGTTGACAATAATTGTGGATTGCTACAAATATATTTGTCTTAATTATCGTTTCATTTTATAATCTCTGATCACGAAACGCAACTTTACAGAAGGCATTACAACAGGGGATTCTATGATTATTAGAGTTATCTTGCTGTACGCGAGATTTTTCTTCTTCTTCCTCTTCGTCTTCTGTTGCTTCTTCTCTGTTCGTTTTGGATAATGATATAGGATACATGATTACAAGATTTGCTGATGACACATAACTATGCAGTAGTGTCTCATCTAAATCAGAAGTGGATAAATTGAGGTCGGATTTAGATAAAATTCTAGAATGGTCTGTAAGCTGGCAAATGGAGTTTAATGTAGATAAATGTACAGTCATCCACAGGGTAGATCCAATATGGAACATAATTACAGAATGGGAGAGAACAATATTAGAAAGATAGATAAGGAAAAGGACCTAGGGGTCATAATAAATCAAACAGGTAAGGGGAGTTAGCAAGTTTAGGTAGCAGTGAAAAAGAAAAAGGCAATGTTAGGTAAGATAAAAAGAAATATTAAACATAGGTGCAAGGAAGTGATAGTCAAACTGTATAAAGCTTTAGTTAGACCTAGATTGGAGTACTGTGTACAGGTATGGAGTCCTTATCGTAGACGGGATATAAACATGCTGGAAAGAATACACAAAAGAGCGATAAAGCTGATAGTGGGATTCCAGACAGTTATGAGGAAAGACTCAGAAAAACCGGCCTAACAGTGTCTAGAAGAGAGAAGAATTCGAGGTGACTTAATATAGGTTTTAAAGATGATCAGAAGAATGGATAAATTACACTATAACAAGTTTTTTTTCTTCAAAATACAGCCACACACAAGAACAAGAGGGCATAGCTGCTTCAAATTAACTAACGAGAGGTCCAGATTAGATATTATGAAATCTTTTTTTAGTCAGACAGTGGTGAATGCTTGGAATGCATTGCCACGTGAGGTAGTGAAGGCAGGAACAATTAATGCAGTTAAGAATAAATTGGATGCGCATATCTTTTAGAGCAAGGTAATGTAAATAAGACTCTGTAGAGTGTTCTAAACCAGTATTTAGACGTTAAGTTCAGTTCAGTTCAGTTTTTAATCTCCCGATATCAAGCACTCAAAATGGCTTTGTAAGTAGCAGGAAAACGGGAGGAGTTGTGTCGTAGTGTACCGCTTGATTGCGATATTTGCACGTTTCGGTCCAACACATCCGACATCAGATGACATTTTTCAGTACGGGGTTTGCCTATCCTCTTCAATCCCTTCTCATTAGACATTCTGCTCTGTTGCAGCCTGTTATCCAAGATCACCACGTGAAGGTGTAGAAGGGTATTGACAGCTCTGGTTCGCTGGCCCTGACGCTAGCAGTCAGCTCTGGTTGGCTGGCCCTGACGCTAGCAGTCAGCTCTGGTTGGCTGGCCCTGACGCTAGCAGTCAGCTCTGGTTGCCTGGCCGCTAGCAGTCAGCTCTGGTTCGCTGGCCCTGACGCTAGCAGTCAGCTCTGGTTGGCTGGCCCTGACGCTAGCAGTCAGCTCTGGTTCCCTGGACCTGACGCTAGCAGTCAGCTATGAGTCTCTGACCACTGCAGTTCATGCACTCGTACGCGAAATTCAACTCCATTGCTCTGTGGTACGAAAGTCAGTATTTTTTTTAATGGAAGGCAGTATGGTGGGGTGGGGGTGGGGGTGAGGGATTGGGGGTCTGAGGTTTTTAATATGCCACTTGAGTAAATATCGTCATGCTACTCTTCTGGAGTCAGGTTTCTGGTTTCAAGATTGTGGTCTACTCAAAGTAGCCAGTTAGTCATATATTTAGTATTTGAGTTTTGTTTCTCTCACAGTGCTTCATAACATGTGTGCGTTGTATTGTGTTTTATAGCCAAGAGCATTCAACTTCAGTATCCTTCTTTAAATGGATTTGCTCCCTTGCTGAAACCGAACAAATTAAAGTTTGGATTGTGAGCAATGTCACTATTCATTTTGCTATTCAACCCCCTCCCCCCAACCCCCATCTCTTCTCATACCCAGCCTCCTCGATCAATTCTAATTGCCCATGAAGGTTAACCCTGAGCCAACCCGTCTCTAAGAATCCTAAGATCATTTATTGTCTGTCCTGCAGAACCAGTTAAACCAGTAGAAAGTATACAAATACAGTTTCTAAGCATCACTCACCTACTTGTGCCCATACTTATGACTTCTACGATGACTACCGCTCTCAAATGATTGATCTGACCACAACAAACGGTCATTATGGCAAAAGTATGGAGTTCTGGACAGCAAGTAAGCTTTAAACATCGAGAGGAAGACAGTGTTCAGTTACTGCCATTCTTCACAGATTATGTAGCTAATGTTTATGCAGTTACTCACCTGATGATGTGTGTGTCTTTGGATTAGGTCGGTGGGACAGGCTATATCACTGCCTAATTCACTGCTCCTGATGTACTTCCTGTCTCAAATACTCAACGCGTAAACGTTACTCCGAATATAGAAACAATTTAGGAATTATATTACATAAATTGATACTTCTTCTTCTTCTTCTGCGTACACAGTCAGACAGTAACCATTATTTTTTCGAAAAAAGCGGCGGTCATCCTGAGACTGTCGCCACTACCATAGAGCTTGTCTTGCAGTTCCACTGGCAATGGCCACATCTGCTCTCTCTGATCCTCGTATGTCGGGCAGTTCTGCAGCAGATGTTCAGTGGTCATTTTACCAGTACCGCACGGGCATTCGTCGGTACACCCTATCTTCAATTTGTTGAATAGGTGGTACCTCAGTCTGTTGTGGCCAGTGCGAAGTCTGAAGACAACGACCTGCTCTCTTCGGTTCAACTGGTAATAGGCATCGTTTTTGGTGTAACCAGTATGTTCGGTTTCCCATTTGGTCATGTATCTGGCTTTGATAAGCCGTTTTGACTCTTCGTTGGTCATACTGGTATGTGTTTGTGGTAGTCTTGCACCTTCTTTTGCCAGTCTGTCTGCCTCCTCGTTGCCTTGGATGTTGCAGTGTGACGGAACCCACTGTACCACTACCCTTTTTGGTGCGGACTGCTGGCACAGTTTGCAGAGTGCTGCTCTTAAGTCATTAAGCTCAGTACATAAATTGATACGATTAATAAAGAAATAAAATTCTGAGAATTTCTGCAATTTGGGATGATAGTCTCTCTTGTGTAGTTGATCCGCAGGCTCGTAATCTCTTGCTAAATTATATATTTTTCTCTCTAAGCTATCTTCTTCGTACGCTGTCAGACGTCAACTCTAAGCTATCTTCTTCGTACGCTGTCAGACGTCAACTCTAAGCTATCTTCTTCGTACGCTGTCAGACGTCAACTCTAAGCTATCTTCTTCGTACGCTGTCAGACGTCAACTCTAAGCTATCTTCTTCGTACGCTGTCAGACGTCAACTCTAAGCTATCTTCTTCGTACGCTGTCAGACGTAATTTCTAAGCTATCTTCTTCGTACGTTGTCAGACGTCAACTCTAAGCTATCTTCTTCGTACGCTGTCAGACGTCAACTCTAAGCTATCTTCTTCGTACGCTGTCAGACGTCAACTCTAAGCTATCTAATTGGTAACTAGTGTTCTCATTTTCTTTTTGGTACTCGTCTCTCTCAACGTGCCTCTGACTTCAGACGTTCTGACAGCTTTGCTTGTTTAGGTTTCCCGTGGAATAAATAGGCTTCTCGAATCTGTACCTTATCTAAGCGATCCGTAGTGTTTTGCCAGCACTTTTCTGTCAAGACTCTGGAAATCCATTGCTAGTGTTTTGCCAACATCTTTCTTATACACGACTCATGGAAAACGTTCACTTGTGTTTTGTCAACACCTTTCTTATACACGACTCATGGAAAACGTTCACTTGTGTTTTGTCAACACCTTTCTTACCTGAACCAGATTTGGGCTAGGACCGACACACACGTACTGATGAGTATACGCTCACTGGATTCAGTAGTTCAGTGTCAGCTTGAGGCATTTGTGTACAGACCTCAGCTTCGCCGATTTGCTGATATCTCGTAATGCGTCTGTTGAGGCTCCCAAATATTCACTTCTAGAGCTAATACTGCCAACTCAGTTAACTTTAAGTCTGCCTTTCTGCGAATCTGTTAAATGCTCTAGAACACGACTTTTTTTTATCAGCCTCATATGCGCCACCCTCCTTCCGTGGTTGACTAGGACAACCAATCATTTGATCTTAAATTTTCCTACTGCTTGGACAATTCCTGCGACCACATTCGTAACCGTGCACTCAGAATACAGAGCTCGCTTTCTGGACTCTCTCTGTCCTTCCAAACAGGGCCACTGCCACTTCTTTGGATACATTAATAGTATTGGATGACTTCAGAATGACGGTCTTCTGATGCATGCTATTGGACCCTGTTATTTTAACTATTCCATGTTTACATGACCCCGTCCCTCAAAAACACAACTGTTAATCTTACTTGTGACATGAAACAGTTTCTTAAGGCACACATCTGGATTTGGTTCAAAACTCTCTGATCCTCTTCCTGGTAATGGCATTTATAATAACCTTTTCCATCGAGTCTAAATAGCTTCCCCGTAATATCCTCTACATAATATGTTTATATCTGTCTATTGTCTAATCCTGGTTTGCCTTTCGGCATCAGGTGTATAAATGACACCTGGACAGCGCCTTGGTGTGTGCTTCCTTGTAAAGTGGAATTGGCTGTTTCGGAAATTCCGTCAATTCATCTTTTGAGGGGCCGACCTCTAGCTCTGGAAAGGCTGTGTTTAAGATTTAGAGCCATCTGTGGGAGGCTGTTGTGTTAGAGCTATCCATAGGACGCTGTTGTGTTAGATAGAGCCATCTGTGGGACGCTGTTGTGTTAGAGCCATCTGTGGGACGCTGCTGTGTTAGAGCCGTCTTTGGGACGCTGTTGTGTTAGAGCCATCAGTGGGACGCTGTTGTGTTAGAGCTATCCATGGGACGCTGATGTGTTCGAGCTATCTGTGGGACGCTGTTGTGTTAGAGCCATCAGTGGGACGCTGTTGTGTTAGAGCTATCCATGGGACGCTGATGTGTTAGAGCCATCTGTGGGACGCTGTTGTGTTAGAGCCAGTTGTGGGGCGCTGCTGTGTTAGAGCCATCTGTGGGACGCTGTTGTGTTAGAACCATCTGTGGGACGCTGTTGTGTTAGAGCTATCCATGGGACGCTGATGTGTTAGAGCTATCCATGGGACGCTGTTGTGTTATAGCCATCAGTGAGACGCTGCTCTGTTAGAACCATCTGTGGGACGCTGTTGTGTTAGAGCTATCCATGGGACGCTGATGTGTTAGAGCTATCCATGGGACGCTGTTGTGTTACAGCCATCATTGGGACACTGCTGTGTTATAGCCATCAGTGAGACGCTGCTGTGTTATAGCCATCAGTGAGACGCTGCTGTGTTAGAACCATCTGTGGGACGCTGTTGTGTTAGAGCTATCCATGGGACGCTGATGTGTTAGAGCTATCCATGGGACGCTGTTGTGTTAGAGCCATCATTGGGACACTGCTGTGTTATAGCCATCAGTGAGACGCTGCTGTGTTAGAACCATCTGTGGGACGCTGTTGTGTTAGAGCTATCCATGGGACGCTGATGTGTTAGAGCTATCCATGGGACGCTGTTGTGTTAGAGCCATCCATGTGACGCTGTTGTGTTAGAGCTAGTTGTGGGACGCTGTTGTGTTAGAGCCAGTTATGGGGCGCTGCTGTGTTAGAGCCATCATTGGGACACTGCTGTGTTATAGCCATCAGTGAGACGCTGCTGTGTTAGAACCATCATTGGGACGCTGTTGTGTTAGAGCCATCCACAGGACGCTGCTATGTTGCTGTCGCGATATGTGATCAAACCACTGAATTTGCTGTTTTCTATTGAAGTCTAGCACTGGCTTAGTGTCCATCTGTTTCCTGATCTCATCGTTTCTATTTCTGTCCCATCTTGTCAAATTTAGCAATCGCCTCAGGCATTTCATTTCTGTTGTTTCTATTTTCCTCTGATCTGTTCCTGTCAGTGGCAAAGTTTTACACCGGTAACATAGTGTAGGCATGGACATTGTGTTAAACAGGGCTTTTTTGTGCCAATCTTTACGTGCTTATTGTTCAGTTTTGTTAACATCTGCACAATGATTTGGTTTGCTTTGGTGGTCTATGATCGATTTCTTCTTGTATTCTTCCATTAGATGATACTATGCTTCAAATCTTTCACTTGCTTGATTTGTTGCTGTTCTATCTTAGCTGTTGTTTTTTTCTTGCTATTGTCATTGTTTCAGTTTGACTTAGGTTGATTCTCGTGTTATATCCTTTACCAGTTATCATAATGTCGTTTAAGCGTCTTTGCAGCTGTTTTTCTGTGTTTGAGTGCTTGGTCGTCGACGAAAAGGATTTTGCTACAGCTGTTGTCATCGTTAGAGTGCACTTCTTTGCTGATTTGGTCCATGTAGGTGATGAACAACAGGGAGGAAAGCACACACCGCTGTCTAACTCCGCTTTTGACAATAAATCGTTTCGACACCGGCACTTGTTCGTATCGTGCACCGACTATTTTTATACAAACATTCACATATGCTTATCAAGTGCTGACTAACTCCATAGTTCTTCAGTATTCTTCACAGGTGTTGTCGGTTGACCTGGTCGAACGCTTTTTCTTGATCTATGAATGCCAAATAAAGAGTTTCATCATATTCCATGGCTTTTTCGTGATCTATGAATGCCAAATAAAGAGTTTCATCATATTCCATGGCTTTTTCTGCTATTTGCCTTGGTGTGTGCTTCCTTGTAAAGTGGAATTGGCTGTTTCGGAAATTCCGTCAATTCATCTTTTGAGGGGCCGACCTCTAGCTCTGGAAAGGCTGTGTTTAAGATTTAGAGCCATCTGTGGGACGCTGTTGTGGTAGAGCTATCCATGGGACGCTGTTGTGTTTTTTTCTAAAACCCATTTCCGCTTCGCTTAGTTGGAATTAAATGGTTGGGCGAAATCTTTTTTCTACTATTTTACAGCAAATCTTTCCCCTGGGACTGAGCAGTGAAATTTCTCTGTAAGTTGTAGTCTCTCTTACTACCTTTCTTTTTCCATATGGAGACGATTATGGCATTTCTCCAATCTTCATGTGCTTCTTGGTTGGTCCATACTATGTTGAACAGTCTCTGAAAAGAGGCTATTCCCTAGTCACCCGGCGCTTTGATCAATTCAGTTGATATATCATCTGTTCAGGGGGACTTGTTCGTTGGAGAATTTCGCACTGCTTCTCTCATTTCAGAAATCAATATTTCTGGTTTGAATTCTGTAATTGTATTGGAGCTAGTTGATTGTTGGAACACGTCTTCTGCTGGTGGTATATTGAGGCTCGAGTATTCCAGCCATCTTTTCATAATTAACTTAGGTTAATTTAGTTCCCTGCCTGATCTGTCATTTATGAATTCCTTGGTTGGTAACACTCTGTTGTATTCGTCGTGGCTCGAAACTTCTGGAAGAATGTTCTAATTGATCTTGAGTGGTCAGAATGTAAACTCTCTCCATAATCTTCCCATGTTTTGGCTTTATCATATGCTATTACCTTCTTTGTCTGGTTTCCCTGGAAACAGCTACTATAGTTGGCAGATCCTTTCAACACCGGCAACCAATTGAACCACATGAGCAGGTTCGTACCTCCACTAGATGAACCCCCTAATTAAAATGCATGGCAATGTCGGATGCAGTATACCATTAGGCACACATCGAAGTACAATACACATATTATTCTAAAAGGACGAAAACAAAAGAAACCAAACAAACAAACAAAAGTGTACAGAGCCTTTACGGAACGCGATCTGGTATTATTAAATCAATCAGAACCTGATCAGCTCCCTGTGAAGAATTACTTTATAACTAATACGCCCCTGGTAAATAAATGTTGACCTGTCCCTATCTATCTGCGTTTCTGTGACGTAACGTTCCTACATGCTAGCGAGAACCATGCCAAACCCTTCTTCGTCGATTCTTACAGTATGCTTGGTAGGCTTTGGTGTTACTATTCTTTGCTCTCCCATTGGACCCTTGTAACACTAGCGTATGAACCTAATGTTTGTTTAAGCAGCGTAACAAAATTGACAGCAACCGTTTCTTTCAAAAGACGTTCTCCACTGAATTAAAAAAAAAGAAAACAATCAGTGTGTGATTTGTGTGAAGAGTCTAGCTCGACACGATCACACAGGTTGTCATGACTAACTTCTGGCACATCTAAATCGGGCTGAACAAAAGAGAACAGTCGTAATTATTAGCATGGGCGTTTTCGAACATAGGCATCTGTCTGTTTGTACTGTTTTCGTAGCAATTGATACAGATCTCTTCACTTATTGACAGTTTTCATTAGTGGGCATTTTACAGTAGCTCTTCCTTAGACGCACTGGACAAGGTAGGCCTAGTCTTTCTCGCTTTATTGCAATACAAGGCTTCTCAGTACGATCACCACAACGAAGATCACATTGTCGTACTTGGATAACAATGTTCATGTGTGCCTTACGTGCGGTAGAGTTTGTTGCGCTCAGATCTGACTGTTCAGTCATATGCGTCGCATCTCAATAAACATGTCTGCCTCTATGACAATCGTTCCTTGAGATGGACAACTAATTTAACTAACTAATTTAACTAATAAATGTACTTACTAACAAACTAACTAATTTTCTAACTAACCAACAGTCTTACTAACTTATTAACTAATTAATTAACTAACTAACTAACCCAGGCGTAAGTAACACAGCTGGGTTCTTGGTGAGCTATGAATACGTGAGGTGTGGCGAGGGCAGCATGTTACACCTGACTTTGACCAGTCTTGTCATCAAATTCTGGTTATAGAATGTTCTAACACTTCATATAAGCGCTCTTGTTGGTTATTTAATTACCTCTAACATTACATTTATAATTATCTTTAACACTGCCTCTAACATTACATATACTATTACCTCTAAAAGTACTTCTAACATTGCCTCTAACATTGCACCTACCATTAAATCTACCGTTACCTGGAACATTCCATTTATCATTATCTTTAGCATTACCTCTGACATTAATTTCAAACTTTATATCTAACATCACCTCCAGCATTACCTCCTACAATACCTGCAAAATTACTTTTAACATTACCTTAAACATAACCTCTAAAAAATATAAATTTCAAACATTACATGCAACATTACTTCAAATATGAATTTATGACATTATCTCTAATATTATCTGTACCATTACCAAGACATTGCTTTTGTACAGGTCCCCCTCAAGATGGTTAGATGTAGTCGTGTCCTCGTTCTCATTTTTGAAGATACAACAATAATAACAACACATACAAGAGAAGACAGAAGTCCATGTTATTGGACACACGTCTAATAAAAGAGATAATGAAAGAAAGTAATATAACATGACGAAGGACGAAGATCTAAAGTAGCGTTTCAAGAACGCCAGGAAAACCCAAAAAAATCTGTTTCGGTCAAGGACACCGAAGGTAGATAGTACAGCAAGAATAAACGATCCATGCACAAGACATAACACATGATGATGGTTGCAATATGCGAGTCCGTGAAATGAATGTAACATGTGAAATGTGAATGTCACGTAAGGTAATTAATGTATATTTTAATACATATTACTCGATAAATCTTTTCCGAGATTATCAATCTTGATAAACGTGACGGAAATAGACAGACTTCAATTTTAAAGAGCATAAATACAAGACTTACATCACATTACACAGACTTTCTCTTTTAGAAATCATGGAACCGAATGTTGTGGCAAAATATGTTTTGTTGTAATTATGCCTGTCCAAAACTGCTGTGGAAACATGAGTGGTGTCTGACAAGCACAAGCAAAATAGAACTTTTGTTGCATTTCAGTCTCTAGCGGACGTGATTAAAAGTGGG
This sequence comes from Ariolimax columbianus, assembly GCA_036924085.1. Classification (NCBI taxonomy): domain Eukaryota; kingdom Metazoa; phylum Mollusca; class Gastropoda; order Stylommatophora; family Arionidae; genus Ariolimax; species Ariolimax columbianus. The sequence goes on from JAVGWX010000006.1 coordinate 108,034,294, forward strand.
ATGTGCCTGTGGCGAGCAACCTCATCATATAACAGAATTGCTGAAGAATACCTCACAGCAAAGAATACGCATAATTGCTTTGTTATCAATTTGATGTAAAGATGCCAGAGCTGCAGACAGAGTTCAATGCTTCAAAAGTATAAACAGAAAACGGAAGGTATGAAAACAGTTGTTTGTTATACAAGTTGTTTCTCTTTACCTGTTCTACTCACCTGTCGTACTCACATGTTCTACTCACCTGTTCTATTCACTTGTCGTAATCACCTGTTCCTGTTCTACTCACCTGTACTACTCATTTGTCGTACTCACCTGTACTACTCATATGCTCTAGGCACATGTCCTGGGTAGTGATTATAACATCATGCTCAGGTGAAACTTACTTATGAGGACCTCACACCCTCGTAGGCTCCCCTGCAAACAGAAGGTGTCATAGCTTTGTGGTCAACGAGTTGTGGATCAACACTAATCCCCATAGTGATGAGTTCATTGAGGTGCCTCGCCCTGCACTACAACCAGAAAGATCTCGTTCGATCTTCCAAAGTGCGCCTTGTGATGTAAGAAGAGCCAATGTAACCTGCCGTCAAAGAACCGTCGTCAAGAGTTGAATTAGCGCAGTATTATGTAGTTGCTCTTTTCAGTCATGACTGACTATTTCTCAACCTTTATGGACTCGTGATCAGTCATGACTGGCTGTTACTTAATCTTTGTAGACTCGTGATCAGTCATGACTGGCTGTTATTTAATCTTTGTAGACTTGTAATCAGTCATGACGGGCTGTTACTTAATCTTTGTAGACTTGTAATCATGACTGGCTGTTACTTAATCTTTGTAGACTTGTGATCCCCTTTTATAGCAGCCGTATATCAAGCAACGCAAACCACCCCCCCCCCCCCACCGTCCCTCATTTCAAATTTGCATGAAAAGACATTTTCAATATGATAAAGAAAATATATTTTAATTATATATTTTTCCAAATTAATTCTGAGTTAATATTTAATTCGATAACTGGACTTGTATCTGGACTAAAGCTTAACTGTTCACACTTGATTGTTTGTTAAAACCAACCTCATCTTCAATATTTAGTCTGTTCCTTGCCTTTTTCCGATATGACAATGAGATATATAGAAACAAATGAAAGCTGAACTCGAAAGACAAGTTCTGTGATATTTGGATATGACTAAGGTATATTCGTAGCACATCAGAACTGAGTCAGAAATTTTCATCAAACAGATTACGTGCTGAGGAATCGTTCCCCAGATTTTGCAGTATGGACGGAAATGCCTGAGGATTGTCTTAAAATTGGATTATGTGTCTCTCCTTTTCCTGCAGTTTCAGGTTCAGCTCATTAAGCTGGTCTAAAATATCTGTCAAGTCAGCAACTCATTTCTTCCAAGCTTCATCATGAAATTAGACCATACGGTCATGTTTCCCTTGACATTCCAGGAATAACGATTTCATCTTTCAACTCAAAAACACGTTTAGCATTTCCTTTCAACAGCCAGTGTTCATTATCGCAGAAAGGAATAGCATTCAAGAAATTTAAGGATGCATTCCTGACGATGCAGTTGTAAGGTGTTAAGAATTCGCTCTTTCTTTAGCATCGCTTGTCCAGTTTCACCACCATATAGGCACATTCTATCAACACATGCATTGTAAACCATGGCCTTGTTTTAAGATGTTCTAGTCAATTCTTGTCTTCTCAAACACTCGTTGTGAAACGAGCAAATGTGGCAGCATCTTTTCTTGTCTGAGTAGAAGTGGCTTTCATAATTAACAAATCGCTTGTTATAACTTATCCCACTCACCTATCAAGTACCCGGCTCTACACCCCTGCCTAACACACCTGTCATACACACCTGCCTTACACACCTGTTGTTGTCACCTACGGTATTCCGATTAACTGCAGCTTACACATACTTAAATGTTGAATTTAGGTTTGACCTTTCCTGACATGACATGAGCCGACGACATCCTTTGATCCGATTTCATGTTCTGTCTGCTAAACACGATATTATCTGGATGATACACCTCGTATCATGTCGTGCATGATAAGCCAATGCTCTAGTTGAGTTTTTCTCACGCGTGGACGCATGTTGTATATTAACTTTACAACTGTTTCTGCAGGCAATACTAACACGCTGTAAACATATATTTTATCGTACCCTATATGGAACGTAAATGTCCCACAAACATTAAGTCACGTATTATTTTCAATCACATTGGGAAGTATTACAATAACATTCACTTTATCCATTTGTTTGGTATCATTTCCACCTATACTGACATATTTCTGTCACGCCTACAATATGAAGCACCTCTGTCATAACCGTATTGTCCATTATGCATGTCACATCGATATTCTGAGTCACTTTTATCATATATGCATTGTGATGTATTCTGTCAAACCCACAACAAATTATTTATGTCACTTCATATTGTTGTCACATCGACATTGTGAATTATTTATATCACACCAACATAATGAATTATTTCTGTCACTCAACATTGTGGTGTATGTCAGTCAAACCCTCATTTTGAAGTATTTCTGTCACTTCACGGGGTGAATTATTTCTTTCATACGGACACCGTAAAGCATTTTGGTCACTCCACGATGCCAAGTATTTGTCCCAACCACTTGTAAGCTGGAAAGTATTTCTGACACACCCACGTTGTGAAGTATTTTCCTGACTCCATGCGGTCAAGTATTCCTGTCACATCCATCGGTAATTGATCCATCGATCCCAATGACATAATAGTTTCCCAGATAAACGATTTTCTTTTTGCTTGGCCAAGGTTAAATGAAACTAAAGTATTGATAATTAGCCGCACTATTAGAGATTCGTACGTAAACTATTCAATGAAGTCTAATTTCCAAACCCCCACCCCCAGCAAATATATTATAATCTATTTAAATATAGACAGGTTGGTTGGTAGTCTAGTATTGGCCGTAAGGTGTGGTGTGCCAACAGTCCCTTATCGCTTATGAGCTATGAAAACTGGCGGATACCGTGTTGATAGCGAATTAATTGTTCGGCGCGTTTGCAGTAGTTAAACCGAATAGTGAACTCGGAGTAGAAATAACATGCTAACAAGGTGTGTTAAGTATCTGGTAACATTTGTTCATGCCGTCCATAATTATGCATCCTTTTTTTTTGTGGTGTATAAGGCATCACATTAAACGAAGCGATACTGTAGGCTAGTTCTGGTATATTAAACACACATTAAGTCGTGCTACTTGTTGTGCTACAAACATTTGTTTGTAGAGTTAATTAAACACTGCAGCAGTAAAGTTTATTTTTACAAGTGTTCAAACTTGTAAAGGCAATGACATTATAATTGTAATCATCTTCAGTAAACAATTACGTGAAACTTGAAGGTGCTATCCTTGAATATTACCGCAGTAAACACATTATTACAATGTGTGTCATCACAAAGGCACTGTGTTCATTCCTTATCTAGGTACGATCAAGTCTACCCAGATGTAAACGGTTGACTTACTTATATTTACGGATGATAAGACACACAAGGAGGGGGGGGGGGGGGTTGTAAGCAAACATAGAGCTCAGGGAATGTGTGATTAGAGCTGCAGACGACGACCCAGAACAGTACGACTTACTGTTTAGTTGTTAAAGACATCTGCTCTTTTGAAGATGGAATGATTTTGATTGTCATTGAAGAACAAGAAATCTCCCGGAAAAGACGGGATAACAAACGAAATGCTGATGGGGCTGGGCCAAACAGAGAAGAGGAAACTGCTATCGGTCCTGAACCAAAGCTGGAAAAGGGGAATTGTACTCCAGGCATGGAAAGACGCAATACTGGTACCAGTACCAAAAACAGGAAAGGACAAAACAGATCCAAATGGATACAGGCCCATCAGCCTACTGAGCTGTGTCGGCAAGCTGATGGAACGGATGATAAACACCAGACTGATGTGGCATCTGGAAGGACAACGAATACTAATTCCACAGCAAGCCGGCCTTAGACAGCACAGATCCACTGAGGACCAGGTCATCCTCATAGCCCAGGAGATAGAAGATGCCTACCAGGCACAGAAACACACAGTATCTGTTTGGGTGGATCTGCAAAAGGCATTTGACAAAGTCTGGAAAGACGGACTTGGAGTCAAGCTAAGAAGAAGTGATGTGTGTGGGAAAATGTACAAGTGGATCAACCACTACCTCAAACAAAGAACGGCCAGAGTCCAAGTACAAGGGCAGATGAGCAAAAAGGTGACACTCGAGCAGGGAGTACCCCAAGGGGGAGTACTGTCACCCACACTCTTCCTGGTATATATAAACGATATTACAGAGAATATACCAAGAAGAGTCCATAGCTCAATGTTTGCAGACGATCTGGCAATGTGGACCTCTGAAAAGAATCTCACCATAGCAAGAAATCGGATGCAGACGGCCCTAACATCGCTGGAAGAGTGGGCGAACTCATGGCTGGTCAAAATATAATGATGAGAAAACCACATGCACAATATTCTCGCTTTCATTAAAACCCCAAAATACCAAATTTTGTCTAAATGGCAAATTCCTGCAGCCAAACGACAACCCAACCTATCTGGGAGTCACATTTGATCGGCGCATGACATGGAAAAGTCAGATTGAGAGAAACCGAATGAAAGCCAGAGAAAGAATGGCGATCATGAGGAAACTTGCTGGCACAAGCTGGGAAGCAGACGAAGGCATACTAAAGAAACTGTACACTGGAAGAGTGAGACCAGTTCTCGAGTATGGCATTGCGGCATGGACAACAGCAGCGAAGGCGAACTTCGATAAAGTTAGCAAACTTCAAAACCAAGCCATGAGAATTATAACAGGATGCATGAAGTCAACGCCAATTGTAGAACTTGAAAAGATTACAAAACTGCAATCCATGACCGATAGAAGAGACTGCAGAGCCCAGCTGCAGTCAGAGAAACTCCGAAGACTGACCGACCATCCAATGCACCAGAGACTAAACAATTTGGGAAATGGGAAACTAAAACGGAGAAACGTTGCAGAAATAGTCAAAGCAAAGATGCACGAAGATTCCATTAACGCACTAACAACACCAAAACCCATCACTACTGTACGAAAACCTACCTGGAGGCAGGATATATTTCCAGAGGTGGTAGAAAATATACCAGGTATTGGAAACAAAAACTGCCAGACTGAAAAAGAAAGGAGAGATACTACCCTAAGCGTCATATCGAAAAGCTACCCAAGCATAGACTGGACCCATGCATACACCGACGGTTCTGTAACAAACACTACACAGAACGGAGGGGCAGGAGCATTCCTGAACCTACCAAATGGCCGAAAAATAACACTGTCATTCGCTACTGGTAAGTACACAAGCAATTTCAGAGCGGAGGCAGAGGCACTGAGGGCGGCAGTGGAAGAAATGGTGACACACAATGAAAATGAAAGCCATATAGTTCTGCTGACAGATGCTCTCGCCGTAGTCACAGCGCTAAAAAGCCAGAAAAACACTGAGCTTAATGACTTAAGAGCAGCACTCTGCAAACTGTGCCAGCAGTCCGCACCAAAAAGGGTAGTGGTACAGTGGGTTCCGTCACACTGTAACATCCAAGGCAACGAGGAGGCAGACAGACTGACAAAAGAAGGCGCAAGACTACCACAAACAGATACTAGTATGACGTACGAAGAGTCAAAACGGCTTATCAAAGCCAAATACATGACCAAATGGGAAACCGAACATACTGGTTACACCAAAAACGATGCCTATTACCAGTTGAACCGAAGAGAGCTGGTCGTTGTCTTCAGACTTCGCACTGGCCACAATAGACTGAGGTACCACCTATTCAACAAATTGAAGATAGGTGGTACCGACGAATGCCCGTGCGGTACTGGTAAAATGACCGCTGAACATCTGCTGCAGAACTGCCCGACATACGAGGATCAGAGAGAGCAGATGTGGCCATCACCAGTGGAACTGCAAGACAAGCTCTATGGCAGTGGCGACAGCCTCAGGATGACCGCCGCTTTTTTCGAAAAAACAATGGTTACTGTCTGACTGCGTACGAAGAAGAAGAAGAAGATTGTCATTGAAGGCAGAAATGAAGGGGAACCAAAATGTGACCTTGTAAAGCACTTTACCCTTAGAGCAGTGACAAGACCTTGAAGTAACAGGCTATGTCAAATATGGGCTCCAGTCAGTTACAATGCGGTTTTGTACGTGCTACACGGTTAGTGCTATCAAATACGTGTTAGTCGGTTAGTTGTTAAAAAAAGTTAGTTGCTATAAAATAATTGCTAAATAGTTACAGAGCACTAACACACGTGCTAGTCAGTTACACTACTATAATATAAATGCTAGCCGGTTACAGTGCCATAATATAAGTGCCAGCCAATGACAGTATCATATTATAAGTGCTAGTTATATATACTGATGTAATTTAAGTGTTAGTCTGTTAAAGCTATAATCTAAACGCTAGTCGGTTAGTGCTATAAAATAAGTGTTAGTCGGTTAGTGCAAAATATAAGTGCTAGTCGGTTACACTGCTATAAAATAAATGCGAGTCAGTTACACTGATATAATTTAAGTGCTTGCCAATTACACTGCTATAATATAATTGCTTGTCAGTTAGTGCTATGATATAACTGCTTGGCAGTTAGTGCTATAAGGGCGAGTCAGGTCAGTTAGTGATGTAACATAAGTACGAGTCAGTTAGTGCTATAATATAAGTGCGAGTCAGTTAGTGCTATAATATACGTGCGAGTCAGTTAGTGCTATAATATAAGTGCGAGTCAGTTAGTGATATAATATAAGTGCGAGTCAGTTAGTGCTATAATATAAGTGCGAGTCCGTTAGTGATATACTATAAGTGCGAGTCAGTTAGTGCTATAATATAAGTGCGAGTCAGTTAGTGCTATAATATAAGTGCGAGTCAGTTAGTGCTATAATATAAGTGCGAGTCAGTTAGTGATATAATAGAAGTGCGAGTCAGTTAGTGCTATAATATAAGTGCGAGTCAGTTAGTGCTATAATATAAGTGCGAGTCAGTTAGTGATATAATATAAGTGCGAGTCAGTTAGTGCTATAATATAAGTGCGAGTCAGTTAGTGCTATAATAAAAGTGCGAGTCAGTTAGTGCTATAATATAAGTGCGAGTCAGTTAGGGCTATTATATAAGTACGAGTCAGTTAGTGCTATAATATAAGTGCGAGTCAGTTAGTGCTATAATATAAGTGCGAATCAGTTACACTGCTATAATTTACGTGTTAGTCAGTTAGGGCTATAATATAAGTACAAGTCAGTTACAGTGCTATCTTATAGTGCCAGTCAGTTACTCTGTCTGCTATAATATTTTAAAATGATTGTAAAATGTTTAAGGTATTAAGTTAATATTTAAATATAATATATGTGTGTGTGTATGTGTGTGTGCGTGTGCGTGCGTGCGTGCGTGCGTGCGTGTGTCGTCAACGTTTTCCTGGAAGGAGAGTTCACATGTCGCAATTCCATGGATTGCCATTTTGATTCACCACGTCTCATCACAAAGGACGACGCCATCCCGAAAACTGACACCTTCGTTCTCGTAATGGTTAAAGAGATCACGACAAACTTCCATGCGATGATCTTTCTGTTTCTGTGTGAGTATTCGTGTGATCGACCTGGCGTAAACTTTGTGATATTCCAACGTTGCCACCATTGTCTCCAACGCATTGAAGCCGATATTAAGATCCGTAGATGTTTCTTGGGGCGTAATCCTCCAATTGTGTAGACGTAAACTATACAGATTTTGTTCTACAATTGATTTTCGTTGGGAACTTCGGCAGATGGCCATGAATTTTGATCTCTGGTGGTCTACTCGCTTCATATTGTCAGAAAGCGCCGCGGAACGAAAGATTGTTAGCACGTCTGTCGGTGTGCTTCCTAAGGAGTTTTCAAGCACACTTCACTATCGATCAAGACTTCGGTATTGTATCTCACGTGCTTGTAACACCATTTTGAGACGGAGACTTTGACACGGCCTTCGGGATTGAATCTCGGCTTCACTACACCCGTTTGCGACAAAGACTTTGACACGGCTTTTGGAATTTAATCTCAGGTGTTTGAATCACCTTTTTCTACGACAGACAAACCTTCTTACTCAAAGTGATCAAATTTGGTTTCTCCTCTTATTGGTATAGAATGGCTACCAATCACGCCAATTGACGCAAGTGCATTTGTCCTGCATCATAGAGGGTTAGCCTTCTATACAGCTCTCTCTATCTATCTGAAATGAGTTTTCTCACATTGTTTTATTGGAATCTAAGCTTCTCCCTAAACAACATGCAAATATTCACGAGACACCTCTGTCCCTCCTCCGTTGATAGGTCGCAGTCATTATAGTTCTCTTGACTGCACCCCTTGTCAGTCTATCAAGTACCTCCCCCCTGAAGTCCTAATAACTTCACTGGCCATCTTGTCACTCTGTCAATATAAATATGACATACTGACGTCAATTTATGTGTCACCCAATGCCTCTATCCCCTGTTCTGTGATTCGTTAACACAGAAAATGAGCTGGTCCAGTATAGCCCTTACACCTTTGACAACAGTCAAAGGTACCATCTATTCAATAAACTGAAAATAGGTGGCACTGACGAATGCACCTGTGGTACAGGGAAAATAACCGCTGAACATCGGCTGCAAAATTGCCCAACATACGAGAACCAGAGAAAGCACATGTGACCATTACCAGTGCCAACACTAGGCAAGCTCTATGGCAGTGTCGACAGCTTCAGGATGACAGCTGCTTTCTTCGAACAAATTCAAGTTGACGTCTGACAGCGTACGAAGAAGAAGAAGAAGAAGAAGAAGAAGAAGAAGAAGCAGCAGATACCAGTCTCAAACCACAGCCTACTTTAGCTAAATGTCTTCTGACTCACGGATAAATCACTTTAAAACGTCACATTCCGAGTAAATTACAACGCATATTGTGCCAAGGTTTAGAATCAATCCATGCTTCACACACACAAAATTAAACAAATTCACAGTAAAAAACACAACAAATCATTGTTTAGAGTGATCCTTTCACAGAATCCTCCTCTAAAACCAACTGCATATCCAACTTTGTTTCACAAACACGTTATTATAGTTGACATTTGCACGTTACGTTATTTAGTCGGCCTAGGAGAGGTAAGCTTAAAAAGGCTTGTCCCGTGAGTCGGAAGACCTGTAGATAAAGTAGGATGGGCAGTAAACACGTATCCCCCTCTCTCTGCTCGAGTTACTAATAAAAAAAACCGGTCTTGCCAACTACCACATGACATGTATGACCTTAGCTTGACCTGTTCCTACCTGAGTTGAAATATTATATTACTTTCCCAGCTAATTTCGGCTCTCCGAGAATAAGTTGCAATCTCAAATTCATTTTCTCCCCCATGGAACTACTGTACCAGTCGATTTAGCTCTCAAGGTACGAAAGCGAAGAGCGTGGGGGGAGGCGGGAGGGGGGGGGGGGTGTTCGAATCCCACAAGTTCCAAGTGTAACCTTGTCTCAGCTGAGGTAAGATCGGGCGCGTCTAGGCTTGTCGGAGTCGGACGATAAATCAAAAAATTCTAGTACACCTTGTCCACGTTAAGAAATCATTGGCAGTTGAAAATCGAGAAGAGGTTCAAAAGTAGGCGAACGCTCTATCAATAGACGCAGCATGTCAATCATCTGTTTGTATGCATACTCGATTGCAGTTATATATAAAATGACATCTATAATCCCTTAGAGGCACAAGAGGGGAGACTAAGGAAGAAGAACACGTTTTTGTCAAACATGCTCATTTTGCAGAGAAGACTAAAAACACAAAAATTAAAAGGAAACAGACACCATATGCATAATGTATGGAGGTGAACAAGAGAACATGAGAATGAATTATACCAGAGGTTTTTAATTTTTTTTTTGGTCCGCGGATCTCTTAAGCTGTGCATACACAACCGCAGCTCCTCTCTATACGGTTCTACTTTACTACTCAGAAACCTGGACATTGCTGTAACATGACATGTCGAGAATGGAAGCTTCCACATTGGCAACCAGCGGCTTATCCTGGACATCCGGTGGCATGATTACATCCGCAACATAAAGGTCTCTGCTAAAACATGCCTCCACCCAATCTCAGAAACACTTGACCGGCGTCGAGTTTTTTTGGTCATGTTGTACGGCTGGACCAGGAAACCACTGCCCACAAGATACTACACAAGTAGTTCCTCAGCGCTAAAAGTCTTCCCCCGACAGGCTGGAGGCACAGAAGAGGCCGTCCCCGAACAGTATGGCTTCAGCAAGTAGCAACCTCCTCCTCCTATCTGGACGAGGCCTGAAACAACGCCACAGCTGTGGGTCATGGATGTGACCAACCGACACAACGGGCCTCAGACGCCTAAGCAAACATTATTATTATTACTATTATTATTATCTATTAACTATATATAAGCAATTGTACCCAAAAATATATGAATGACTTCAGAATGTGCAGCTGTGTATTCTAAGACTCTTTCCTTTTTAGCTTTTGTTTTATAGATTCAGAAAATTAGGTAGACATGTATTACTATTTAAAATAAGCCACTACTTTAATTAAAGCAATCTTTCAAAAAAATATCCATCTAATATCTTTACGAGCTGATATGTCCGTGTCGATTTAATTTTTAATTGTTTTGCTTTTTGAGCGAATGTCTAGTCACATTAACTTTGAAAAGCCAGATTTGAAACGGTCGTACAATTGTTGCAGTTTCTGATACATGTCAGTACATACATCATTTCATTTATGGGACTTTAGTCTGTAACTGAGAGCACGAGAGACTTGCACTGAAGCAAAGTTACAGAATCTTAGATTACTTGTAGCCCGACCCCCTTCAATTATCGAGCGTGATGTTTCATAAATGAACTTGTATTACATTCTGTTACAGATCGTGGTACCAGATACTGGGTCAAATGTCACTGTTATCTATTCATAGCTTTATACTAACTTAATTTAATTTGTTTTTGCTATAGATAGGGGGCTTATAAATAATTCCTACTTTCACCAGCCATATTACTAGAATACCAGCTTAGAGTCCCCTGACAATATTTAAAAAATCATTCAAATAACCGTAATAACCGTCTTGTTTGAATATTTAACAATGTCACAGCTTGTGTATAGGGCTGGATGTCTGTTCCCGTTCTCGCTATATTTTCCTACTCAAACAGTAAACTGGAGCTAGTTTTACAACTTGATCGACGGGAGCGTGCTTGCAACTGGAGTTGACCCCCGTACGCTAGCCATAAAATAATAGGTGACCTATCCAACGTTAATGCTGTATGTTTAGCTGTGTTTATTATTGAATTTTGTAATTATGAAATTTAATGTTGTTCATTCAAGATGAAAAAGGCCAAGTTAGAATGGATAACTGCTCAGTGCTCAGATATCGAATAAAATTTGGGAAGAAACAATGCATGGGTGCAAAAAAGATTGTCAAGGACCTAGTAAGACATATAGAAAGTCGCAATACAACGATCCTAGATAAGAGAGGGAAATATCTCACAGAAGCCCAAGACATTCAGGCGCGATAGAGGATAGAGTACTGCTCTTGATTATATCACCATGATGGTCGAGGTGATCCTGGAAATGCAATCGCCCCCGAAATGAATGTGTTGGGGGAGAATAAACTGATAACAAGAGAGGAGAATCAACCGATAACAAGAGAGGAGAATCAACCGATAACAAGAGAGGAGAATCAACCGATAACAAGAGAGGAGAATCAACCGATAACAAAGAAAGAAAGTAACTAAAGCTGTGAGATGCTATGAAAATGGGAAAGTTGTGGGTGGGGATAATATCCCAGCAGAGCTTCTACAAGTGGGAGGTTAGGTAATAATTGAGGCTCTGACATACATCTGTAACAGTATTTGGCGGACAGTAGTGGCCAACCATCTGGATGAAATCAGAAGTTTTATCGCTGCCTAAATCAGGGAACCTAAAAATGTGTCAGAACTATAAAACAAAAAGCCTCATTAGTCATCCTAGCAAAGTTATCTTAAGGATAATCCTCAACAGATTAAAACCACAGGCAGAGAATATCATTGCCGAAGAGCAAGCAGGGTTTCGAGTGGGAAGAAGCACTACTGAACAAATATTTAATCTGTGGATTTTGAATGAGAAATACTTAGAGTATCAACAACATATATATCATGCCTTCATTGATTTCAAAAAGGCGTAGGACAGAGTATGGCACGCGGTGCTATGGGCAACAATGAAGCATTACAGGACCAATAGTAATATTGTAAAGGTAGTTGAGAACCCTTGTGAGAAGACGTCAAGTGCAGTGTCTGTAGACGGAATACTAGACGAATGGTTCCGAACGTCTGTTGGGGTGAGACAGGGTTGTATACTCTCTTCAACACTCTTTAATATATTCTTGGAAAGAATAATGGAGGTGGCCCTGGAGGCACATGTTGGTACGGTCAGAATAGGTGACAAGATGATTACAAACCTACGATTTGCAGATGATATAGATGGTCTGGCAGGCACGGAAACGGAACTCCAGGAGCTGATTAGTAGATTGGACAGAGCGGCACAAAGCTATGGAATGGAGATAAATGCAGATAAAACAAAGCTGGGTTACTAATAACATTGAAGGGTTTACATCTGTGATAAAAGCAAATGGTCAGGAACTCGAAGTTGTACACCTGTTCAAGTATTTGGGATCACTGATGAGTGACGAGGACTCGCAGTCTGAGATAGTTGGCAGAACACGGACAACAGCTGCGCTTACGCGTTTGAAACCCATATGGCAGGATAAGCAGCTCGCCCTCAGCATAAAAGTTAGACTAATGTATTAAAGTTAGACTCATTGGTGATCACAATATTTGTGTATGCCCGTGAGACTTGGACCGTTACTGCGGATATCCAGAGCAAAATACATGCAATGGAAATTAGGTGCTTTGAAAGACTCTTAAATGTTACATATAAGGATCGTGTCACAAACATAGAAATACGACGAAGAGTGGAAAACGCAATTGGGCCTTTTGATGATCTGTTCAAAGCTATCAAAAGGCGAAAGACGGCTTGGTATGGGCTCGTCACGAGGTCCAGCGTAATTACAAATTCGATACTGCATGGTACCATACCAGGAAAGTAAGAATGGGGTCGTCCAAGGAAGAGATCGGCCGACAACATCACTGAGTGGTCAAACCTTCGTGCCGGTGAGGTGCGACTAGCAGCAGTGGACAGAGAGAGAAGGCGTTGAATTTTGGGAGTGTCTTCAGGTGTGCCCCAACGACTTTATAGGTTACGGGATGAACTGAACTGAACATCCATCACAGGTGACGAAGACCACTCTCTTTCTCTGTTCACCAATTTGTAATATTTCGGCCTGTCGTCGTCCATCACGGGTGATAAGGACCACTCTCTCTGTTCGCCAATTTAGAATATGTTCGCCCAGTCTATGGGTACAAAGGTGACAGACGAGCCCCATGCGGATCTGGAAAGGCCTTGGACAATGTGGACAGGGAATGTAAACTTCGCGTGAAGTTTTAGTCTCATGTGCTTTTGTTCTAGTTTGTTCCTTTACGTAATTTTCTGGATACTTCAAATGATGTTCCCGCCTTACGAAGAGATCTGCGCCAAGCGGTTTGTTTTTCCCGCTTTACGAAGAGATCTGCGCCAAGCGGTTTGGTGTTCCCGCTTTACGAAGAGATCTGCCAAGCGGTTTGGTTTTCCGCGGTAGCTTTCAAATTGCTAGCTTGTGTTATGCAAAATGTGTTTAAGGAAGTCTTAATTATGTTGGAGCGCTTCTTTCGGCCATAATAGGGACGCTAAGCAATCTACATTTGATCGCAACCAATTATTATTGACAGTCGATTGGTTAAGATACTGAAAGCATGATATGTCAAGCGAATTGATGACTGCTTCATAATCGTGTTGGTGGTAGGGATAGCAGCCGTGTTAGCCATCATGCCATTAAGGCATTCACATTTTAGTAGAAACAAAGTGGTGGTTTCTATTTTTGCTTCACTACGGAATACAAAACCAGCAGACGTAAACCGAACAGAACTGTTAATGTTTTACAGTCTCTTAAAGATATTAATGTCTTGTGCAATGCAGAAAACATTAATTTGCACGTGTTTTGTCCATTTTTGCACGACGTATAGCAAATAGTACTCCCTTTCAACAGTAAGAAAGTAACTTCCGGTGTGTTGCATTCGCCATTACAAGACATTGTCTTAATTACGTAGGCGTTGTCCGTGAAATTTGACCTGAGTGAGCAATGGGTTTAAAACTCAATTTAGTAGCACTTTACAACATCACAATGAAGGCATACAAATATTTTTGCAGAGAGATTAAGAAACGAAATCTTTATCTTTGTATTACGGAACCTGGATAGAGAATAATGAAGGCTTCAGGTTCAATCAGACGATCATTGCATCGCTGGATTTATGACTTAAAGTTTGAAGAAGACAAGAAAGGGTGGAAGGGAGGAAATTGTAGTCCAATTAAAGCAGACGTTAATTGGAAAGAAATATGTAGAATATCTGATTTGGAAAAAGTAGTGACACTGTGGAAATTGAAAACTTGCCAGAGAAGCAACAACTGCATTGATATATCGAGATATACGTTATCTAAAACTATACGGACTGCAGATATCAGCTTTAGAAAATATGCTGGCTGCAAGAACTTCCTTTGCGAGAAGTCACATCCAGCCGCCATGAAAAGCAAGAAAAGGAAGTAAGATAAATGCGTAAATAATGCTATGATGTTCATTACATGGATGAAACATGCATCAATGCTCACAACACAAATGAAAAGAAATGGCAATAATCATACAGAAGGATTAGCCAGAGAAAGAATGGCAATCATGAGGAAACTTGCTGGCACAAGCTGGGGAGCAGACGAAAGTATACTAAAGAAACTGTACACTGGAAGAGTGAGACCAGTTCTCGAGTATGGCATTGCGGCATGGACAACAGCAGCAAAGGCGAACTTCGAAAAAATTAGCAAACTCCAAAACCAAGCCATGAGAGTTAGAACAGGAGGCATGAAGTCAACGCGAATTGTAGAACTTGAAAAGATTACAAAACTGCAATCCATGACCGACAGAAGAGACTGCAGAGCCCAGCTGCAATCAGAGAAACTCAGAAGACTGACTGACCATCCAATGCACCAGAGACTAAACAATTTCGGAAATGGGAAACTAAAGCGAAGAAACTTTGCAGAAATAGCCGAAGCAAAGATGCACGAAAACCCCATGAACGCACTAACACCAAAGCCCATCCCTACTGTACGAAAACCTACATGGAGGCAGCATATATTTCTAGAGGTGTTAGAAAATATACCAGGTATTGGAAACAAAAACTGCCAGACTGAAAAAGAAAGAAGAGATACTACCCTGAGTTACATAACGGAAAACTACTCAAGCATGGACTGGACCCATGCATACACCGACGGTTCCGTAACAAATACAACACAGAACGGAGGGGCAGGGGCATTTCTGAACGTACCAAATGGCAGAAAAATAACACTGTCATTCGCTAATGGAAAAAACACAAGCAATTTTCAGAGCGGAGGCAGAGGCACTGATGGCGGCAGTGGAAGAAATGGTCACAGGTAAAAGTAATGAAAGCCACATAGTCCTGCTTACAGATGCTCTGGCCGTAGTCACAGCACTAAAAAGCCAGAAAAATACTGAACTAAATGATTTAAGAGCAGTACTCTGTCAACTATGCTAGCAGTCCGCACCAAAAAGGGTAGTGGTGCAGTGGGTTCCATCTCACTGCAACATCCAAGGCAATGAGGAGGCAGACAGACTGGCAAAAGAAGGTGCAAAACTACCACAACCAGATACTAGTATGACATACGAAGAGTCAAAACGGCTTATTAGAGCTAGATACATGACCAAATGGGAAACCGAACATACTGGCTACACCAAAAACGATGCCTATTACCAGTTGAACAGAAGAGAGCAGGTCATGGTCTTCAGACTTCGCACTGGCCACAATAGACTGAGGTACAACAAATTGAAGATAGGTGGCACTGACGAATGCTCGTGTGGTACCGGGAAAATGACCGCTGAACATTTGCTGCAAAACTGCCCGACATACGAGGATCAGAGAAAGCAGATGTAGCCATCACCAGTACCAACACTAGACAAGCTCTATGGCAGTGTCAACAGCCTCAGGATGACCGCTACTTTTTTCGAAAAAATACAGGTTGACGTCTGACAGCGTAAGACGAAGAAGAAGAAGAAGAAGGACTGGAGAATAATGCTGAACGTGTTTGTAATTTAATGTCGACAGACAAACGGGACCACCACGCATATATAAGTGGCAATATATTTAGAGAGTAGAGAAAACTGTTCTCAAACAGACCCACTTGTATTATAATAGACAATGCATCATACCACAAACAGTCTCACACGAGGACAGCGTCCCTATTTCATCGTCGTCTTCTTCTTATTTTTCAACTTCTTCTGGCTTTTCTTGCTTAGCATTTTAGCGTTAGGTTATGATCTTTGAAACTATCCTGACTATATGCCCTCATGTTCGATGGCATTCACCGTCTCGGATATTTCTGTAATCCACCCTTTTCGTAATCGACATTTGACCTTGAATCCGTTGCATCTAAATAGGATTGCTTGTTTTGGGGATGAGGGTGTTGGGTATTGATAGTCCTGTTACTAGGCCAAATCAGTTAAGTTGTTGTCTTTGATGTAGTTTAATACTATTTTAATTCAAGTTTCCTGATGTCTTCGTTTCTGATTAAGTCACTTCTTGTTACACTCAATATTCTTCGCAGGACTTTAATTTCTGCTCTTGCGATGTATCGTTTTTAATTTGTTCATAGTGTCAAGTTTTGACATTGATAGCATAGTATTGGGACGAAAAACGTCTTGAAAAATGCAGTGAATAACAAGATAAGGGATAAGCAGACATAGATCATGCATTGACCAAACAGCAACATTGCGGACAATTGTGGGGCAATCATTGAAATGGAATTCGAGTTTGTATATCAATTTCGTTGATTATTAAAAGGCTTTCGACACTTTGGACAGAGATATACTCTGGAAACTACTGAGGCACGATAGACAATTCACAGAGCCATTCAAAAATTATATCACGGGTACCACAGGGTTGCTTACTGTCGTCTTTCCTGGTCATACTGGCAGTGGACTGTATTATGAAATTAACAACAAATCCGAGAAATGGAATCCAGTATACCTTGAATAAACAACTACAGGTCCTAGATTGTGCGGATGATATATCCCTTCTTTTCCGCAGTTAAAGGCAGATGCAAAGGAAACTGAATAGACTGGATTATACCTCTAAACAAGTCCACTCGTAAGAAGCAAACACAAATTGTATTTACTAATGACAGAACGTCGAACGTTAGCGTGTATCTTATTTCACAGATGGATTAGGAGGATTTCATTGGTCCTCTACCAGATAACAGCGAATAAAACACGAGCGCTTTCAATTCCTAAGTGCTGTCATTTGGGGTACGCAGTAAGCAGGATTGGGGTACGGAGTAAGCAGGAATATCGTTGAGT
Source organism: Ariolimax columbianus (assembly GCA_036924085.1). Classification (NCBI taxonomy): domain Eukaryota; kingdom Metazoa; phylum Mollusca; class Gastropoda; order Stylommatophora; family Arionidae; genus Ariolimax; species Ariolimax columbianus. The sequence goes on from JAVGWX010000006.1 coordinate 108,051,801, forward strand.
AATGTGACGCAAATTGAGACCCAGAAACCACTATAGTTTATTCAATATTTGTATCTTATACTTTCATGTCCCGTAGAAATTTAACTAAAAATAGCCTAACTTAAATGTCTAGGGACTAGATTAGCTCTACTAGTCCATTGACGACACGCTACTATTTGCTTTTATTGTTTTTAAACAGATCTTTCATCTGTCGACGATGAAAGATGTATCTTAGTTTCATTTTCAACTTGTGACCATTTGATATCGATTATCGAGTTTGTGTACAAAGAGTCATAGTGAGAGAAATGTCCCAGCCTTATTTTACATTTACTGTGTGTATGTTTGTGTATGTGTATGTGGGTGTGTCTGTCTGTGTGTCTGTGTGTGTGACCACAATTAATGCATGGGTAGCAGATTGATAAGTAACTACTCTTTTTGTGCGCTCTGATAATCAGGAGGAACATTAGGAGAAGGGCTGGTCTCGGAGAACACCTGCATACACTTGATTAAATCCATAAATCAAGGTACGATACAATATCAAGGTTCTTTTTATTTCTTTTTCTCTCCATCTTCTTCTTCTCCATCGTCTTCATCGCTCGCAATCAAATAATTGCGTCTATTTCTCTGTCTTAAGCTGGCGGTCCTTCTAAGGTTTCTCCAGTTGCCATACAATTTAAATGCAGTAGATTTAGACTTGGCCATGCTGTCACTCTGCTTCTATTGTGGTGTCAACATATCCGGAGAACATGTTTTTCCGGTTCTCCCCATATGACCACATGTCCACTTTCTCCATTTATAAAATTTGTTGAACAGTGCAAATTTGTTATCTGAAAATTGTAACCTCATAACGTCGTGGCAATGAACAGTATGCTGCTGATTTATTAGATTCTGGTTGTTCTTTGCCATGTATGTTTCTTTTTATTTGTGTGTAGATATTTTCATATGTAGTTTTGTCTTCCATTTAGGTTGACCTCCTCGTTATTGTGCCAGTCTATCTGTCGCCTCGTGTCCATGTATCCTTGTGAAGGCTTCAATTGAATTTCCATTATGTTGACATTTGAACAGGTATTCAGTTTAATCTCGGACAGGCTGTCCATTTCTTCTTCTTCTTCTTCTTCTTCTTCTTCTGCGTACGCAGTCAGACAGTAACCATTATTTTTTCGAAAAAAGCGGCGGTCATCCTGAGGCTCTCGCCACTTCCATAGAGCTTGTCTTGCAGTTCCACTGGTAATGGCCACATCTGCTCTCTCTGATCCTCTCTGACCGCAGCAGATGTTCAGCGGTCATTTTACCAGTACCGCACGGGCATTCGTCGGTACACCCTATCTTCAATTTGTTGAATAGGTGGTACCTCAGTCTGTTGTGGCCAGTGCGAAGTCTGAAGACAACGACCTGCTCTCTTCGGTTCAACTGGTAATAGGCATCGTTTTTGGTGTAACCAGTATGTTCGGTTTCCCATTTGGTCATGTATCTGGCTTTGATAAGCCGTTTTGACTTTTCGTACGTCATACTGGTATCTGTTTGTGGTAGTCTTGCACCTTCTTTTGCCAGTCTGTCTGCCTCCTCGTTGCCTTGGATGTTGCAGTGTGACGGAACCCACTGTACCACTACCCTTTTTGGTGCGGACTGCTGGCACAGTTTGCAGAGAGCTGCTCTTAAGTCATTAAGCTCAGTGTTTTTCTGGCTTTTTAGCGCTGTGAATACGGCGAGAGCATCTGTCAGCAGGACTATATGGCTCTCATTTTCACTGTGTGTCACCATTTCTTCCACTGCCGCCCTCAGTGCCTCTGCCTCCGCTCTGAAATTGCTTGTGTACTTACCAGTAGCGAATGACAGTGTTATTTTTCTGCCATTTGGTAGGTTCAGGAATGCTCCTGCCCCTCCGTTCTGTGTAGTGTTTGTTACAGAACCGTCGGTGTATGCATGGGTCCAGTCCATGCTTGGGTAGCTTTTCGTTATGAAGCTTAGGGTAGTATCTCTCCTTTCTTTTTCAGTCTGGCAGTTTTTGTTTGCAATACCTGGTATATTTTCTACCACCTCTGGAAATATATCCTGCCTCCAGGTAGGTTTTCGTACAGTAGTGATCGGTTTTGGTGTTGTTAGTGCGTTTATGGGATCTTCGTGCATCTTTGCTTTGGCTATTTCTGCAGAGTTTCTCCGCTTTAGTTTCCCATTTCCCAAATTGTTTAGTCTCTGGTGCATTGGATGGTCAGTCAGTCTTCGGAGTTTCTCTGACTGCAGCTGGGCTCTGCAGTCTCTTCTATCGGTCATGGATTGCAGTTTTGTAATCTTTTCAAGTTCTACAATTGGCGTTGACTTCATGCCATCTGTGTTAATTCTCATGGCTTGGTTTTGAAGTTTGTTAACTTTATCGAAGTTCGCCTTCGCTGCTGTTGTCCATGCCGCAATGCCATACTCGAGAACTGGTCTCACTCTTCCAGTATACAGTTTCTTTAGTGTGCCTTCGTCTGCTCCCCAGCTTGTGCCAGCAAGTTTCCTCATGATTGCCATTCTTTCTCTGGCTTTCATTCGGTTTCTCTCAATCTGACTTTTCCATGTCATGCGCCGATCAAATGTGACTCCCAGATAGGTTGGGTTGTCGTTTGGCTGCAGGATTTTGCCATTTAGACTTAATTTGGTACTTTGGGGTTTTAATGAAAGCGAGAATATTGTGCATGTGGTTTTCTCCTCGTTTATTTTGACCAGCCATGAGTTCGCCCACTCTTCCAGCGATGTTAGGGCCGTCTGCATCCGATTTCTTGCTATGGTGAGATTCTTTTCAGAGGTCCACATAGCCAGATCGTCTGCAAACATTGAGCTATGGACTCTTCTTGGTATATTCTCTGTAATATCGTTTATATATACCAGGAAGAGTGTGGGTGACAATACTCCCCCTTGGGGTACTCCCTGCTCGAGTGTCACCTTTTTGCTCATCTGCCCTTGTACTTGGACTCTGGCCGTTCTTTGTTTGAGGAAGTGGTTGATCCACTTGTACATCTTCCCACAGACATCACTTCTTCTTAGCTTGACTGCTGTCCATTTCGATATTGTTCATAAGGGTTTTTCCGGATAATCAATAAGTTATCAATATAATAATTTGATACGTGCCATTTCATTTTTTGGTTAATTTTTCGGAATTCTATACACAATCTGAAAATGTATTTTCAGTGTGGAATAGTAAAAGCACTAAAATGTTTAGGTAAAGAAGAATGGGTTATCGACTCTCATCACACTGCCTAACATGCAAGGCAACATCCTATTGTTAGCGTAGATGTAGACTACTGGCTTTACACGGCCAGGATAGAGGGTTTAGCTCTTGTACCTATACATTCAGTCTATCCAATTTTAAATTGGTACCTAACTCCCTGCTAGGAATCTGATATTGATCTACCTTTAAATGCAGGACCACTGTGTTACTGCCTGGAATCACCCTGTGATATGTTCGTTGAACATGTACCAGACTCCTGCTGATTGAACTTCAGAAGTCAATGAGAGTCGGTGTGATTGGCACAGTAAATCTCTATATTAAAGAAAGCAACAAATAATAAAGAGCTGCAAAATGGGCACAAAAGCCACCGCCTATATAAAGAAAGAAATGATGAATTTAAGCTCGTCAATACCGCAGTGCCTCAGACACTGACAAATTTCACTTCGAGAATTTGAAAAGACAGCTTCCATTTTCATGCCAGACACATTTATTTCAATTAATTCATTGTTTGTTTTCTTTCTCTCTCAAAGCACTCAATATTGCAATAACTAAAACTCTAACCTGACCAGAAATCGTGTTCAGTATTTATGTGTTAAATATTTTCTGAGAAGAAATCTAGCTTTCAGAACTTTAACATTCAGTGTCTCAACAAAATTAGCTTTGTAGATTATGGCCTGTTCTTCATTTCGCGGGGCATTACTATGCTGGAAACGTCCAGGTAATAAATTGGCTCATTCCATTCATTTACATTTATTAATCCTTATAGTGAGGAAATATGTTATCCCATACCTCAAATACAGTGTTCAGTCATTTCTGTGCTGTAAACTGCTAACTTGAACAATTCCTTACTACAGAAAGTGTAATTGTGTTTTTGTTTAATCCGTTGTTGAGCTACTGTTTAGCATTGTTTTCCCCCACAGGAACCGGAAGACATACGTAGATAACTAATAAGACTATTAGCCATTTTATAAATGATAGAATCAATCAATACCGTTCTCTCCGGGCGGAGCACAGGTCCTCAAGAAATACAGACCACGACTTGCTGTTTTGGGGCACAAGCGTCAGATGAATCCCCTTTTTTCCAATTCGCTATTATATTTACCCCAACCTCTCTAGGACATGAATGTGTAGGCCTATCTCTACCTCCCTTTTCCTTTCTCTGCTATCAACTGGTTTCCGAACCAACACCCCCCTCTTCATGTCACTTCTCATCAATCAACTGGTTTCCGAACCAACTCCCCCTCTTCATGTCACTTCTCATCAATCAACTGTTCCGTTGGTATCTTTTCTTTTCTCTTCATTTTAAATCTTATTTCATTATTTCAGTCCTTCTACTCTGGACAGGTATAAATCTATGCAAGATTCCACTTTCACTGTTATCTGTTGTGTAGCCCTCCACGCATCAGAGCCATACAGTGGAACACACTTTACTCTGGCGTTGCGGATATTTCATTTAGTCGTGGTGAATTTCATAGTTTTTTTTATTTCAAGTTTTTAACTTAATGACTGCGTTCCTCTCTCGCTCTTATGTATTCGCATTTTACATAAGTAAACTATTATTGTTATGGGTTTAGTGAGTGAGTGTGTTCGTGTTTGTGTGTGTGTGTGTGTTGTGTGTGTGTGTATATTGTGTGTGTGTGTATGTTTTGTGTGTGTGTTCGTGTTTGTGTGTGTGTCTTGTGTGTGTGTGTGTGTGTGGTTGGTGTGGTGTGGCGTGGCGTGGCGTGTGTGTGTGTGTGGTGTAGGTTGTGGTGTGGTGTGTTGTGTTGTGTGGTTTGTATATATATATATATATATATATGATTGAAAGCTCAGTTTTTTAATCAATCAAGATGTTCTTTTTATAAGTTATTTACAAGATCAAACATTTTTATAGGGACACTCGTTTAATTCGACACCACGCAGTATCACAACGAGTGGACAGTACCAGCAACCATCGCAAAAAGTAATTTTTTTCTTAGCATTCGGGACAAAATGTCCAAGGCTCAAGTTTTCATTATTTCCTACTGTAGATCGAGGAGACCAGCATTCGTCCGTGCCACAATTTGTGTCTCCGTGTACAGTTATCCTTGACTAAATTACCCATCAGGCACAGCTGTCAGGTATTTCACTTTTAATCTGGAAAGGCATTGATAAATGTTATGTCTGACTATTGTTTCACAATCATTTCTATTGTGTGGTGTGGTGTGGTGTGGGGAGGTGTGGTCACTTCCATAATTCTAAGAGATATACTTCTCTTTGCGATCACGCTGCTGTTTTGAGGAGGAATTGGACGAGTGTTTAGGATAGGATATCTAAACCCACATGACACGGATTCAAAACCTCGGTGAGACATACGATTTTGTTTCTATCAGGGATAAAATATAAACCTACCAAATACATTACGCGGCGACTTCAGAGAAAAGTGGCTTATATTTCTCAGCTCTATAAATATGTTGGCGTTTAAAAAAACTATGGTACCGTGCCTTTTGCTTCAAACAAGCTAACCTTCAGCAAAGTTTTCCACTGTAGTGTGTATCAGTTATACACATTTCGACATATTATTAAAGATATGTGATACAGTAGTTCAACTTTGAGAAAGATAGTCTTTGATATGTGGTCAGTGATTTATGTTGTCAAACCACAGGTCACAGGAAGTATGCAAATGTAAGACGGTTTTCTATTTGTCTCTAAAAACAAAATAGATCCTGCAGATGTATAATTGTAAACATTGTTCGCATTTCAAGTGTCAACATGTTAGACCCAAGTTCTCAGCTGCTTCTAATTTTACAAAGTGAACTTTGTTTTAGTAGACAAGTATTTGAATATAAATGAAAGGTACCGTGTACTTGTGCTTAATATTATGGGTAGCGGACGGATATCAGATATCATGTAGGCATACACATTTAGACGTGAGAGTTATGTAAGGTTAGGAAGTTTGCTGGGATTTGTCTAAAAAGGATTATTGTACCCAAGCTCAAAATTCAAGTAGGTAAGAGCATGTTTGGTCATTGAGTGTAATTACTTACTGCAGTAGGGACCAGCTGCTTTGTTACTTGTGTTGATGCTTTTCATCTCGCCTCAATTACTGATGTGTCAACTAGTTTCGCATAGGACCAGTTTTTCCAGACATTGTGTCAACTAGTTTCGCATAGGACCAGTTTTTCCAGACATTGTGTCAACTAGTTTCACATAGGACCAGTTTTTCCAGACATTGTGTCAACTAGTTTCACATAGGACCAGTTTTTCCAGAAGTTGTGTCAACTAGTTTCACATAGGACCAGGTTTTCCAGACATTGTGTCAACTAGTTTCACATAGGACCAGTTTTTCCAGACATTGTGTCAACTAGTTTCAAATAGGACCAGTTTTTCCAGACATTGTCTCAACTAGTTTCACAAAGGACTAGTTTTTCCGGACGTTGTGTCAACTAGTTTCACATAGGACCAGTTTTTTTCAGACAGGTACGGCGTATTCAGGTACAGGAGAACACTGGGCAAGTGCCGATTTTAGGTGAACTGATGGCTGTGCTCCCCATGCAGCATTTTAAAATGCGATATTTTGCTGTAGTATGTTAAAATGCTACTTTTATTGTAGTATGTTAAAATGCTATTTTTGCTGTAGTATGTTAAAGTGCTACTTTTGCTGTGGAATTTCTAAAAGATACTTTCAATGTAGTATGTTAAAACTTCTGCTTTTGTTGTAGTATGTTAAAACGCTACTTTTGATATACAAAGCTAAAATTCCACTTTCGTTATATGTTAAAGAGCTACTTTTTGTTGTAGTATGTTAAAATGCTACTTTTAACATATAAGCTAAAATGCTATTTTCGATGTAGGTTAAAGTACTACTTTTGTTATAGTATTTTAAAATGCTGCTTTCGTTGTAGTGTGTTAAAAGGCTATTTTTGCTGTAGTATGTTAAAATGTTACTGTTGCTGTAGTTTGTTAAATTTCTACTTATATTGTAGTATGTTAAAATGCTACATTTGCTGTATTATGTTACAATGCTACGTTTTTATTTAAAGTTGAAGTGCTACTTTTGTTGTAGTAAGTTAAAGTGCTACTTTTGTTGTAGTATGTTAAAACACTACTTTTGCTGTTAAAACAACAAAATTGCAAACTAAAATGTTTTTATGCAAATGTAAGAACCACAGTAAATAAAAGAGAATAATTGGAACTGTATGTAAAAAAAAAATCAGATATATTAGGATTAACAGAATCAAGGACATATGAGGACATGGAAAAGAGGTATATACATTGTAAAGGAAAGATATGGTAGTTGGAGACAAGGCTGAGGTAGATGGCGTTTTATTATACTGTAAGAATTCAGTTAATATAACTATCAAAAATGATCTTTCATCTGTTTACAAAAATGAAATTGTTTATTGAATTCATACACAAATAACCCATGTATTTTATTACATGAAGAAAATGATGTATACTTGTATTATAATTGTTCCTGCTACAATGAAACCCAAACTCACCGCCTAGACCCTTCCTCTTTGTCTCTAACTCTTGTGCATTGGAATAACAAAAGTGACAAACAAGTTCAGTAACTGTTTTTAAAAAAAATGTGTATTCAAATGCAAATTATTCTATTGTCTTCTATCCAACTCTTCATGAACATTGTTATCTTCACTTAAAAATAAAATCTGATTCACAAGGTCAAACAATTTTCATGTCTTTATTTCTGACCGAGTAAACTTTTAAAAGATTCAATGTTGATGTTTTAAAGTTTACCAGAATGTAATCAGAAGCCTAACCTACAATCTACTAATTAAATTATCACATAGTTCGACATCTGCTCCTTTCGCAGACCTATCACCATAAAATATACGTTTCCTTTAAACGTTATTTCCTTTCTTCGCGTCACGACATGATTTTATTTCTCAAAATTCTCACAAAACCTTTTCTTTGAAAATTACAATTTGTATAAGCTGACTATATTTGTGACTAACACATCCTGCCATTTGCTTTAAGTGGGGAGTACTCATTATATTATATTTTTCAGGGAGATTGAAAACCCCTCCCAGAGACTAAACAATTTGGGAACTGGGAAACTAAAGCGGAGAAACTTTGCAGAAATAGCCAAAGCAAAGATGCACGAAGATCCCATAAACGCACTAACAACACCAAAACCCATCACTACTGTACGAAAACCTACTTGGAGGCAGGATATATTTCCAGAGGTGGTAGAAAATATACCAGGTATTGCAAACAAAAACTGCCAGACTGAAAAAGAAAGGAGAGACACTACCCTAAGCTTCATAACGAAAAGCTACCCAAGCATGGACTGGACCCATGCATACACCGACGGTTCTGTAACAAACACTACACAGAACGGAGGGGCAGGAGCATTCCTGAACCTACCAAATGGCAGAAAAATAACACTGTCATTCGCTACTGGTAAGTACACAAGAAATTTCAGAGCGGAGGCAGAGGCACTGAGGGCGGCAGTGGAAGAAATGGTAACGCACAGTGAAAATGAGAGCCATATAGTCCTGCTGACAGATGCTCTCGCCGTAGTCACAGCGCTAAAAAGCCAGAAAAACACTGAGCTTAATGACTTAAGAGCAGCACTCTGCAAACTGTGCCAGCAGTCCGCACCAAAAAGGGTAGTGGTACAGTGGGTTCCGGCACACTGCAACATCCAAGGCAACGAGGAGGCAGACAGACTGGCAAAAGAAGGTGCAAGGCTACCACAAACAGATACTAGTATGACGTACGAAGAGTCAAAACGGCTTATCAAAGCCAGGTACATGACCAAATGGGAAACCGAACATACTGGTTACACCAAAAACGATGCCTATTACCAGTTGAACCGAAGAGAGCAGGTCGTTGTCTTCAGACTTCGCACTGGCCACAACAGACTGAGGTACCACCTATTCAACAAACTGAAGATAGGGTGTACCGACGAATGCCCATGCGGTACTGGTAAAATGACCACTGAACATCTGCTGCAGAACTGCCCGACATACGAGGATCAGAGAGAGCAGATGTGGCCATTGCCAGTGGAACTGCAAGACAAGCTCTATGGTAGTGGCGAGAGTCTCAGGATGACCGCCGCTTTTTTCGAAAAAATAATGGTTACTGTCTGACTGTGTACGCAGAAGAAGAAGAAGAAAAAAACCCCTCATTGTTTTTTTGTGATAACTAAATTCTTGTGAAGTACTAATTTGAAACTAATAACTGGCTTCCATTTTGAATTTTTTTCTTCATTTTTTGGGACTGACCCCAGGCCTGTTTGACAGTCTATAACTTAAAAACTACTGAAATTCAAGTTGTATTTGCAAGAAGATTGATTATACTTTCCAAAACAGCCCAACAAAATCCAATTTAAGGAGGAAAACGCATTCTGACCAGATCTAGGTGGAACTCCTCCCTTAACTATTGTTCGAACAAGTTCAATTGGGTTTTAGTGTGAATGGTAAGGCGGCAGTCTCAAACACACATGGCCATGCTCCTGAATCAATTTGTCTATATGAGTATATGAGTATACTCTGGGGGTATTCTGAACCCGATTATGGTCAAATGTGAACTTCTGGAAAGTGTTGCGTGGTTCAACTATCTGGGGGCAAATATGAATGCGGAGGAGTCTAGAGCGGAGATTCAGTCAAGAACAGCGATGGCCATGGTCGCCCTGAAAAGACTGCAAATAATCTGGAAAGACAAGAACATTAGCCTTAAATTGAAGCTGATTTTAAAGTATAAATAGTCCACTCGTAATACCTCTTCCCGTGTGAGACTCGGACTCTGACGGCTGTCCTAAAACGTAAAATGTGCGCAATGGAAATGAGATGATTGCGAAGAATTCTTGGTATTTCAAATTTTGATCGCGTTACAAACGAGAGTATTCTTGAAATTGTTAGGAATGAGCTCGGTCAATATAAAAACCTATTCACTAAAGTAAAAACAGTAAAATTGTCATGGTATGGACATATATCACGATCGGTGGGGCTGACCAAGACCATCCTGCAAGGCCATGTGCCTTAGAAGCGTGGGGGAAGGAGACTAAAAAGGAAATTGGAGGACAATATAAAAGAGTGGACTGGAAGATCTATACCTGAAACTAATACTCTGGCAAAAAATCGAGCCGCATGGCAAGTTCGACAAACTGCAATAACGGTGCCTAAACAACCTTCTAGGTTATGGATTATGATGATGATGATGATGCTGATGATGATGATAATGATAAATAAATATGAAGGAGTAGGAGTAGAACGTTTAAACTTGGCACAGTGCTTATACCTTCTAAATGTAGCCCCCTACATGAATTTACACATTTCTACCTTCTCTGTGTGACCTTGAAAAAACCTTCAGAATAAAGTAACCTATTTTTCGAACTAAACCAGTTGTCACGAGCCAGTATGACATCTTTGTCACTGTCAAAATGATTTCCTTTCAGCTGTGTTTTTTAAGTTTTGAGAAAAGAAAAAAGTCTGATGGAGCTAAATCCGGAGAATCTGGTGGATGCGGAAGAATTTCAATATTCAAATCGTTGGCTGTTTGCAGCACAAGCTTTGCTTTATGGGAGGGCGCGTTGTCTTGTGAGTCGCTTGTCTTCCATCTTGTCATCAGAACTACGTCTGAAGTCTCGATGCCCGTTCTGAAGGTCGCTCTCTATGTAGATATATCATCTGCAATCTCCTCCCTGGTATTTGAATTGATCGAAAAATCGTTTATGGATCTTTTGCAAATGAATGTCTTTGTAGCTTAATTTAGGCCTTCCTCGTGATCTGGTACCCGATATGAGTTCACCCTGAAGTAACTGCTTCGGAATGCGGGTATTTTATATTCTTTTCACGTGACCCAACTTTCTCACTCTCTTATTGCTCAGAGTCGAGAAGACGGAAGGCATCTTGTCGCGTTTCAGTATTTCCGAGTTGGTGGCCTTTTCCTGCCACTTTATGTTCATTATACTGCCTAGAAATTGCATTTGAAAACTGTTTGACCTATTCTCGTGTCTTAAATGTGTTGTCCTTGTTTCTGCTCCGTATAACAGTGTACCAAGCACGCATACTTGATGTATCATGATCTTTGTATGGTTCACAAAAATTTTGTTTTTATCGTCATATTCCTCACTTAATGAGAGCATTAATAGTTTATTCGCTTAGAATTGATTGCATATATACAGCCAGGCAGTGAAAGGTCTGGTATCTCTAGCATAAATACTATTCTGATCCTCAAATAGATGCAGCGAGACAGTGAAATACCTGGTATCTCTAGCATCAATACTATTCTGATTCTCTAATAGATGCTGCCAGACAGTGAAAGGTCTGGTATCTCTAGCATCAATACTGTTCTGATCTTTTAATATCTCCTCGACAAAATGTACCGTCTTGTGACGTGTCCAGAAAAAAAGTAGCAGTTGAACAGCGGAAGCCTGTGAAAAGCCTGTGAGATAAAACTTGAACATGAAACGAACATTCTCAACTAAAATTGTCCAATATCTTCTCAGGTCCTCATCGGGCTCGCTAGTCACTGTTGTATCCAACATTTTAAAAATGAATAAAGAGAGAGCGAGAGGTCTTCATCATACGTGATAGTGAACATCATATTTCTTGTATTACACGCCGCTAAATGAGTCCAATGAAATAAATGATATCCAATTAGCACTGCATGTAGTCGTTAACAAATATTTGTGTATATATTATAGCACAATCTAGTGACATCCTTAATCGTGTATGCGCTTAGGATTCGTTAGTAATGGACAGCCAGACAATGAGAAATTATTGAGGTATCTCAGATCTCAGGTTAAATTGACGCATTACGCCAGTAATCTGTCATGTGGAACATGGCTGCCCTGGTATCCGACGTTTATCATCCTGGATGTTAGGCAATAATACCACCAGACGATGTTATTTTTTGGTCGGGATAATTCAAGTGGGCTTTAAAATTTGCAATAAATGATACAGAGGAAATATATAAATATGTTAGTCTATGAGTTAATAATGGTGTCCTAGTAACTTTGGATAAATATATTCACATTCATAGTGCAGTAGTTAGTAATATTGAAGCAATTCTGTAACGTATAATATTTTATGTTGTGTTATTTATTATTAATGAAAACTCTACTATCTAGTCGTATGTTATCAGTATGTTTCAGGACACGGATATTTGTTTTAATGTTGCTGTAACTCGCTTGATGTACACACTCTTGCAAGGCCATATGTTTTCAGTCTATTTCAGGAGATGGAGGTGCATCTGTATGTTGATGGTTGCTATAAACTGCTGGTTGTACACACTCCTGCTCGTCATATGCTCTGTTTCACAGTCTTGAGCTTTAAGACTTACTGTTTAAAAAAAAATTATGTAGTCCATAGAAGAGTGATCCCCTCATTCAAAAAAGGCAAAAAATCAGATCCGGCAAATTATAGACCGGTGAGTTTAACGAGCATAGTCTGTAAATTGTTAGAGTCAATAATCAAAGAAAACATTGTAATGCATTTAGACAAATTTAATCTAATTAGAAATAGTCAGCATGGGTTTACTAGAGGGAGATCATGCTTAACAAATCTATTAGAATTCATGGAGGAGGTTACTAAAATCATAGATAAAGGGGAGCCAGTGGATGTTATTTATCTAGACTTTGCGAAGGCCTTTGATAGAGTACCTCATCAAAGATTATTTCGAAAGTTAAAATCACATGGAATAGGTGGGGAAGTTGCCAAATGGATTGAAAATTGGTTAACGGGAAGAAGGCAGAGGGTGGGCATAAATAAGGAGTACTCTGAGTGGAGTGAAGTGAAAAGTGGTGTGCCACAGGGCTCGGTTTTGGGACCAATTTTGTTCTTGATATATATAAATGATTTGGACATTGATATGAGATCCATGATTGCAAAATTTGCTGATGACACAAAACTATGCAGTAGTGTCTCATCTAAAGCGGAAGTGGATATATTGATGTCGGATTTAGATAAAATTCGAGAATGGTCTGTAAGCTGGCAAATGGAGTTTAATGTAGATAAATGTACAGTCATCCACATGGGTAGATCCAATATGGAACATAATTACAGAATGGGAGAAAACAATATTAGAAAGATAGATAAGGAAAGGGACCTAGGGGTTATAATAGATCATACAGGAAAGGTGAGTGAGCAAGTTAAGGTAGCAGTGAAAACGGCAAATGCAATGTTAGGTATGATAAAAAGAAATATTAAACATAGGAGCAAGGAAGTGATCGTCAAACTGTATAAAGCTTTAGTTAGACCTAGATTGGAGTACTGTGTACAGGTGTGGAGTCCTTATCATAGAGGGGACATAAACATGCTAGAAAGAATACAGAAAAGAGCGACAAAGATGATAGGGGGATTCCAGAATTACAGTTATGAGGAACGACTCAGAAAAACCGGCCTACAGTGTCTCGAAGAGAGAAGAATTCGTGGTGACTTAATACAGGTTTATAAGATGATCAGAGGAATCGATAAATTAGACTATAACAAGTTTTTTAAAATACAGCCACCTACAATAACACGAGGGCATAGCTACAAGCTGACTAAAGAGAGGTCCAGGTTAGATATTAGGAAATATTTTTTTAGTCAGAGAGTGGTGTCTGCTTGGAATGCATTGCCAGGGGAGGTAGTGGAGGCAGGGACAGTTAATGCATTTAAGAATAAACTGGATGCGCATAGCTTTTAGAGCAAGGTGATGTAAATGTAACTGGTTGTATACAGACTCTGCAGGGTCTTCTAAACCAGTATAAAGACGTTAAGTTAAGTTAAGACACTGCCGCAATGGATGAAGTGTTGTAGACCTAATTTTAGTAGGGTACAGCTTGATTCTAAACTAACGTGACCACTTGCCTTCACCGCTGCCTTTCCTTCCATAAGAACAAACCAGTACCAATTTACACCTAGGTGAACTGAAACGTACTGATAACAGCAGCTGAACTCCGTACCTCTGCCGTGGAAAACCATTGTTGTAATTAAAGTTATTCAGACGGTTTGACAATTCATTTATTGCAATATTGTCATTGAGAAAGCCGACGTCCACGACTTTAGAAAGCTTATCGTATCAATTACCTTCTGCTCTCCCCGCCAGTCTTCTACATGCAAAAATATTCAACCGCAGAATGACTAGCCCCGTAGATAACACTCAGTCTAAGACTCACTAGCCCAGTAGATAACACTCAGTCTAAGACTCACTAGCCCAGTAGATAACACTCAGTCTAAGACTTACTAGCCTAGTAGATAACACTCAGTCTAAGACTCACTAGCCCAGTAGATAACACTAAGTCTAAGACTTACTAGCCTAGTAGATAACGTGTCCCTGTTGTTCATGTTCTCTAAGTGTCCCTGTTGTTCATGTTCTTTAAGTGTCCCTGTTGTTCATGTTCTCTAAGTGTCCCTGTTGTTCATGTTCTCTAAGTGTCCCTGTTGTTCATGTTCTCTAAGTGCCTCTGTTGTTCATGTTCTGTAGGTCTCCCTGTTGTTCATGTTCTCTAAGTGTCCCTGTTGTTCATGTTCTCTAAGTGTCCCTGTTGTTCATGTTCTCTAAGTGCCTCTGTTGTTCGTGTTCTCTAAGTGTCCCTGTTGTTCATGTTCTCTAAGTGCCCCTGTTGTTCATGTTCTCTAAGTGCCCCTGTTGTTCATGTTCTCTAAGTGTCCCTTTTGTTCATGTTCTCTAAGTGTCCCTTTTGTTCATGTTCTCTAAGTGTCCCTGTTGTTCATGTTCTTTAAGTGTCCCTGTTGTTCATGTTCTCTAAGTGTCCCTGTTGTTCATGTTCTCTAAGTGTCCCTGTTGTTCATGTTCTCTAAGTGTCCCTGTTGTTCATGTTCTCTAAGTGTCCCTGTTGTTCATGTTCTCTAAGTGTCCCTGTTGTTCATGTTCTCTAAGTGTCCCTGCTGTTCATGTTCTCTAAGTGTCCCTGTTGTTCATGTTCTCTAAGTGTCCCTGTTGTTCATGTTCTGTAGGTCTCCCTGTTGTTCATGTTCTCTAAGTGTCCCTGTTGTTTATGTTCTCTAAGTGTCCCTGTTGTTCATGTTTTGTAGGTCTCACTAACCCACATGGAAGCAGCATAACATTCCGGAGGTGGTAGAATAATTTCCTACCAGGTATTGGAAACAGGAACAGCCAGACTGAAAAAGAAATAAGAGACATAACCCTGAGGTACATAGCGAAAAACTACCCAAGCATAGACTGGATCCATTCATACACCGACGGTTCTGTAACAAACACAACACAGAACGGAGGGGAAGGGGTATTTATGAGCCTAACAAATGGTCGAAAAATAACACTGTCGGTGGCAACTGGAAAATTCTCAAGCAATTTCAGAGCGGAGGCAGAGGCACTGAAGGCTGCAGTAAAAGAAATGCTGACAGGCGAAAGCCATGAAAGCCAGATAGTCGTGTTTACAGATGCCCTGGCCGTAGTTACAGCACTAAAAAGCCATACAAATACTGAACTTAATGATTTAAGAGCAGTACTCTGTCAACTAGGCCAGCAGTCTGCACCAAAAAGAGTAGTGGTACAGTGGGTTCCATCCCACTGTAACATCCAAGGCAACAAGGAGGCAGACAGACTGGCAAAAGAACGTGCAAGACTACCACAACCAGATTCTAGTGGGACTTACGAAGAGTCCAAAAGGTTTATTAGGGCCAGATACATGGCCAAATGGGGAACAGAACATACTGGCTACACAAAAAAGGATGCCTATTATCAGTTCAACAGAAGAGAGCAAGTCGTGGTCTTCAGACTCCGCACAGGCCACAACAGACTGAGGTACCACCTATTCAAATAACTAAAGATAGGTGGCATTGACGAATTCACCTGTGGTACAGGGAAAATAACCGCTGAACATTTGTTGCAAAATTGCCCGACATACGAGGATCAGAGAAAGCACAAGTGGCATCATCAGTGGCAACACTAGACAAGCTCTATGGCAGTGTCGACAGCCTCAGGATGACAGCTGCTTTCTTCGAACAAATACAAGTTGACTTCTGACAGCGTACGAAGAAGAAGAAGAAGAAGAAGAAGAAGAACGTAGTTTGCTTGAGAGAAGGTCACAAGTAATGTTCACATGCATAACCCATATACATATTTAGCGTATTGTCCTATACAGTGTATATATACACTTTAGGACTTGCTACATTCAGCGCATATACATACGTAACGCGTTGTTTCAGTGTGTGTAAACACTTGAGGACTTTCCACATTCGGCGCATATATACACTCAAGTGTTGGTATAGCTAATGTAGAAATACAATTGAGGGCTTGTCATATGAATTGCATATGCCCACTAGAGGACGTATTACATTATGAGCATGTAGGTCAATAAAAGTGGGCCGTAGACGACCTCTAAAGAGGTATGCACATCGCCCCAGCAATCTTATCATGAAAACATAGGTGGCAAATTATCTGGTTCTGGAATCCAAGATTCAGTCAGGGGGAACAACAATGATGGTAGGCTGTACATAGAGTCCGCGTCTAACCTACTCAGATTAAATATTTTCAATCTTAGATATCAGAGACATCGATTATATTACATTTGTACTTCCTTTTTCGTCGAATTCTGCGTTAAGATTTGCGGGACGACTGATTTGCTCTGCTAAACGTGTTCCGTCTGTTTTTTTTTGTCCGGGCTGATGTAGGAGAAATGTTATGTCTTCTATCAATCAGTCACGCGGTCGGCATCGTGTCTTGCAGCCATATATTCTTGTGTTGAAACCATGCTTTGCCAGCTGACCAGACTAAATTCTCATGAGATCGTCGAATTATTATACTTTCTGTATTGAATCGTCTTCTGTACATGGGATAGTTCTCGTCAAATATATGCGGTAATCATTTATGTATCTGTCCTTGTGACATCCGTGACTAGAGACATTTAATGTCACATGTCCGTTCATATTATGGGCATTACTGTTTTAAAGGTCATGTCAATATCATCATCATAAAGTGCCCTGCTAGTTGGCGTTGGCGGTCATAGGTCTCCATTTTAACAGCTCCGCCGTTGATCACTTCCTATGCCATGCCTTCAAGCTGATCAATATTTTCTGTCTTTTCCTCCATGTTCCTTTTGCCAGCGATTCTGCTCGCTGTCGCAATGGGTTCCAGCCCGCTTCTTTTCATGACTTGCACGAGAAAGGATGGCAGCTATATTTTCCTGTCTTTGTGTCTGTGTCTCATCAATAACCACGTTATTAGCTTTGTTTGCATTTCATGAAACTTTTAACGTTCTTCTGTAGAAACCACATTCTCGCTTTCTACCATGGTTCTTGTATGGTTCTGCTTATTGTCCACAATTCGCTACCGTATGCCAGTACTGGTTCCACGTAGCATCCAAGAACTCTCTTCCTTAAATACAGTGATAAAATGTTGCTGCACATGATTCTTCTCATGCTCTGGAAGACTGATTTATCATTGACTATTCTCGCATGTACCTCTTGCGCGCGTTAATCCACTATGCAAGTTTGTGTTGCTGAAACTTACCAAATAATTACTTAGTCACTCCTCTTGTCCTGTTGTACCCTGTAGTGTAGGGTCTTCTACCTTACTTACTTAGTCGCTCCTTGTGTACCCTGGCGTGTAGAGTCTTCTACCTCCTTACTTAGTCGGTCCTTGTGTACCCTGGGGTGTAGAGTCTTCTACCTCCTTACTTAGTCGCTCCTTGTGTACCCTGGGGTGTAGAGTCTTCTATCTCCTTACTTAGTCGCTCCTTGTGTACCCTGGGGTGTAGAGTCTTCTACATTACTTACTTAGTCGCTCCTATTCTACCCTGGGGTGTAGAGTCTTCTACCTTACTTACTTAGTCGCTCCTATTCTACCCTGGGGTGTAGAGTTTTGTTAGAAAGAACGCTAGATCTCTCCAGTCGTCTTCCTATTGTTCTAGCTACAGTCCAGTCCACGGCCTTATATGCTGCCCTATGTTGTCATCCAAGCGGACTATGGCTCACCCTTAGGGTCTGGGCTATTGACTCTTTGCTTCCTATGACTGCTGTAGAAGCCGTTCAACTTTCATGCTGCAGACACTGCGAAACCACACGAGTTGAGATTACTCCACTCGAGAATGCAACGGCTTGCCTTTGACATATTCACACATTTTCTGACTGTAGGCTTTTTCTCTTCTTGTTACTCTTGTTACTTGGACCACCTTCGTTAGATATCTCATTCCTGACTAATTGAGCTGGTTTTTATAGACTGTTGTCATTGGCCATGAGTCACATTCATAATTCAAAACGGGTACATAGGTGCAGTGGTATACACCAATCTTATCTCTGTGTTGAGGAGCAATCTTCTTTTCATAACATAAACTAGTGTAACAGACGAATCCCATAATTGTTGGTAAACTAACGGACGCAGCCTACATTTTAAAGTATACTGAGAGTAAAAGGTAACTGACAGTGAGAGGTAACTGACAGTAACAGGTAACTGGCAGTGACAGGTAACTGACAGTAACAGGTAACTGACAGTGACAAGTAACAGAGTAACAAGTAACTGAGAGTAACAGGTAACTGGCAGTGACAGATAACTGACAGTGACAGGTAACTGACAGTGCCAACATTTTAAGGTATTGAAACAGAGAGTGCCCACAAATTTATGTATGATAACATGCAGTGTCAGCGTACACTAACATTTCTAGGTAAAATAACTTTTGTCTTCCACAGTACCAGAGTTTCCATTTGTCTATCAAGAATATTGTGTTTAGCAATTATGTGTCACCAGTACCAAATTCAATATTCACTTTTTTCCTTCGGTACCAATGTGAACATGTGTCTGTTGTTGGTATAAAATTCCCCATTTGTCTGCCGTCAGTACCAAATTCAACAAATGTATGTCACGAGTACCAAATTCAACATTCGTCTTCCATCGGTACCAATTTGAAAATTGTTTTGCCATCGGTACCAAATTGAATATTTCTCTGTCATCGGTACCAATTTCAACATTTCTCTGTCATCGGTACTACTTTGAACATTTCTCTGTCATCGGTACTACTTTGAAAATTTCTCTGTCATCGGTACTACTTTGAACATTTCTCTGTCATCGGTACCACCTTGAACATTTGTCTGCTGTCGGTACCAAGTTCAATATTATTCTATGATCAGTACCGCCTTTGTCTGGTCGATAGCTCTGTTATCTGCTAGAAACGGTCCTCTGTTTTCACTAATCGTTTTCTGGCCAGTTTCTTCAATCTATTTCCTGCCGCTCTCTAGCAAGGTTCACGCTGATTCAACATTTAATTTTGGACCGGACACTTCTTGATCTGCATTCGAACTGAGCTTGTTTACCTATTTCGTCTTCGGGACCCCCTGTGTACACTCTGGAGGTCATCTTGTCATCCGGTGTGGTCTAGACGGTCTCAGACAGAATTCTGGATCCCCAAATGCTGATGTTCATTTGGAGACGGCCATTCAAGTATGTTAGACAGGCTAAGGACGATCGTGATAGAAATGAAAGAAATATTTACATCAGTGAAGATGGAAGCATAGCTGAGATTGCGCCTCCCAGAACTTGCAAATATGAATGAGTTTTTATCTCTGTAATAATCAGACGACGTATTGAAAGTGGGCCAACATTATGTAATATAATTCAGGAATGTCTATTTCAGCACGTTTTATCAAAATACAGTATCTTGAATGATACGTTCCCTTGATGTGAGTGAAAATAACTTTGGCTAGAATGTGAGCCAGTCTTACACTTGCAAACACAAATAGAGATTATCAGTTCTTGAAAAACGCTTGATTCCTTTAGAATTGCGTGCATTACAGATATTATCATAATCATTAACATGATCGTCATTAAGTTAATAAATCTATGAAACATGTCAGCTCCCTGCGGAATAAGTTATTGCCCATGGCGAAGCGATGTTGGCCACAACATCAGACGTAGTTGTCTAAATAATGTGATATGCGCTGTATTTGGATTTTTAGTCAGGAAGAATATGCGCTGGTCATCAATCTCACTTATATCCCAAGTTATCTTGGATCTGTGCCAAGAGTATTGGTCGAGACGAATGAAAATATTTAGGGAATAAAAGACCTTCAACAAATGCATGTTAATTTTTAATCATAATGTACCATAATTTCCAGCTCTGTCCACCTATGTCCTGTTGTATTTACGTTTATTGTAATCTCTCATCTCCATGAGTGCTAATGTCTGCCTCAGCTTATGTTGCATTGGGGATTCCAAACAGAACCTGTCTCATAATGCTATCAGCTGTATGCCGCAACTTGTGTCCTATCCACCACAAGCGAATTCTCCATAAGTCGATAGCTACTGATATATGTCTGGTTGGGCAGGAACACCAACGTCTGGTCAGGAAAAATGAACTGATCAGACATGTTAGTCAGGAACAGTCAATATTTACTGGTCATGACCCTCACATCGGCTTCCCTGTAGCCCTTCCTGGAAACGGGATGTTTTCATGACAGTCTGGCTAACGAGGTGAGTGATCTAAGTGATCCCCATAGTAGTGAGCGGCACGCAAATGAAACTAGGCATAGCACACCTGCTTGGAGGACTCAGAGGACGGTGTGGAATAGTGGTTAAGTGACATGGCTCATACCCCGAAGATGCAGAGTTCGATCTCCATCACAACACCGGCCGTTACACCAGGGAAGCAAACCCTTAGAAAATGCAAGAAGAAGGAGACCTTTACATAAAAATGAATGCCGAAGTCGGATGCACTGGGCTGACATTCGCAAAATAAAAACCGAAGAGCAATGTACGCCGCCTTGGGGAATAGAGAAATAAGGCGAACGCAGGTAACAATAGGTAAGCTATCGGAGGTAATGGAGGAATATGGTGTGGAGGATCAATTGCTGGATAGCATCCGTGTCTTGCACGTAAACAGCGAAGGTGTGGCAAATTGGTTTTCAGTACGGAATGGTGTACCACAAGGATGTGCTATTTCTATTCTTTTAAACATCATTTATATAAGGATTAAATAATTACACAGTTGGCGAACCTTCACGAGCTGTATCTAAATAAACTGCTATTTGCTGATGATCAGGTCATGTTTTTGCAAAATAGAGAACAAAACCTACAATGCCACATTAACTTACTTCCAGTTCTCTTGTAACGAATATGACAACACAGATAAGACAGAGAATATGATGATATCGCGTGAACATGGGCAGAGAAGTTTACACTGTAGTTATATATGTATCAAACAAGTACGGAAGTTGAAAAATCTAGTTAGTATGTTCACTGATGACAGTAGAGAGGACAGTGTGATCGCACATAGAATTTAAAAGGCGAACAGTGTCGACTATCTTCTTCTTCTGCGTACGCAGTCAGACAGTAACCATTATTTTTTCGAAAAAAGCGGCGGTCATCCTGAGGCTGTCGCCACTGCCATAGAGCTTGTCTTGCAGTTCCACTGGTAATGGCCACATCTGCTCTCTCTGATCCTCGTATGTCGGGCAGTTCTGCAGCAGATGTTCAGTGGTCATTTTACCAGTACCGCACGGGCATTCGTCGGTACCACCTATCTTCAATTTGTTGAATAGGTGGTACCTCAGTCTATTGTGGCCAGTGCGAAGTCTGAAGACAACGACCAGCTCTCTTCGGTTCAACTGGTAATAGGCATCGTTTTTGGTGTAACCAGTATGTTCGATTTCCCATTTGGTCATGTTTCTGGCTTTGATAAGCCGTTTTGACTCTTCGTACGTCATACTGGTATCTGTTTGTGGTAGTCTTGCACCTTCTTTTGCCACTCTGTCTGCCTCCTCGTTGCCTTGGATGTTGCAGTGTGATGGGACCCACTGTACCACTACCCTTTTTGGTGCGGACTGCTGGCACAGTTTGCAGAGTGCTGCTCTTGAGTCATTAAGCTCAGTGTTTTTCTGGCTTTTTAGCGCTGTGACTACGGCGAGAGCATCTGTCAGCAGGACTATATGGCTCTCATTTTCACTGTGTGTCACCATTTCTTCCACTGCCGCCCTCAGTGCCTCTGCCTCCGCTCTGAAATTGCTTGTGTACTTACCAGTAGCGAATGACAGTGTTATTTTTCTGCCATTTGGTAGGTTCAGGAATGCTCCTGCCCCTCCGTTCTGTGTTGTGTTTGTTACAGAACCGTCGGTGTATGCATGGGTCCAGTCCATGCTTCGGTAGCTTTTCGTTATGAAGCTTAGGGTAGTATCTCTCCTTTCTTTTTCAGTCTGGCAGTTTTTGTTTGCAATACCTGGTATATTTTCTACCACCTCTGGAAATATATCCTGCCTCCAGGTAGGTTTTCGTACAGTAGTGATGGGTTTTGGTGTTGTTAGTGCGTTTATGGGATCTTCGTGCATCTTTGCTTTGGCTATTTCTGCAAAGTTTCTCCGCTTTAGTTTCCCATTTCCCAAATTGTTTAGTCTCTGGTGCATTGGATGGTCAGTCAGTCTTCGGAGTTTCTCTGACTGCAGCTGGGCTCTGCAGTCTCTTCTATCGGTCATGGATTGCAGTTTTGTAATCTTTTCAAGTTCTACAATTGGCGTTGACTTCATGCCACCTGTTATAATTCTCATGGCTTGGTTTTGAAGTTTGCTAACTTTATCGAAATTCGCCTTCGCTGCTGTTGTCCATGCCGCAATGCAATACTCGAGAACTGGTCTCACTCTTCCAGTGTACAGTTTCTTTAGTATGCCTTCGTCTGCTCCCCAGCTTGTGCCAGCAAGTTTCCTCATGATTGCCATTCTTTCTCTGGCTTTCATTCGGTTTCTCTCAATCTGACTTTTCCATGTCATGCGCCGATCAAATGTGACTCCCAGATAGGTTGGGTTGTCGTTTGGCTGCAGGAATTTGCCATTTAGACTTAATTTGGTACTTTGGGGTTTTAATGAAAGCGAGAATATTGTGCATGTGGTTTTCTCCTCGTTTATTTTGACCAGCCATGAGTTCGCCCACTCTTCCAGCGATGTTAGGGCCGTCTGCATCCGATTTCTTGCTATGGTGAGATTCTTTTCAGAGGTCCACATAGCCAGATCGTCTGCAAACATTGAGCTATGGACTCTTCTTGGTATATTCTCTGTAATATCATTTATATATACCAGGAAGAGTGTGGGTGACAGTACTCCCCCTTGGGGTACTCCCTGCTCGAGTGTCACCTTTTTGCTCATCTGCCCTTGTACTTGGACTCTGCCCGTTCTTTGTTTGAGGTAGTGGTTGATCCACTTGTACATCTTTCCACAAAGATCACTTCTTCTTAGCTTGACTCTAAGTCCATCTTTCCAGACCTTGTCAAATGGCTTTTCCAGATCCACCCAAACAGCTACTGTGTGTTTCTGTGCCTGGTAGGCATCTTCTATCTCCTGGGCTATGAGGACGACCTGGTCCTCAGTGGATCTGTGCTGTCTAAGCCGGCTTACTGTGGAATTAGTATTCGTTTTTCTTCCAGATGCCACATCAGTCTGGTGTTTATCATCCGTTCCATCAGCTTGCCGACACAGCTCAGTAGGCTTATGGGCCTGTATCCATTTGGATCTGTTTTGTCCTTTCCTGTTTTGGTACTGGTACCAGTATTGCGTCTTTCCATGCCTGTGGTACAATTCCCCTTTTCCAGCTTCGGTTCAGGACCGATAGCAGTTTCCTCTTCGCTGTTTGACCCAGCCCCTTCAGCATTTCGTTTGTTATCCCGTCTTTTCCGGGAGATTTCCTTTTCTTTAGTGTTCTCATAGCCTCTTCCATTTCGCGCATTGTTAGTTTGGCCATCGTGGGCTCTTCAGGTGCCGTATTCATGTTTTCGTGTCCCTTTAGCTCTTCGCTAATGTCTGTATGCTTATCTGCAGGGACCTCGATGTGGTTTGCTCTGGCACAGTGATCGACAAAGGCGTTTGCGGCTTTCTTACCTGTGATCAAGTTCTCGCCCTGCTTGATAGTAATTTGTTTATTTGACGGGGTTTCGTCGTTCATGGCTCTGACTACCTTCCATAGCTTGTTCCCATCTTTGTCCAGGTTTAGACTTTCCGTTTTATTTTTCCACCTTTCTCTTGCTGTTTGCTTGAGAGTGTGTTTGTACTTCGCCGCGGCGGCTTTGAGGGCGATGTTTGCCTCCATGGATTT
Source organism: Ariolimax columbianus (assembly GCA_036924085.1). NCBI lineage: Eukaryota > Metazoa > Mollusca > Gastropoda > Stylommatophora > Arionidae > Ariolimax > Ariolimax columbianus. Next base: position 108,075,946 of record JAVGWX010000006.1, read on the forward strand.
TTGTCGCTCTGCCATGTTCCTAGCATTTGTTACTGCATCTTCCACTTTCTGCAACTCATCATTCCAGTAGGGCTTATAGTTTTTCCTAGCTCCTCTTGGGATGGTTTCAGTGGCGGCTTGCATTATTGCCTTGCTTAGGCTCTCTACCATGGGCTTCATTTTGGTGTTTCGTGTGTTGATGGTTTCACACAGCCCATCTGTCAGGATTGCAAATCTGTCCCAGTCGGCTCGTTTGTAATTGTAAGCGTGGGAGCGGTTTTGTTTCCTGTGGGCCTACTTCCATGTCAATGGTTAGCCTGATCGGCCTGTGGTCGCTACCTGCCAGTTGGTTTAGCACCTGGCGGTCTATTTTATGGTGTATGTCCTGTGTGGAGAAGGCCAAATCTGGAGTCGAGGTGGTATGCCATGTTCTTGAATAGAAGCTAGGGCTATCCTCCGGCCTATTGATTAGGGAGAGATTTGCATCTATCTCCCAATCTTCCACTTCGTCACCTCCGCTGTCTGTGTCAGAATATCCCCATCTCTCCGAGTGGCTGTTGAAATCTCCAACTACTATGCAGTTGGAGTCTCTGACCTATATACTCGAGAGCGATAGGTCTCTATTTGGTGGTCCGTACAGATTGAAGATGCGGAGCTTCGTCTCTTGAGCCATTATGTCAACTCCTACAATTTCTGCTTGTCCGGTGTGATTGACAGATACCGCGCTACTCGGTATGCAGTTTCTGGTCAGTATCAGGACCCCTCCTTTGTGGCCTTCTCTATCTAGACGGAAGGTCTGGTATCCTCTGATTGAGAATTTGTGATTATTGTTGAGGTGCGTTTCCTGGATACATGCCACGTCAATCTTACCTTCATGCAGGTGATGTGTTAGGGAAAGTTTTTTGTTAATGACTCCCTCCGCATTCCACTGTAGTATTTTGAGGGTCTTTTAGGTTTTGGTCAATAGAAGTTGCCCCATAGCCATGTGCCTTGACTCCACGACACATGGGTGGGTGACCACCAGTAGTCAAGGGTGGGCCCCTTCGAGGCGTGAGGCCCGGCGATATCGCTGCCTGGCGGGACTCCGCAGGATGAGCGCCATGCTTTTTTCTAATAGGTTGTACTGTCATCATGCTGCGATTTACGTTGCACTGTTTTGTTAGGCTTGCGGCCCCGTGCATCCGATTTCAACAGGCGTTTCTGTAGGGATGCCCTCCTTAGCCTTTGGCTGTCCCCAGCCTATCTGTAAGGCAGCAGCTGTTTATGATCAGTTGTCTCTCTTATGGAAGTTGTCTTACCAGACTATCGAGTCTTCACTACTCGTGTCTATAGAGTGCAATGATGATATGTGAGATGATATATGAGATGGACTGGTTTACCCGGAAGAGAGGCAGTCCAGTGTGTCTGTATCCCAGGATCGTCACGTCCTGCCAGAAACGTAGCATTTGCATGTGAGTGGGGTATCTCTTTCTCCCTTTATTTTCTTGGCTTCTATGCAGGGATGGTACGCCTAGCATTCCCCGCCACCTGGGGTGTTGACACAGTGGGGCAGGTGTGCAATGTCCGCTGGTCTGCATCTCTTCTGCGTCCATCATGATAGTTATATGGCTGATAACGTACAGAGGTAGATATCGTAGCCGAAGTGCATTTAGCCAGAGGACAAGCCTGGTAATGTCACAGAGATGTTGTTCGCCTGATGTGCGGACAGCTCTCATGGTCATTGGTTGAGTCTCGACAGTTCACAGTGAGGTGGCTGCTCTACTGTTTTCGACACCCCGACCAGGTACTAAGTCTTTGGTTGGTGGTTTCGCACCCCATCGCCGTTTAAGGTGAGTATCAAGCAGTTGTCCGCCCGTTTTGATCGGCGGACGGCAAGGACCTCTTGCTGCGGCTCTACCGGATAGGGCTGGTGCGCAAGCCCCAGGTCCCGAGCATATAGGAGCCTCCCATTGCCGTGGTGCTGAGATTTTGGGCGGGATTGCGGCTTACAAGGGTTCGGCCGTAATCCCCCACTTGGTAGCCTCGCGCCATTGGCTTATCAGCCTGGTATGTGAACCAAAGTGTCTGCGGCTCCTCTCGATATGAGCTGGTTTTCTGTAGCAACGCCCTGTCATTAGTAGGGTAAAACTGACCTGTCTTTAGATGGTCTATTTCCAGCACCCGTTCACTATTTGGTCAGACGAATTTATTGAGGGCTTTTGTTTGTCAATGACCAGGTATTTGAAATCTGCGATTTCTGCGGAGTTAAACACGATTTCCGTAGCGTTCTTTCATTAGAGTGTTAGAGAGCTGACTTGTCTTCCGTGAGTCTAATACCAGCGTACGTTCATTATTAGACCCAAACGGTAGTGCTCTCGATTTGTCAGTCGTTCTACAGTATTGGCGTGTCCAGTCAAATTAAGCCGCAGGTTCCACTCCTGGTGGTGCCCTTCCGTCAATTCCTTTAGCGAGACAATCAAGTTACTTAGAGGGTAGCCCCAGATTTTCGAGGGTCTAATTCCAGCACATGTTCACTATTAGACCCCACGAAGATGCTCTCTTTTTGACAGTCATTCTACAGTATTGGCGTGTTAAGTTAATTTAAGCCTCAGGCTCCACTCCTGATAGTGCTCTTCCGTCAATTCCTTTGTCAGAACACTCGATACAGACCAACCGAGCCACAGGGGGCATAACCCCAGATTTCTGAGGGTCTAAATCCAGCACCAGTTCCATATTAGACCCCAGAAAAGTGATCTCGGCATGTCAATCATTTCAGTGTTGGCCGCGTTGAGTCAAATTAAGCCGCAGGCTCCACTCCTGGTGGTGCCTTTCCGTCAATTCCTTTAAGTTTCAGCTTTGCAACCATACTTCCCCCGGAACCCAAACACTTTGGTTTCCCGGAAGCTGCCCGCAGAGTCATCGAAGCAACTCCTGCGGATCGATAGTCGGCATCGTATATGGTCAGAACTACGACGGTATCTGATCGTCTTCGCGCCTCTGACTTTCGTTCTTGATTAATGAAAACATTCTTGACAAATGCTTTCGCAGTAGCTCGTCTTGCGGCGATCCAAGAATTTCACCTCTAACGCCGCAATACGAATGCCCCCGTTTGTCCCTGTTAATCATTACGCCCAGTTCCGAAAACCAACAAAGTAGAACCGAGGTCCTATTCCATTATTCCATGCACCATTATTCAGGCAGCCGAGGCCTGCTTTAAACACTCTAATTTTTTCAAAGTAAACGCGCCGGCCACCCAGGCCGCTCAGCGAAGAGCAGCCGTGGGAGAGAGCCGGCAGACGGTAGGGCAGGAGACAACGGGCAGTGAACCGGCGCGAGCCGGACCGCCCGCCTGCGCCTGAGATCCAACTACGAGCTTTTTAACTGCAACAACTTTAATATACGCTATTGGAGCTGGAATTACCGCGGCTGCTGGCACCAGACTTGCCCTCCAATAGATCCTCGTTAAAGGGTTTTTAAAGGCCTCGAAAGAGTCCCGTATTGTTATTTTTTGTCATTACCTCCCCGTGCCGGGAGTGGGTAAGTTGCGCTCCTGCTGTCTTCCTTGGATGTGGTAGCCGTTTCTCATGCTCCCTCTCCGGAATCGAACCCTGATTCCCCGTTACCCGTTACAAACATGGTAGGCATGTCACGTACCATCGACATTTGATAGGGCAGACATTTGAAAGATGCGTCGCCGGCACATGAGGCCATGCGATCAGCACAAAGTTATCCAGAGTCACCAGTGGGGACGCCGCAACCCTGCGAGGGGAAACGACGATTGGTTTTGAACTAATAAAAGCGCTCTTTCCGTGAGGGTCGGAGCTTGGTAAGCATGTATTAGCTCTAGAATTGCCACAGTTATCCAAGTAGGATCGTGTCATCTAAGGAACCTCGACTGATTTAATGAGCCATTCGCGGTTTCACCGTGAGACAGTGTGAACTTAGACATGCATGGCGTAATCTTTGAGACAAGCATATGACTACTGGCAGGATCAACCAGATATATGTCAAGGCGTACGTACAGCACACACCGGTCGGCGGAGGAAGGGTGTGTAAAAAGCCTCACTGGGACGGCCGCAGGGACCGACTGACGGGACGGACGGACGGTTGTTCCACCCGTCCCTCACTCCATCGACCTAGGACTGCCTGACAGGGGCCTCCCACACGCACCAGACGACCGACCGACCGGGCTCGCTCGAGGAGGGATGGCAGCGCTCTGTGCAGAACGGATCCCAACGACCTCGGCGATGAATTTCACTGGGACTAGAGACAATTTGGCCTTCCGGCCTGCCCTTCTCCGTAGGAGAACGCAGGGTCTTGAGGCACGATTCCTGCTTTCCATTTGCCGGTCACAAGCTCTTTGCGAGAGTCGGACCACCAGCGAGACGTACTGTCGAGCTCTGCTATAAACCTTAGATAAATCACCACGGACGGACCACGTTTCCTGATACGGACCAGACCAGCGCACCTCGGTGGAGGAGACGCTACAACAAACCGCACCCAATTCGCTCTACGGGGAAAGGCAGGCGAGCGTTTTCTGCAAGCCCGCCCTATCGCTCCGCCTGGCGGGACTGAGATCGCTTTACGAACACTGGTTGAAATTGAGTCGCTGCGGCGAGACAACTACCCCAGATTGTCGACTATCTAATTGCAACGATTTTGAAATAGTTTTGTAAGATCCAGAGCTGTGAGATGCGTTGTGTGAGAGTGCAGTCAGAAAGGCAAGCCGTGACCAGGTCAGCAACACCACGCTGAGGCAGATCGTAGGGACAAACCCAGTTAGGGCCTACATTGACGCTCACAATATACTTTGGTTTTGACATTTAGTCAGAACGTATTTATAATTAAATTGATCTGGCAAAGATGGCGCCGTAACTGGCTGCGAGTCTACATTTCTCTACTATTTTGGATCATTATGGATGCCGCCAGACCACGGATTTGCCTGGAATTCACACTAGTCGACGACTTACACTTGTGTTCACTGATACGTGGAGCTTTTTTTGTGATTTCTTCCATCCGTTTATCCTGTTCTGGACGCCGGCTGAATGGCGCTACGCTTAAACTAGTTATACCTGTGTCGTATCTCACGGGTTAGTTCTGCCGGTTCACCTTCACGAATATGGCGTGTGGGAATTTTATATGCTACTATGATGAACTGAATACAGCTGGGGAGAGATGCCAGACTCACTCACACGCTGAGTGTTGTCCATACGACCTCTTGTGGTTATCGAAAAGGCACGACAAACTGCGTTAGATGCCTTCCCACCTTTCTACCCTGCGGGTTACATGTTTACGGAAAGGCTTCGGTGGTAACCCTGAGTCAAAATCTGCATCCTATGCTATCTCTAGTCGTCTCGATGAATGTCTTACCACTGGCAAAAGGTAGCTTAGGCTCTGTGAGTGAGGTTGACAAAAGTCGCAGTTTCTTCCTCACTTTAATCCAAATCTCCGCGCAAGTCACCCATTTCAGCGGACACAGCAAGAGATACGACTGTCCACACGGCTGAACAAAGAGAGTGGTCTTCATCACTTGTGATGGACAAAAAAACTATCATTTTGACCATCCTGTAGCGAGAACAAATCATATGCAGGTCTCCGGACCACGAGCAAAGGGTCGACCTCGTTGTCAGTGGATCGAGGGTTTTTCTGAGTTAAAGGAACACCTAACGGTAGCACAAGCCCCCCACTTTGTGGCAACAAGAAATCTACGCATCCCGCCTCTGTGACGCCTCATGGCAGGAGCAGTTGGAACCTTTCTCCTTGCAAGAACTAAATCACGCAAAATACATTCAATTCAAATTAAAAACAACAAAGCAGTTGGCCCAGATGACTTGAGGACAGAGATAATTAAAAACTTTGGACCAGAAAACATGACATGGCTGCTGAAGCTTTTCAACACATGTATCGGTTCTATGAAAATTACTCACATCTGGAGAAAATCCCACGTGGTTGCTCTGCTAGAACCAGGAAAAACCCATTCAGAACCTAAGAACTTCCGACCGGTTTCAGTACTATGCCATCTGCCCAAAGTCTTTGAAAGAATGACCCTGAACCGTATCAGGCCCACCCCACGCCCCCTCATAGACAAGAAACTCATCAAGGAGCAAGCGAGCTCCAGGCCATAGTCCTAACCTGGCACAACTGATCATGGACGGGTACGAGCGTAAACAGATCACACGGAGTAACTCTATTGACTTGAGCGCATAAAAACCCAGAAGTTGTTTGCTAAGCTACATTCTCTGACAAAGGATTGGCGTCTCACAAACCTCATTAAATGTATCCTGCAGAATGCGCGATGTTACGTCACTCTGGGGAGTAAATAAAGTCGATGGCGAAACTAAAAATATGGACTGGCACAAAGAAGTGTCTTTGCACCTATGCTATATTCTATATATACCAACGGTCAGCCTATATTTACATAGGGGACAAATTTCATATATGCTGATGGTACAGCATTAGCTGCCCAGTGAAAGGGCTTCGAAGAAGTTGAACAGAAACTGACAAACGTCCTTGATGCCCTTGCTCTATATTACCAAAGAAATCACCTCAAACCAAACCCCAGCAAAACTCAAGTATGTGCCCACCGTCTCAGAAATAGAGAGGTGAACAAAAAGTTGCGGATACAATGGCAAGGACATGATCTAGAACACAGCACGGCCCCCAAATACTTGGGAGTAAAGCTGGACCGCACGTTGTCCTATGCCGCACATTATCAGCAGACAAAACAGAAATACATGCAAGAAATAGTATCTTACGAAAACTGACTGACACAAAATGGGGAGCAAAGCCAGATGTCCTCAGAGCATCAACACTCGCTCTGCGTTTCTTTGTTGCTGAGTACGCCGCACCAGTCTGGAAGAACTCTGTACATGTCAAATATATACATACAGCAATAAATGAGACAGGCCGTATAGTTACTTGATGCCTAAAACCAATATTAACTTAAAAAATATAGCCCATAATCGGCACAGCGCCACCAGAAATACGAAGAACTGTCGCGTCAGAGATAGAAAGAGAGAAACAGGTAAATTACCTAAGACACTCTGTGTTCGAACATCAGGTGCAGCGCCCAAGAGTAAAGTCAAGATGAAGTTTCTTACAGTCAACTCAGCCCCTACAGACTAGTCCAGGAAATCGACGCATCGAAAGTTGGAAAAAGCGGACACAGTTCGCCTTTATAGAATTACGGAAGGAACTTGCGCTTGGACATCTCCAGCGCTACGTAACATGGACGTCGCTTAATAGACTTCGAACTGGTGTATCACGATTCGGGAAAAACCTGAAAAGATGGGGATACAGGGATGATGAAACTTACGAATGTGAGTAGCGCAAGACGAGGATCATCTGATGATCTTCCCAAACTTCCCCGAGCGTTGTAGCATGGATGATCTGATGAGTGCCAGTGACAGGGCAATCCACGTGGCTGAATACTGGAAGAATGAAATGGGACGTAGTACCTAGGAAACGGAAAGTAGAAGAAGTAGGAGCAGTTAAACAGAAGATGAAGACTATCAAATGTGTGTTATGACTTTCCTCTTCGTCCAGCATATCCCTTCCAAATTGAGGGCTGCTATTTTAGGTTATTTGTTGTATATATCTACACCTCCCCTCTTCCCTCCTTTTTATGCTTGCAATCGACTGGGCAAAACAAAATATCTGATTGACCTGATGTCACTTGTGCTTGATGGACGGATAGTCTCCCTTTCTGGCCACCATAGTCAAGGAATTTCACAGCTTTTATTATTCTTTCCCAACAGCTAACGGGTTGCTTTTTTCCATTGTCCACTGCCAATGATTCTTTTACGTGCATATCATACACATGGGAGCTCTTAGTTAATCGTCCATCTCTGATAGGACTAGGTGCTGATCTCACCTCCCTCAAGACGAAACGCGCTTAAAACTTGTAGAATTCTCTGTTGTGTGCATTCGACACATACACACACGCACACGCACGCACGCGCGCGCGTACGTAAGTGTGTATGTGTGTTTGTGTTATGTTCTATTTCAGACAAGAATGTAGGGTGCAGCACCAACGTGAACTGATGCGAATAATTTTAGCCCTGCGATCATCAGAGCCGACCTAGGAAAAGCACATCAATCATGTCCACATAATTGACAGCAAACGTATCATACCATAACAGAAGACAAAATCGTTATTTTATATTTCGCATATATGGTCCTTCTCACGATAATGATAGATAAAAGCATAAATATAAAGCTATTCATTGGGAAAATATTCATCCTCAGAATGTTCCCTCTCGAGCAAGTGTTTTGCCATCGTGGGCTTCTTTTTGCACGTTAACGGAAATGAAAGAGGCTAACATGTTTCATGACTATGAAGTGTATACACCAATAACAGCTCTCATTCCTGTTTGTAATTTCGGCGTCTTTATAAATTTAGATGAAAGCACGTATCATCATGCCAGATCCTCATGATCCGCTATGGTAGCTTTGATGACGTGCCTTGGCAGTTACTCTCAGGCGAGCTTCCCGCAACTGCAACACAATGGACTCACATTTGATATAAACACGACCTGATATAGAGCATAAATCACGTCATACCATACTTATGTGACGTGTCTACTGTCCAACAGCTATTTATGTAGCACTTCTCTTCCGTCTTTCATTACATCCAATGGATTTTATTTTTAACATTTTTATCTGCGCTTGTCCGCCTCAAATTCGTATGCTTTTTTTTCTAAATAAATTCAAGCCTGATTTTATATACATATATATATATATATATATATATATATATATAACACACACACACACACACACACACACACGCACGCACGCACGTACACACACAAGTATACATCGATGTTACGACATACATACTAATCCAACATCATTACAGGCAAAAAGGGGAGGACAATCAGATACACATTTGCTTCTCTAATGAAGACTTTTAGAAACGAATTCACTTTCGCGAGCAAATACGTATATTTTAGTAATTTCATTAGAACGTCTGGGTATACCCATCATTTACCATGACTGGATGATCTTTTTGGATCATCGCAACGACCAATTAGACGTTATATAATTGGCCACGTGATATATATTCGGGGAAGGGTTTATGAATTTGACTGAATGTGTCTGCTGAACACGAACGAAAGAATCTACAATTTCATCGATCCTGGAACCATGCTTGAGATATGTGATACGTGGCAAGAATTGAAAATTCCTAGTAATGGAAATCAAGGGAGATCAAAACAATGTGATATACTATACGCATGTGTATGGCAAAAATAAACACAAAACGTGTAATTATAGCAGACATATTGTTGATGAGCAAATTGTTTAAAACATGTCTCTTATATGTTATGATTGAAAATACTTTTGTAACTGTATACTGGGTTTTGTATTTCCTAAATAAAAATAATGCAGTAGTTAGTGTAGACGAAGCTTGTGATATACTAGAGCAGGGTAGAGGCTTAACATGTATACTGCTATTTTTGGAAAGGGGGTAGGGAGACATTTGCAAGAGCCTTAATGGGAACGTTTGAAAGAGGAGAAGAAACGTTTACACGAATATTAGAGTCATATTTTCAAGACGTTTGGAGAAAGACATATCAGAAGGTAAGGTCCACTTGCAAGAGAGAATAAGAAAATCTTGCTTGATGAAGAAAACCGTTTACAATAGAGAATACACGATTTTGGATGACAGTAAGTAGAGGAGAGATTTGCAAGGAAGTAAACGACATAGCAGAGCAGGTGAGGAGGATGAAATATAAATCAGAGGATATGGCAGATGTAAGTGCGAAGGAGAAATGAAAAGAGTGAGTTTTAAAGGAGAGAAAAGTCATACAAGAGAGTATAACAAGATATATCAGAGATTATGCACAGAGGATTGCAAAACAGGATGAAAAAGGTTAGCAAGAGTGTAAGATGAGCAATATGAGCTAACTCGGTTCAGTCATTTGTCTCGAAACGCTCCCCTATCTCGGACTGTACATTGGTACTTGACTTACTATTAGGAAAGGAAGGACAGAAAGAAAAGGAACTCGCCACACCTCACACTAAAAAATTATTAATTAAGGCCGATTATAAATATCTCTAAAATACATTTTACCGTAATGAAACTATATTTACCTATATTTGAAGATGAGAAATAATGTCAAGAGAAATGACATGTGAAGAGAAACAATATGTGAAGAGAAATAACATGAGAAAATAAACAATATGAGAAGAGAACTTATATGCGAAGAGGAATAACATAAGAAGAGAGAGAATATGTAAGGAGAGAAAATATGTGAAGAGAGATAATATGGGAAGATACATCATATGTGAAGAAAGAGAATATGTGAAGAGAGATAATATGGGAAGATACATCATATGTGAAGAAAGAGAATATGTGAAGAGAGAGAATATGGGAAGAGAGAGAATATGTGAAGAGAGAAACAATGGGAAGATAAATCATATGTGAAGAGACAGAATATTTGAAGAGAGAGAATATATCTTGAAGGATAATATGGGAAGATAAATCATATGTGAAGAGAGAGAATATGTAAAATAGAAGAATATATAAGCCATCATTGGAAGTTGATGACGGTGCATTCTCTTGAGATGATCAGACCAACTTATTTTCTGTCTGGAAATGGTTTCGGTACAAGACGTAGTGCCAGTCATTCTATGAATGTTGTCGTTCCGCATTCTGTCTTTCCTGGTAACACCGATGACCTTCCTCAAACACTTCAATTCACACGTCGAAATTCTGCTCTCAAGCACCCTGGACAGAGGCCATGTTTGACACTGGTAACGCAGAGTCGGCATAAATATACTGTTTATCAGCTGTTGCTTTGTTACCAAACTAATGCTAGGCGGGTGCCTGAACAGTTGTGACAGCTGATAAGTCACCGCAGATGCTTTCAATTTCTCTGCCGATCCTGTAGGCTGCCGAAAAAATGCTGCCGAAAGACTTGGGCCTGTTGAAAAGTAATATCCTTTACACTTATGTTGAGTGGCCCAGGTGTTCAACTGATCATCATAGTTTTCGTTCTCTTCTCGTTAATTAGCATTTTGTATTAAGACAGTTAATCGCAAGCGCGTTCATCTAATTTTGCAGTTTATTTTCAACTTACAATCTAGCTTAAGGGCAATGGGGCTGTGAAAGAGGGGGACCGTGAGGCAGGTGGATATATGGCATTAGAGTGATTGTGCAGCCACACTTGCTCACATTGACCGACGCAACGCACTTGGCGCAGAACAGACGACGTATGCTTCCCACGGTGCTCCACGGCACAAGTGCAGAAATAACTAACTATAGAATATGTGAAGAGAACGAATACGTGACGAGAAATAATATGTGAACAGAAATAATATATCAACAGAAATAATATATGAGCAGAAATAGTATATGAGAAGAAATTATTTGTGAACAGAAAGATAAAATGAGAAGAGAAAACATATGTGAAGGGAAAAAATATGTTAGGAGATATAATGGGTCAGGAGAAATAATCTGTGAGGAAATATAATATGTCATATGAAATAATGTGTGAGGAAATATAATATGTGAAGCGAAATAATGTGTAAGGAGATATATCTCAGGAGAAATAATGTGTGAGGAGATATAATGGGTCAGGAGAAATAATGTGTGAGGAGATATAATATGTCAGGAGAAATAATGTGTGAGGAGATATAATATGTCAGTAAAAATAATGTATGAGGAGATATAATATGTCAGGAGAAATAATGTGTGAGGAGATATAATATGTCAGGAGAAATAATGTGTGAGGAGATATAATATGTCAGTAAAAATAATGTGTGAGGAGATATAATATGTCAGGAGAAATAATGTGTGAGGAGATATAATATGTGAAAAGAAATAACATGTCAGGAGAAATACAATAGCAAGTTATGATCTGTCACATCAATGGTGATGTCGTAGAGCACATCAAACACTGGACGAGCCTGGCTTGAATGTGATGTTCTCCACGCAATGTTTGCGTCAGTTGTTCAGTAGCAGACGACTCAATGTGTTTGGTGCCACGCCTATAATTAATCTCTTAGCTGGAAATCTATATCCCGTCTATAATGTCCTCTTGCAGAGTAGTTTCTGCGTTACATTGCTATTCATGATTAGGTTACCAGTTGCACGTATAACCCTACTTAAAACTACCGTTACGATAATCATTGAAGGGTGCGGCAGTTTAATTATTTATTCCGGTGTTGTTGTACTTCGGATTATTACAGGGAATTGATTACTAACTACTCTTAATCGCTACTCTTCTACCTTGTGGTGTAGTGGTGCAACAATGGAATGAAATGATCATAAATGTGACATTATGTAGCCTCGATCTTCAATTTTGTTATTTTTGTATATTTACAGGACGTCTAGATATCAGAGAACTGCGCCGATAATAGCGGAAATACGTATTCATTTACAACGATTTAAAACAAGCGTCAGACAGCCATTATAGCTATCTAGAAGTTCTGATGAGACTTTTTTGTGTCCGGGGGACAAGGTATGCACTCTACGTGTCCACACCCACATACGTAACTTTAATATTTCGTTTGACACTATACATTCAAAATTGTTATCACTTTCATGGCTAATTTCTCACCTAGCGAACTTTCAACTCCACATTCAATGATTAACAGCCACATCGAGAGCGACATGCTGCTCCATCAAAACATCAGTTACAATACAAGCACGGGAATATATGAAGATCAGACTCATTTTGCGGAGGTTTTCAAAGATGCTCAAGTTGGTATTATCCTTCTGTACACAGTTTTATGTGTGGTGGCCGTGGTTAGCAACTCGTGTGTCGTGTATGTTGTCATCTCAAGGCGCAGAATGAGGAACGTCACAAACTACTTTATCGCAAGTCTTGCAGTTAGCGATATTCTCATGGCAGTTGTGTGCATTCCATTCAGCTTCGTTGCCAACGTTTTGTTCAACTACTGGCCATTTGGTGCTCTGCTATGCCCCATTGTCACATATCTACAGGCGGCAGTTGTCTTCCAGAACGCATACACCATGCTCGCCATGAGCTTAGAGCGGTACATTGCTATCATGCATCCGTTTCTGCGGCGTCTGGGCAAGAAGAGATGCCTCCAGGTGGTCATTCTGTGCTGGACGCTTGCATTCCTGACACCAATACCCACAGCAGTGACCTCACGACTGAAGAGCCACGTAGAACAGAATGTAACCATCTCCCTGTGCCTAGAAGACTGGGATTCAGAAATCCAGAGCTTTTCTTACTCGGTAACAATTATGGTTCTTCAGTATTTCGTACCTTTAGCAGTTCTCATATTCACATACGCAAAAATAGTGCACGTCATTTGGCTCAAGGATATGCCAACGCCAGCAGAGCTTCTGAATCAAAATGAGACTGTGGACAAATCTAAGGAACAGGAGACTGATCCTAGGAAGAAGGTAAGTCTATCTATCTATCTATCTATCTATCTATCTATCTATCTATCTATCTATCTATCTATCTATCTATCTATCTATCTATCTATCTATCTATCTATCTATCGATCTATCTATCTATCTATCTATCTATCTATCTATCTATCTATCTTATCTTATCTAATCTATCTTATCTATCTTATTTATCTTATTTATCTTATCTTATCTATTTATCTTACTTATCTTATCTTATATATTTATCTTCTTTATCTTCTTTATCTTATCTCTCTCTATATATATATGTCAACGCACAACATCTTCCTTACACTGTTTTTCTTATCCAGATCTAAACCATAGCCTCTTGTGATATTATTTGCCATAGCTTGTAAGCTACTAACAAATCATTCAGCCCAGTTGGCCGTGCTAATGAAATAGCTCTAAGAATTAGTTAATGACGGTTATAATTCCGTTCAGTCAGTAATCTGTACTGGCACAAGCAGACGACGTCTAGCAAGGATTATTCACTATAAGCTATATTATAAAAACCCTAGAATCGTTTGTCTGTCAATTGTTATCCCTTTAACTAATTATATAAGAAACTTATGTGACGTCTGTGCGGCTATTAGTAAAGTAGATACTTTTAACTCAAACCACGTTATCACAAAAGTGCGCAGAATTCAATGACAGTTGTTTGAGTAACATAATTTTTTTTCCTTAAACGAAAATGTCAAGTCTGTTATAAGGTTGTGCCATCATCATCATGTATCTACCTAGCTCCCCTTGAAAATATGGCCACTGCAGATGTTGTCCATTATGTTTCAATTCTGCGCAATGTTCTTGAGTTTCCCCCACGAGACCCAGTGAAGTAGTTTTGTCGTCGCCCGTGCGACGCCAATTGTTTCATGGCCTTTTTACTGTCTTTTTACTGTGGGTTCTTCTTCTTCTTCTTTTTCTTCGTACGCAGTCAGACAGTAACCATTATTTTTTTTCGAAAAAAGCGGCGGTCATCCTAAGGCTGTCGACACTGCCATAGAGTTTGTCTTGTGGTTCCACTGGTGATGGCCACATCTGCTCTCTCTGATCCTCGTATGTCGGGCAGTTTTGCAGCAAATGCTCAGCGGTCATTTTCTCGGTACCACACGGGCATTGGTCGGTACCACCTATCTTCAATTTGTTGAATAGGTGGTACCTCAGTCTATTGTGGCCAGTGCGAAGTCTGAAGACCATGACCTGCTCTTTTCTGTTCAACTGGTAATAGCCATCGTGTTTGGTGTAGCCGGTATGTTGAGTTTCCCATTTGGTCATGTATCTGGCTTTAAAAGCCGTTTTGACTCTTCGTACGTCATACTAGTATCTGTTTGTGGTAGTCTTGCACCTTCTTTTGCCAGTCTGTCTGCCTCCTTGTTGCCTTGGATGTTGCAGTGTGATGGGACCCACTGTACCACTACCATTTTTGGTGCGGACTGCTGGCATAGTTAACAGATTGCTGCTCTTAAGTCATTAAGCTCCGTGTTTTTCTGGCTTTATAGCGCTGTGACTGCGGCCAGAGCATCTGTAAGCAGGACTATATGGCTTTCATTTTCTTTATGTGTCATCATTTCTTCCACTGCCGCCCTCAGTGCCTCTGCCTCCTCTCTGAAATTGCTTGTGTACTTACCAGTAGCGAATGACAGTGCTATTTTTCTGCCATTTGGTAGGTTCGGGAATGCTCCTGCCCCTCCGTTCTGTGTAGTGTTTGTTACAGAACCGTCGGTGTATGCATGGGTCCAGTCCATGCTTGAGTAGTTTTTCGATATGAAGCTTAGGGAGTATCTCTTCTTTCTTTTTCAGTCTGGCAGTTTTTGTTTCCAATACCTGGTATATTTTCTACCACCTCTGGAAATATATCCTGCCTCCAGGTAGGTTTTCGTACAGTAGTGATGGGCTTTGGTGTTTTTAGTGCGTTTATCGGATCTTCGTGCATCTTTGCTTTGGCTATTTCTGCAAAGTTTCTCCGCTTTAGTTTCCAATTTCCCAAATGTTTAGTCTCTGGTGCATTGGGTGGTCAGTCAGTCTGCGGAGTTTCTCTGACTGCAGCTGGGCTATGCAGTCTCTTCTATCGGTCATGGGTTGCAGCTTTGTAATCTTTTCAAGTTCTACAATTGGCGTTGACTTCATGCCTCCTGTTATAACTATCATGGCTTGGCTTTGAAGTTTGTTAACTTTATCGAAGTTCGCCTTTGCTGCTGTTGTCCATGCCGCAATGCCATACTCGAGAACTGGTCTCACTCTTCCAGTGTACAGTTTCTTTAGTATACTTACGTCTGCTCCCCAGCTTGTGCCAGCAAGTTTCCTCATGATTGCCATTCTTTCTCTGGCTCTCATTCGGTTTCTCTCGATCTGACTTTTCCATGTCATGCGCCGATCAAATGTGACTCCCAGATAGTTTGGGTTGTCGTTTGGCTGCAGGAATTTGCCATTTAGACTTAATTTGGTGTTTTGGGGTTTGATTGAAAGCGAGAATATTGTACATGTGGTTTTATCCTCGTTTATTTTGACCAGCCATGAGTTCGCCCACTCTTCCAGCGATGTTAGGGTCTGCTGCATCCGATTTCTTGCTATGGTGAGATTTTTTTCAGAGGTCTACATAGCCAGATCGTCTGCAAACATTGAGCTATAGACTCTTCTTGGTATATTCTCTTTAATGTCGTTTATATATACCAGGAAGAGTGTGGGTGACAGTACTCCCCCTAGGGGTACGTCCTGCTCGAGTGTCACCTGTTTGCTCATATGCCCTTGTACTTGGACTCTGGCCGTTCTTTGTTTGAGGTAGTGGTTGATCCACTTGTACATTCTCCCACAAACTTCACTTCTCCTTAGCTTGACTCTAATTCCGTCTTTCCAGACTTTGTCAAATGCCTTTTCTAGGTCCACCCAAAACGCTACTGTGTGTTTCTGTGCCTGGTAGGCATCTTCAATTTCCTGGGCTATGAGGATGACCTGGTCCTCAGTGGATCTGTGCTGTCTAAGGCCGGCTTGCTGTGGAATTATTATTCGTTTTTCTTCCAGATGCCACATCAGTCTGGTGTTTATCATACGTTCCATCAGTTTGCCGACACAGCTCAGTAGGCTGATAGGCCTGTATCCATTTGGATCTGTTTTGTCCTTTCCTTTTTTTTGGTACTGGTACAAGTACTGCGTCTTTCCATGCCTGGGGTACAATTCCCCTTTTTCAGCTTTGGTTCAGGACCGATAGCAGTTTCCTCTTCGCTGTTTGGCCCAGCCCCATCAGCATTTCGTTTGTTATCCCGTCTTTTCCGGGAGATTTCTTTTTCTTTAATGTTCTCATGGCTTCTTCCATTTCACTCATTGTTAATTTGGCCATCATATGCTCTTCTGGTGCCATATTGATCTTGTCGTGCCCCTTTTGCTCTTCACTAATGTCCGTATGCCTATCTGCAGGGACCTCGATGTGGTTTGCTTTGGCATAGTGTTTTACAAAAGCGTTTGCGGCTTTTTTTCCAGTGAGCAGGTTTTCGCCCTGCTTGATGGTAATTTGTTTGTTTGAGGGGGTTTCGTCGTTCATGGCTCTGACTAGCTTCCATAGCTTGTTCCCTCCTTTGTCTAGGTTGAGGCTTTCGGTTTTGTTTTTACAGCTCTCTCTTGTTGTTTGGTTTATAGTGTATTTGTATTTCGCTGTGGCGGCTTTGAGGGCGACATTTGCCTCCATAGATTGTTCTCGCTCTGCCATGTTCCTAGCATTAATGACTGCATCTTCCGCTTTCTGCAAATCATCATTTCAATAGGGATTATTGTTTTTCCTAGCCCCTCTTGGGATGGTTTCAGTGGCGGCTTGCATTATTGCCTTGCTTAGGCTTTCCACCATGGGCTTCATTTTGTTGTTTCGTGTGTTGATGGTTTCACACAGCCCATCTGTCAGGATTGCAAATCTGTCCCAGTCGGCTCGTTTGTAATTCCAACGGAGGAGCGGTTTTGTTTCCTGTGGGCCCACTTCCATATCAATGTCTAGCCTGATCGGCCTGTGGTCGCTACCTGCCAGTTGGTTTAGCACCTGGCGGTCTATTTTATGGTGTATGTCCTGTGTGGAAAAGGTCAAATCTGGAGTCAAGGTGGTATGCCATGTTCTTGAATAGAAACTAGGGCTATCCTCCGGCCTATTGATTAGGGAGAGATTTGTGTCTATCTCCCAATCTTCCACTTCGTCACCTCTGCTGTCTGTGTCCGAGTATCCCCATCTCTGCGAGTGGCTGTTGAAGTCTCCAACTACTATGCAGTTGGAGTCTTTGACGTCCATACTCGAGAGCGATAGGTCTTTAGTTGGTGGTCTGTACAGATTGAAAATGCGGAGCTTCGTCTCTTGAGCCATTATGTCAACTCCTACAATTTCTGCTTGTCCGGTGTGATTGACAGATACCGCGCTACTCGGTATGCAGTTTCGGGTCAGTATCAGGACCCCTCCTTTGTGACATTCTCTATCGAGACGGAAGGTCTGATTGAGAATTTATGGTTATTGTTGAGGTGCGTTTCCTGGATACATGCCACGTCAATCTTACCTTCATGCATGTGATGTGTTATGGAAAACTTTTTGTTAACGACACCCTCCGCATTCCACTGTATTATTTTGTTTATCTTGAGTTTTTGGTCAATAGGAGAGTTGCCCCATAACCATGTGCCTTGACTCCCCGACACATGGGTGGGTGACCACTAGTAGTCAAGGGTGGGCCCCTTCGAGGCGTGAGGCCCGGCACTATCGCTGCCTGGCGGGACTCCGCAGGATGAGCGCCATACATTTTTCTGATCGGTTGTACTGTCATCATACTGCGATTTACGTTGCACTGTTTCGTTAGGCTTGTGGCCCCGTGCATCCGATTTCAACAGGCGTTTCTGTAGGGATGCCCTCCTTAGCCTTTGGCTGTCTCCAACCTATCTGCAAGGCAGCAGTTGTTTGTGATCAGACTTGTCTCTCTTATGGAAGTTGTTTACTGTGGGTTCAAATCCAGGTTATTTGGTTATACTGTCCGATTGCATGTGTCCTATGCATCTCTCTTATATATTTCATTATACTGTCTGATTGTATGTGGCCTATTCATCTCCCCTATCTCCCAATCTCATGCTCTGTTGGTTTAGGGCGTATAAGACTAACTAATTCTAAATACTGTATTGCCTAGTGGTAACTGGTTACCCAATGGAATTGGCAGATAACAAATGGGCAGGCCAAGTGTGTCTTTATGTCAATTGTACGCCAACGGAGGAGCCAGCTGGATACAAATCAAAGAAAAATTAAAGCTAAGCATCAATGGAAGCATGAGAGCCAGGATTGATTTGCAGATGGTAGTTTAGTTAGCTGAAAGTGAGCAAAGACCAAGGGACCAAAGTAGCGAATACAAGTTTTGATAATATGTAGATATCCTGAGATTTCACACAAGTATGGAATATTTGTATATACTTTTTTCTTGACCATCGTGACACTTGTAGTAATATCCGGCCGCTTTTCATTCTCAGAATTATTTTGGCACCCAATTTGTTTAGACTGGGAGGACGCTGTTAAACATTGTTACGATCGGGATAATATCCTCACCACCTAGGAACCGAACCAGGAACACTCAGATAGGACGTCAGTGCACTATCCTCTGCGGCACCTTGGCTCCAGCAAACATAGATATCCATTAGTAATCATTAAGCAGAATCTATTAGAGTTAGCAACACAAATGAAAATCCAATATTAAATATAATAATAAATGGTCTGATACTGTAACAATGTAAATGTTTACTGTATCTACAAATTTAGCAGATTGTGGTCGCAGATGTGAAACAGAAGACAACAGGGAGCGGTTTTGTTTAAGACCCTTTAAACATTTAAAAATATTGTACCGATATTAACATCAAAACAGAAAAGCGATTACTAAAAAATAGAGATCGTTATTTGATATATTATCTTGTTGATAGTTTTTAAAAAACAAGAGCAGCTGGCAGGTGGAATGCAGAAATCTGACCCTTGACATGTGAACATATGGAATAATCGGATGAATGGCGTGGGAGTAGAAACAAAGAAATAACGAATTGCTGAATATTTTGAGAATGAACAGAGAGGTACTAGAAGCACATACAAATGAAGGTGAGTGTCATGTTGGATATACACAGAATCTTGAAGCCATGTTGATAAAAATGTTGAATATAATCGTTCTAATCAAGCTGAAAAGGAAAACTCATTCTACGAGTGGATAGGTAAAGGTTTAGGTCAGTCCCTAGGCAACAATTGCCGTCGGGGTTGAAGATAACTCTTCATGTACTAAGCCGCAGTCTATGTGAGGTGGGGGTGGCCAGTTCCGTCTCTTGATGTTTATACCTTCCCCAACTCATACGTCAGGTACCCATTTACAGCTGAGGCGACTGGATGAGCGATCGTTCCAGGAACAAACCACGCCCGGATTATCTTTTTCTGTACGTTCGCGATTTTGAACCTTGGTTCCCTGTAATTCCAGTCTTAGCATGCCAGCTCACTGTAGACCAGGCTGCGCGCTCCACTTACGAGTTTACTGGGTACAATAATATCAGGAGGTGGACGAATAACAGTCTCTGAGTGCATACATTCACAAAACATAAAATACAATGAGATCAATAACAGCAGATGGTCGGCGGGGAAAACAGCTGATATAATCTGACCGACAAAATGGACATTGACAAAAGCAACAATATGGCGACCGACGATTTAGTATCTCAACGCAACCTCGTTGTCTGTAGAGAACGGTTGTAAAAGTAATTTCCCATTTCGACACACGTAGCATGTTGACCGACGTCCTGGATCCAATAATTGTAATGCTTCAGTTTGATTGATTAGAGGTTTGACTTTCTGGATTCAGCTGGTGAAAGCACGCACCTCTTATCTACAGACAGTTTATTGAAGGTTAAATCAGGACGTATTGGTCAATGTGTTGATGCTTGTGATATCTATACCAAACTCAAACAAAACCAGCGACAATTCACATGGCAGTTTTTTCCAGTATTGTAAGTTGAACACAGGGGACAGCCCTGTCCAGTTAAGAGCAAGGCCTCGTGAGATGCAATACCAGATTTAACTCGTGATCAGTCTCACTGTGTTTACAAATTTCAACTATTTGATTACATCTGACGGCATGTCAATTGTGGCTAAGTTGCTCATCTCGTCTTCTTTTTGTTGAATGCCCACAATGAGTAAGTTTACTCTTTCGTGCGCCTTGAAAATAATGTTAAGTGGCGGTTTGTCGTCACATCACGAGCGTGCTGATGACGATGGATCGATGTCCACCACGTAGTTGTGCTATATTTGGCTTCATATTAGCGTTGCGCTCACTACTAGGGGTAGTATGTCGATCCCCCCCCTCCCGCCCCCAGGCTGCGATGAAAGCAACCCGTTTCCAGGGAGGACTACGAGGAAGTCGAGGTAGGGTCTTGGACAGTGTAATAGAGTTCTCAATCTTGATCACACGGACCAATTTACCAATACGCAGAAGATCTAACCATCCTTCTCTTTATTATTATTTCATTCACACTTTTTCTGCAACGAATCTCATTATTCCTACACAACATCAACATAGACAAAATAAAAACCAATGTAAAAAATATAATGCAAAATAATTCATTTATTACAATAAAAATAACAATGTTCGCTCATGCGTCTGAGGGCCGTTGCGTCGGTCCGTCACATCCATGACCCACAGCTGTGGCGTGGTTCCAGGCCTCGATTATGGCGGAGGAGGAGGTTGCTACTTCCTGGAGCCATAGTGTTTGCGGACGGCAGAATGCGCCTCCAGCCGGTCGGGGGAAGACTTTTGACGGTGAGGAACGATTTGTGTAGTATCTTGTGGGCAGTGGTTTCCTGGTCCATCCGTACAACATGACCGAACAAAGAAACTCGGCGCCAATCAAGTGTTTCTGAGATTGGATGGAGACCTGTTTTCGCAGAGACCTCCATGTTGCGAATGTAGGCATGCCATCGGTTGCCCAGGATACGTCACTGGTTGCGTATGTAAAAGGCTTCAGTCTCGACATGTTTCAGCAATATCCAGGTTTTGGATCCGTAAAACAGGACAGAGACCTTGCAGGACAGGAACCATGCAGGACAGGGACCACGCAGGACAGGGACCACGCAGGACAGGGACCATGCAGGACTGGGACCATGCAGGACTGGGACCATGCAGGACTAGGACCATGCAGGACAGAGACAATGCAGGACAGGGACCACGCAGGACTGGGACCACGCAGGACAGGGACCACACATGACTGGGACAACGCAGGACAGGGACCATGCAGGACTAACCACGCAGGACAGGGACCACACAGGACTGGGACCACGCAGGACTGAGACCATGCAGGACAGGGACCACGCAGGACAGGGACCACGCAGGACTGGGACCATGCAGGACTAACCACGCAGGACAGGGACCACGCAGGACTGGGACCATGCAGGACAGGGACCATGCAGGACTGGTATCACGCAGGACATGGACCACGCAGGACTGGGACCATGCAGGACATATATATAAATATATATATATATATATATATATATATATATAGAGAGAGAGAGAGAGAGAGAAAGAGAGACAGAGTGAGAGCAGATCTACAAATAAAGACAAAAATGCTAATACAACAGACGAGCAGAGGGTTTAATGTAGGGTTTACTAATACATAGCGGTTAAATTAGATATTCAAATCAATCGCTGACCACAAACTACATAGTAACATTGCAGTCGAGGAATTTGCGATCTATAGATTGCAGGATCAGTATACATAGCCTCCATCATTTTCCGAGAGAGAGAGAGAGAAAGAGACACACAAAGAGAGAGCGAGAGAGAGAAATATATATAGATTGAGAGAGTGAGAGAGAGACAGAGAGAGAGAAAGAGAGCTTGAGCACATATGGTGAACCCGTCGTCTCAGGTTGTTCAGGTCCTGGGGCATGGTGAACCCGTCGTCTCAGGTCGTTCACGTCCCGCTAGATCGTTCTGGTCCAGAGACATGGTGATCCTGTCGTCTCAGGTCGTTCACGTCCCGCTAGATCGTTCTGGTCCAGAGACATGGTGATCCTGTCGTCTCAGCTCCAGGAACATCGTGAGCCCGTCGTCTCAGGTCCAGGGACATGGTGAGCCTGTCGTCTAAGGTCCAGAGACATGGTGAGCCTGTCGTCTCAGGTCGTCTTAGGTCCAGAGACATGGTGAGCCTGTCGTCTCAGGTCGTCTTAGGTCCAGAGAAATGGTGACCATGTCGTCTC
The DNA here is from genome assembly GCA_036924085.1 of Ariolimax columbianus. NCBI lineage: Eukaryota > Metazoa > Mollusca > Gastropoda > Stylommatophora > Arionidae > Ariolimax > Ariolimax columbianus. Next base: position 108,098,511 of record JAVGWX010000006.1, read on the forward strand.
AGATCCAGGGACATAGTGAGCCCGTCGTCTCAGGTCCAGGGACATGATGAGCCTGTCGTCTCAGGTCGTCTTAGGTCCAGAGACATGGTGAGCCCGTCGTCCAATTCGTCTCATATCCAGGGGCAAGGTGAGCCTGTCGTCTCAGGTCCAGGGACATAGTGAGTCTGTTGTCTCAGGTCAAGGGACATGTGAGCCCGTCGTCTGGTGTCGTCTCAGGTTCAGGTACATGGGGTGATCGTTGTTTCAGGTCCAGGGACATAGTAAGCCCGTCGTCTTAGGTCGTCTCAGGTCCAGGGACATGGTGAGCCTGTCGTCTCAGCTCCAGGAACATCGTGAGCCCGTCGTCTCAGGTCCAGGGACATGGTGAGCCTGTCGTCTAAGGTCCAGAGACATGGTGAGCCTGTCGTCTCAGGTCGTCTCAGGTCAACGGACATGGTGATCCTGTCGTCTCAGGTCAAGGGACATAGTGAGCCCGTTGTCTCAGGTCCAGGGACATAATGAGCCCATTGTCTCAGGTCATCTTAGATCCAGGGACATGGGAGCCTGTCGTGTCAGGTTGTCTCATGTCCAGGGACGTAGTGAGCCTGACGTTTTAGGTCCTGGGTCATGGGGTCCCCGTCGTTTCAGGTTCAGTTACATAGTGAGCCTGTCGTCTCAGGTGCAGGGACATGGTGAGCCTGTCGTCTCAGGTCATCTCCTGTCCAGGGACACAGTGAGCCTGTCGTCTCAGGTCCAGGGACATGGTTAGCCTGTCGTCTCAGATCCAGGGACATGGTGAGCCTGTCGTCTCAGGTCATCTCCTGTCCAGGGACACCGTGAGCCTGTCGTCTCAGGTCCAGGGACATGGTTAGCCTGTCGTCTCAACACAAACAAAACTCGTCCTCTCGATAAGATTACGTACTCAGACGAATACGTACGCTCACACATATTCAGATCTCGTCCTTAGGCGATCTGTACACTCGTGTAACCATTCAGAACATACATCGTTCACAAGGTGTCTTACACATACAACACACATTCAGACCTCGTCTTTAGGCGATCTGTACACTCATGTAACCATTCAGAAAATACATCGTTTGCAAAATGTCCTGCAAGCACTACACATTCAGATATCTTACTGTTCACAGAGTGTTCATCAAAAACACCTATTTAGCACGACTGGCCAACTCGAGATGTATGATGGTTCATTCATCCTGCAAACTCTCTCACTTCCAGACTCACTCTCATCCTTCCTGACAGTCTCTCAGCCAGTCCCTCTGTTATTCTGCTGTGTTGTATGCCTGCAAAGTAGTTTACAGTCTCAATCAACAACATTGCTGCCCAATGGTCTCCTGTTGGTTGTCTGACCTAGCCATCACTCCAATTTGGAACTACATCCAACTAAATGTTATTGGTTGACTGTCCACGAGTCACTGCAACTCTAAATGTTGTAGCCTTTAAATGTGGCAGCATCAGATTGTCACCAACCCCCATCCACATCAATTCTGAACGTCAGATTGGTAAGCTCCGAACACCAACCACTGTACCAGACAAAGTCTTCCTCCTAAACCTCTCGTTACCTTTCATGACCTAGTGTCGAAACGACGATTCACCTTGTCGTGGACTGCGTTCGTCAAACGCATTCAAACAACCTTTGTTTTTAAGATTCGCCAGTCCAATCCTCCCCTGCCCTAAACATCCATTCTCCAGCTGGAGCTGTCACACACTGGTAATTCATTGCTTTGCTGTAAAATCATATTGATGTCAAAGGAAATCTTACTACACCAGAAACAAATATGTTAAGCATCGACGCAAGTAGAATGTCGGACCTTGCGGTCATCAAGAGATTTAACAATCTGTTCGACGAAAATCACAATACCCCGCATCTAAGCATCACTGTTACACAGAACTGGCAACGTTCCCATCATCCATAGCACTGCACTTGCTAAATTTTGGAGGAATAACTGTTAAAACAGATGCCTGGTTTGAGGTGAAAGGGAATGGTTTAACACCCGCCACTTATGTCAAGCGCTGATCTTCCAAATGCAGGTCCACTTTTATGTCCATCAGAAGCCACACTTTCACCAAACAGTTCGTCGTTGTGCAAATGTGTATTTGCTTCAGCTTAGTGAAAACATCCATATTGTGAGACAAACAAGAAACATCATACAAACGAACGATGGTATGAAGAAAGCTATTGGACCTGCATGTAGAAAAACAGCCTCACTCAAATCTATCACTGTCGAAGAAATAACAGACCAAGGAAAGTGTGTATTGACAGCGTGGATTCCCACATGATTCGATCAAGCGCTGTAAGGGTGCACTCTTCCAGCCGCTGTACATGATTATATGTTAAGAATGAAAAGACGCCATTGTACCTCATGACATGAGAGATGCACGAACTACTACACTATCGAGCTGTCTCGCTGCTCAGTGTTGTGTTTAAACTCATCGCCATAGCAATCCTACAACGGCTACACAAATTGGCTAGGTCTGTGTATCCGGAGCCACATTTTGGATTTAGGTCTGGGCGATCAATTATCAACATGATTTTCTCTCTTTCGCAATTTCAGGAAACATCACGTGTTGCAGAATCAGCCCTTTTATGTCGTCTTCACTGACCTGGTAAAGGCATTTGATTTGGTTATTATGGATACACTCTTTAAAATGTTATCTAAAACAGGCTTCCCACGCCGACTGCTACGATTAATAAAATCGTTCCATGAGGCATGAAAGAACACTCTAATTTGGTGGTAGCATATCATAACCATTTGGTGTTCACAGTGGTGTAAAACAAGGTCCCAATGCTATTCGGAATCGTCTACGCTCTGTTACTGAAGCATGTATTTGGTAACGCTAATATAGGGATCTGTCTTCACACTAAGTCGAATCGTCGGTTGTTTAACCTTGCAAGGCTCAAGGTCAAAACGAAGATCATAGAGAACACCTTCTGGGACTTGCTTTTCACTGATGATGGTGCAATTGTCACCAACAGTCAGCATGAACTTCAGAGTTTTTAGATCGCATCTCCCAGGCGTGCTTTGATTTTTGTTTTTAGTAAATCAGTCTCAACAAAACAAATATACCGGGATAGGAAGTAGATGCCACGCCAAATCTTAACATCAATCATTTTTAACTGGCATATGGGCATCAGTTCACATACCTGGGGGCCTTTCATCAACAGAAAGCTCTCTCTAGACCAACAATAGACATACGCATTGGTAAAGCTGCTGCTATATTTGCACGCATCACAACGACAGTTTGGGAAAATCAGAAACTGACTACCAAGGCATGTTGTAAAATACATGTGTCGTCAGTACGCTCCTATATGGTCGTGAATCTTTGGCTACCTGTGCTACACAAGAGCACAGGATTAACACATTATATCTACGGCGCCTGCGATCCATACTTAGAATTTCGTGGAGCGACAGAGTAACAGCAATGTAGCGGTGCACTCTCGTACTGGTAATCCAAGCAATGTACACTCTCCATAAACATAGATGACTACGACGACTTGGTCATGTTCGTCGCATGAAAAATGGTCACATTCTTAAAGATATCCTATATGAACAGTTAGCAGATGACACGAAAACAGTCGTCCGACCACAGTTAAGGTTCAAAGTTATATGTAAGCATGATATGAAAGCCCTAGACACGAACCTCACGACCTATCATGCTAGAAGGACAAAGCTGCAGATTGATCCAAGTGGAGTTGTGGCCACACGTTCCCCCTCGTGCTCGGTAAAGAGAAGCTCATGGAACACCAACAAGTAAAACGCAAATAGAAGCTAATAGAACACGAAGAAGTAAATCGTAAAGAGAAGCTCATAGAACACCAAGAAGTAAAACGTAAAGAGAAGATCATAGAACACCAACAAGTAAAACGACAACGCCCCAAAAAGACAGAAAATATAAAAGCTAAGAAAAAAATAGTGTTTACTGCTTCAAGGTTTTATCATCCTATAGTCAGTCAGGGATGCTGAGGCTAACATCTGGTCAGACAAAACACACTGATCAGACAATGTTAGCCAGGGTCAGGAGAAATATACGGGCCAAGACCCTCACCTGACCTCATCGTTGGTCATCTTGGAAACGGGCTGTCGTGGACAACAGCAGTATGGCTAACAAGGTGAGGTTCGACGTGATCTTCTTAGTTGTGAGCGACACGCAGATGAAGCCAAGCATAGCATAACCGCCTGGAGGACCCTGGTTCACTTTCATCAGCATGCTTGAGATGTGAGGAAAGCTACTGTAGCCCGTCACTTAACGCCCTTTTCAGGGTGTACATAAGAGTAACCTACTCATTGTGGGCATTCGGAATAACAACATAGTCAAGTCAGGACAGAAGGGGGCTACATGACATAAATTTCAACTGTATCTGATTTGTGTTCAAACGTTATCCAATGAAGATACCTGGTTCATTTTTTACATCTAAAGTGCAAAACAGTCGATGTTCGAAATTCGCAAGTTTCAATTTATCCCTTGTCTTATGAGAGGTGATTTCGAGTACCTAGTCATATCGGAGACACACAATACACTCGGAGGTCTCGTGTACACCGTATGCACTTGAAAGAACCATTGCCAGTTTTAAAAATTCGATTCTTGGCCTATTTTCAGGCATAAAATCGAAAACAGGAGAACATGTATACATAGAACGTTATCCACCTTCCCCCAAGAATGAAACAAAATCGAGAAAGGAACCTACTAAGGATAGTCTGCGTACACCTGACAGTAGGAATACATCTGGCAGTAAGAATACATCTGGCAGCAGGAATACATCTGACAGTAGATATATACTTAGAAGTAGGGATACACCTGGCAGTAGGTGTACACCTGGTAGTAGGAATACACCTGACAGTAGGAATACACCTGCCAGTAGGTATACACGTGGCAGTAGGTATACACCTGGCAGTAGGAATACACCTGACAGTAGGAATACACCTGGAAGTAGGTATACACCTGGCAGCAGGCATACACCTGGTAGTAGGTATACACCTGGCAGTAGGTTTATACCTGGCAGTAGGAATATATATAGAGGTAGGCATACATTTGTCTGACTAAATACCAGAATTCAACGTATCCCAAATTACATTACTACCTCACTCTTAGGAAAGCGAGTTTATTGACTCGTATTCCCGCTCAAAATAAGGCATTAATCCCCGACAACTGGTGATACTTTTACAGCAAGTATGCACCCATTCACTTGCAGGGGTAGTTTCAATAGAAATGACTTTACATGATGAGTTTGCTAGCACCATGAACAACCCTCCCCATTCGTCAATTCGGCATGCTTGGAAGTCTTTTGTGAGCCGTGAATAACGAATGCACGAGAAGGATAGTTACTGCAACTCCCCCCCCCCCCCCCTCCACCATCTTTGATGCTGTATGCATGTATATGTCGGATGTTGTTTCTAACGCTGTTCTTCTAATTCAAAATGTGATTCGTACTGATGATGTAGTTATGGGACTCGTACTGATGATGTAGTTAATGTCGAAGCAAGGGCTTCATATCCTTGAAGAATGTTGTCCTGAATCATTTAGAAATTCGAAAATTCCTCAAACGTTCTCCTGCTTCTTTTCGGTTATCCTGTTTTGTTTTTCAACGACAGCTATGAGTAATAAAGGCCCTTTTCAGTCACGTTTGACTATAGGTTGATGTGACCTTGGAGTATTTTCCTTTTCCTTTCGGTGTTGTTTCTTCATTTCTCTGTGTTGCATGAGCTTATTTTCGCCCAGCCTGATGGGGATCTGCAGGTTACATTTCTATTTGGATCGGTCTACAGCTATGGCTTCCTAAGATGTTATGAATCTGACAGGTTATGAAGATAACAAAATCTCTGCCTGCACAGTGCATATAGATCAGACAAGAATCAAGGATGCTGCGCGGAAACGAGCGACACAAAAGGTAAGAGACGAGTTGCCATCGCCTGACGGTCAGACAGCATTTCTTTGACCTCAGTGTGGCAGACGCTTCTGGGCTCGGATTGGTTGGATCAGCTATCTCCGAATGTATTCTAGGACTGACATATGACAATATGGAATTCTGCGAAAACGATGGACCAACAACAACAAACGATAACAATGAAGAGATCTCTAGAAGAAGCCCTATTGTGTTCCATGCTTACAATGACATTCACCGCTTCAGATAATCCCCTAAGACATGTTTTACGTGATCGGTCATTGCTTTTAAATCCGTTGTATCTTAATTGCATTGGTTGTTTTTGTTGTTGTTTTTTGGGGGGTGGGGGGGGGGGGGGCTGTCTGGTGGCAGTTTTCTACGTGGCCAAACCATTTTAGTTGCTGTCTTTTTATGTAGTTTGATGATTTGATGTTGATAGCACCAGTCTCCTGATGTCTTAATTTCTGATCCGTTCGTGTTGGTCTTAGTATCATCATCATCAAGTGCCCTGCCAGTTATCGTTGTGACTGTGCTGTTCTCAATACTTGACAGATTTCGTTGAAAGATCAAGTATATCGTGTTTATTCATAATTTAAGTTTTTTTAAAACAATTCCACTTGAACTTTGATACTTCTAATCAAGTCAACTATATGACAAGCTCAAGCACTTTAACCTCAAAAGCACTTTTGAAAATCAGGAAGTTGTTAAATAGGAAAACCATGTGTAGTAACTTGGAGCAGAATTTCATACCCGATAATGGAAGCTTCCAGACAAAGGGATAATATAATCGATACATATTTGCATTGAATCGCGTCAAATGTATTTTCTTATTTTCTTGTTTCCCTTTCTTACCCAGGTATACTTTTTAGTTTTTTCATCGTCATGATGTGCCACACCGATTGAGAGGATGGTGGGGTAACAAAGAGTTTAATGAATCTCTCAGCTTTAAGTTACTGGTGCAATTATCTTGTTGCGTGTCTACCATTCTACATTAGTAAACTTCTTGCGTTCCTGGTTTGATTGTTGCACGGCCAGGTTGGTTCCCATGATGACTTCAATCATTGTCTGGAGCTACAGTTTAGCTCAGAACAGTTTGAGCTTAGTGTTTAGTTATTTGACTAGTGAGTCTTTATCAACTAGCTATACACAGGACAGTCCTGTACAACATTATCTGCAGTTTGTTCGCTAAGTCCGCATATGTACAGTGGTGAAACAGGCATATCAAACCTGTGCCCTGTCCTGAGGTGAAGAATGGTGATATGTTTCTGCCAGTCAAGTGTGTGAGTCATCGCTGGGTTAGTTCTGAAAGCTATCTTTTTCTCCAAGTATGTAATTTCACTTTTTCATGTTCACATTCCCCTCTCCTTTTTCCATTATGGCTGCAATGTCATTCCTAAGTACACCACAAAGATTTGGTGACCACTGCAGTTTGGTTCGTTAATGGCAGTTACCCTATTTTGTTCTAGCCTCAGAAATTGGAGGTTGCCTCCCTTGAAGACTTGCAGTACCAGACAATGCTTCTGTGAAGATTACATGATGACAGTTTCAATTTCTTTTGTGTATCAGAATACTATTAAACTCAATCGTTTCTTTTTGTCTCATCATTTCTTCTTTGGAACATAAGACCGCAAACTATGTTCTCTATATGTTTATATTATGTGCCGTTATCTTGCAAAGGTATAACAGACCAAACCTTATGTTTTACGTGACCGTGACTACCATAGCCTAACCAGTACGTCTCATCTGATCCTGACTAACATTGTCTGATCAGTGTGTTTCACCTAACCCTGATTCCTGTAATCAGTATACTTCACTTGACCCTGAATAACATTGTCTGACCAATACGTATCACCTGATCCTGACTAATGTCATCCGTACATTACCCCTGATCTTGACTAGTTTGTTCAGTCCATTTCAGCTGCCTTGAATAACATTGTCTGACCAGTACGTTTCACCTGACCCTAACATTGTCTGACCAGTACGTTTCACCCGATCCTGAATAACATTGTCTGACTAGTACGTTTCACCTGACCCTGACTAACATTGTCTGACCAGTACGTTTCACCTGACCCTGACTAACATTGTCTGACCAGTACGTTTCACCTGACCCTGACTAACATCGCCTGACCAGTACGTTTCACCGGACCCTGACTAACGTTGTCTGACTAGTACGTTTTACCTGACCCTGACTAACATTGTCTGACCAGAACGTTTCACCCGACCCTGATTAACATTGTTTAACCAGTACGTTTCATCTTCCCTGACTAACATTGTCTGACTGGTATGTTTTTCCTTGTCGGGTGTCAGTCTGCTCTCCCTTTTCTACAAAGATAAAACACGAGTATGATCTTTTATCAGCTGTCTGACCTTTGGCTCATTTGTCTCTGCATCTTTTCCCTGGGTTGATAATCACTGCTTGCTGTGATGTTATTGGACCCTTCCTCTTTGATTAAACAAATCATCTGAAGCCACATTTCTAATCACCCTCTTTGACTTTTGACTTTGTCATCCGTGACATCACGCTCTCGGTGCTCACTCTCTTGATAGTTGCATGTTCTTGTACAATTAGAACCTTTTATCTGTTGCTCCTAGCTTGGGAAATTTGATCACTTGATTTGAGAAGTCTTAACTTCTGATTAGAGCAGTGATTAACCCCTCGCTTTTCACCATTTAAGTACAGGGTTCAACTTCCGTTATTGACCCATCTGTAAATAGGCTTAGTGTTAGAGAAGGAAAAACAGCGGCTTATTACAATGGTATCTATAACACTTCATCCCCGACAGCTTTTTCTGCTGTGAGACTACTTTTACTTTGGCATATGTAAGGGAAATATTATAACTGCTACAGAACGTTCAAATGATAAATAACATAACTGTCAAATGTAGAACAAACAATGCAGGAGTTAACTACATACTGTCTAAACAACAAACAATTCTGATAGAAATCCTAAATTCGCTCAACAACAAAAGCAAAATAATGGTTCTAGTTCGTCCATTTCCTTTTATCTTCTTTGAAATTTAGTATCCCTCATAACAAAACAGGATTTTTCATGCATTTCTTTCAGCAGTGAAGATGCACAATACAATTGATCGCACTGGCAGTGTGCTTTCTTCCTGATCTCCTGTGGACCAATCCATTGTTTGCGTCAATCGTCTTTAACGTCAATCTTCGAGTGACATTTTTACAGCTTCACTGTATCATTATTTTCATTGCATACCCTTGTTACAGGCTCTATTATTTCTAGCACTTCCTGTTTATTCTTTCGTGTTCTTTTCTGACATTTAACTTTCTATTCTTTCTCCTTTCATATTCTTTTTTTTTTCCTTTTTATTCTCTCCATTTCTACATTTTTTTTGCTGGTTTATTCCCTCGATATGTAATTAGGTTTTCTGTTCGCTTATTTATTGTCAAAAAAAAAAAAAAAAAAAAAAAAATCAGATTTAACAATGAAACAATGTTGCTTTGGGTCAGTTTTCCTGAACAGTTCCATTCCAAATACGTAAAGAAAATGGATGCGAAAAATCGAGAAAAAGGGGCTAGTGCAGAAATATTCTTCTTCTTCTTAAAAGCAACTTCTCTGAGAGATTCACTCTTATGAGTCGTGACAATAACGGAGTCTCTCTGTCAGTAAGAACAGCATGAGTCTAAGCCAATAGGAAGTTTATGGACATCCAAACTAAGATTAAAATGGGGTTTTGTAATGTGAGAACTATGTTCGAGACAACCAAAACCACAGATCAAACAGGAAATGAAAGACTACAATTTGCCTATTGTGCACACTGTGTTGAAAGACCATAATCGTGCAGATGATACAGCCCTCCTGGCTCACACATATAAGCATATCCAGGGCAAGAGTATCAAGGTAGAAACAATTGTAAAACAAGTAAGGTTGAAGATTACCATGAATAAATCGCAAATTTTGACCAATTGAACAAACCAATAAACAGTATTTATATGAAACGAAGTGTTGGAGAATATACAGGAGATTGCTTATCTCGAAAATGTGGTACCACTTCAAGGAAGGACGGGAGAGGACATAAAATCCAGTTTAAATAAGGCCAGGACTGCCTTTGCCATGAGGAAACCAAATTGGAAATCCAGTACATATAGCTGGACAGCTACAGTTAGTCGATATAATAGTAGCGCTTTACATGGACATTTATATGACCTTGGATGCTGAAGGATAACAAAGAGGGATACCCAGAGATTACACATATTTCATCATTAACGCCTCCGCAGAATTATTAGAGTCTTTTTGGCAAGACAAAATATCAAATGACAAACTCGTAGAAAACATCAATCACAAATATATAGATATCATTATAAGAGAGAAGATGGGCATAACAGCTTGCCCAATACAGAAAAGAATGGAATGTCATTGTGGAAATCTAATGTGGCACAAGGCATACATATAATTATTTGATATTTCAGGCGAGTGTATTCTAAGATATTCTTCCGTGATACATTTCCTTTCTTAATGTGTGTTTCCTTTTTCCATATTCTCTCTACGGTTTCTACCCCCTCATGGGAGTTGGCATTTTTCCATGATATAATTTGGGATGTTTCGCTTATGATTGGCTCTGGTCTTGCAAGATCTTTTGATTGTGTTATGAAGTGTTTTCCCTTTAATCCCCCTCTTCCCGTTCGATCTGTCCTGTCATATATTGGATGATCTGGCATTCGTTAAAAATGTTCACGCAGTCACCATTTCTCACTCTGCTGGAGTGTTGTTTTTTTTTTGGTCACTGTGCGTCTCCATTATTTCGATTCGTCTGATGTTCTGGCATTGCATTTATTGGTGTTGTTCTCAAAGCTCCAGTGGAGATACGTATACTTTTGTTTTATGTTGTATTAATTTTGTGTAACTTACTTTTGTTGTTTTGTTTCTGTGGACCATGCTGCTATCCAGAATATTAACACTGGTCTCACATAATCCATTTCTTTAGGGTGCTCGTATCAGCTTCCTATTTTGAGTAATATTTGTTTTCATTATGCCCATTTCGTTCTAAGCTTTGCTGGTTGCTTTATGGTTCTGGTTTTGCAATGTCAGCTTTGGGCCAATTGTTATTCCTAGGCAAGTTGGACATGTCTAGGGGAAGAGTATGACCTCACATTTAGGATCACGTCTAAAAGTTTGTGTAAGTGAATTTGGTTTCGTTGATGGCGATTAGCCATTCTTTTTCCGTTTCTCTATTTTTGTTTATGGTTCCTAGCTTCAGGTGTAAGCTCTTCAGATGTCCATAGCGCCAGGCCATCTGCATATAGTGAACTGTATACTCTTTTATGAATTTATGTGATGATATCATTGATATGTATGTGAAACAGCATACGTGAGACGGATCGCATATGGTTGCAGAGACCTTTCAAGCGAGACAGGTCCTACCCACATGGGACACACAAGGTTGGATTGGGTAGTTGGGCTGTTACACATTCTGTTCTTTCGGTCACTGTATTTTCTTTAAGCCTCAGTCATGTTCCGCTTATCAAAATGAGCACATTGTGTGATGGCAGTATACCAGGTAGAGTGGTCTTTGCCATGCTTCTCATAGGAGGTGACATCAATGTTGAAACTGTTCACATACATTTTAAAATAGTAACCTGTCTTCTGTTTCCTGATGACAACTAGCCTGTTCTGAGATCACTGTACAGCATCTACACCGCGAGGCACGTATTGCTGAAGCCAGCATCGTCCGATTTGGCATTTCTGCAGCAGCAATTGGACGCGCTTGATTCTAGACATATTGTGAGGTTTCCAGAGTTGTGCACATTATCTGGTCAGCTGATGGTAAGCAGACTTTGGAGACTGATTGAGTTTCTTCATGTCTGCTACAGACTTCCATGTTTTGAGGTGTTTTAATGGGTGGTTAGCAGCATCATCACAATAAATGTTTAATTTTGTGGTAATATTTATTCGTGATTGGTTCCAAACATTTGCACCTAGTCTTCCAAAAGCAGTACTTACATTGCACATCCTTTTATGGACCTGAGAGTCGATATTCACATATCTGGCGCAGATAGTACCTAGAAATGTCAAGATGGCAACTGCTAGGAGATATCTAGGAGACTTGAATACTAATTTGACTCTGTATTTCGTTGGTTTTGTTCACGTCTGTGTCACAGTGTGAGCGGTAACAGCAGTTGTCTCTCATATTACATCGACCGGCCACTAGCTCTTCTTACTCTCATGTTTACACAGCTGTAAGTGAGTTCTTGAGAATCTCCAACTGTATGATGCATATTACCTGATGAGCTGTGAAACCGTTATCTGAATAGCGGATGGATCTGATGTAGAGAACAAATGTTCTCTACATTCAAGTTAATACGCATTCGCCTAAGACTGCCCCTTGTCCAATTCTCTAACATCCAACGTTTATTATCTACACAATAAAAGTAGCGAACATTTAACTCTCTAGGCCAGAATAGACAGACGTTAACAAATGTGGCTACACATAGGGGAGGACAGGCTCTGATTGACAAGTGTAAGTGAAAGACATACAAGAGAAGACTGTTCTAGAATTAAAACATTGGAGCGATGAGATAAGTTCACTGTTAAGTGTCGGCAACATATGCGTGATGTGCTGTGCCTTGAACACCTCTAGAATGAAGGCTGACCTCTTGGCATGCCATTTCTCTTTACAAATATACTTGTTTTTAGATCAAGGAAATGTAAAAGAAACTAGTTGTATACAGACTACTCGATATTCACCCCATACGGCGATGAGGTATGAAATCATTTATAGAAGACTTAGTTCTCGGTCGGGGTGCCCTAAGCAGTAGATCAGCTACCTCACTGCGAACTGCTGAGACTCAACCCTTGACCATGAGATATGTCCGCACCCTAGGCGGACAACATCTCCGTGCAAGACTAGGCTTGTCACATGGTCAAATGCACTATTTCGAGAGGAATCACAGGTCGCTGACATTTGGTCCACGTGCTTGGCTGATAAGCTACCATCTGAGGGATTACGTCCGAACGCCTCTAAGCCAGAATCCCGCCCAAAATCTCAGCACCGCTGAGATGGGAGGATACGACATGGCTGGGGCTTGTTTCCCGGCCCGATCGAGCCGCAGGAATGCACCTGGTAAAATGCACTCCTTCCTCGCTCTTTGCATCTGTCTGCTATCAGTCATTCCAATGGACGCAGAAGAAATGCAGTCCAGCGGACATTGCACCTCCTGCCCTATGGTGACAAGCTCCCGGGTGGCGGGGAATGCTAGGCGTACCATCACTGCAGATGAGCCGAGAAAATAAAGCGAGCAAAAAGATACCTCACTCATATGCATATGCTACGTTTCTGGCGGGACGTGACGATTTTGGGAAAAAGTCACACTGGACTGCCTCTCTTCCGGGATAGTACAAACTAGTACATAGTCCATCATATCATTGCCAAACGCTATAGACACGAGTAGGGAAGACTCGTTAGTCCTGCAAGACAACTTCCTAAGAGAGACAACTCTGACCAAAAACAACTGCTGCCTTGCAGTTAGGCTGGGGACAGCCAAAGGCTAAGGAGGGCAACCCTACAGAAACGCCTGTTGAAATCAGATGCACTGAGCCACTGGCTAACAAATTAAATCAGTGCAACGTAAATATCGCTGTAAACAGCGTACGATGAAGAAGTATACAGACTGCGCAGAGTCTTCTAAACCAGTATAAAAACGTTAAGTTAAGTTAATAATATACTGTCGTTCAGTGGCTAGGAAATAATAAACTGTCAGTGATGGGCTAGGAAATAATAAACTGTCGTTGTTGAGCTAGGAAATAATATACTGTCGTTGATAGGCTGGGGAATAATATACTGTCGTTGATAAGCTAGGAAATAATATACTGTCGTTGTTGAGCTAGGAAATAATATACTGTCGTTGATGGGCTGGGGAATAATATAATGTCGTTGATGGGCTGGGGAATAATATACTGTCGTTGATAAGCTAGGAAATAATATACTGTCGTTGTTGAGCTAGGAAATAATATACTGTCGTTGATGAGCTAGGAAATAATATACTGTCGTTGATGGGCTGGGGAATAATAAACTGTCGTTGTTGAGCTAGGAAATAATATACTGTCGTTGATGGGCTGGGGAATAATAAACTGTCGTTGTTGAGCTAGGAAATAATATACTGTCGTTGTTGAGCTAGGAAATAATATACTGTCGTTGATGGGCTGGGGAATAATATACTATCGTTGATGGGCTAGGAAATAATAAACTGTCGTTGATGGGCTGGGGAATAATAAACTGTCGTTGTTGAGCTAGGAAATAATATACTGTCGTTGATGGGCTGGGGAATAATAAACTGTCGTTGATGGGCTGGGGAATAATATATTGTCGTTCAGTGGCTTTGAAATAATATACTGTCGTTGATGGGCTAGGAAATAATATACTGTTGTTGATGGGCTGGGGAATAATATACTGTCGTTGATGGGCTGGGGAATAATATACTGTAGTTAATGGGCTAGATACTAATATACTTACGTTCATGGGCTGGGAAATAATATACTGTCGTTGATGGGCTGAGAAATAATATACTTTCCTGCAGTGGCTAGGAAATAATATACTGTCATTGATGGGTTAGAAAATAATATACTGTCGTTGATGGGCTAGAAATAATATACTGCTGTTGATGGGCTAGGAAATAATATACTGTCGTTCAGTGGCTAGGAAATAATATACTGTCGTTGATGGGCTAGGAAATAATATACTGTTGTTGATGGGCTATGAAATAATATACTGGTGTTGATGGGCTAGGAAATAATATACTGTCGTTGCTGGGCAAGGAAATAATATACTGGCGTTGATGGGTTAGGAAATAATATACTGTTGTTGATGGGCTGGAAAATAATATACTGATGGGGAGCTGGTATTTATACATTGGGATAGTGGGCAATTTGACATAATGCATTAATTACAGTTAATTGTTTTTTATGAATTTGTCTGTTACAAAATAATCAATATTTATTACATACTCTGAATTTAAAGTTGTCACAAGAGACCTATTGACCAATAGCCTTCTTTCGCTATTAATCCCTAATGGCAAGTGTTTTGGACCCACTTTCTCTGACATATTCATAGTTTTTGGCTTCAGTGAGGAAAATATTGTTGTCCCTAGAAAAAACATGGATTTTAGAGTAAGTTGGATTTGTCCCTTGACAAAACTGATATTTGACTGTCAGTTTTTAAACATTTCAAAGTCATGTATCATGTACGATTGAGTCCAATT
This sequence comes from Ariolimax columbianus, assembly GCA_036924085.1. Lineage (NCBI taxonomy): Eukaryota > Metazoa > Mollusca > Gastropoda > Stylommatophora > Arionidae > Ariolimax > Ariolimax columbianus. Next base: position 108,113,605 of record JAVGWX010000006.1, read on the forward strand.
AGTCTAAGGCAATTAGCGTTTATGTTAGTATCACATTTTATATTATTTTCGTAATTGTGTTAAAATCTGTTGTTACTTTCGTTATGGTCTGACTGTTTTAGGTATGCATTGTGTCCAATGCTGTACAGAACAGGGGATATGTTTTAGAAATATGCTCTTATATATGGCATTACTTGATTTCAGAGAGTTCCATAAAGTTGCCCCACTCTAAAAATAGTCTGAAGTGACGTCACTTAACTACAGAACAAAATGCATGATTTAGAACTTTTACTTTCGTACGGCGTTACTGGAATGCATAATGCTTCACAAAGTGGCACCATTTGTCTGACCTTCGGACCAAATTTGATGCTACTGTTTTTATCCAGTGTCTCTCGTTAATCTCATGATGACAGAACGCAGCCATTTTCCCACAGAAAAGGGCTATGCCAATTGTAGGGTAGAGACTATTCTTCACTGAAATCACACACTGAGCATGTCGTGTTGGCAGAGAAGCATCTCATGACTTACATACATATTCGGGAATCCACTTCTGTTGGTTTAGCATGTCAGTGATCCCTAAGCTAGTCGAACGTGTTATACACAGAGCGATCTAGACACATTTCGTTATCCAGAGATGAAACCCCTATTTGCGGAATCTGCCTTTAATTAAAGAAAGGGATGTTATTACGGGAGTCTACAGAAAACATTAAAGGCTGACATTTTTATGTGCACTATTTCCCGAGCGTGTTCAGCATCGCCTGTTTAGTACTCTGCCAGTTTGAGCTTTTTCAGTGGCGTGTTCTGTTGAGATTTTCAGTGGAGTGTTCTTTTTGAGCTTTTCAGTGGCGTGTTCCGTCTGAGCTTTTCAGTGGCTTGTTCTTTTTGAGCTTTTCAGTGGCGTGTTCTGTTTGAGCTTTTCAGTTCTGTGTTCTGTTGGAGATTTTCAGTTGCGTGTTCAATCTGGGATTTTTTCATTGGCGTGTTTAGTATGGGCTATTTCAGTACTGTGTTAAGCTTGGGTGGTTTACAGTACGTGATTAGCATGGGTATTTGAGTTCTGTGTTCAGCATGGTCTTTTTCAGTACTATGTTCAGTTTTAACTTTTTTAATGAGTATGCAACTGAGGCTTTACAATTGAGTGTCCATTATGGGATATTCAATCTGTGTTCAGTTTGGGCTGTTTTAATGTTATGTTCCGCATGGGATGTTGCAGTTCTGTGTTAATCATGGATAGAGGTTCGAAAATGTAGACATTTGATGTTCGATTATATAGACGTTCCATTATAAAGACGTTCGATTGTATTCGATTATATAGACGTTCAGATATATAGACGTATGATATTATATATAGGTTATTATATATAGGTTTGATTATATAGACATTTGATTATATAGACATTTGATTATATAGACATTTGATTATATAGACATTTGATTATATAGACATTTGATTATATTGACATTTGGTTATATAGACATTTGATTATATAGACATTTGGTTATATAGGGGCTTGATTAAATAGTTCGATTATATAGTTGTTTTATTATATAGAAGTAGATTATATAAAGGTTTGATTTTTATAGAAGTTTGATTATATTTTTGAAACTCACTTTCTAACTTTACGTGTTCTAGTCACTTCGTTACACATTATTCAGTTTTCAGTACATTGATTGCCCTGTCGTTGCCACTAAGCAAGTCGTTTATACTGCAAGTCTCTGTGAGACTGGCAAGGTCATCATGGGTGTCTTAGACTTGTGTTTCTCCACAATCGCATGTTTCATCATCACTGTATCGCCATCTTTATAGGTTTATCTTGCATCGTGATACAACAGATTCTAGTATATTTTGTGACTTTCATGTTGTGTAAGGAAGGTGATGTCAAGACACAATATCCTCCCCAACTCCATGTAACTTGCATCAGCTCTTTCCATCTTTCGTTGCCGTGTTTTCCAGGACTAATCTGTTGGGACTGGGTTGACTGTAAGAAACTTCGTCTTGATTTACGCTGCACACAATGTCCATACATAGAATGCCATTGGTCGTTTACCTGATTTTCTCAATCTATCTCGTGACTCACATGACGCTACGCCACTTTTAAGTCACATAGTCTCATTGGCGTAGGTCGTAGATACCAACTGACTATCCAGCCTGTCTCATTGGTTACTGCATCGATAAGTTTGACATTTGCTGAGTTCTCCGAGAATGGCCGGGGTACTCAGCTACGAAAAAACCCAGGATATTTGGCTTTGCTCCCCATGTTGTCCCAGCCAGTGTTTGTTTGATACTGTTTCTCACATGCATTTTTTTTTTGGCCTCCTGACAATATCCCGCACAGGACAGCGTGCCATCCAACTTTACACACTTTATGCACCTTTCTTCTTGCTTCTCTGCTTCTGAGATATGGTAGATATATACTTTGCTCTTACTGAGGTTTGGCGTTGAAAGGTGAATCTTAGGGTTTTATAGAGCAAGGGCATCAACGCGTTTGTTATTTTTGATCTACTTCTTCAAAGCCATTTACCTGGCCAGCTACTGCTGTTTCATCGCCATACATGGAATGTTGTCACCTCTGTTTCTATAAGTTGGTCGTTGGTATATATGTTATACAACATAGGTGATATGTTATACAACATAGGTGATATGTTATACAACATAGGTGATATGTTATACAACATAGGTGATATGTTATACAACATAGGTGATATGTTATACAACATAGGTGATATGTTTTACAACATAGGTGCCAGGACGTTTCTGGTGTTGTGCCATCTACAGCCACCCATAGGGTAACACAGAACCGTCTGTGTTGCAAAACACATTTAATGAGGTTTGTGAAAGACCAATCATTTGTCATAGAGTATATCTCTGCAAACAACTTCTTTATATAATCGACGTACGACTTTAGACGTTCGATTATACATACGTTTGATTATATAATCGAAATTTCACAATATAGAAGTTTAAGTTTGGTGGCTTCATTATATAGAAGTTTGATTATTTATTTGGTGACGTCAGAGCAATAGCGGAGTCAGGCGCTTTGATGTGTTATGATGTACTACTTCGTTGATATTCGTTGTGATTGTTTTCCGAAATGGATTGCTGAAGTTCCGATTTGCATAACATTGTTATTCACTCGTGTCAGTTATTTGTGTATGTAACTTCATATGGATACGTAAAAGTATTGAGATGTTGACCACCTCTTTCTGAAACTCTTTTACGTCAGATCAATCGCCAACAAAAGTCGTTTCATTTTTTGTGATCGCCGTATGGGACATTGCAGGCTCAAGGATCGTTTACGGAAGGGTGTTGGTTGAGCTCCGCCCGGCTTAGAAACTGACCAAGACAGTACTGTGAATGGTCTAGCAAGACCACAAGCAGTATAATGTTGCTATAAAAACACTAACGAAGAATAAACGGACTAATTTCAACAGATTATCAAGTGTCATTGTTAAATAATTCAAATATTGAAACGCAGCTAGAATGGCGACATTTAATGTTCGTGGACATGGTACAATGGAGTCGGAGTTGATATAACTTGCGGCAAATGTAAGATAGAACCTATGAGGGTAGTAGATATAAGAAAGAAGGGGCGGAACATGAAAGAGATCCATGTCAACTATCTACAGTAGTGGAGAAATGTCAACACGAAATAGAGAGGGAGAGAGAGAGAGAGAGAGAGAGAGAGAGAGAGAGAGAGAGAGAGCGCGCGCGAGACAAACATAGTGTTGGTGTTTCTGTACATTCAGAGAAGGCTTATAGTGGAAACAGAAAGCATCAGGGAAAGATGAATACGTCTACAAACACTTGGGAATGGAAGACGAAAGTAATGGACATGTTTAAGGCACGAGAGAGCAATATCTCCGTTTGCGGAATGAGATGTCAGTGAATGGCAGTTGACGACTCTAGGAAAACATTTTGAGAAACGAGAACATTTGCAAAAGAATCAATTCCATACTGATGTCGAATACGGGTCGTACAGAAGGTTTCGTTTGTGTTCGTCTTAGCGTGATACCTGTTTATCTTCCTGTACACTTAATTTTGGTCCTCATTGCCGCTGCAGCCTCGCCTTTATACTTTAGACTGCGAAGTACAAGAACAACTATTGGATGGTGTGAGATCACTATATAATATTCATGAAAATGTAAAAAGAACGATTAATGACAGAACAGGCGCTTTTGAAATAATCATACGAACACGCCATGTATGTGTGCTTCAGCACTGGTGCTCAACATTGACAGGAATAGAATAACCACAGCAGACAACCAAATTGCTACACCAGAAATAGAACTTAACTCAACACACAAAGTACTTTTTGTAGATGACTGAATTCTTGTGTACGAAGATCACAATAGATTGTAAGATCATGTGAAAGGGTTTGGTACAATCTGCGATAGATATAATATGCTATTCGAAGAGATAAATGATAAGAAATTATAAAACACTAGATCCATTAAACATAGGTTGTTGTTTCGAATGCCCTCAATGGGTAGGTTTACTCTTTTGTGCGCCATGAAAAGGACGTTTAGTGGCGGGTTGCAGTAGCTTTCCTAATATCCCGAGCTTGCTCATGAAGGTGGACCCTGGTCCTCCTGGCGGTTGCGTTATGCTTTGCTTAATCTGACTGTCGATCACTACTGCGGGGATCACGTTGAACTCTCAGGTTTGCCCCACTGCCATAAAAAAGTCCTTTTCCAGGAAAGGCTGCGAGGAAGCCAATGTGAGGGTCTTGACCAGTATGTTTTGCCTGACCATGAATAACATGTCTGATCAGTATATTTTACCTGACCAGACGTGATCAGTATATTTTGCTTGACCAGACGTTAGTCTTCCTTCCCTTAAACATAATTATAAGCAAAATACAATTTGCGCAGTCCCAGTAGTTCATGTATATGGGAAGTATTTTTCTTAGCTGATTGAAGGTTTGATAGAAGAAAACAACGAAACCAGATGTCAGAAAGCATTTCGATTGTCACCATTGCATCAGCTAAATCACGAAGCAAAAGCTGATACACAGTACATTTATGCCAGCTATGTTCTACCAATGTCAAACATGGTCCATAGTCAAAACGCAGGAGAGGAATATTTCAACAAATTAAAAGTAATTTCTAAGGAATGTCATTAGTCTCACCCATGAAGAAAAAGGACATTAGAACTATGGTTGGAACTAGGATTTGTGCTTATTAACTTGCCAGACAGAAAATACCATCTCGTTTGGAGACTTCATGAAAATGGAACCAAATCAATTCGCACGACCAACTTATATATTTGAGTACATGGCACGAGAGAGGTGGCGACGCAGATTACGCGACGTAAAAGTAATCTTACAACAATCAACATAACAGACCTGGACAGTACCGACCAATTAAGCTCCTATACAATTTTAGGAAGTTTGATTACACAATAGTTTGTTTTGAGGTTTCAGTATATATAAGTATGATTATTTAAAAGTTTGAGTTTATCCAATCTTGATTATATACATACATATATATATATATATATATATATATATATATATATATATATATATATACACATACACATATATTTGTGTGCGTGTGCGCGTGCGTGTGTATGCGTATGTGTGTGGGGGTGTGGGTGGGTGTGTGTGTGTGAGTGTGGGCGTACGTGTGTGTGCGCGCGCGCGTGTGTGTGTGTGTGTGTGGTTATATATAAGGAATTATGATTATATTGAAGTTTATTTGGTAAAAGTTTGATTATCAATAGGAAAGTGTGAGGATGATTGTTGGGTACGCTGAGTCATGAACATAAAGGGACACACTTCACGATGTGGAAAACATTGTTGAAAAGTACTTTGCGTTTGTGCTGAATGAGGTAGTTGAAACCCATGCTGTCGAGTTACTTCTGCACAGTTGTCTATATTTTCTCGTAAATCAGTTCTAAGCGTTTTTGGTTTATTTCTAAATAATATATCTATCACACACTTCTTTAACACATGATCTTGAGCACACCTACGAGAAAGTTCCTTTTCTATTTAAATAATGACCAGAAAGGATAATCTATTATTTGTCAAAAAATTACGTATATATGTTTTAATTCTTGTCAATATACCCATTGAACGTTCCACAGTAACCCACCTTGCTGGAATACTGAGAATCAGTTGCATTATCTTGTCCGTCTGTTCATAGACTGTTTGAAGGTCGTTATATACAATTAAAACCACCAAATCGATGCGAGGCTTGGCTTTTTCTTCTGCCCTGTAAATATTATTTACCAATTCATCATGTAGTTAAACATCTAAGCGTATGTGTTTTTAAGTTTTTGAAATTGACTGTCAGGAATAAAATGTTTAACAGTGTAAATTTGTTATGGTATTTTCCGGTTCATGTTCATTTGATTCAAAAGACAAAGCATTAATATCAAAGTTTTTAAAAAAGTCAACTGAATCGAAATAATTATTGTTGATGTCTACATCGTCGTCCATTTGTTTTAAACAGTATTTTCATTAAATCCTAAAACTATACTGATATTATAACACAACATATGACACAATTTCACGTAACTCAAATACAATAAAACAATACAAATCCCAATCACAAAACTAAACAAAACTGCACTGAATAACATTATAGCATTTGAAACGCCTGGAATACACTATTCGGTACAGTTTCAAAATGTACTCTACAGCATTGCAACTGAAACTATTAGATAGCACTGGAAAACATGTAGTTCAATGATATATCATGAAATCTCAGGTTATCTAGTAGGAATAACATCATCCGTCAAATGTATCACTCAGAGTTCTTTCTATTTATCACGGAACGCTTTTTAAATCGCTTAGTTGTTCTAAAAATAGAAACAACAGTCAGGGAGGACCGGCCTAATTTGTGGCTGTTTTGCTGTGAGAAAAAAAAAACGCCATAATGTCCGTCTCGTAGCTACCAATTGCCATGATTGCTACGCTCTGTTAGGCTGGGCGCAATGAGCTTTGCCGCTTCGCGCGTTTGCTAACATGTCACTACGCTTAAATAAAAATGACCATTATACTTTCAATTTCTAATTTATTTCATATCTGTTTTATGCAAAGCGATGTCTTCTCTAATTCTTCAAAACCTTTTGGGATAGCTCAGCTAACCTTGTCTTTTCTAACGCCTCGCTACTGTTGATTATACATAAGCTTGATTATATAGACGTTTGATTATGTAAGTTTGATTACATAGAAGTTTGATTACATAGAAGCTTGCCACTCAGGTCACTGTTAAAATAATAATGCATAATTGTGAAGTGTATCTCTTTAGATAAGTTTACTAATTTTTCATTTCCTGAATTGTATTTTTTTTAATCCAGCTATCCGCTTCACAGAAGAACAGAAACATCGAACACGTTAAAATATTCTTTCGTAGCTTGCACGTGTCCTCTCTTTCGTTATTAAAGAACAAGTGTTTATTACTTGTTATGCCATAGTTCCTGCGCCATTGTGGTTCGAATCCTCCCTTTGTGCTGATTTGTGTACAATCAATTTTAAATTGCAATAACGTCTATCCCATTCACCATCTTCTACAGTCGTATTTTACTACACGTTATGCAGGGCTGTTTGGACATAGTCCTTGTCCCAAACATACAGGGACATGGGACCTAGTCGGGGACACACTACCCGCCTCGGAAATGAACTTTCGTGCATGACTGTTTTTTTATCACCTCTATGTCACCACACACACACACACACACACACACACACATTCTATTTCGTCATTCGCTCTAAAATAATCACACACATTTTCCTCATTAACGATATCGTCTATCTCAGATCTCTATCGGCACCATACATTATAACACCAATCTCAGTCAGAGAAACGAACTTTTACCGTATTCCCCTCGTGGAGTTGAAGGACTTAGATGCCATATCCTCCAGTGTTTGTACTTCCCAATAAGCAGTATGTCTGTGTGCCCTTCTCTTGTGACCATGTGTCTGTGTGCTCTTGCAGTTTGCCCATATGGCTGTGTGCCCTTCCCATTTGGCCAAATGTCTGTGTCCTTCCCATTTGACCATATGTCTGTTTGCCCTTTCCTTTTGGCCATATGTCTGTGTGCCCTTCCCATTTGGCCAAATGTCTGTGTCCTTCCCATTTGACTATATGTCTGTGTGCCCTTTCCTTTTGGCCATATGTCTGTGTGCCCTTCCCATTTGGCCAAATGTCTGTGTCCTTCCCATTTGATTATATGTCTGTGTGCCCTTCCCATTTGGCCAAATGTATGTGTCCTTCCCATTTGACCATATGTCTGTGTGCCCTTTCCTTTTGGCCATATGGCTGTGTGCCCTTCCCATTTGGCCAAATGTCTGTGTCCTTCCCATTTGACCATATGTCTGTGTGCCCTTTCCTTTTGGCCATATGTCTGTGTGCCCTTTCCATTTGGCCTTATGTCTGTGTGTTCTTCCCAGTTGACCACGTGTCTGTATGTCAGATGTGTTATCTGTTTAAGAAATTTCATTCTAGTCGGTAGTGGCAGTTTTCAGTTCGAATAATGTCCCGTGTTCAATGCGGGCATTAAATATGCTAAAGATAATCGTAGCTCGATGGAATACACTAGCTGCCGTTGCAGATGAAGTGTTAAAGAATTTATTTGTTCTTAACTGTCATTTAGGTGGTAACCGGTTCCCTTCCTCTGTGTCTGTCATTCGCTAACTGTATGCCAGTTAACAATATGCATCTGAATAGACAGGGGCATGCCGAGACTAAGCATTGACTATTTGTTGCGAGACCAACTAGTGCTCAACGCATTCATTTGAGTAGTGTACGTCAATAAAGAATCCAATTGGAGCACATCTGTTCATCATTATCCAATCAGGCGTTACGAATGTAGGTCATTTGTACTGTCCCAGAAAATGAGACAGACCGCGGATGGCTCTTAAAGTGAGATCTTCACACCACTGGTCGACACCTCCTCACACAACGTCAGTGTTGGACAAGAGACCATTATTGGTCTCATTCTTGAGAAGACAGCATCTGTGGAGACTTGTAATTTCCACTTATGCTGGCCTACTGGGGTTAACGATGTCATCAACGCTGTAATGTGAGAGCAATGGTGGCTTAACCACATCGATCATGAAAGGGAGTATTATGGAAGACCACAGCAAGACGTCATCAACTGTTTGACGCTTTGGATTTTGTCAAGGACTGTCTAGATTGGGTGGGCAAAGGGTTATGATTCAAAACTCTTAGTTTGGTTACGTGAGTTCGAACTACTTGTGACAGTTTCAGTCCCCTGTGGAGCATACACGGTTAGGACAGGGGAAGGGGCTGGCGACTGTGTTCGCTAGGTATCACAAATTGCCTGAATAGTAGTTAATGGGGCATAGGTCACCACAGGGTCAATCACCGATGTCGACACTAGGTCGACATGCAAAGCGAGAGGTAAATATTGACTAGTTTAGGGATGGGGGGTCATATTGATCATTCTGGTTCTAGAGACAAGTAGAACTGGATTAGACGGACGATAGGAGGGCAGCTTGACTAGCTTAGGGATGGGGGTCATATTGACCATTCTGGTTCTAGAGACAAGTAGAACGGGATTAGACGGACAATAGAAAGCGCGTACCAGGATGTCACATTTAAAGTGACAATGACCTATATATATTGTAACCCATGGGATTCTAGATCAGGTGGGACAAAATTAGAGTGATTGCAAACCAACCAACTGGGGAGGACCACTCGGCAGTCACGGGGGTTTCTAGAGCTACGTAAATAATCTGTAAAAGACAATGCACAGAAAGATTCGAGACTGGGAGAGAGAGATAGTTTATTCGGTGATTATCCCATCATACACCGCAAGCCTCACGATTCCCGCTCAATTGGTGCACTGGTGCACATGATGGTCACCCTGTGAACAGTATGAGATCTGATTAGATGTGAGTGTGCAGATAGTCTGCGTAGAAATCTGATCACATGCGAGTGTGGAGGACCGCGTAGGCTATTGGTTAAGTAACACGACTCACAACCAAAAGGTGCTGGGTTCTATCCTCATCACAGCACCGGCCGTTACCCCGAGGAAGCAAACCCTTAGAAAATGCAGGAGAAAGCAGACCGTTACATAAAATGCATGCTGAAGTCGGATGCACTGGGCCGACATGCACAAAATAAAAACCACAGTGCAATGCACACCGTCTTAGGGATTAGAGATATAAGGCGAACGGAAACTAAAAAAAAAATTTAAAAAAACAAAAAACAAAAAAACAAAATTTGCGTGTGTGCAGACTTGTCTGAGCAAAGATCTGATCACATGTAAGTGTGCAGATCGTCTGAGTAAAGATCTGATCACATGTGAGTGTGCAGATCGTCTGAGTAAAGATCTGATCATATGTGAGTGTGCAGATCGTCTGAGTAAAGATCTGATCACATGTAAGTCTGCAGATCGTCTCAGTAAAGCGCAATTGAAATACCACTACTTTTATCGTTTCTTTACTTATTCAGTCAAGCGGAGAGCGGGGCGCAAGCCCCTCGCTTCTGGAATTAAGCGGCAACCGGCGCTCGTCGTCGGCCGCGATCCGCTCTGAAGACAGTGTCAGGCTATCAGTCATTCCAATGGACGCAGAAGAGATGCAGTCCAGCGGACAATGCACCTCCTGTCCTATGGTGACAAGCTCCCGGGTGGCGGGGAATGCTAGGCGTACCATCCCTGCAGATGAGTCGAGAAAATAAAGCGAGCAAAAAGATACCTCACTCATATGCATATGCTACGTTTCTGGCAGGACGTGACGATCCTGGGAAAAAGTCACACTGGACTGCCTCTCTTCCGGGATAGTACAAACTAGTACATAGTCCATCATATCATTGCCAAACCCTATAGACACGAGTAGGGAAGACTCGATAGTCCTGCAAGACAACTTCCCAAGAGAGACAACTCTGACCAAAAACAACTGCTGCCTTGCAGTTAGGCTGGGGACAGCCAAAGGCTAAGGAGGGCAACCCTACAGAAACGCCTGTTGAAATCGGATGCACTGAGCCACTGGCTAACAAATTAAATCAGTGCAACGTAAATATCGCTGTAAACAGCGTACGATGAAGAAGAAGAAGAAGAAGTCTCAGTAAAGATCTGATCACATGTAAGTGTGCAGACCGTCTTAGTAAAGATCTGATCCCATGTAAGTGTGCAGATCGTCTGAGTAAAGATCTGATCCCATGTGAGTGTGCAGACCGTCTGAGTAAAGATCTGATCCCATGTGAGTGTGCAGACCGTCTGAGTAAAGACCTGATCCCATGTGAGTGTGCAGATCGTCTGAGTAAAGATCTGATCCCATGTGAGTGTGCAGATCGTCTGAGTAAAGATCTGATTCCATGTGAGTGTGCAGACCGTCTGAGTAAAGATCTGATCCCATGTGAGTGTGCAGACTTGTCTGAGTACGAGAGATATCATTACATGTGAGTGTGTCGATCGTCTGAGTAGAGATCTGATCCCATGTGAGTGTGTCGATCGTCTGAGTAGAGATCTGATCCCATGTGAGGGTGCAGCAGAGAACAACGAATTAGCTAAACCCACTAAGTTTTAAATAAACAGTTTGAGAGTGTGTGCATTGTGTTCTAGCAGATATAGACTTAGAATCTGGGTTTATGCAGATTTACAGAAGTAACATCAACGGCACTTGCTTGTATCTTCGGTGTTTGTTTATATGATATTATTATTACTTAGTTTAGAAGTTCTTTTCATTGCTGAAATTATGCGACAATTCTTCATGCAAACGAATGAAATTATTTTGCTGTAATGGTTAACGATAGTTTTAATGTTTTCTGTGTTGAAGTGTAACGTCATTTAGTCTATGTTGTAAGTCAGTAAATTTTTAGATAACTACTCAATTTAAAGACGACCCTGCTATATATAAATATTGATCCACGTGATCAGGATTTGAAATAAGCCTAACCTGCTACACACGGTTGCACTTATGAAATCTTATTCTACGCGACTGCAGTAGCGTCCAGCCTGCAATTCTCACCCTTAGCAATCCTAATCGAATAGACGCTTTAATACTTTCAATTTTTCCTTTCTAATTCAAGCCTGTATAAATGAAAACATTGCGAGAGAGAGTGAGAGAAAGAGAGAGAGAGAGAGATATTAACTGAACTAAACTAAAAAACAAAAATATTGAAGAGCACACTGTTTTCGAACAAAAATTCATCTTCAATAAAAGCGTTAAATGGAATAGTGTATAATCATTAAATCTAAAAAGCCAACAGATTTAAAACCCATTACATTGTGGTGAAATTAATGCTTTATATAACAAAAACAAATGTTTTCATTATTTGGCTTCGTACCATTGAGTGTCATTTCGTCTTTATGTTTGTCTCATTGTCAATACGTCCAACACGAGCGCATGTGTCTAACACCTTTGTTACCGGTCAGTCTGGACTGGGAACCATAAATTTAATATATACATAAATGCATGAGATAGCTTCAAAACGTTCCTGGAAATAGTGCATTTTGTAGAAATAAGTTACAAACGAATTACCTACACTACATTTCTTTCAAAGTAATTTCCTTCGTCAACTACATACTTTTGACAACGTGCATACAGCTGCTGGAAACATTCGTGGATTCCATTCTTTGATACCTCTTTTGGCACGATGAGGCTAACTTCTGGTCAGGCATAACACACTGATCAGACAATGTTAGCCAGGTTCAGGAGAAATATACTGGTCCAGACCCTCACCTGACGGGACGATGAGGCTAACGTCTGGTCAGGCATAACACACTGATCAGACAATGTTAGCCAGGTTCAGGAGAAATATACTAGCCCAGACCCTCACCTGACGGGACGATGAGGCTAACGTCTGGTCAGGCATAACAAACTGATCAGACAATGTTTGCCAAGTTCAGGAGAAATATACTGGCCAAGACCCTCACCTGACGAGACGATGAGGCTAACGTCTGGTCAGGCATAACACACTGATCAGACAATGTTAGCCAAGTTCAGGAGAAATATACTGGCCAAGACCCTCACCTGCCCTCATCATTGGTCGTCCTGGACACATACTGTTGCCGAGGACAACAGTCTGACTAACAAGGTGAGGTTTGACGTGATCCCTGTAGTAGTGAGTGACACGCCGATGAAGCCAAGCATTGCACAACCGCCTGGAGGACTCCGGTCCCCCTCGTCAGCACCCTTGGGATGTCAGGAAAGCTTCTGCAATCTGCCACAAGTTCCGTCCTTTTCAGGGCGCACACAATTGTTCCTAAGCCATGATGGGCTTTAGAAACCAACCAACCAACCGACACCTCTCTCAGCGGTCTTGTCGCATTGGTGAAAAAGTCCGCAGCATCATTGAATCGCTGTCCTTTCAGTGCCGATTTCAGTCGCGGGAACATATAAAAATCAGCCGGCGCCAGGTCGGAAGAATATGGAGGATGTTCCAAGGTAATCACATTGTGCTTTGCGAGGTACTGCTTTCCCAGTAAAGATCGATTTGCTGGCACATTGTCATGAAGCATAATCCAACTGTTTGTTCTCAATTGTTCCTGTCGCTTTCTTATGATTGCGTCTATTAGACGACAAAGGATATCAACGTACATTTCCTTGTTAACCGTTTGATCTTCTGGAATGAAATCATAGTAGACAATACCATGTGACCAAGAATAAACTTCCAACATAAATTTTTCTTTGCTATGTTATTGAGACAATTGCTATCTTGATCAACCGTTCTGATTAGGTCTCCTGCCAGTGTTCATCTCGTTCTTTCTGTTCAGGAGATAACATTTTGGGAACCATGTGTTGACAAACACGGTGCATGTGCAGTTAATTGTGGAGAATATTGTGGCAACTTCCAACTGATACCCAACTTCCGATTCTATTTTCTCTCCAATGTTTTATGTCAGGACACACAACTTCCAACTGATATTCCAACTTCCGATTCTATTTTCTCTCCAATGTTTTATGTCAAGACAAACAACTTCCAACTGATATTCCAACTTCCGATTCTATTTTCTCTCCAATGTTTTATGTCAGGACACACAACTTCCAACTGAAATTCCAACTTCCGATTCTATTTTCTCCACAATGTCTTATGTCAGGACTCAAAACGTTTCGAACACGCACAGTGTTTTTGATTGTTCATCGAGGTTGACGGTCTTCTACTACGTGCATCATCATCGACACTAAAACGACATCACGGAAACGCTTGTGCCATTAAAATACATGCAATTTCTTCATTGCAGAATCACTAATTGCTTTATTAAGCAATGGTTGTGTCTCTGAGGGGGACTTCTCAAGCAAAACACATAATTTGACATTTGTTCGTTGTTCAATCAAGGACGTTTTCAACTCCGACGATGCAACGTGCACAACACAAAAAAATGTATCTAATTTGTGTTAGAGTATATATGAAGGTCACGTCTGCCATATTATTTATTCAAGGGCAATACCAACTTATAAATATTCTCCATAATATCAACTTTTATTCCAATATGAGTCGACTATTCCGGAAACTTATATTTACATAAATATATGAAGGGTGGTACCGAATCGTGATTTTCTTTAGTATTCGGTCAATTACAAATACAGACGTATTGTTATTCGGTTAGAAAATGAATACTTCTTCTACTCTTCGCTCGTTCTCAAACTCCGGCTACCAGTCTCTAAAAAATGCTTTGCAAGTAGCAAGATGTAGTCCGGAGAACAGAATGCACTGTGTCGTAGTTTACAGCTGGACTGCAATATTTTCACCTTTCGGCTCGACACATCCGCCTTCAGCATTGTACTGAGCTAGCCGTCTTTCTTCAATCCTTTCTCTTTAGCCATTTTGCTTTGTTTCAGCCTAATATTCAGGATCAATGTCCTTGGCAACTGCAAAGACCCCTGCGGACCACTCTTAAATGTGTATCCCATAACGGAGCCTGGTTTACATGAGCATTAGGCAAGGTTAACATCTCTAATACTCTCTACCTACACATTTCTCAAGCAAAATGTTCAATTTCTATTTCCTAAAGTAGTTGTAGCGAACATTCAACACTCAAATATTGAGGCAGTTAATATTATTTTAGAATAATTAATACTTATATATATATATATATATATATATATATATATATATATATATATATATATATATATATATATATATATATATATATATATTTATATCTTATATTTTGTTCTTGTGACAGTTCCAGCTGGAGTAAGGGCGTTTAGGGCAGAGAAGATTGGGCTGGGGGCTCTAGGAACAAAGGTTTCCCGAATGCGTGCCAAGGTCAATCACCGTCTCGATACTGGGTCGAAAAAGGAAACGTGGGGGTTTGTGGCTGACCATTATGGCATTCCAATTTAGCGTATGTGGAGGGTGGGGTGGGGGAGGAGGGGGTGTTGGTGACAGTCAGATTCCGGCACGTCCGGCTACGTCTTTTAGAATGACACGGAGTTAGTCATCCAATAACAATTAGTTGGGGGTAGTTCCAAAGTAAAGGATGGTGGTTAAATCAGACAACCAACTGAAGACAATTGAATAGTCATGTTGTTGCTTCAAACTATAAAATACTCTGTACAGATGAACTCAAACAGACTGGCTATAAGGGGGGTTGAGAAGCTTTCAAGAGTCTGTGAGTTTGCAGGGCGACTGGACCAGCATACACCTCGAGTTTGACCATTTGCTTTATATGTGTTTCTGTTGGACACTCTGTGAACAGTAAGAGATGTGAATGTATGTCGTACGTGCAGGATACTTATTGAACGACGCCTGATTTAATTACATATGAATGTACAGATTCATGTGAATACGTGAAGTGATCTAAGTAATTTTGATACACAATCACCTGATTGTTTATGAATGTACAGATCGCCTACGGACGAGATCTGATTGGCTGTGATATGTGCAGAACACTTTGGGAACAATGTGTGTTCTGATTGTATGTGTATGCACAGATCGGCTGAGAATGTGACCACAAGTGAGTACGTGATCCGACTGTACGTAACATGATCTAATTTTATATGAATGCACATATCGCCTGAACATACGTGAACCGATTCTATGTGGATGTACAGATCACTTGATTGAAGGTGATCTAATTATACGTGAATGCACAGAAGGACTGATTACGTAACCCAATCGTGAGCACGAGTTTGTGATTGTGTTTTGCGTGTGCAGATAAGAGGAAGGCAGCGGCAAGAGCCTGGGTTATGTAGTTTGGGGGATAATCAAGAGCTAGTACTTAAAAACCTCCTATATCGTTATATATATATATATAAGGATTTTTTAGTTTAAATGTACTTTGTTCTTGTGTTGTTAATATTGTTTTGTTGATATGCATCTTAATAAATTAAAATGTTACGTTTCCATTCAAGATAGAGTTTACTTACTGCGTGAAGTCGTGTCGTGGAGTAGATACACGTTGTAACTCTTTAGAAAAGTAAACTACTCAGATAAACCTAGACTCTACCACATTCTTAATGCCCAAACATTAAAAAAAGCGTATCACGCAAGTAATTTTTAACAATTTATTGATCAGATATAAGTCTCGTAAAAGTACCAATATCATGTGCATGAAAACTGTAATTTGTGACAGTCATCAGTTTATGTAAACCTTTTCTACATGTTACATGTTAGTCTTTTGCGTGTTCAGTTGATTAGTTGTCATGCCAACTAGCTTTTTTACATTATTTTAGTGTATGTAAGTTTTAGAGGTTTTCACTATTGGCAACATGAATCACGTAACATGTGGTAACGAGCTCCAAACAACACATTATGCCAGTTAGAACAAATGCGATACGTTTTTCTTATGTAACCACCATCCTGGGCCCATCTGGAACTTTGGCTTGCAATATGTAAATTGCCTGCGACAGCCATTTCTAGCGATTTTCATTCACCGTCTATTCATGAATATGTGATGATTTGCGACAATTTGGGGACTGTATCCTTATGTTGAGAGGTCAAAACTACGTACACCAGCATTTTGCAAAGAAGCTTTAACGTTGGTCTACAAATGGAGCGATCAACCTTATATGAAAAATGAACTGCTTCATAAACAACAACTGGAGAATAATACGTAGAGCTTTGGCGCAGTTTTCTTGAATCTATCCAACTTGAATGCATGGGACATGCTTCCTGACATCCAGTAGTGGGTCAATAATACTTATTTCGTTTACTCTAAACTTAGAAGCTCATGTTTTTGCTATACGCGTCAAACTAGACTTAATGCGTGTCTTTTTAAAAATCCCACTATTAGCATTTTCCTTAAACGTTGGCAGTCTCAGTTTCCTGGGCCAAACATGTTTTTATTACCTTATCTGTTCTGTTCATGGCGTCTGCATCTGTGTCCCAGATAGAATTGGTCACAGTCTGTATATGAATACATTCACCGTTTGATGTAAGTACGAAACTGAACTGAATTTCAAATGTAGGTGTTATGGTGGAAGGGAGAGAAGCACAATTGCATACGAGAACAAAAACGAGTGTGGATTAATTGTAAGACCTCGGGTACTGTGGTTTAGTTATGAAGTGTCAATAATATAATTATTATCAGTGTATGCTTTCGAGCACAAAAAGTATGATTTTCACAATGGTCATCATTACCTACTTGGGGATAAACCGTTTAGGCTAACGTGGCACTAGCCTTTTTAGGCTAACGTGGCACTAGCCTTTTTAGGCTAACGTGGCACTAGCCTTTCTATGCTAACGTGGCACTAACCTTTTTAGGCTAACGTGGCACTAGCCTTTTTAGGATAACGTGGTACTAGCCTTTTTAGGCTAACGTGGTACTAGCCTTTTTAGGCTAACGTGGCACTAGCCTTTTTAGGCTAACGTGGTACTAGCCTTTTTAGGCTAACGTGGTACTAGCCTTTTTAGGCTAACGTGGCACTAGCCTTTTTAGGCTAACGTGGTACTAGCCTTTTTAGGCTAACGTGGCACTGGCCTTTTTAGGATAACGTGGTACTAGCCTTTTTAGGCTAACGTGGTACTAGCCTTTTTAGGCTAACGTGGCACTAGCCTTTTTAGGCTAACGTGGCACTAGCCTTTTTAGGCTAACGTGGTACTAGCCTTTTTAGGCTAACGTGGCACTAGCCTTTTTAGGATAACGTGGTACTAGCCTTTTTAGGCTAACGTGGTACTAGCCTTTTTAGGCTAACGGGGCACTAGCCTTTCTAGGCTAACGTGGCACTAGCCTTTTTAGGCTAACGTGGGACTAGCCTTTTTAGGCTAATGTGACAATAGCCCTTTAAACCTAATTTAGCAATAAACATTCTAGCCTCAGGTCAGGTCAGGTCATCCAGTAAACCGGTGCGGTCGTTGGGGCACACATGAAGACATCGTCACAACCCCACGCCACCCTTCTCTGTCAGCGGCGGCTGCCTGTGCCTCTTCTGGTCGGAGATTGGTCCATTCTTTTATGTTATCCTCCCACCTCTTTTTGGGCCGGCCTCTTCGTCGTCTGCCTTGCATCTTTACGTGGAGGATCGTGTTTGCAAGACCAATTGATCTCGATATGTGACCGTACCAAGCGAGTTTCCTTCTTTTGACAGTTGCCAAGAGGTCTTCAAAAGGCGCTATTGCTGTTGTAATTCTATCTCGTATTTCCTCATTTGTATCTCGATCTTTGTACGTGACCTTTAAAAGTCTCCTAAGCTACTTTAGCAATAAACCTTCTAGCCTACTTTAGCAATAAACCTTTTAGCCTATTTTATCAATAAACCTTCTAGCCTACTTTAGCAATAAACCTTCTAGCCTACTTTAGCAATAAACCTTCTAGCCTACTTTAGCAATAAACCTTCTAGCCTATTTTAGCAATAAACCTTCTAGCCTACTTTAGCAATAAACTTTCTAGCCTACTTTAGCAATAAACCTTCTAGCCTACTTTAGCAATAAACCTTCTAGCCTACTTTAGCAATAAACCTTCTAGCCTACTTTAGCAATAAACCTTCTAGCCTACTTTAGCAATAAACATTCTAGGTTGCATTAGCAATAAACATTCTAGGCTACTTTAGCAATAAACATTCTAGGCTACATTAGCAATAAACATTCTATGCTATTTTAGCAATAAACATTCTAGGCTACTTTGAAAATAAAAATATAGTCTACTTAATAAATATAATAATCTGCTTCATTAATACACATTTTAGTCTACTTTAGCAATAAAGATTCTGGGCTGCTTGAGAGAAAAAAACCGTCTAGGGTACTTTAGCAATACACCTTCTGGCCTACATTCAAAGTAAACATTCCTGCCTCCTTTGGTAATGCACTTTGTAACTTCTGTGTTTCTACACATCCATACTTATCATGTTTGTATTTTGAAATGACTATTTATTATATGTCTGTATATAATACACGTCACAGTCTATTCATAGAAAGTTCACAAGTACTATTCTATAATCATGGTTGGATCGAATACGGTATATATTCAATAATTGCAATCTGAACGTAAAGATAGGATTGGTAAGTAACAAGACTATATTGTTCATTTGTTTAACTAGCCAAGCCCATCAACTCGTCTATTTCTTGTAACGAGACGAATTCGCCACTTAAAAATCCAAGGTTCGATACCGAAGTATCTATTATTGTCTTCTTGTTTATATCTACATGTGTTCGGAGTTTACGACAACGTATCTCTCTGTTCGGTATCGATATTGGCCACATTTACTTTGAGTCCATTGACATTGGTACTGCACTCTTATCTGAACACATAGTACTCTGTCTTATTATATTACCTAATATTCTACTTTTACATTATCTCTTTTTTACATCATTTGGAAAGCAGTGTTGTCACAATGTACTCAGACCAACGATTCAAGTTGACGTCTGACAGCGTACGAAGATGAAGAAGAAGACCAACGATTTCTGGAACTATCGACAGCTTAAATATGTATATCCAGTCTTAATATTAACGTGTTCATAACGTCTGCTGGTACCAATCCCCAGAAAAAACTAGATAATCATGACTTATAGTGATTTATGTCCTAGATGGATTTGACCGCATTGGGGATCATCTTTTAACACATTCACTCAGTGTGGAAGTGGTCCTACTGTTGTCTTTGCCATACACATAACCCGTCCGGAATACACTGGGACAATTACAAATGACTAAATGTGTGTGGAGCTAAACTAATGTATTCTTAGTTCTTAGTTCTTAGTCGACCTGCACTTCTACAGGGGCAGAGGCCCCTGTGCCGGTCCCAGCTCTGGTATGAGCTGGATGTATCCGAGAGAAGTTAGTGGGCTAGGCTCGAGCACCTTAATACTCCGCTGCGTTGGGACAAGCGCTTACGGAGAGTGGTTAACCGATGTGCGAGTCGATCTTAATAGACTAAAAAACTAGTAGACCAGCAGCCTATTAGGCGCCATCTATCTAAATAAACCACATAACCATGCCCGGTGTTATGCCATGTCACAGTTAGTTGCTTCTTACGACATACTCTCTGCGAGTCAGTAGTGCTATTCTTGTCCTTGTCATACACAAAGACCCCAGCAGACCGTTCTGGAAAACTAATGTATTACAAATGACTAAATGTGCGTGGAGTTATATTAATGTATTACAAAATGTGTGTGGAGCTATATTAATGTATTACAAAATGTGTGGGGGGCTATAATAATGTATTACAAAATTTGTGTGAGGCTATATTAGTGTATTACAAATTAGTAAATGTGTGTTTAGCTAAACTAATGTATTACAAGTGACTAAATGTGTGTGGAGATATAATAATGTGTTTCAAATGACTAAATGTGTGTTAAGCAAAAATAATGTACTGCAAATAACTAAATGTCTGAGGAGCGTAATTAATGTGTTACAAATGACTAAATGTGTGTGTTTAGCTACACTAATGTATTATAAATGGCTAAATGTGTGTGTTTAGTTAAACTAATGCATTATAAATGACTATATGTGTGTTTAGTTGAACTAATGTATTATAACTGACTAAATCTGTGTGGTTAGTTGAACTAATGCATTATTAATGACTAAATGTGTGTGTTTAGTTAAACTAATGTATTTTAAATGACTATATGTGTGTTTAGTTGAACTAATACATCACTAATGACTAAATGTGTGTGGAGCTTAACTAATTTACTCAAAAGCGCCCAAATTAAAATGACCGAATAAAATGTATCCGTCGAAATTACTTCTAAAAAATGTTTTTCACTACAGTAAATCCACGTGATACATTCTGGCATGGCAATAATTGTGTGAGCGTTTAGCATGTAGCTGCACCACCAAACAGCTTACAGAGCGCCTGCTGTCATGGCATATAACTACACCACGAAACAGCTTACAGAGCGCCTGCTGTCATGGCATGTAGCTACACCACCAAGCAGCTTACAGAGCGCCTGCTGTCATGGCATGTAGCTACGCCACCAAGCAGCTTACAGAGCGCCTGCTGTCATGGCATGTAGCTACACCACCAAGCAGCTTACAGAGCGCCTGCTGTCATGGCATGTTGCTGCAGCACCAAACAGCTTACAGAGCACCTGCTGTCATCTCCTTCTTGTCATGATATAGTTGTTGACATCGTATGTACATTTATTATCTGATGTACACATGATGTATTTTACGCTCCAGCTAGAACACTGTCCAGATCCCGATGGAATATAGTATTGTGACATATAGCAATTTAGTGTGGCAGAGATTCGAAATGTGAAGGATTTCAATGTCACGATAGAGAAGGTATCAGTACATGAAGACTCGTTACATAGATATCTACGCCCAGATCCTAAACCGGGCAAGGATTCCACGCTCCTCAGAAGATAACAAATAGTCACTCTAAATAACGCATATAGCACGTACCTTGAAATGATAATTGCCAACAAAATAATATTGAAAGATGTTGAAGTTCAACTTTGGTCCGACAGAGAGAGAGACCTGAGAGGACGAAGTGTACAGTCAGCGAGCTACATAAACCATCAATATTCACACTCTTTATCACATGCTGCTAGCTACTGAGTACCTGTGTGTCTGCTCGGAGTGCAATGATATCGAATCTTAACAGAACAGAAGTCTGGAACGTGAAAACATTATACCCTATACTCTCGACAGTGACATGCCAATGAAATAACGCGGGGACATTTACATATGATGTGAATGAGAGCTTTCATTCCAGTAAAGAAACAATTTCAGTTGCCTTCGACCTGGAGAATGCATACAACCTGGTCGATTTTTGGGCCTTGATGCGCTGTTTGAAGCAGTGTGGAATATAGCCATAGTTGGTGAGCTGGACATATGCTGCCCTGGTGGAGAAAATGACGGGACTGCGCTTGATATCTTCTACATCACAATCGTTACAAGATGCCCAGGACTACCTCAAGGTTCTCCACTCTCATCGGTATTGTTAAACATATACAATAAAGTGGTCAACATACAACGGAAAAGGGCCAGGGCGAACACTAACATTTACAAAACTAGAGGTACTTGAGAAAGGAATGACATAGTCAGAGACATCCAGAAGACCCTACAGGAAATCTCATACTGGTGTGGGGATTCCAGTGACCAATACATCCTAATAAGGTATGCATGGTTTAGTGTTCCTTGAACAATTCTATAGGGAAGGCATTGCCTATGATGGATGTGATTTGGCAGGTGTGACAGGCTTAAATATCTCGGGAGTAATTTGTGATCGTAGCCTATCATATAGACACTAGGACAATCAGATCTTAGATATGCAATCAAGGCCAGGCAGCACTAAAAACTGTGGGAGCGTCAAACTTGAAACAACGACTGCTTTTCATCTATATAGCCAGTTGCAACTGAAAGCTGCTGTTTACAGACTGGGAATTAAACACACTATTATAGCTTGAATGTTGGAACACAAACAGCATGAAATGATGCTATTTATTGTAGGATGTACTAGAGGTACTCCGATCTTGAATATGCAGTACATGCTGGGACCTGTCGGGGACATGTATAAATTGGCACAAACCAAAACTCATACGCGGATCAACACAGTACAGACATGCGGCCCACCCTGCATAATAACACATCAAACATCAATGAATCAAGAGATTAACATCATGGGTGGCACACACACACACACACACACACACACACACACACAGAGAACAACTGGACAGGTGGACGCAGTTAAAACGATAGTTAAGGAGACGAATTAGTCCACACTGGACTAATGACAGATTACCAGGGAGCCATCAAAACAATGGGATGTGAATGCAGAGAGGGGTGCAACGGAAGAGCAGAACTCCAGGTTAAACAGCTGATAGATGGTTCAGAAGAACAACTTCGAGTACGAAAATTGAGAGGAAGCATTGACTGCAGCTCTGAGATGGTTACCTGATACGTAAAGTTTACTAAGGCACAAGTGGATGGCAGATGTGGAAGCCTCAGATCTGCATCGGCTTATGTGGATCTACTGTTCTAGCTATGCTGTGGTTCAGAGCCACGAAAGAGCTGACATCCTGGCTACAAATGTAAAAGCTATGAAATATGGATAGGAGTGACATTTATAAATCTACCAATGGCCGCCTGCTTGATTAAGACACTGTTATAGATGACTCATCAATTCACAGACTGCAGATCTTTGAAATCGACGAGATTCGAGTGGAGCAGAAGTGTGTTCAACCATCGAGTTGCAGACACCGTTAGTATCCCCATCTTTCGTTACTTACATAGAGCTCTGAGTGGATATGGGTACGTCCGGGATTTCAGTGAAGTCGATTCTTAGAAACAGAACAGAACACAAATCGTCATAAATCAGGGCACTTGGAAGAATGTTTTGAGTCAAGCCTAGAAGAGTACCAGTGTAAATAAAAAAAATAACATTTTAAGAATAAATAATATCGATATATTGCTTACAGAAATAAATGCTCATTCATCAATTAGACATTAGACTTACCATGTGTTTCATTTCATACCCACGCGCGCGAAAGGATTCCGGATTTACGGGTACAATGTGGCTTGCATTGATAACTAGGTACGTATTTGCATAACTTGCTATTTGTGAACATGCCAGAATGTACGCTCATTAACAGAATCTCGCGTCTTATATTCCAAACATTTTGCAAGATGGCAACCGTATATGCTTATGAGAAAGATGTACTAACAGAAAACTCTACAAAAGGCGAGATTGACAGACAAAGAACTGTAAGTGAAGTGATGAAGCGAACAGCAATGGTCTGAAACATACTTAATTTCATGAAACATATTTTGATAGTCGGGCAAATGACAAAAAAACTGAAGATGAGTCATCAGGTGTATGTGTATGTGTGTGTGTGTGTGTGAGTGAGGATATATATATGTATATATATATATATATATATATATATATATATATATATATATATATATATATATATATATATATATACATATATATATATATATATATATATATATATATATATATATATAAATGTATATTCTTAGTTCTTAGTCGACCTGTACTTTTACATGTGCAGATGTCCCTGTGCAGGTCCCAGCTCAGGTAGGAGCTGGATGTTGCCGGAAGAAGGGTTTGCTGCATAGCGGAACAGGCTCGAGCAGCTTAATACTCCGCCTAATACAAGCGCTTAATAGACTCAAATACTAGAGTAGACTCGCAGTCTGTAAAGCGTCATCCAAGCAGATCTAAACAAACCACCTAACCATGGTCGGTGTTATGCCATGTCACACAGTTATTCGCCTCTTACGACAAGTTCTCTATGGGGCAGTGGTCCTATTCTTGTCCTTGTCATAAACAAAGACCCCGACAGACCACTCGGAAAATATACTTGTATATTCATTCATCTTTACTATATTGTACGCAAACTTGGACCATGAGCAAACTGTTGTGGGACAAAATAGGACCATTGAAAATTGTATTTTCAGAAGAAGGGTCGTATTTCGTGAATAGAGAAGTAAACAAATACAGAAGTCCTGACGAAAGTCGAAATTGGAAATGTAAATACTGAAAGACATACAGACACAATCATTAGGAAAATTACATATTTTGGATGTATAAAGAAACAGGACATGCTACTGAAAACAGTGATGGATAACAACATTGAGAGCCAACGGGTAAGATGGATACTGCACAATAGGTGGACGAGAAACGAAGAGATAAGAACTAAAATGAGTCTGTCGACCTATTTCCGCGGCCTACGATGTTGTTGGAGTTTAAGTGTTTGGTAATGATACGGAATAGAGAAGAATATAGAACATTATATGCCGAATAAGGTCTTCTAAATTATTATTTTTTTACAAGAAACACGGCATCTCAATGGAAAATATCGATAAATGTACAATGTATTACACAAATATTACAACTACAGGTGCACTAGAAGGGTTTTTTTACTGTTTGTCCGAATACTATTTCAACATTTTTCCTGAAAAATTTAAAGTTTAAAGCGAGGCTGCGATATCTGCGTTTTTCGACCCGACACACTCAATTTCAGCTAGCTTTTGTGGGTACCTGGTTTGCATTCTCTCTCTGCGATTCTTTATCGCTTGGCGAGACAAAGGATTAGAGCAGCTTGATTCCAGGGCCAGCACTTGGAGCTTGAATAGGGTCTTGCTGAACCCTTATTCGCTGATCCTGATGCAAGTAGTCATCTATGAGTAACTGGCTGCTGTTAGCTAATTCACTGATGCATCCTCAGTCCCGGCCGAATACAAATAGAGGCCTTCATCGTTTCGGCCAAATAAATATATAAGTAGGGGTCTCTGTGACAAAGTGGTCAAGCTGTTTGCTTCGTGTTCAGACGGTCAGGGTTCGAATTCGAGCTGCGACGGTCGGTCCATGATGTCAATTTTTGCCGGAGATCCCTGGGTTCATCGCTGGCGCTACGGAATTCGTGCTTAGTGCGATGCTCTCGACAGATGAGGCACCCAACTGCCGAGAGAGACCGAGCTAAATCGGGAAAACCCGAGACGATGAAACCCCGCTTATAATTTTTTTTTTTTTTTTAATTATAAATATAGAAGTGGGGGTCTCTGTGACGAAGTGGTAAAGCCAGAAACGAATAAAGGCCTTCGTCTATTCGGCCAGATACGAATAGAGGCCTTTGTCAATTAGGCCAAAAACGTATAGAGGCCTTTTTCTATTAGGCTAAATGCGAATAGAGGCCATTTATTATTAGGCCAAACATCGACCTTTATCGATTAGACCTAATGCAAATTTAGGCATATGTCTATCCGGCCTCGGCCAGATACCAACAGAGACCTTTATCTATTAAACCAGATACCAACAGAGGCCTGCATCTATTAAACCAGGTACCAACAGAGGCCTGCATCTTTTAAACCAGATACCAACAGAGGCCTGCATCTTTTAAACCAGATACCAACAGAGGCCTGCATCTATTAAACCAGGTACCAACAGAGGCCTGCATCTTTTAAACCAGATACCAACAGAGGCCTGCATCTATTAAACCATATACCAACAGAGACCTGCATCTATTAAACCAGATACCAACAGATGCCTGCATCTATTAAACCAGATACCAAACAGAGACCTGCATCTATTAAACCAGATACCAACAGAGGCCTGCATCTATTAAACCAGGTACCAACAGAGGCCTGCATCTTTTAAACCAGATACCAACAGAGGCCTGCATCTATTAAACCAGATACCAACAGTGACCTTTAACTATTACACCAGATACCAACAGAGACCTGCATCTATTAAACCAGATACCAACAGAGGCCTGCATATATTAAACCATATACCAACAGAGAGATGCATCTATTAAACCAGATACCAACAGAGACCTGCATCTATTAAACCAGATACCAACAGAGGCCTGTATCTATTAAACCATATACCAACAGAGACCTGCATCTATTAAACCAGATACCAACAGAGACCTTTATCTATTAAACCAGATACCAACAGAGGCCTGCATCTACTAAACCAGATACCAACAGAGACCTGCATCTATTAAACCAGATACCAACAGAGACCTGCATCTATTAAACCAGATACCAACAGAGACCTGTATCTATTAAACCAGATACCAACAGAGGCCTGTATCTATTAAACCAGATACCAACAGAGACCTGCATCTATTAAACCAGATACCAACAAAGGCCGGCACCTATTAAATCAGATACCAACAGAGACCTGCATCTATTAAACCAGATACCAACAAAGGCCTGCATCTATTAAACCAGATACCAACAGAGACCTGCATCTATTACACCAGATACCAACAGAGGCCTGCATATATTGGTTTGGTTACCAATACAAATACGAATAATGAGTAAACTTCATTCATCAAACGTGTTCCAGACCCATATCGAAATTTAAACTGTTTTTTTTTAAACCTGGAGAAAAGCAAACAAAATGTTCATGATCAAAAAGAACATGAAACATTTGTCTAGTCTTTAACATTTTCATCATTACATATGTCCATCTGAAGAAGAAGCAGATGTCTGGCAGCGTCATTAATATGCAAGCATTTGCATCACTCTAACTGAAGCTGAAGTCAATCTGACTTTTGGGGTTGAACTAACATTTTTAACTCTGCTTGTTGTCGATTTGCAGTAAGTGAAAATAGGTCCACTTCCACGCTGTGAGCTTGCCAAAACACAATGCAGTATAGCGTGTCTGGGAGAGAAGCCTCTCCAGTTTACTTCCTAAAGAACGCTTTGTGAAGAGTGAACTTGTAGGTTTAACGGTTAAATCAAACACACAAAAATCGCTCCATGCAATTCGGGACGAATGCATGATCTGTTCTAAGGATCGGAAGTATGAGAAGAAAACGTAATCTACAATAAAATTGTCTTTTCTATTCTGCACTCCACTGCATATGATATCTTCACATACATGATCGTCTTGAAATGGAATGAAATGGTCAAGGACTTGCAAACGACTTTGCAGGCAATCTCACAGTGAAGTCGAGCTCCCAGATCAATACTGACAAGACCAGGAGGGTGTACTGCTCCTTGAACAACTCAATAGTAAAAATTGACGTCCCTTACATATTCATTAATGGATATATTATTTATAGGTGTGATAGATTGAGATATCTTGTACTGACATTTGATCACAGTCTGTCGTAAAAGCAACGTGTCGGTCAAATCATACATAAATGCAGGAGGGGTCTGGCAGCACTATAGGCAATAAAATTATAGCTGCCAGCATTGAACGGCGGTTGATTTGCATTCCACGTAATCAATTGACTGTGTCAATTATTGATTATGGATTGAACATCCTCACATCTTCACGGCCACAGTATGAAAGGTTGGAACACATATTGAATGGAGGAATGCATTTGATTCCTTGGTGCACCAAAGATACAGTCAGCAAGCTACAGAAACCATCAGTATTTACACTCTTTGTCATTTGCTATGAGCGACTGAGCACCTGTGTGTCTGCTCGGAGTGCAATGACCTCGAACCTTAACAGAACAGAATAGAACTGCACTAAAAAATGCTAATTTTTTTTCCAATAAATGTCAACCGTTTGCTTTTATTACGTCACCTAATTTTTAAAATGAACTTAATTTAATTAACTCTTTCTATTTGTGTAAGTATTCCAAGGCTACGTTGACTCTTTATTATTGTCACGCCCTTTCTTCACATTTTAATCTTACCAATTAATCTCTTTTTGCGAATTTATTTCAGATTATGTTGTTATTGAGCATATTAGATATGTCTGTATGTGTGTGTATGTGTTTGTGAATGTGTTTGTGTATGTGTGTATACGTTTGTGTTTGTGTATCTTTTTTGTGTATCTTTGGGTTTGTGTATGAGTTTGTATTATATGTCTTTGTGTATGTGTATCTTTTTGTGTGTGCCTGTTTCTGTGTTTGTGTATGTGTATGTGTGTGTGTTTGTGTATTGTGTGTTTCCATATGTGTTTTGTATATGTTTGTGTTATGTGTGTTTCTGTGTGTGTATGTATGTGTATTTGTGTATTGTGTATGTGTTTGTGTATCTGTGTATGCGTGTGTGTATGTGTATGTTTATATATGGGTCTGTGTGTGTGTGTGTATGTGTATATTTGTATATTTTGTATGTGTATCTGGCCACACAAAAACGTTCAGATAACCTCGCAGAAATGATGAAATATCACCGAACGGTGTTTGATTGACAGGAGCGCAATACAGAAATTACGTGCGTCATATGACTCACTTGGAGATACATACCCAGAATGTATGATTTCTTCATTGATCATATCTAAGTTATGAACCGAGGAGTTAGAGAGGACATCATCTGTTGTGAAACACATCGTCTGCTCTCAGAACCATAACGTTGGTCGTCATCGAAAGTCAGGACAAGAAAGATTACAACCATAGTCCTCTTACTTGATTGTCAATGCGATCAACTACTGTCGACACGCATTAGTTAAGTTCGTTACAATAGTTAGAGGATGTTAGTCAAAGAAAACGAATTTCACAAATTGTTTTCCAATTCTTGACTTAAAAAATGTTGAATAAATCCTTTAGAATACTTCATTGATGCCGACATTCCAAGCTATTTTGTCGTTCTTAGCGTTACATTTCTCTTGGCGGGTTACAGTGGCTGTTCTTATATGTTCAAGTATACTGAAGAAAGTCGGTATGGGTCTTCCTGGTTATAGTGCACTACTAGGTTTTCCAGAAGTTCGGCACTGTTCAGATCATGGTGTTGATCCTACCTCGTTGGTCAAGCTGCTGTAACACACCCTGCTTCTCATGAACACGATGTAGTCGTAACATCGGGTCTAGGTATATATATATATATATATATATATATATATATATATATATATATATATATATATATATATATATCGACTAACAATAACGTGAGGTGACGTTTGGTCAGTATGGTTCTTCTAAACCTGACGATATGTGACGTCTGTTCAGTATCTTTCACCTGAATCTAACGATTGGTCAGTATGTTCCCCCTAAACCTGACGTGAGGTGACGTTTGGTCAGTATGGTTCACCTAAACCTGACGGGAGGTGACGTTTGGTCAGTATGGTTCACCTACACCTGATGATATGTGATGTTTGTGGGGACGGCGTTGGCTAGTGGTTAAGTGATACTGCTCACAACCCGAAGGTGCTGTGTTCGGTCTCCATCACAGCACCGGCCGTTACCCCGAGGAAGCAAATCCTTAAAAAATGCAGGAGGAAGCAGATCCTTATATAAAATGCATGCTGAAGTCGGATGCACTGGATCGACAGGCGCAAAGTAAACACCACAGTGCCTTGAGAAATATAAATTGTCAAAACATTTTTTGTTAATGTGACGTTTGGTCAGTATGTTTCACCTAAACCTGACAAGAGGTGACGTTTTGGTCAGTATGTTTCACCTAAACCTGACAAGAGGTGACGTTTGGTCAGTATGTTTCACCTAAACCTGACAAGAGGTGAC
Source organism: Ariolimax columbianus (assembly GCA_036924085.1). Classification (NCBI taxonomy): domain Eukaryota; kingdom Metazoa; phylum Mollusca; class Gastropoda; order Stylommatophora; family Arionidae; genus Ariolimax; species Ariolimax columbianus. The sequence continues at coordinate 108,143,794 of JAVGWX010000006.1, forward strand.
GTTTTGGTCAGTATGTTTCACCTAAACCTGACAAGAGGTGACGTTTGGTCAGTATGTTTCACCTAAACCTGACAAGAGGGGACGTTTTGGTCAGTATGTTTCACCTAAACCTGACGTGATGTAACGTTTGGTCACTATGTTTCACCTAAACCTGACGTGATGTAATGTTTGGTCAGTATATTTCACCTAAACCTGACGTGATGTAACGTTTGGTCAATATGTTTCACCTAAACCCGACGTGATGTACCGTTTGGTCAGTATGTTTCACCTAAATCTGACGTGATGTAACGTTTGGTCAGTATGTTTTACCTAAACTTGTTGAAAGGTGACGTTTGGTCAGTATGTTTTACCTAAACTTGTTGAGAGGTGACGTTTGGTAAGTATGTTTCACCTGCCTTCTCACGTGGAGTGGTGTCTTGGACAGTATATGTCACCCTATCTTGACTTGATCTATAGTCTTGATCAGTGCATTCCACCTAACTATGACGCGAGTATTAACTCCCACACTTTATTAGAGTGTTCACATAGTGTGCCATTTTAATCGACTTCCAGGACTCGATTCAAATGTTGATGTCAAGGAAGATTTTTTTTTGACAGGAGTATTTGTTTATAGCAAACAATGAAGGAATCTAGAGTTAGTGAACTTGGCTTAAGAAATTACAATATCAATCTCTTGGCGCGCGTAATGGCATTGACAATTAATTCCCTTGATGCAACAAATCTTGCCAGTTTTCATGATGCGAGATTGCTGGCACATAAAATAACACTAATTCATTTTCATAGATTTACTTAAGGGACACTGCCCTCAGCTACCTTTGTTCTTCGTTCTGAAAGAAGAGCTGGGCCACTACCTCACACGTTGCCTAGGAACCTACTTCCGCTAAATATTTAAACGTTTACGCGTTGTATTCTACTTGAAACAACTGCAAACCCCGGGCACGACTCTGAGTAATCGCTTGTTATCTCATACACATTAGACGGCAGTCTCCCTAATCTCTCATCCTCAAAAACAGATTGAGGGATCCAATTTAGGGCAGAAATGTCCAAGTAGAATAACAATAGTATTAACACTTTGATTGAGAAGAGCCAGAAGCAGAGAATGGGCTCAGCAAAATTTATTAACAAGTCATAATTGGCATAATGGTTGTTCTTAATAATGTTATAGCTGGAAGTTGAGCTCACTATGAGGCCACGGCTTAGAGTAAATTCTCCCAAAGTCTGAATTTCAATAAGCCTCAAGCTGTAAAGTCATAGTACCCCCTTTTTCGTGACGTTCATACCAGCTGAGAATCTTAAAGAGCTAGTCTCTGAAGCCATGTTGCCAGATTGTTGGGGGTCTCCCTCTGCGCTGTTATACTTGTAGCGGTGGTTCAAGCTCCAGGTCCACGTTAAGTCCAGCGTATACCTCACAATAGCTGCAGATAGTAGCTACGGACAACATTTGACAGCCTCGAACGCCTGGCCAAGCCACTCGTCCTCCAACGAAAGGGCTCCAGTTAGACGACCCTAGACACCCAATGTTCGGACACCAGGAGCAGATCACTCAAACCCAGGCATAGTTTCCTTAAATGAATAAAGCCCGTACAGTCAACCTCTGAAATTATGCGCCCTGAATTATGACACGAAATAATATATGACCCAGGGATAGAACTTGTCACTGGACATCACTTACCCATTTCAAATAGAATTCGAACTGGCTTATCACGATGTAATAAGAACATGAAGAGATGGGGTCTCTCAGGCGGCGATACACGTGACTGCGATGTGGCACAAGATCCAGGTCATCTGATGATTTATTCCAACCTTTAAGATCAATGTGACGAGAGCGGCACAAGATCCAGGTCGTCTGATGATTTGTCCCTACCTTCCAGATACATGTGACGAGAGCGGCACAAGATCCAGGTCATCTGATGATTTGTCCCTACCTTCCAGATACATGTGACGGGAGCGGCATGCTGAAGGCGATGACAGAGCAATTGAACGCATTAAATACTGTATTAACGTAACATGAAGTGGTGCATGGACAGGGGAAGTAAGTAAGTAAACCCAGTATGACAGCTTTTCTACAGGAGACAACCGGCATCAAACAGCTGCTGCTTTGCTGGTGGGCTAGAACAACTAAAGATTAGGGAGACAGCCCCAAACACAAGCACATACCGCAGACGGCAAAACACAGAGCGACGAAACCTTTCTGATAAACTCAGACACAGGAATGATTTAACTGAAGCCATTGATGTGGGTTTTAAATGTCGAAAGTGGTCGCTAGCAAACGTTTCATAGGGAAGGGGGCATATGTCAGCCTTGGTAGCAAGTTCATTTATGATACACGAAATAATGTTTTTAAACAAACTGCTACCTTGCAGGCGAGAATTAAGTTGCAGAAAATGCTACTGAAGATGTTGCTGAAAGACACACGTAATGTGTTGAGTCAATTCTTCCAAGCGATTCTATTCCCAGGTTACATCCTGTAGCGTACTTGAGCACGTGGACCGGGGTCCTCCGCACAATAAGCTCAAGACTATGGAGATTCCAGTATCGATCATCGCCTCATTGGCCAGACTTTAGTGCCAGTCTGTTTCCAGGAGTTCTGCGAGTAAGGTGGAGGTCCTGGTCAGTGTGTTTCACCTACCTCTCATTTTAGCCTTCGCTCCAAGCCACCAGAGTAGACCAAAGAAGAACCGCTCGATCGTAAATGCAAACTGCCTACTTGTTGCAGTTTGTTTGGTATCAATTGAGAAGGGGACGAAAGTGGATACAAAAGCAGATCCTCAAAATCCATCAAGCTGCTCACAGGAAGAACTTTGAAGATTCAGAAGACGAGGATTTATATTAAAGCGAAATACGAGTAAGCTGAATATCACTGGGATACAGTCTATAAGAAAATGTATAGCTCTGACAAGGAAGTTATGAATTGAAAATGAATACAATGTTGGATGTTAAAGAGACATTGGCGCTAAGGAAATTTACAATTTCACTTTGAAAAAAATCACGACATTGATATCTCAAAAACTAAATTAACGAAAACTGTAAGGGTTGCTGGGTTTTCATTCCAGTGAGCGATACACAGATGAAGTCAAGCATAGCACAACCGCCTGGAGAACCTCGGTATACCTTAATTAGCACGCTCGGGATGTGATGAAAGCTACTGAAACCCGCCATTTAACATGCTTTTCATGGCATACAAAAGAAAAACCTATTCATTGTGGGCATTCGAAACAACAACAATTAAAAAGAAACACTGACACAAAAAACAAACATTAGTCATATAATTTTCTTTCAAAGCACAGCTCTCACTGAAAATCCATATATTGTAAAAATTAATTTACATTTAAAAGGAACAATAATTTACTAATAGCCAGGATAAATGAAGATACGTCTGCGGTTATTAAAGAATTATTAATTAACGGAAGCACTGTACCATCTGTTGTGCATAAATTATAAGTATGCGACTCATGAAAGTAACAAAGAAAACGTCTGATTTGAGAAATATGAACAGTCTACATAATATTTATACATAACACATTATCATGAAAAAGAAAAAGAGACTCATGCACAAATTCAAGCTCCGGGCGAAATTCAGCAGTTATGTAAAAATCTACCCAATTTATTAAGGTTTCTTCGCCAGTGCTACACAGTTTGTGCATTGTGCTGAGATTTATTAGGGTTTCTTCGCCAGTGCTACATAGTTTGTGCATTGTGCTGAGATTTATTAGGGTTTCTCCGCCAGTGCTACACAGGTTGTGCTTTGTGCTGAGATTTATTAGGGTTTCTCCGCCAGTGCTACACAGTTTGTGCATTGTGCTGAGATTTATTAGGGTTTCTCCGCCAGTGCTACACAGTTTGTGCATTGTGCTGAGATTTATTAGGGTTTCTCCGCCAGTGCTACACAGTTTGTGCATTGTGCTGAGATTTATTAGGGTTTCTCCGCCAGTGCTACACAGTTTGTGCATTGTGCTGAGATTTATTAGGGTTTCTCCGCCAGTGCTACACAGTTTGTGCATTGTGCTGAGATTTATTAGGGTTTCTCCGCCAGTGCTACACAGTTTGTGCATTGTGCTGAGATTTATTAGGGTTTCTCCGCCAGTGCTACACAGTTTGTGCATTGTGCTGAGATTTATTAGGGTTTCTCCGCCAGTGCTACACAGTTTGTGCATTGTGCTGAGATTTATTAGGGTTTCTCCGCCAGTGCTACACAGTTTGTGCATTGTGCTGAGATTTATTAGGGTTTCTCCGCCAGTGCTACACAGTTTGTGCATTGTGCTGAGATTTATTAGGGTTTCTCCGCCAGTGCTACACAGTTTGTGCATTGTGCTGAGATTTATTAGGGTTTCTCCGCCAGTGCTACACAGTTTGTGCATTGTGCTGAGATTTATTAGGGTTTCTCCGCCAGTGCTACACAGTTTGTGCATTGTGCTGAGATTTATTAGGGTTTCTCCGCCAGTGCTACACAGTTTGTGCATTGTGCTGAGATTTATTAGGGTTTCTCCGCCAGTGCTACACAGTTTGTGCATTGTGCTGAGATTTATTAGGGTTTCTCCGCCAGTGCTACACAGTTTGTGCATTGTGCTGAGATTTATTAGGGTTTCTCCGCCAGTGCTACACAGTTTGTGCATTGTGCTGAGATTTATTAGGGTTTCTCCGCCAGTGCTACACAGTTTGTGCATTGTGCTGAGATTTATTAGGGTTTCTCCGCCAGTGCTACACAGTTTGTGCATTGTGCTGAGATTTATTAGCGTTTCTCCGCCAGTGCTACACAGTTTGTGCATTGTGCTGAGATTTATTAGGGTTTCTCCGCCAGTGCTACACAGTTTGTGCATTGTGCTGAGATTTATTAGGGTTTCTCCGCCAGTGCTACACAGTTTGTGCATTGTGCTGAGATTTATTAGGGTTTCTCCGCCAGTGCTACACAGTTTGTGCATTGTGCTGAGATTTATTAGGGTTTCTCCGCCAGTGCTACACAGTTTGTGCATTGTGCTGAGATTCTTACAAAATATGGAGAAGAACAGAGCACCTATGGATTCAGCCTGGTGCAATGGCGTTAATTCTATCGACTAAACTAATCTAACTAATAGCTGTCCATCGTTGTCGATGAGGACCGCCGACATATCCTTGCCACAGATTTCCCTGTTGGGTGTGGGTGCGCATGTGGCTGAACAGGCCAATTCGAGCACGAAAACATCTGCTACATATCGGGCACACGAGGTTTGTAGAAGGGGATGGTGCTCCCGCTTCTCGGGATTTCTGCGTCTTTCGTCTGTTCTGGGCTTTCACAACACGGTCATCTTCACCGGCAGCTACACCCGATTTGACTGCGCTTCTTCAGTCAGATCTGTTTTGCGCAAGACATTCCCAGGTGTCGATGTCAATCTGCCAACTTTTTAGTGAGTCCTTCAGACCGTCTTTAAAACGTTTCTTTGGGCGCCCTCTCTCACGCCATCCCTCTCTCAGCTCGCCATAGAGAAGCTTCTTTGGGAGCCGCTCGTCTGACATACGGACGAGGTGTCCGGCACATCCTAGTCGTGCTTTTTCTAGCATTGCATGGATGCTGGGCATGTTAGCCCTCGATTAAACTAAACTGAACTAAACTAAGATACTGAACAACTTCCAACGGAACGTATTTATGAACGCAATATGACAGTCATGTTAGTTCAATAAAATTGTTAACAGACCGTGATATTAATTAACATATTTCAAGTAGATCATGAGCTTGTATCGTTTCTACATGTTATCTTGTCAGAGATTTTTTCATGTAGATAATCATCTTGTATAGTTTGTACACGTTATCTAGTCAGAGATTATTTCATGTAGATAATCATCTTGTATCGTTTGTACATGTTATCTTCTCATAGATTATTCCATGTAGATAATCAACCTGTATCCTACATCTATTTATATATATATATATATATATATATATATATATATATATATATATATATATATATATAAGTTTATCTGTCTCTATCTGTCTGTCTGTCTGTCTGTTCGTCCGTCCGTCCATCCATCCATCCATCAGTTTATCTGTCTGTCTTTCTTTGTCTGTTGTCTGTCTATCTATCTATCTATCTATCTATCTATCTATCTATCTATCTATCTATCTATCTATCTATCTATCTATCTATCTATCTAACTATCTATCTATCTATCTATCTATCTATCTATCTATCTATCTATCTATCTATCTATCTATATATCCATCTATCTAACTATCTATCTATCTAATCTTTATATTTATCAATCCTACTATATATATATATATATATATATATATATATATATATATATATATATATATATATACATATTCCTATTTATATGTATCTGTTCGTCCGTCCGTCCCTTCTGTCTGTCTGCCTGCCTGCGTGCCAATGTGACTGTCTATATGTCTTTCGATCTATCAATACTACAATTGGCTATCGATACTGGCAAAAGGGCAACCGCCACTTCTGCGACATTTCAGAGGCGTCTCCCTACTGTCAATTGCGGGTAAAGTTCTGACCCGAGTATTATTCAATCACTTAAGTGGATATCTGGAGCCTGACTTTCTCGCAGAATGCCAGTATAAAGGCCGAGTGTAGCGAAGCAGCCGGTATGTTATTCACAGCACTACAGATTCTTGAAGTGCGTCAGAAACAGCTTTGCGACCTTCCCATAACCTTCGTAGACTTGACTAAGGCCTGTGATACTATAAACAGAAGCAGGTTGGGACAAATTATGGCCACAATTGGCTGCACTGGCGATATTCTTTTTAAACTGTTCTCCTATTCTATGATGTCATTGATCCAGAATGAGAAAGAGTTGTTTCAGTAACAAATGGTGTCAAGCAGGGGTGTCGTCTCGCATTCCGGTTGTTTACCAAGGTGTTTGAAGTAATTCCCTCTGAGGATGTGGATAATACTGCTTCGGGGTTGGGAGGGGGCAGGATGGATCACATCATTCACATGATGGTGTGGAGTATCTTTAATCGGAGGCCTCTGCGATCCATCACCGAGGAGTCAGATGCTCCAAATAACTGACAACTGCGCCCTGAGCACTAGCTTTCTTCTTCTTCTTCTTCTTCGTACGCTGTCAGACGTCAACTTTAATTTATTCGAAGAAAGCAGCTGTCATCCTGAGGCTGTCGACACTGCCATAGAGCTTGTCTAGTGTTGCCACTGGTGATGGCCACATGTGCTTTCTCTGGTCCTCGTATGTCGGGCAATTTTGCAGCAGATGTTCAGCGATCATTTTCCCTGCGCCACATGTGCATTCGTCAATGCCACCTATCTTCAATTTATTGAATAGATGGTACTTCAGTCTGTTGTGCCTGTGCGGAGCCTGAAGACCACGACCTACTCTCTTCTGTTCAGCTGGTAGTAGGCATCATTTTTTGTGTAGAGCACTAGCTTTGAACAATACATGTAATCCACGTAAAACAGGTTTTCAAATACATGCTCTCTTGTTTTGGTCAAACTATACATACCAAAAATACTGATATTCTGTTTCATCCTGCGCCAGGCAACCCTTTCGACGAACTGACCATCACAGTTAACAACTAGCATCTACGAATGGTAGATGGATTTAAATACATGAATAGCACTATCTACAGATCTATTCAAAAATCAACAATAGGATTTCTAGGGAAACTACAGCCTTTGGCCTTGTGCAAAAAAGTGTTTAGACTCGACTGGCATCAAAACAAAAAACAAGGTCCAAGTTTATCGTGCCATCGTTATTACCTCCCTACACAATGCTTCGGAGACATGGGCAGTGTACATCAGTCCTGCTAGATTCACTTTAACGAGGGCTGTCAATATGAACTGGCAGGACATAGTTTACAACTACACAGTGCTCGAAATTGGAAAACGTCCTAGCATCTGTTGTAGAGTGCCATGGGCGGTGTACATCAGTCCTGCTAGATTCACTTTAACGAGGGCTGTCAATATGAACTGGCAGGACATAGTTTACAACTACACAGTGCTCGAAATTGGAAAACTTCCTAGCATCTGTTGTAGAGTGCCATGGGCGGTGTACATCAGTCCTGCTAGATTCACTTTAACAAGGGCTGTCAATATGAACTGGCAGGACATAGTTTACAACTACACAGTGCTCGAAATTGGAAAACTTCCTAGCATCTGTTGTAGAGTGCCATGGGCGGTGTACATCAGTCCTGCTAGATTCACTTTAACGAGGGCTGTCAATATGAACTGGCAGGACATAGTTTACAACTACACAGTGCTCGAAATTGGAAAACTTCTTAGCATCTGTTGTAGATTGCCATGTTCGCTTGGTCGTGAACGGCGTTTACATGCCTAACCACCGCTTGCATCGGCATCTCCTTGATGGTGCATTCAGACAGGCAAACGTTCATCTGGCGGACAGAGAGAAAAGACAGACAGATTCGCTAACGGTCTCCTGAAAAAAACCTCCATATTGACGTTACCTGTTAGGAGCCCTCTTGTCTCGGACCGCTCAGCCTGGTGCTCTGGAATCTCAGGTCAGGTCAGGTCATCCCGTAACCGGTGAGGTCGTTGGGGCACACATGAAGACATCCTCACAACATCCACGCCATCCCTCTCTGTCAGATGCCGCTGCCTGGGACTCTTCTGGTCGGAGACTGGTCCATTCTTTTATGTTGTCCTCCCATCTCTTTTTGGGCCGGCCTCTTCGTCGTCTGCCATGCACTTTTCCGTGGAGGATTGTGTTTGCAAAATCATTTGATCTCGATATGTGAACGTACCAAGTGAGTTTCCTTCTTTTGACAGTTGCCAAGAGGTTTTCGAGAGGCCATATTGCTGTTGTAATTCTATCTCGTATTTCCTTATTTGTAACTCGATCTTTGTACGTGATGTTTAAAAGTTTTCGGAAACATCTCATCTCTAAGGCCTGTATCCTTCGTTGAAGGTCAGCTTTAACTGTCCATGTCTCATACGCATATATGAATATTGACAGGACCAGTGTACGCATTAGTCTGATTTTCGTGCGTAGTGCTAACCGTTTATCTTGCTAGATTTTGTTAAGTCGTGCAAGCGCCGCAATTGTCTGTGCTATTCTGGCCAACACTTCACATTTTGATCCTTCATCACTGACAATCGACCCAAGATATTTAAAACGGTCAACCACTTCGAGTTCCTGACCATTAGCTTTTATCCTGCTGTTGAACCCCGTGGTGTTTTTAGTCATTAATTTTGTCTTTCCAGCGTTTATCTCTATACCATAGTCAAGAGCTGTTTCATCGAGCCTTCTGACCCATTCCTGGAGTTCTGCTTCTGAACCCGCCAACCCGTCGATATCATCTGCAAAACGAAGTTTGGTAATCGTTCGGCCCCCTATCTTGACAGTACCAACGTGACCTCCAAGTGCCTCACTCATAATTCCTTCAAGGAATATATTGAAAAGAGTTGTCTGCAATCTGAAATCAGAAAAAAATGTTAGAAGCAGCGAAGGACAAGCAATACGTCTCAAAGGTACCAAGGCAGTACGCACCGGCCACCAACTCTGCTCACGTGTTCCCGTCGAGTCAGACAGATTCTGAAACAGTCGCCATCTTCGTTTGCGATTGACTACTACTACTACTACTACTACTACTACTACTACTACTACTACTACTACTATTACTACTACTACTATTACTACTACTACTACTACTACTAGTACTACTTCTACTACCACCGCCACTTCTATTACTACTACTAAAACTACTACTTATACTACTACTAGTGCTGCTTCTACTACTACTACTACTACTAGTAGTTCTACTACTACAACCACCGCCACTACTACTACTACTACTACTACTACTACTACTACTACTACTACCACTACTACTACTGCTGATGTTGTTGATACTTATACTACTACTACCACTACTACTACTACTACTGCTACTACTACCACCATCACTACTACTACAATTACTACTACTGAAACTACTACTACCGATACTCTACAGTTACTACCGCCAATAATGCCGCGACTACTAAGGCTGCAACTACTACCGCTATAACTACTACTAATACTACTACTATTACTGCTACTACATCTACTACCACTACTACTGACACTACTACTACTTCTACTACCGATACTACTACAGTTACTGCCGCTACTACTACCACAACTACTACTGGTACAGCTATTACCTCTAATATCGCTACTACTAGTTTTCCTTCTACTACACTACTACTTCTACCACTACTACTACTACTACTTCTACTTCTACTACTACTACTACCACTATTACAAAATGTCTTTATTGTCTGTCTGTGTATCTTTCTGCTTGTCTGTCGTTATATCGGACTGAATTATATCCATATATAGGCGCAATAGCCTTTTTTGTGTGCCTACGTGTCTGCCTGTCTGTATATATATATATATATATATATATATATATATATATATATATATATATATATATATATATATATATATAAACTGAACCTATTTATCTATGATAAATCTGCTAATATGCATGTCTATCTGTCTACCTATAATTTGTCTGATAATATGCCTGACGGAACATCTATCAATTACGTAACATGGTTGTCTATTCATGATTTATCTGACTATTTGCCTTTCTGTCTGTCTGTCTGACTCTAAATTCGACCAACTCTTTTGCTGAAACGCTTAGTATCGGATTTTGGAGATGAAGACCTAATTCTATCCTCTTAGAGGACCCCAATGTCTCGCAAGGGCTTTGAATGGAGAGGAGAAATCGTAGACAGACTAGAGAATTCACCTTTAATGTAATTAAAACTAAGAGAAGATCCCATTCTCTGACAAGACGGTCTGAAGTTTGTGAAAGAGGAGGACGACACGAGAATTTGAAATGGGAGGAGGCTTCCTGCACTTACCATGCACTAAAGGGGCGGGCATGAATGAGAAGGGAAATGAAGGAGGGTTTGGCTAATAAGAAATGTGGGGAACATAGGAGACATATTGGATAGATAGAAACAGCGCGGATAGCGAAAGCTACAGTTCGTATCATGAATATTGACAAAATGTGCCAAGCCAGTGAGTGACGCATATTAAAAAAAGAGATGGGATGAAAGAGAAATAGAGCTATTGAGAGGAGAGAAATATTTATATATATATATATAAAGAGAGAGAGAGGAAGAGAAAGGGAAATAGAGAGGAAGAGAGAGAGAGAGAGAGAGTTTGTGGTGAGAGATGCATAGAATTGAAGGATAATGGAGAGAAAAATTAAATAATTTCAAATTACAATGTTGCACGGAAAGTGGTCAACAAATGTATAGATACATTCAGATAAGTACACACAAGGATGGCTACACAATGTACATGTTGATAGACATATGGACATCTATTAAGCGTATGAATAGCAGCATGTGCGCCTCTACGTGCCATTGGTTATCTATGACATGCGTGTATTTCCTGGCTAGAACACTACATCAGGACCGGAACAAACTGCGCGTGCTAGGTCTATGGCACCAAGAGATGTTAATTTTGTTTCGAACATTCAGGATCTGTGTCCTATTTGCTATTACAATTGCTCTCATCGCGTTTGCCCAATATTACACCTGACGCCTAGATCTTGAACAAATATGTGAATCCTTGAATTACTACTTCCCACCCCCGCTTCCTTCCCCTTTTCTCCTTGTACTACATTAGTCAACCAATCAATACACTGTAATCTGAAAAGAGCATAATCTTTAAAAAACAATTAAGTTCCAGATTTTCCAATTGTTCGCCATCTGTTCGAACTCAGTTCAGAATGCATTTGTGCCCAGAACGTTAGTCTACCACGCCGTTCCACGTCTGATCTCGCCCTATTTCTGTGATGTGCCCAGAGAGAAGACAGCCATGCAATGGAAGGACACCCCGTTAAAGTGTGTCCTATCCAGCACTTGTGTCTTTTTGATACGTTGAGCTCTACTAGTGATTTGCCAGTTATGTTCAACAGTTGGGCAATAATCAAACCATCTCAGATATATATCCTTTCCAGGCTTCAATTAAAAAATTCTGCAACTTTGTCCTCATGATCTTGACTGTGTGCCATGTCTCAGAGCTACACAGTACTCCACAATCGGACGTTGGGGTTGAATATTTTAAATGTTGAGCTGGAACTAATCAAGAGCTGTTTCATCGAGCCTTCTGACCCATTCCTGGAGTTCTGCTTCTGAACCCGCCAACCCGTCGATATCATCTGCAAAACGAAGTTTGGTAATCGTTCGGCCCCCTATCTTGACAGTACCAACGTGACCTCCAAGTGCCTCACTCATAATTCCTTCAAGGAATATATTGAAAAGAGTTGTCTGCAATCTGAAATCAGAAAAAAATGTTAGAAGCAGCGAAGGACAAGCAATACGTCTCAAAGGTACCAAGGCAGTACGCACCGGCCACCAACTCTGCTCACGTGTTCCCGTCGAGTCAGACAGATTCTGAAACAGTCGCCATCTTCGTTTGCGATTGACTACTACTACTACTACTACTACTACTACTACTACTACTACTACTACTATTACTACTACTACTATTACTACTACTACTACTACTACTAGTACTACTTCTACTACCACCGCCACTTCTATTACTACTACTAAAACTACTACTTATACTACTACTAGTGCTGCTTCTACTACTACTACTACTACTAGTAGTTCTACTACTACAACCACCGCCACTACTACTACTACTACTACTACTACTACTACTACTACTACCACTACTACTACTGCTGATGTTGTTGATACTTATACTACTACTACCACTACTACTACTACTACTGCTACTACTACTACTACTACCACTACTACTACTGCTGATGTTGTTGATACTTATACTACTACTACCACTACTACTACTACTACTACTACTACTACTACTACTACTACCACTACTACTACTGCTGATGTTGTTGATACTTATACTACTACTACCACTACTACTACTACTACTGCTACTACTACCACCATCACTACTACTACAATTACTACTACTGAAACTACTACTACCGATACTCTACAGTTACTACCGCCAATAATGCCGCGACTACTAAGGCTGCAACTACTACCGCTATAACTACTACTAATACTACTACTATTACTGCTACTACATCTACTACCACTACTACTGACACTACTACTACTTCTACTACCGATACTACTACAGTTACTGCCGCTACTACTACCACAACTACTACTGGTACAGCTATTACCTCTAATATCGCTACTACTAGTTTTCCTTCTACTACACTACTACTTCTACCACTACTACTACTACTACTTCTACTTCTACTACTACTACTACCACTATTACAAAATGTCTTTATTGTCTGTCTGTGTATCTTTCTGCTTGTCTGTCGTTATATCGGACTGAATTATATCCATATATAGGCGCAATAGCCTTTTTTGTGTGCCTACGTGTCTGCCTGTCTGTATATATATATATATATATATATATATATATATATATATATATATATATATATTTATATATATATATATATATAAACTGAACCTATTTAACTATGATAAATCTGCTAATATGCATGTCTATCTGTCTACCTATAATTTGTCTGATAATATGCCTGACGGAACATCTATCAATTACGTAACATGGTTGTCTATTCATGATTTATCTGACTATTTGCCTTTCTGTCTGTCTGTCTGACTCTAAATTCGACCAACTCTTTTGCTGAAACGCTTAGTATCGGATTTTGGAGATGAAGACCTAATTCTATCCTCTAAGAGGACCCCAATGTCTCGCAAGGGCTTTGAATGGAGAGGAGAAATCGTAGACAGACTAGAGAATTCACCTTTAATGTAATTAAAACTAAGAGAAGATCCCATTCTCTGACAAGACGGTCTGAAGTTTGTGAAAGAGGAGGACGACACGAGAATTTGAAATGGGAGGAGGCTTCCTGCACTTACCATGCACTAAAGGGGCGGGCATGAATGAGAAGGGAAATGAAGGAGGTTTTGGCTAATAAGAAATGTGGGGAACATAGGAGACATATTGGATAGATAGAAACAGCGTGGATAGCGAAAGCTACAGTTCGTATCATGAATATTGACAAAATGGGCCAAGCCAGTGAGTGACGCATATTAAAAAAAGAGATGGGATGAAAGAGAAATAGAGCTATTGAGAGGAGAGAGATATTTATATATATATAAAGAGAGAGAGAGGAAGAGAAAGGGAAATAGAGAGGAAGAGAGAGAGAGAGAGAGAGTTTGTGGTGAGAGATGCATAGAATTGAAGGATAATGGAGAGAAAAATTAAATAATTTCAAATTACAATGTCAACAAAGATACATTCAGATAAGTACACACAAGGATGGCTACACAATGTACATGTTGATAGACATATGGACATCTATTAAGCGTATGAATAGCAGCATGTGCGCCTCTACGCGCCTCTATGACATGCGTGTATTTCCTGGCTAGAACACTACATCAGGACCGGAACCAACTGCGCGTGCTAGGTCTATGGCACCAAGAGATGTTAATTTTGTTTCGAACATTCAGGATCTGTGTCCTATTTGCTACTACAATTGCTCTCATCGCGTTTGCCCAACATTACACCTGACGCCTAGATCTTGAACAAATATGTGAATCCTTGAATTACTACTTCCCACCCCCGCTTCCTTCCCCTTTTCTCCTTGTACTACATTAGTCAACCAATCAATACACTGTAATCTGAAAAGAGCATAATCTTTAAAAAACAATTAAGTTCCAGATTTTCTAATTGTTCGCCATCTGTTCGAACTCAGTTCAGAATGCATTTGTGCCCAGAACGTTAGTCTACCACGCCGTTCCACGTCTGATCTCGCCCTATTTCTGTGATGTGCCCAGAGAGAAGACAGCCATGCAATGGAAGGACACCCCGTTAAAGTGTGTCCTATCCAGCACTTGTGTCTTTTTGATACGTTGAGCTCTACTAGTGATTTGCCAGTTATGTTCAACAGTTGGGCAATAATCAAACCATCTCAGATATCTATCCTTTCCAGGCTTCAATTAAAAAATTCTGCAACTTTGTCCTCATGATCTTGTCTGTGTGCCATGTCTCAGAGCTACACAGTACTCCACAATCGGACGTTGGGGTTGAATATTTTAAATGTTGAGCTGGAACTAATCACTCTCCATCGCCATAACGTCCCACACGATATGGAGACAGCTTTGCCTTCTGGATTCTTATGGTGATATCTCTTTCCGCACACCTGATCAAGTCAAAATGTTTCCAAGGTAAACGAACTATTCCATATCTTGAGATCGACATACAACTAAATGGGGTTGTCCTTCGTTCCCTTTAACTTTTTCACCCTAGCTTTATCACCAATGATTTACAGCAAGACACCCTCTACAGTTTAGTTTTATCAAAATTGATTCCCAGCAAACACACTCTACAGCATAGTTTTATCACGACTAATTTCCAGCTAACACCCTGTCCAGCTCAGTTTTATCACGAATTATTCCCAACTCGATAACCCTAAACAGCTTAGTCTTATCCCGAATTATTCCCAACTCGATAACCCTAAACAGCTTAGTTTGATCACGACTTATTCCCAGTTCGACGCTCTCTACGGCTTAGTTTTATCACCATTGATTCCCAGTTCAACAAGCTGTGATGACATAGAAATCCTACTCAACTTGCATTGAAATGAGTACAAGATCATCAACTTAATGCATCTTTAGGGATCCCAACAAATGAACCGAAGCGGTCTTTAGGGATCCCAACAAATGAACCGAAGCGGTCTTTAGGGATCCCAACAAATGAACCGAAGCGGTCTTTAGGGATCCCAACAAATGAACCGAAGCGGTCTTTAGGGATCCCAACAAATGAACCGAAGCGGTCTTTAGGGATCCCAACAAATGAACCGAAGCGGTCTTTAGGGATCCCAACAAATGAACCGAAGCGGTCTTTAGGGATCCCAACAAATGAACCGAAGCGGTCTTTAGGGATCCCAACAAATGAACCGAAGCGGTCTTTAGGGATCCCAACAAATGAACCGAAGCGGATCTTTTTTGACTTAAGGGTAGACGATGGTTAGATACAGTTTCTGAATTAGGATTTTGAGTGAAGTTTTCAGAAACATTGAACAAACAGGAAGCCTGTGCTGTTGTCCGTGCTTGAGCATAGGTCTAGGAAAAATATGTTGCAATATTTAGAGTCATATCTTCAAATCGTAGACAATTTGTGAAAATTGTTTGTGGGAAGTCAGTGCCTGAAACTACTGTTGGATAGAGATATATGTTTTGATTTTTACAATATATCTTCAGAAATATGAAAGAATATGGAATGTCTTACTGTGACATGAGCTTGAGACAATCGGTTGTAATATTTAGAGCTGTGTCTTCAAATCAGGGGGTATTTAGAAGAAAGGGAGAGGAAGTTTCTGAGACTAGTTGAAGGCAGGAATATGTTTTTATATTGTTAGGCGGACTGAGACGCTAGACCGGTCAGGCACACCATACTGACCAGGACATCACGTGAGGCTCGAGGACAATATATTGGCCCAGACCACAATCTCTCTTCCATGTAGCGTTCCTTGGAAACAGGCTGGTTTGAAGACAGTTTGACTGACGATATGTAGATCGAGGTGATCACCGTAGTAGTGAGCGTCGCGCAGATGAAAGCAAGTGTAGCACAACATCCTGCAGGACCCCGGTCCACCTTTATCCGGAAGCTCGGTTTGTGAGGAAAGCTACAACCCGTCACGTAACGCCCTTTACAAAAGAGTAAAAATAATCGTTGTAAGTATTAAACAACAATAACAATATCAACAACAGCAACTTATTGTTAATCATTTCTTCAGAAACATGAACAAGTACGACCCGATCTTGATGGCCTGTAATCAAGTTTAGCCGAAAGTTAAAGGGAGAGAATGTTTTTTTTTTTTTTAAAGAAATATTCCCGTTCTTGCCGGTGTTGTATTATGTACTGTAGTCATCCACGCGTGAAGCCAGCTACGCGAGGCGACGCTAATGCGTACATGAAACATGTAATTCTACTCTGGAAGGACTATGATCGAACTGGGCTCATGAAGCGGATCATTTGTGATCAATAGTACTTCATTATGTGGCCATCTTTGATTACTCGACTGGTAATGAACATGGATATCTCTATGAAACTACATCGATTATTGCGAAACTTCTACCCAAATAGTGAGAAAAATAAGTAAATAGTATGACCTAACTGAAACGGATACATGGTACTTTTTTAATTTCCGCTCCCCGTGAAGCATAAAGCTGCCACTACAGCTGGCACATTGACAGGAAGTCTGTATCACAGCTCTGGAGCACCTTTTCAGAGTGGTAGTCCATGTATATATTCCATTTTTAAGACAAGGTTGCTAGACCCATGTTCAACCTTGGATAATTGTCTTCTACAACATGCTTGGGAGGTTACAGTGACCCTGTTATGTCCTCTACCGGACCACTCAGATGAAAGCTTGTCTAGCTGTCTTCATTTTTCAGGTAATGATGCATCACCAATTTCTTTTAGCTTAGTTTCTTTTCTTTCTCCCCGTTCTCAAAATTGCTAACGACACGGAGATAGAGAGAGAAAGATATATATGTGGGTGTGTGTATATATATATATATATATATATATATATATATATATATAGAGAGAGAGAGAGAGAGAGAGAGAGAGAGAGAGAGAAAGTGAGAGAGATAGAGAGAGGGTGACCAAGCAGATATGATGCCTGACTGTTGTTAGTCCGATGGAGGGTGGGTGTATGGGGGTGGGAGGAGTTGGAGTGGTTCGATTTGGGGAATACAATTTGTGAAGGTATTTCAATGACCACATCAACAATTGTAAGTCATGTATTCATTTTACTACTGGGTAGAATGGAGCATCCTTTAATTGCAGGATGTAAATGATCTCTTTGAGACGAGAGGTAAATAGTCTAGCTGTTTTGCCAATTTTAAACCTATAAAATATAGATTATTTCTCCGGAAAGGTGGGGGTTAAACGAAACGTAACCTGCAGGTGAGGGTACAGGGCCCTTCTTACTCAGACCAGTATTCAAGGGCGTGCTCCTGCAAAGGAAAGGACAACGCAGTGGTAATTGATTGTGAATATGGTATGAATATAATAATAGTTACCGATTTCAAGCAATGATGTCAACAGCCTGTAATTTCATTTGACTGTAAAGTCCAATCACAGCATGGTAAACGCTGTGGCAGTTGGGACTCATCAGCTATAGGTTCATCGTGCTTTTTTTTCATTCGGGCTGCTTGCTCTCTCTTAGCCGAGTGAATGCTGATTGGCTCTGCGACCGGAGTACATTGTGGAGCGGTTTTGAGCAATCATCCCACAGGAGGTGACAAAATGTTAAAACTTTTCAGAGATAATTTTATGGAGTCTCTGTCACCCCCCCCCCCCCTCGCGCCCCCCCCCCCCAATAATGAGCGTCTGAGTTCACTGACTAAAAGCTGCTTGGGGAGGCGTTCATCTGGTGTGCGAACAGTATGTTTCGTTTGACTGAATGTTAAGAATTTCAGAATTATGTTCTTAAACCTGCTACATAGATCTTGAGAAAACGACGTAGACAACGCATGTGGCAACGATTTAGTTGTCTGCTTTTCATTTTCCATGTTTCACAAACATGCAACAGAGTGATTAACACTACAGCATGATACCTTCTCGATTGTAGACGTGCGCTTGAAGCCCACCAATATGAGAGCTTGTCTTTGCAATCCTGATGTTGACCGCGGAGTCGATAACAGCTTCTAATAAGAGGGCACTACCTAGGTAGGGTAAGCAATCGACTGCCTCAAGAAGTTTGTTTTGTATGGTGAGGTTTGGTTTCCTATACGGCTTCCAGTTCTCATAGTGCTGATTTTGAGCCTAAAATTGTGCACGCCGCCGAAAACTCCGTCCAAGTGAACTTCATGTCTTGTTCCAAGCAAGCATTGAGAGCGCAGTTTTCAGCGAACAGAACATCCAAGATGGTGGCTTCATTCACCACGATGAAAGACTTCAGACGTCTTGGAATAAACAGCTGACTTTTCGTCATGCACTTGGTATGCATACCAGTAGTAATGTCATGGACAACAGAGGAGAGCATTGCTGCGTTCACCATAATAAAGAGTGTCGATGCCAGCACACCTTGTATTACTTCGCTGTAGACTGGGAAGGTTACTGACAGTTCTCCTTCGCGCAATATTCATCATGAAACTGACGGACGCCTGTAATGAATCTGTCGGGACAACTAAATATCGCCATTATATGCCAGAACCTGGTGTGTGCCAAGGTCTTGGTCAGGTCGACTGTGTACGCGACATAAATCTGTTTTGACTTTTCTCTTGGAGTTGACATGATGGATATATCATGTTGACCGTTCCATGACCCACTCAAAAACGACACTTATTCTCTGGAAGTAGGTCCTGCTTAAGGCGACCAGTTGAGCAGAGCTCGGCATGAATTTTACTGGCGATTGACAGGAGGGCGATTTCGGAGTGGCTATCTCACGGGTAGCCGTCGCGCTTTACCTTGTACCAGTTGCCAATGGATGCATCTTCTGTCATGTCCTGATGTACCTTACCTTCATCTCTAATTCAGCGGAATATGTATATCAGTCGTTGAAACAGGAAGGAAGCTCCTGGTTTGTCAACAACAGAAAGGCCATCTTGCACAGGGAGTTCAGGATGGTGTGAATGTAAAATACAGTTAAGACTAATTTGCTTTTCAGACATATTAAGGACTAGACCACAGTCCATTAGCAGAAATAGTCGAGTACTGAAGCATATCATTTAACTTTATTAAGCTTGCAAATGCATTGATACCGTTTTAAAATGTACAAATAAGTGTGTGTGAAATCTAAAAAACGAACAATGTGTGTGTGTGTCTGTGTGTATATAAATATATATACATGTGTATATATGATGGATTAACACATTATGACATTTAGACAGTGTCTTAAGTCTATCAAAGCATCCTTTGCTAGCTTCACATTTTACTTCCACAGATATCGCATCTTTTCCACCGTTAATTGTTTTACTCGTACCTAAACTAAAGGCTCTGACATGAACAATGAATTACTTAAAGGAACATTGTTGCAGATTTCGTCTCGAGTCAACCCATTTAATAGAAATGACTTATTATGCACTCGGGAAGCGTTTTTAATTGTATCTAACACTTTGGATCTGGTCTTAACAGTTGTGCTAACTATTAAGTGAGGAACACCTAGCTAGCAATATGTTATCGCCATCGAAATGTCTTGCTAATGTTGTTTGTTATTTGTGTCAGATGACAATACAAATTAGAAAGCTTACAATTGCTATTAATTTTACCAATACATTTAGTTCACTTTAAGTGTCATCTCCACAACTGAATTCGGCTGTAATGGATCTCCAACGTCCTCTGTCGCACGTCTTGATAGTGCAATATGTCAAGCTCCTTGTGTTCCATTAAAATATTATAAGCTCAATAATAAGAGACGAACTACGAACAATTTCTTTAAATCGGTTACACGAAATCTGATGTTGTCTATGGAGAGAAGAAACGATTCAAGTGGTCAGTAGTCAAAGAATGGCGCGAAAAGAAGGTTAAGCAAGACAGTGTTCTATTTTACAATGGAAAAGAACAGGTAAAGTGCAGTTGTGATAAACGAGGAGTCGATTAGCGAAGAATCGATTAGCGAGGAGTCGATTAGCGAGGAGTCGATTAGCGAAGAATCGATTAGCGAGGAGTCGATTAGCGAAGAGTCGATTAGCGAGGTGTCGATTATGGGGTTATGGACGCTTTGGAAATGGTGTGACTTCTGATTATAAATTTCACCTTTCGAATTGACCGTCATAATAAGTGTATATGAAATCATGCAAACTAATCACACCAACGTCATGATCATACAAACTAATCCCACCAACGTCAGGATCATACAAACTAATCACACCAACGTCATGATTATACAAACTAATCACACCAACGTCATGATCATACAAACTAATCACACCAACGTCATGATTATACAAACTAATCACACCAACGTCATGATCATACAAACATATCACACCAACGTCATGATTATACAAACTAATCACACCAACGTCAGGATCATACAAACTAATCACACCAACGTCATGATCATACAAACTAATCACACAAACGTCATGATCATACAAACTAATCACACCAACGTCATGATCATACAAACTAATCACACCAACGTCATGATCATACAAACTAATCACACCAACGTCATGATCATACAAACTAATCACACCAACATCATGATCATACAATTAACACACACACTGTCGCACGCACTCACGCACGCACGCACGAACACACACACACACACACACACACATATATACATTATTATTGCATTTTTTGTCTAATTTAATCATATTGCAGTCAACCATTTTTGGTTGTCAAATTTGGTTTTGAAATTAATATTTTTTGTATACGCCATGACACAAACGTAATTTTGATAGTTAATCTCATGAAGAAATATATTTTTTACAATGGCGTTATTCCAGAATATACTATTGTTAGTAAACGTTATTCCAGTAATATATAGTTGATAGTAATGTTTCTTTGCTTGTACATTTTTTTGCAGAAATGTGTTTTTTGAAAGTACAATTATTGCAAAAATGTGTTTGTGTGTGTGTGTGTGTGTGTGTGTGCGTGCGTGCGTGCGTGCGTGCGTGCGTGAGTGAGTGAGTGAGTCAGTGAGTGAGTGAGTGAGTGAGTGAGTGAGTGAGTGAGTGAGTGAGTGAGTGAGTGCGCGCGCGCGCGCGCGCTGACTAACATAGTTTTGTATGATATATTTTCTGTTCTATGAAGTCTTACAACTGACACTTCTAAGAAATATTATTCAAACAAAATCTGATAAATTGTGTTCAAATCTTTTGTTGCAGGTCATCAAGATGATGATCACGGTTGTTGGTATCTACGGCATATGCTGGCTCCCTCTACACGCTATAACCATAGCTGGTGACGTGGATCGGGCAATCTTTGATTTACGGTACCTGCGCGTGGTTTGGATAGGAGCCCATTGGCTGGCCATGAGTAGCTGTACTTATAACCCATTCATTTATTGGTGGATGAATACAAAGTTTAGAGAAGGTTACATTTCTATATTTAGGAGCCTCCGTTCAACTTTGTGCTTATTTTGTGATAGCGCGAGCGGAAGAAAAGCATCATCGTATTCCTCCGGAAGCAAGAGGTTCTTTTCAAAGTTCGGGAACGGGTCTGGGAACACTCTATCAAGTCGCCGGCAATCATCGACGCAGATGGTGGAATTCACAGGTAGCTTCTGTGACGCGTCCCGCAGGTGCGAAACGTCGATGTTGACTGACTACCATGGCAAGGAAAAACACAATGCAAAAGAAGCTGACTTTGTTCCAGAACTGAGTAAAATAACGGAGGTCACTGAAAACGGGGCAAGCGGGTTTGGTGGAAAATTTCCAAACCTTCACGCGGAGGACACGTCAGAGAACGACCTTCTCACGTGAATGCACTGACCTGCTATCAGTGTACACACACCTACTTCTAGGAAATTACAACATTGTCTGTTAGTATCAGCATTGTACGTACTGTGATTTAAGCAGTTTTGTTATGTGTTATCAAAACTAATACTGACTTGCAGTGATATTCACAATGTTGAATACCAGACCAAAAACTGAAGGCAGGGTTTATGTATTTGTGTAGGATACAAAATACGGACATCAGCAAATTACGCATTGCGTATTCACATTATAAAAACTGCCAATGGCGAGTGAAGTCTTCATAAAGAGAATGTTGAATTGAGTGAACAGAACCGGTCGTTCTTCATTATTTGATTTTACTTGACTATAACGTGTGCATCTGTTCCAGGATGTTCAACTTAGAAGCTGGTGTTTGTCGAGTAACGTACTTATTGAAGTAAGGAGTGCTCGGATAAGGCTTCACTGGATAATCATTTGTAAGTGCCAACAATAACTGCCGTTGTGTATCACCCACTTATGTTATTCAGAAACGAGCATTGATCGTATTAAAACTTGGGCTCATTTGTACAGTTCTTGTGACGCATCAGAAAATTGTTCGCTGGGAACTGTGACATCTTAGAGTAGACTTGCGTAATCGCTGACATAAAAGATGAGTTCCTGAAAATGATAGCAGATAATGAGGCCTGGCACTAACGTCATATTTCTGATAGCTGTTTAATTTTCTGATGTTTCTTCCTATTTCAACCATCAACTCGGTGCTTTTGATTAGTTTATATTGTGATTTTCTTTTTTAGGATGTATCTCACCTTTTATCTAAGCTACGACGAAGGTTTTTACCATTCCTGTGATAATACCACAAACATGTATAGTTCAGATACAGAGCCGAGATAGAAACACGCCTAAACGTACGTTGTGATTTCATAGTCTTCGTCAACGACCAAGACCAACACACATGAAAACATTCAACAAACAACACACATAAAAACTTTCAACAAAACAAGTCACAGCAACACCGATAAATATATACTTACATATTTTGTCATCATTGTGAATATTAAATTTTGTTTTTCACTTCAGTATATCTGCAGCTTTGTTTAATTAGTCTTACCTGCACAATAAAGAATCCCCTCAGACCAAGCGATCTCTTATTTGTGGTTTAAATAAGGCTGTGATTGCTAATTGTCATGGAAGTACCGTTCAGCTATAATTCAAAGTGTCGGTTTTGTTAATGATATCAATTTTGCCGTTCAGCTATAATTCAAAGTGTCGGTTTTGTTAATGATATCAATTTTGCCGTTCAGCTATAGTTGCAAATCCTGTTTTTGTCCCATAATTTACTATAATCTAGATCGACGTTCTTCTTCTTCTTCTTCTGCGTACACAGTCAGACAGTAACCATTATTTTTTCGAAAAAAGCGGCGGTCATCCTGAGAGCCACTACCATAGAGCTTGTCTTGCAGTTCCACTGGCAATGGCCACATCTGCTCTCTCTGATCCCCGTATGTCGGGCAGTTCTGCAGCAGATGTTCAGTGGTCATTTTACCAGTACCGCACGGGCATTCGTCGGTACACCCTATCTTCAATTTGTTGAATAGGTGGTACCTCAGTCTATTGTGGCCAGTGCGAAGTCTGAAGACAACGACCTGCTCTCTTCGGTTCAACTGGTAATAGGCATCGTTTTTGGTGTAACCAGTATGTTCGGTTTCCCATTTGGTAATGTACCTGGCTTTGATAAGCCGTTTTGACTCTTCGTACGTCATACTGGTATCTGTTTGTGGTAGCCTTGCACCTTCTTTTGCCAGTCTGTCTGCCTCCTCGTTGCCTTGGATGTTGCAGTGTGACGGAACCCACTGTACCACTACCCTTTTTGGTGCGGACAGCTGGCACAGTTTGCAGAGTGCTGCTCTTAAGTCATTAAGCTCAGTGTTTTTCTGGCTTTTTAGCGCTGTGACTACGGCGAGAGCATCTGTCAGCAAGACTATGTGGCTCTCATTTTCACTGTGTGTTGCCATTTCTTCCACTGCCGCCCTCAGTGCCTCTGCCTCCGCTCTGAAATTGCTTGTGTACTTACCAGTAGCGAATGACAGTGTTATTTTTCTGCCATTTGGTAGGTTCAGGAATGCTCCTGCCCCTCCGTTCTGTGTAGTGTTTGTTACAGAACCGTCGGTGTATGCATGGGTCCAGTCCATGCTTGGGTAGCTTTTCGTTATGAAGCTTAGGGTAGTGTCTCTCCTTTCTTTTTCGGTCTGGCAGTTTTTGTTTGCAATACCTGGTATATTTTCTACCACCTCTGGAAATATATCCTGCCTCCAAGTAGGTTTTCGTACAGTAGTGATGGGTTTTGGTGTTGTTAGTGCGTTTATGGGATCTTCGTGCATCTTTGCTTTGGCTATTTCTGCAAAGTTTCTCCGCTTTAGTTTCCCAGTTCCCAAATTGTTTAGCCTCTGGTACATTGGATGGTCCGTCAGTCTTCGGAGTTTCTCTGATTGCAGCTGGGCTCTGCAGTCTCTTCTGTCGGTCATGGATTGCAGTTTTGTAATCTTTTCAAGTTCTACAATTGGCGTTGACTTCATGCCACCTGTTATGATTCTCATGGCTTGGTTTTGAAGTTTGTTAACTTTATCGAAGTTCGCCTTCGCTGCTGTTGTCCATGCCGCGATGCCATACTCGAGAACTGGTCTCACTCTTCCAGTGTGCAGTTTCTTTAGTATGCCTTCGTCTGCTCCCCAGCTTGTGCCAGCAAGTTTCCTCATGATCGCCATTCTTTCTCTGGCTTTCATTCGGTTTCTCTCAATCTGACTTTTCCATGTCATGCGCCGATCAAATGTGACTCCCAGATAGGTTGGGTTGTCGTTTGGCTGCAGGATTTTGCCATTTAGGCTTAATTTGGTACTTTGGGGTTTTAATGAGAGCGAGAATATTGTGCACGTGGTTTTCTCCTCGTTTATTTTGACCAGCCATGAGTTCGCCCACTCTTCCAGCGATGTTAGGGCCGTTTGCATCCGATTTCTTGCTATGGTGAGATTCTTTTCAGAGGTCCACATAGCCAGATCGTCTGCAAACATTGAGCTATGGACTCTTCTTGGTATATTCTCTGTAATATCGTTTATATATACCAGGAAGAGTGTGGGTGACAGTACTCCCCCTTGGGGTACTCCCTGCTCGAGTGTCACCTTTTTGCTCATCTGCCCTTGTACTTGGACTCTGGCCGTTCTTTGTTTGAGGTAGTGGTTGATCCACTTGTACATCTTCCCACAAACATCACTTCTTCTTAGCTTGACTCTAAGTCCATCCTTCCAGACTTTGTCAAATGCCTTTTCCAGATCCACCCAAACAGCTACTGTGTGTTTCTGTGCCTTATAGGCATCTTCTATCTCCTGGGCTATGAGGATGACCTGGTCCTCAGTGGATCTGTGCTGTCTAAAGCCGGCTTGCTGTGAAATTAGTATTCGTTTTTCTTCCAGATGCCACATCAGTCTGGTGTTTATCATCCGTTCCATCAGCTTGCCGACACAGCTCAGTAGGCTTATGGGCCTGTATCCATTCGGATCTGTTTTGTCCTTTCCTGTTTTTGGTACTGGTACCAGTATTGCATCTTTCCATGCCTGGGGTACAATACCCCTTTTCCAGCTTTGGTTCAGGACTGATAGTAGTTTTTTCTTCGCTGTTTGGCCCAGCCCCATCAGCATTTCGTTTGTTATCCCGTCTTTTCCGGGAGATTTCCTTCTCTTTAGTGTTCTCATAGCCTCTTCCATTTCGCGCATTGTTAGTTTGGCCATCATGTGCTCTTCAGGAGCCGTATTTATGTTTTCGTTCCCCTTTAGCTCTTCGCTAATGTCTGTATGCTTATCTGCAGGGACCTCGATGTGGTTTGCTCTGGCATAGTGATCGACAAAGGCGTTTGCGGCTTTCTTACCTGTGATCAAGTTCTCGCCTTGCTTGATAGTAATTTGTTTATTTGACGGGGTTTCGTCGTTCATGGCTCTGACTAGCTTCCATAGCTTGTTCCCTTCTTTGTCCAGGTTTAAACTTTCCGTTTTATTTTTCCAACTTTCTCTTGCTGTTTGCTTGAGAGTGTGTTTGTACTTCGCCGCGGCGGCTTTGAGGGCGATGTTTGCCTCCACGGATTTTTCTCGTTCTGCCATGTTCCTAGCATTTGTTACTGCATCTTCCACTTTCTGTAACTCATCATTCCAGTAGGGCTTATAGTTTTTCCTAGCTCCTCTTGGGATGGTTTCAGTGGCGGCTTGCATTATTGCCTTGCTTAGGCTCTCTACCATGGGCTTCATTTTGGTGTTTCGTGTGTTGATGGTTTCACACAGCCCATCTGTCAGGATTGCAAATCTGTCCCAGTCGGCTCGTTTGTAATTCCAACGTGGGAGCGGTTTTGTTTCCTGTGGGCCTACTTCCATGTCAATGGTTAGCCTGATCGGCCTGTGGTCGCTACCTGCCAGTTGGTTTAGCACCTGGCGGTCTATTTTATAGTGTATGTCCTGTGTGGAGAAGGCCAAATCTGGAGTCGAGGTGGTATGCCATGTTCTTGAATAGAAGCTAGGGCTATCCTCCGGCCTATTGATTAGGGAGAGATTTGCATCTATCTCCCAATCTTCCACTTCGTCACCTCTGCTGTCTGTGTCAGAGTATCCCCATCTCTCCGAGTGGCTGTTGAAATCTCCAACCACTATGCAGTTGGAGTCTCTGACCTCCATACTCGAGAGCGATAGGTCTCTGTTTGGTGGTCCGTACAGATTGAAAATGCGGAGCTTCGTCTCTTGAGCCATTATGTCAACTCCTACAATTTCTGCTTGTCCGGTGTGATTGACAGGTACCGCGCTACTCGGTATGCTAGATCGACGTTCAAAATTTGTAAGTAATCTTCTATAATTTATACATCGAATTTCAAGTTTTTTAAATGTTCTACTGACAGTTATTGATTGAGGTCCTAGTATTGTTAATGATCTGCTGTCAGCTATAGATTTCATGTTATGTTGTTCTGCTGTCAGCTATAGATGTCAGGTTTTGTTGGTCATTTACTGTCAGGCATAGATCAAAACACTTGTTTTAATGGTATACTGTCAGCTGGAGATTAAAGTCTAGATTTTGGTAATGATCTACTGTCAGCTATAGAACAAAATTCGTTTTATTGGTGATATACTGTCAGCTATATATTTCTGATTTTGTTGGTACTCAATTATCAGTTATGAAACAAAATCCAAGTTTGTTAGTGAGATCTGCTATCAATTTGAACTTTATCTTTCTGTAAAATTAACATTTAAACAGATCTGAAGATCATTAAGAATCTGAGCGAATCGCATTAATTATTGAATGAACTGTTTACATGTTTCGTGTTTAAGACAGATATACAAGGCTGTGTAATGATGCGCTAATGATGATCATCAGCGGATTATCTCATCTGATAAATATCTTTAAAATTCCGGTTTCACATAATTCTCAGCTTGGACCATTAAAAACTGATGAAAGCTCTGGTTTTATTGCAATATACAAGGTATTTTTTGTTTATGGAAATGGATTAATCTTGTCAGTTTGCTTGTCTTATTGGAACATTTTGGACAGTAACCAGACACAAGCTATTGTCGAAAATCTGGAGTATATTTAATATAAGACGAAGTCTAGAGATAACTCTAGACAGTTAAACACCATGGTATGGAACGAGTGTAGGCGAATGAGACAAACTTCTTTTCAGAGATACGTGATTATTGCGTCAGTTGGTTTTATACTACACGATGGCCGAGGATGTGTGGTATGAATTGCTTAGTTGATTCTCCATACAGTATTTGTCCGTGTACAAAAACCTGTATACACAAGAATCATATGCGAACCTGATATATTGTTTGGAGAAATGAACATTATTAGACATAAGTCACCAGACATGGACGTCATAAAAAATGAAACAATTCCGGTTTGAAGGAAGACTTGACTGAAGTGGCTACATATAGGATTTACAAAGTCATGGACAGCAAATAGAATGTAAGTCCAATGGCAGCAAGATACAACAGTACCAATCAGGAAGACAATATGCGCTTTAATAAGTTGTGTACATACGTAGACGGGTCGCTACTAAGGCATACAGGGAAAATGTAAGCGTTAATACTTGAACAAAGAATATGATTAAGTGTAGAATGCCAACTGAACAATACTACATTTTGATTTCCGTATAGGAATGGTATGAAATGATTCCTCATTCACCTGAAGACAATTAAGTGAAAACATTATAGAATACGACAAGTAATCAAACAGTTGTTGATCAGGAGACCGTTTTTAACAAATTAGACAGAAAGAGACGATTTAAAATATTGTGGACTACGGGAAAACAAAAACAATTATGAAATAATATGAGATCCCTTTACCATTGGAATCCAAATGTAATGAGATATGATGTCATAATATATGCTTTTTAAGCAAGCATAGGAGTACCACAGAGATGATTGCTTTCACCACACCCTCACCAGAATTGAAATTGAACTCGAGATGCTTAGACCCCAACTCAACACGTAAACTACTCATTGCAGAAAGCAACAAACTAACGTGCTAAGATGAAGATATTTTGTAGATTATCATATCATAACTTGAATTAACGTCCTTATACTGGTCTAGAAGATTCTGCAGTGTCTGTATACAACCATTTACATTTATATTTCAAAGACGGAAACTAATGTGATCAATTAGCTAAACACCAGGTCGCTAAACATACTTGTACATAATATGCAATTTAGCCAGGCGCAAACGTACAAATACCTCGGGAGTTTTGTTACGGGAGATGGAAGATAGTAAGCCTGAAAACAAATGCTAGAATGATGTTGCTGTAATCACTAATTAAACACCCCAAACATCTGCTTGGCAAAAAATGAACAACCGATAAAAAAAACTATTTATCTTGACTTGATGCTTTCAATGCCAAACTTGGTCCTTATTACAAACACAGGAACTGACATGTACATAGTGTGAAATGAAATGTATTACTACTTTCACCAGGGGAGATAGCCAAGAAAAGATTAAATTCGAAATCAAGACAGAATATAATGCTTAGGTCACACCATGATAATGAAAGCTCATCGGCTGACACTGCACGCTTACAATACAAGAACATCTGACGACAGGGCGCTGGGAAAACCGCCTTACAGATGAGTAGGTCCATCATCATCATGAAGCATGTCCTTTGTAGAACGTCGCTCCCATCACAGTCTGTCTGAAAGACACTCGTTCTCTTGCCAAAACTCCAGCCTCCGTCACAGGCATACCCAGGCATTCCTGGATATCTTGGAGCCATCGTTTTCTTGGTCTACCCCTTCCTCTTTTGTCTAGCACCATACCTTCCATCACTGTTCTCTCAAGACCGTTGTGTCTCTTGATGTGACCAATGTATTTGCATTTCATAGCCAAAATGGAATTGATAAACCAGTTCTCCTCTATGCTCAACTCTTGCCGAATGTCTACATGTGTTTTTTTCTTTGTCCAGGGTATTTTGAGGATCTTTCTGTAACATTTTTACTCGAAGGATTCGATTCTTTGTCTAGAAGTTTTGGTAATCGTCCATGATTCACAGCCATAATCTGCCACAGGAAAAACACAGGCTCTCAAGACTTTTACTTTTATCATTGTGTTGGGGCTCTGCCATAATTTCTTCAGGCTGTTAAGTCTCTGCATTGCCATAGCTAGTCTTCTTCTGATTTCTTTCGAGCAGTCGCCATTTTTGTCAATTCTGGAGCCCAGATATTCAAAATGTGTGACCTGATCTATTTCCTCACCACCCACTGTAAATGTATGCTGACATTGTGTTTTGTCGGTGGTCATTATCTTTGTTTTATTTATGTTAATGAACAGGTTTTGATTTTTACTATGTCCATTAACGGCTGAAAGTAACTGCTCTAGCCCTTCTGCACTTCTTGATAGTATCACTGTGTCTTCTGCGTATCGTAACTCTCGAATCTCGTACCCCACAATCGTTAATGGGTCGCAACTTTCAATGTTCTCGTCTTCTCGAACATTTCTCATTATACATTTCGCATATATGTTGTACAGATAAAATGAGAGGATACATCCCTGTCGGAATCCCTTTAGTACTGCAAACCAATATGATGTTTGCCCAGATACTCGGACAGCGGCTTGTTTATCTTGGTATAATGTTTCAATGAGATGGACTATATGCAAAGGAAACCCCCATTTCCTTCATGATTCTCCACAGATTTTGATGTTTTACCGTGTCGAAGGCCTTGGTGTAATCAATGAAACAGGTGTACAGTTCTACATACACTCTCTATATTTTTCGTAGATATTCCTTAAATAGAATATGTGGTCCCTGGTCCCTCTGTTTTTCCTAAAACCTGCCTGGACTACGTGAATTTCAGATTCAAACCTTTTCTCTATCCTTCTTAATAGCATTCGCAAGAGTATCTTGCTAGCGTGGCTGATTAGCGCGATAGTTCGGTAGTTCGTGCACAGCTTCAGATTGCCTTTTTTGGGGAGAGGAATATAAATTGATTTCTTCCATGCTTCTGGCCACTCTGTACTGTGCCATATCTGTTTACACAGCTTGTGATAGACTCGAGCACTTGCCTCCCCTCCTGCTGGGATATCATCGCATCCTGAGAACTTTCCCTTTTTCAGGCTTGTAAATGCAGGTTACGTAACATAAATCGTACAACTGCACTGGCTTACAACGACCGACACTATACGGTGAGTCAACGGACGCTAACTTAAGTTCCACACGTCGCTTAACAGCGCCCGTGAACGGACCAATGCATAAATCGTATTCTGACTTTCGTAGCATCCTTCACTACAAGATTATAGTGTCCTTCACTACACGATTATAGTGTCCTTCTCTACAAGATTATAGTGTTCTTTTCCACAAGATTATAGTGTCCTTCACTACCCGACAATAGCGTGTTCCACTACAAAATTATAGCGTCCTTCACTACCAGATTATATCATCCTTCCCTACAAAATTAAAGTGTCTTTCACTACCAAATTAAAGTGTCCTTCACTACCAGATTATAGCGTTCTTCACTATCAGATTATAGCGTTCTTCACTACTAGATTATAGCGTTCTTCACTACCAGATTATATCATCCTTTTCTACAAAATTAAAGTGTCTTTCACTACCAAATTAAAGTATCCTTCATTACCAGATTATAGCGTTCTTCATTACCAGATTATAGCGTTCTTCACTACCAGATTAAATCGTCTTTCATCACTAAAAAGCCAGAAAAATACTGAACTCAATGATTTAAGAGCAGTGCTCTGTCAACTATGCCAGCAGCCCGCACCAGAAAGAGTAGTGGTACAGTGGGTTCCATCCCACTGCAACATCCAAGGCAACGAGGAGGCAGACAGACTGGCAAAAGAAGGTGCAAGACTACCACAACCAGATACTAGTGTGACATACGAAGAGTCTAAAAGGCTTATTAGAGCTAGATGCATGGCCAAATGGGAAACAGAACATACTGGCTACACAAAAAACGATGCCTATTACCAGGTGAACAGAAGAGAGCAGGTCGTGGTCTTCAGACTTCGCACTGGCCACAATAGACTGAGGTACCACCTATTCAATAAATTGAAGATAGGTGGCACTGACGGATACATGTGCGGTACTGGGAAAATGACCGCTGAACATTTGCTGCAAAACTGCCCGACATACGAGGATCAGAGAAAGCAGATGTGGCCATCACCAGCAACACTAGACAAGCTCTATGGCAGTGTCGACAGTCTCAGGATGACCGCTGCTTTTTTCGAAAAAATAATGGTTGACGTCTGACAGCGTAAGGAGAAAAAGAAGAAGAAGATTACAGTGTCCTTCACTACCAGATTATAGTGTCCTTCACTACCAGATTATAGTGTCCTTCACTACCAGATTTTAGAGTCCTTCACTACCAGAATAATGCGCCCTTTACTACCAAACAATAGGGTCCATCACTACCAAATTAAAGCGCACTTCACTACCAGATTAAATCGTCTTTCACTACCAGATTATAGCGTTCTTCACTACCAGATTATAGTGTCCTTCACTACCAGATTATAGCGTTCTTCACTACCAGATTAAATCGTCTTTCACTACCAGATTATAGCGTTCTTCACTACCAGATTAAATCGTCTTTCACTACCAGATTATAGCGTTCTTGACTACCAGATTATAGCGTTCTTCACTACTAGATTATAGTGTTCTTCACTACCAGATTTTAGCGTCCTTCCCTACCAGATTTTAGAATATTTCACTAACAGATTTTAGCGCATTTCACAACCAGATTAACGCTTACGTCACTACCAGATGATAGTTAGTTATTTAGATGACTGCATTTTTGACTCCTCGGTGTGAGACAGTTGTGACTTCATGTGTAGTCGTGGTTGTGTATGTTTATGTGTCTGAGTTCATGTGTAGTCGTGGTTGTGTATGTTTATGTGTCTGAGTTCATGTGTAGTCGTGGTTGTGTATGTTTATGTGTCTGAGTTCATGTGTAGTCGTGGTTGTGTATGTTTATGTGTCTGAGTTCATG
The DNA here is from genome assembly GCA_036924085.1 of Ariolimax columbianus. Classification (NCBI taxonomy): domain Eukaryota; kingdom Metazoa; phylum Mollusca; class Gastropoda; order Stylommatophora; family Arionidae; genus Ariolimax; species Ariolimax columbianus. Next base: position 108,176,678 of record JAVGWX010000006.1, read on the forward strand.
TGTAGTCGTGGTTGTGTATGTTTATGTGTCTGAGTTCATGTGTAGTCGTGGTTGTCTATGTGTATGTGTCTGAGTTCATGTGTAGTCGTGGTTGTGTATGTGTATGTGTCGGTGGGGTCATGAATGGGCGTGGCTGTGTATGTTTATGTGTCGGAGAGTTCATGTGTAGTCGTGGTTGTGTATGTTTATGTGTCGGTGAGTTCATGTGTAGGGGTGGTTGTGTATGTATGTGCGCGTACGTATAATGTGTCTATCACTTGGCGTGTCTGTGAGCGTGTGTGTGCGTGTATGTCCATGTTTGTCTATATGTGTGTATTTTGTTTGGTTGTTGTTGTTATTTTTATCCTACAGCTGCTGAGCAAATCCTGTTTTTGGCAGCCCAATGCCATTCTTATATGATAAATACAAGTCTTCTGCAGTTGTTTCACGGCTCCGTACAGTGTGTTGACAATTGTCGACAGTGATTGTAAGAATCTTTTCTTCATGTCCACAAGCACATTGCACTCAATGAATAGGTGTCGAACTGTTTCATCGGGATGAGATCAATGTTTGCATAAGGGCAGGTGCTGAGGATTTATGCTTTTCAAGTGGCTATTAACTCTGATCTGTCCTGTTCGGAACTTACAGACGAGACTTTGATCTCTTGTATGTAGTCTATTGATGCTATCATTACTTTTTGACATTTCGCTAAATACAATGCATCTGAGTGTATGTATGTGTGTGTGTGTGTGTTAGTGGGTATCTATATGTACGTGTGTGTCTGTGTGTGCCTCATTGTGTGTCCATGTGAACGTGTGTTTGTATATACCCGTGTGTAAATATGTGTGTGTGTGTGTGTGTGCGCGCGCGCGCTCGCCCGCGCGTGCGCTCGTGCAGACCACAAGTAGACAATATTGTTGTAGACCATGATTATATATTTTTCATTTGTGATATCTTGATTACAAAACTCGATCTTCATTGCTTTTCCATATCCACAACAGATTCAATAGTCCATTGAAGTTGATATCAGGTATTACAACCTCTCTTGTTGGCTGCCTCTATTGTCCGTATCCCTTGTGTATTGAATAATACGCATCCTAAAGAATGATTTAATCCAGTTAATTATCTTCGACATATGGTGTATTCATTTCAAGTTTTGATCAACGTTTTCTTTTCATTTTCTCATATTCAGTCGTATTTTCCATTTATATGTACATTGTTATGTGTTTTGTATTGAAACTTTTGTACACTTATTAATCAGTTTGTCTTTCTTCATACCGTAATCTCGTCCCTTGTGAAATATGGAATTGCCACTTTGTTTATCCTTTTTCCTGAATCCTTTACCAAAGTACCTAGTCATAGTTTCTGTAGCAATTTATTTTACATTATGAGGTTGCTTGTTCCATGCACAGCACTCCTCTGTAACTTTTTTTATTACGTGTTTTTTAGTTTAAAGTGACTCTATTCATTTTTTGACATGTACACTCTACAGAGCCAAAAAGATGCCTGTGTCATCCACAGTCACAGATAAAGTAAAAGCTATTTGAAGAGTATACAGAGTAGAAGAGATTCACAATCGAATGGAGTGCGATATTAGGACAAATGAGAAGAGATTGGACGAGATAGAAAAGAGGCAGATCAAAATAAAAGTGAAACAAGAGAAAATTGAGGAACTTTTTAAAGACGCTGCAGTTGGGTAGTCGAGGTGATAAAATAAAACCACGGTCAGTCAAGTATGGGTTGTCAGTCAAGTATGGGTTGTCAGTCAAGTATGGGTTGTCAGTCAAGTATGGGTTGTCAGTTAGGTATGGATTGTCAGTCAAGTATGGGTTGTCAGTCAAGTATGGGTTGTCAGTTAGGTGTGGGTTGTCAGTCAAGTATGGGTTGTCAGTCAAGTATGGGTTGTCAGTCAAGTATGGGTTGTCAGTCAAGTATGGGTTGTCAGTCAAGTATGGGTAGTCAGTCAAGTATGGGTTGTCAGTCAAGTATGGGTTGGAGAAGAAAACAGGAATTGGAAACAAGGGAGATTCTAGTGAGGAAACGGTACACAGGGAAGAGAGCTTTGCAGAGAAGTATGCAAAAATAGATGAGGCTTCAGTATCGATAGTAGGGAATTCAATGGTCAAGGAGGTTGGTAGACATTTCTCTAAGCAACACAAAATGTTTGAAAAAATGGATATTAGGGAAGCAAAAATAGAGGACATAGAGGGGATAATAAAGAGGATAGATGACAGAGCAATCAGTCATGTTGTGGTATTGGTAGGAACTAATAATGTAAAGAGAGATGGTACATAAATAATTATACAAAGATATAAGAGTCTTATGGGATCACTTTAGGAAAAAAGTTCAGAAAGATCACAATAATTGTTATTTTAGACAGAGCTGATGGCTCAGACTATTCAGATAGTTAGACAATTTTTTAATTCAACGTGTAGAAGCAGCCACCAGATGCAAAAACACACACTCGACTTAGTTCGAAAATATGATTGAAAACGTTACTTAACTTAACTTATCTTAACGTCTTTATACTGGTTTAGAAGACCCTGCAGAGTCTGTATACAATCAGTTACATTTACATCACCTTGCTCTAAAAGCTATGTGCATCCAGTCTATTACTGTTGGGTAACTGTTTGGCTCAAGTGACCATCAAATCATCCGTTGGAATCTTATAGCAGGGAGAGAAGTAAACATAAACACGCGAACATACGACTACTCTATGGCAGATGGAAGTTAAGAAGATAAAAGAAGCAGCGAGCCACATAATCTGGAAAGATATTGTGTGAGGAACAAATTTTGAACAAGAGTGGGAGAGTTTTAAAACAGTTCTAGCTAAAACAGAAATAGGTTCTATGTAGGGAGGTAAAGTGGATAACTAGATTTGTAGTTAAATGTAGAAGAGCAATAAATAAAGCATGGACAAAATATATAGAGACAGGTAAATCAACAGAAACATTAAAAAAATATTTCTACAAGCAGAAAATTGCTCTTTGAAATTAGAGACCAACTAGCAAAACCATAGTCTATATTATGTTCTCAATCACTTGCAAAAGGTATTGTTCCTTGGGATTGGAAAGATACAGGAGTGATCCCCTTATTCAACAATGGAAAATAATCAGATCCAGCAAATTATAGACCGGTGAGTTTAACGAGCAAAGTCGGTAAATTGTTAGTCATTAATCAAGGAAAATTGTGTAATGCATTCAGACAAGCTTAATCTAATAAGATATATTCAGCATGGGTTTACTAGAGGGAGATCGTGCTTAACAAATCTATTAGAATTCACGGAAGAGGTTACTAAAACGATAGATAAAGGGGAGCCAGTGGGTGTTATTTATCTAGATTTTGCAAAAACCTTTAATAGAGTACCACAATAAAGATTATTTAGAACGTCAAAATCACACGGAAAAGGTGTGGAACTTGCAAATAGATTGAAAGTTGGTTAACCAGTCGAAGGCAGAGAGTGGGCATAAATAAGAGGAGCTCTGAGTGGTGTGAAGTAAAAAGTGAAGTGCCACAGGGCTTAGTTTTGAGACCAAGCTTGTTCTCGATATATATAAATGATTTGGACATTGATATCGGATCCACGATTGCAAAACTTGCAGATGATACAAAACTATACAGTAGAGTCTCATCTAAAGCAGAAGTGGATATGTTGAGATCGCATTTTTTAGATAAAATGCGAGTATGGTAAGCCAGCTGGCAAATGGAGCTTAAGATAGATAAATGTACAGTCATTGGTAGATCCAATAAAGAACATAATTACAGAATGAGAGAGAGCAATATTAGAAAGGAAGAAAAGGAAAGGGACCTAGGGCTTATAATAGATCACACAGGTAAGGTGAGTGAGTAAGGCAAATCCAATGGTAGGTTGTTTTTGTTTTTTTTTTTTTTTTTTTTGCGTTCGCCTTATTTCTTTAATCCCCAAGGCGGTTTGCGTTGCACTGTGGTTTTTATTATGCGCCTGTCGCCCAGTGCATCCGACTTCAGCATGCATTTTAGTAAGGGTCTGCTTTCTCCTGCATTTTCTAAGGGTTTGCTTCCCCTGGGTAACGGCCGGTGCTGTGATGGGGATGGAACCCAGCACCTTCGTTTGTGAGCCGTGCCACGTAACCACTAGGCCAGGCCGTCCCCCACAGGTAGGTATGATTTTAAAAAGTTAAAATTAAAGTAGGTATGATAGAAAGAAATATTAAACATAGGAGCAATGAAGTGATAGTCAAACTGTATAAAGCATTAGTTAGACATAGATTGGAGTACTGTGTATAGGTGTGGAGTCCTTATCATAGAGAGGATATAGAAAAGCTGGAATGGATACAAAAAAAAGGCGAAAAAGCTGATAGTGGGATTCCAGAATGACTGTTAAGAGTAAAGACTTAGAAAAACCAGCCTACAGTGTCTAGATAATAAAAGAATTTGAGGTGACTTAATACAGGTTTATTAGATAATCAAAGGAACGGATAAATTAGACTATAACAAGTTCTTTAAAATACAACGACCTACAAGAACAAGAGGGCACGTCTACAAATTAACTACAGAAAGGTCCAAATTAGATATTAGGAAATATTTTTTTAGTCAGAGAATGTTGAATGCTTGGAATGCATTGCCACAGAAAGTAGTGGAGGTAGGGACAATAAAGAATAAATTGAATGCGCCAAGCTTTTAGAGCAAAGTAATGCAAATAAAACTGGTTGTATACAGACTCTTCAGTCTTCTAAACCAGTAAAAGAACGTTAAGTTAATTTAAGTCCCAATCTAACTAGGTCAGCGAGTTTGTGTCTTTGCCATGTTATACTGTTCATTCAATCATGAATGTCGTCCGACGGACTTCCAAGTTCGACAAAAGCCAGTGAATTTCTTCTTCTGCTGCTGCTGCATTTGTTCTGGAGAGAGGCTTGTTTTACGTTGTGCCGTAATTTACAGCGTGGTTGTCACATATGCGTCTTATATCCCGACACATCCGGTTCATCCCGACACACCTGGTTGATCACGGCACACCTGGTTCATAACAACACACCTAGTTCATCCCGACACATCTGGTTCATCAGGACATGCCTGGTTTATCCCGACGACACACCTGGTTCATCAGGACATATCTCGTTCATCCCGACACACCTGGTTCATTACAACACACCTAGTTCATCTCGACACACCTGGTTCTTCTCGACACACCTGGTTCATCCCGAAACACCTGGTTGATCACAAAACATTGTTGCGTCATCGGCCTCAACACACGTACCAAGTTAACGATGCCGCCGATGTGTCGTCAGCCTTTGTAATTATTCTCACATCTCAGAAAGTCAGTGCCTCTTACTCGTGTTGTTTTCTACCTAACCTATAAAAGTATGCCTCTGTGTCCATCACTATCTTCGATTGTTTTATTTCTTCTCAGAAATTCTAGAATTGTGCACTTCAGTCTGGCTTTCTCAGCCTTCGGTTGGCTAATGCCCATGTTAATAGCGAACAACACCAACCAATCTACTGTTAGATATCTCCAGATCAGTTCGTACATAGACCACCATGTAGCACGAATCAAGGTTGTCAGAGATTGCCTCCAACCAGACATTGTCGCTTTCTGGACATGATATATGTGTCATTCTCATTGTCTCAGTCCCCGAATCACAGTGGTAGATCGTTTGAGCCTTTGTCTCCTGTAGCAAAGGGCGTAAGTTTCATACCCGACCTGATAACGCTATCGTGTACGTCTACTTGACGCATTTAATGAAGGCAAGTCATCGAGGAAGAAAGCTGGTTACCCCGCCTCAGTGAAATAATACATTGACGTATCTAACACTTTCTCCCAAACCGCAGTGTCTCCTATAGTTTTCTTCATGATCCATTTTTTGTGGAAATATTAAATATGTGTTCCTTTAAAATTTCTTTGATTCTCGTATTTAACAAAGTACTATTTTGTGAACATTAAAATTGTTCTGATCGTACGGTGATATACTATTAGATTTGTTGTATATGTTCAAACATAGTATGTGTGTTGTAACTAAGATTATTATTGTCTGTTGTAACAGAGAAAACAGAGCTGGGACCGCGCGACAAGCTTGGTGGAGAAACAGAGCTGGGACAGCATGACAAGCTTGGTGGAGAAACAGAGCTGGGACAGCATGACAAGCTTGGTGGAGAAACAGAGCTGGGACAGAATGACAAGCTTGGTGGGGAAACGGAGCTGGGACAGCATGACAAGCTTGGTGGAGAAACAGAGCTGGGACAGCATGACAAGCTTGGTGGAGAAACGGAGCTGGGACAGCATGACAAGCTTGGTGGAGAAACAGAGCTGGGACAGAATGACAAGCTTGGTGGGGAAACGGAGCTGGGACAGCATGACAAGCTTGGTGGAGAAACGGAGCTGGGACAGCATGACAAGCTTGGGGGAGAAATAGAACTAGGACAGTATTACAAGCTTGACTGGGAAACAAATCTTCTTAAGAACTCAAAGAAGTTGTTGAAGAAATTGATCCTGAGCACCACGTGCCGTTGCACTTAATGGTGACGAAACTATTACAGTATAACTATTTGAACATTTAACACCTTGTGCTTGTAATTTCATGTTATTGTCAATCAATTAATCAATACAATTTATCTTACATACCAATGGAACACAGGTCTCCAACAAATACGCGCCAGGACCCATTCTCCTGAACCCGTTGTTGCACTTCTAATCACAGCTTTCCAAATATATTTATGTTAGACTCAAGACCATAGCGCCATGTGTATTGAGGATTTCCCTGACGCCTCTAACTCTCTGAAGCACATAAAGCCTTCGCCATGAACCAAGACTCTAAACCATATAAAAGAACGGACTAGACATTTAGACTAGAAGATTGTTAGTTTCGTGCAGGACATAATATCGTTTGACCTCCGTAGCCATATGTTGTGTAGCCAATACTTCAAAGAATAATGTTTGTGCTAACAAGTTATTGTTCGCACACTTAACTACTTCACTATTCTACTTCAAATCTTATGTTTGTCTCATTTATGCGATCCATGCTTCTTTCAATCAGTCAGATTCTATTTCCTAAATTTAAGGATTGTTTACAACATTGATCATGTGATTGCTTTCGTTCGATTAATCCTGCTCAGAATCAATGTTTATCTTCGATCACCTATTTACTTTATGAGTTTCTTAATAAGATATTCTACAAATAATTAAATATATCATGCTTTTGTTAGGGACCAAATTATTTTTGAAAAAGAACACTTTCTTGTTCTGTTTGAATCCATCTCAGTCTAGTCTAAGAGTTATGTGACAGAACGAAGAACATTTTCTTGTTCTGTTTGAATCCATCCCAGTCTAGTCTAAGAGTTATGTGACAGAACGAAGAACATTTTCTTGTTCTGTTTGTATCCATCCCAGCCTAGTCTAAGAGTTATGTGACAGAACGAAGAACATTTTCTTGTTCTGTTTGTATCCATCCCAGCCTAGTCTAAGAGTTATGTGACAGAACGAAGAACATTTTCTTGTTCAGTTTGTATCCATCCCAGCCTAGTCTAAGAGTTATGTGACAGAACGAAGAACATTTTCTTGTTCTGTTTGTATCCATCCCAGCCTAGTCTAAGAGTTATTTGACAGAACGAAGAACATTTTCTTGTTCTGTTTGTATCCATCCCAGCCTATTCTAAGAGTTATTTGACAGAACGAAGAACATTTTCTTGTTCTGTTTGTATCCATCCCAGCCTAGTCTAAGAGTTATGTGACAGAACGAAGAACACTTTCTTGTTCTGTTTGTATCCATCCCAGCCTAGTCTAAGAGGTATTGCATCCTGTGGGGCACTATTCCACCCTCAAAAAAACGCTCGGCAGGTGAGGAAAGTTGCTGCAAGTCGTCATCTAACGCCCTTTTCAGTTACTCATTGTAGGTATTCAACAAAAAGTCAGATACACACGAGGTAGCTTCAAAACGGTCCCGGAATTATTAGATTATATATACATAAGTTACAATAGAATTATACACACTACATTTCCTTTAAAGTAGTTCCCGTCGGCAACTACACATCTTTAACAACATGCATACAGCTGCTGGAAACATTCGTGGAATCCATTCATTGACACCTCTATCTCAGCTGTCTTGTCGCATTGGTGATAGCGTCCTCAGCAGCCTTGAATCACTGTCCCTTCAGTGCCGATCTCAGTCGAAAGAATAAGAAAAAAATCAGTCGGTGTCAGGTGAGGCGAATATGGAGGATGCTCCACAGCGATCACATTGTGCTTTGTGAGGTATTGCTTCACCAGTAGGGATCGATGTGCTGACGTATTGTCATGCAGCATAATCACGACGTTTATTCTTCATTTTTCTGGTCCTTTACTTCTGATTGCATCTCTTAGACGACGGAGGATATCAACGTACATTTCCTTGTTAACCGTTCGGTCTTCAAGAATGAAATCATGATAGACAATACCTTGGAAATAACAAAAAATGTCCAACATAACATGACTTCTCAAGAAAAACACAGAATTTGACATTTGTACGTTGTTCAATCAAGGACATTTTCAACTTCGAAGATGCAACGAGCACAACACACAAACAAAATTATGTAACTTCTATTCGAGAGTATATGTGAAGGTCACGTCTGTCATGTCATTTCGCCAAGGTCATTACCAAGTTATAAATTTAAATTCTCCATAATATCTGTCATTCAAACACGAGTCGACTAATCCGGGAACTTTTAGAAGCTACCTAGTAGAACTGTGGCATAGAACCATGAAGAAATCAGTAGAACAACCAAAGAGAAGAAACTGGCGATGGATAGGACACATTGTACGAAACACGACTGATTGCAGTACAAGACAGTCACTGTTCTTAAATCCACAGGGCAAGAGAATAAGGGCACATCTAAATACGCATGTAGAAACAAACATAAAAACAACGTGAAAGACATGTACAGAGCTTAGACAAACTGCGCTGGACAGGAAAACATGGCGATCATTTGTTGAGGACCATACGCTTCACGTGGAGTTCGTGGGTTTTGATTGATTAATTGATTGATTTATTGTAGTAGTTCTTTCAGTACTGCTTTGTTCTTAACACTATATTTAATAGGGATATGCACAAAATCCCTTAGGGCATATATTTCTGTTTAGTGGTCCTATTCCTTACTCTTGTCTTATTGGGTTTTGAGATCTACACAGAAAATTCATTTGAGCAGTCATATTTTAGGGGACTCACGTGGCAGATACATGTGAACATATCTACTCGCTGGGGTCACGATCGCTAGAACAGCACAAACAAATACATCTCGTAGATCTTGCTCAAATCTTTCACAACTAAAACAACACAGGTGTTTTTGGTCAATAGCTTGATAAGCACATAGAGAAGGATAGAAACAAATCTTCAGGCCAACAGCGACAACATAGGAACATGTGCAGGATTAACGTACTGGGAGCCACATTCAAGATGACGCCAGAGACACAACTCAGTTTCTTGGCTAAAGCTGTAAAAAAAAGGATTGGTTTTTATCTTGAAAGACGCATTAATTATGGCTTAACCCTGGGGCTTCACGAGTGGATGCAGGACCTCCTTACTGGGAAGGAAAGAACAAGCCCATCGTATCTTCATGCATGTCATAAAAGGCGATTAAAAGAATTATGCACTGGGCTAGGAACCTTATCGTATAGAATAAATTGCTGCAGAAACCACAACTGTAAAAACACACGATGTTATTTGACGTAGACTTCCTGGCCGAGGTCTACTGTAATGGTGACCAAATACTCCGGCTGGGGTGAACAAGGACCGGAATAACAAGCCCTGTACTGATATATGACCCCCTTTAATTTTATATAATTGAAAGTGGCGTAAACAAAAAACACGATTGTGAACAAAAGAAATGTAAACGTGAAGGCTCTGGTGTATTTTCCAAATAACAAGAGGTGCACATAAATAGATGTACAACGTAGTGGCTTTTATCTATTTCTCCTGCCTTACATACAAGAGAAATTCTGGGATACGTCACTGAAGCACCAACAATAGGAATCACTACATAATACAATAGATGACGTAAAATTACGCTAAATAGATTATTGTAGGTTTATATATACCTTTTCTTAAACCAACGTGTTACAGGAAAAAAACACTTAAAGACCGTGTGATGTACATTGGATCACGTGACTTTTGAGAAGGCTAACAACAGCGACTGCTCCAATGTACTTATCTATTGTATTTTCCTCATTGTTTGGCATTATACGGCTGAGATGTATGTGCATTTTCATTTCTCTGCGAAAAAAACCAACAATATACTGTCCTAGCTTTATACAACTGTGGTGAATGAGTAATGCGTCAAGGTACCGTGGCTAAAGTATGATTTCGTGTCATTATTTCCCCGACACCAACTGTATACTGATTAGTCCGAGTTTTTTTAGGCTCTAAGACCTGTGACAAAATGTTCAAGACAAATGGATCGTCACGTCCTGGACCTCTTTGACTCTACATCTGACTCCGGTCGTCATGGTGCAGCAAACAGCGGGCTAGTTATCCAGGCATGTTCAGTATAGTTCTAGCTCCTTCCAAACCAGAGATGCGCTAATGGAGCAGTTTAAACAAAAAATTAAGGTCTGATCTTCTAGAAATGTTGTGTTTAGGTTGGGAATACGCACGCTCAGTTGCCATGGCCCCTTGGGGTGGATGTTGTTCTCCCCTTCGCACGTCGGTCTCTGAGTATGAAGGAATATATAGACCAATAGGTTAACAACGCAGTGATCGCTCCCTCAAAGAAAGATCACTGTGTCTAGAGTGTGTCAACACTGACCTACATAGGTTAGCTTCTATTCTCAGCAAGACGTGGTCTGTCATTTTCATTAATAATGACAAAAGAACAATTCTGTTAACTTGAAGCACGACATATATTGATATCGAAACACACAAAAAATATGTAAATGGTCAATGTTTTTGACAAATATTTCTGCATGACTAGGTCTTCTAATAAACTCGCATATGCGGTTTTCATCTGATTATAGAAAATAACGTATTATCTATTACAAATCAGATTACAGGACTGAACTCTGCTGAATGGTTGAACTCGGATTAAATTTTGCAGAATTAGTAAACACATGTAGGTAATAGATTTTAAATTTGGAACTAACGCTTCTACCCCTGGGAAAAGGACAGCAGTAGCATGAATACGTATCTAATTTTTTAAAAAGAGAAAAAGCCAGACTTGAAGTTACTCTGAAAAATGAAGAAATAAAAAACGACACAATTTGTGAAAATCTATGCTGCACAGCAAGTATCAATGAAGAGTGCATACATAAATCAGATTTAAAATGGTCATAGCACTGGAGAGGTTACATAAAATGAAAAACGTATGGTAAAACTCAAGCAAAACAACAAAAACAAAAAAATTATGAGGATGTGCATCTTCCCTGTGGCAACATATGGAAGCGCAACATGGACAGTCACACAAACACTAAAGAAGAAAATTAAACCTTTTTTTTAAAAAAATACTACTGAAAGCTCTTAGAATGCAATGAAAACAAATAAAATGCAAATAAAAAAAACAGAAATGTAATAAAATAGTTTGGTATATATCAACAGTGAATGATTACCTCTAGTAAACTAAAATGCTTTGGCCACACCACCGCCACAATCGTACGGAAGAAAAAACTAAAACTGAAGGTATGGTACCTATTATAAAAGACATTGTCAGACTGGGAAGAAGATGGACACACGACATTAAAAGTGTTCTGACAATGACAGATTCAAGAGGCTTCGGCTAAACTTTGGCATTTCTTCTGCAAAACACTGATAAGAGCGGCGTTCCGCAAAAAGGATTATGATAAGAGCAGCGTTCCGCAAAAAGGATTATGATAAGAACAGCGTTCCGCAAAAAGGACTGTTATAAGAGCGGCGTTCCGCAGTGTATATACTACAATGTGATTCGATAGCTCCACATAATGGATTCAACAAGGAACCACTGACTCTGGATCAACAGAAAGTATCAATGCACTAGCAAATGAATTTAAACATCCACTCCAGCTTCTCTAGTGGTCATGGTTCTGACTGAGAGATTACTTGTTTAGTTGACAGTAGTCATTTGAGTTGGATAACGAATCTTTCACACATAATTGTGTGCTCGTGCCGATTTGTTGCCTAGGCAAAATTCAAAATTATGTTAAAAATCTACCTTATCCATTACAGGATGCTCGCCGGTGTACGGGGTTCGTGAATTTGTGCCCACATTCTTTAAATATATAGAAAGCAGAGCCCTTATGAATAAAACCGTGTGCAATGACGTTGATTCTTCTACTAAGCTAAGGTGTTGGAGTTGGTTAAATTATCGCTAACACGTATGTATTGTCCTCTTTTGTTCTACTGCTCTTGCTTTGTCGTGTCTCAGAGAGGAGGTATGCTTATACTTCTGGCTGCCGCTAAGTGGAAGTCTTGTGCTGTCGATATGTTGAATATGGTTTCGCTGTATGTTGATCCTCCCACTGTATCCTTGTCAGTTGACCAAACCACTTTATCTTGTGTGCATCAATGTAGTAGTTAACCGATGCATTCACCACCATATTCCTCAGCGTGCTGTTGCGAATGTTGTCGTGAATTGTCTTTCCTGCTACACTTCGTATACATCGTTTACATGTATGCTCTTTTCAAACCAGGTATGACAGGTTAAAGTAGTGAAGTTGGTTAGCTTATTACATATTTGTGCGCACACGTCAATGCAGGTTTAACACGTAAAGGTGGTGTATTTGGTTAGCTTATCTATTACATATTTGTGCGCACATCTCAATAAAGGTATAACGATTAAAATGGAAGAGTTGGTTAGATTATATATGACACATATGTGTGCCCGTGTTAATCCAGGTGTAATAGTTTAAGGTTGTGGAATAACATATATTGTAATGTAGGAAGAACGTTATAGACTTCCGTATGTTAGTTCTTCGGCGTTTAAAGTTGGATAAAAGGTTCGCTTCCCTGATGTCTTGTCTGCTCTAGTGGAGTCACCATTTACAGCTCATCCGCGCAATCATCAGTTTTTTCAGTCCTTGTAATTCTTTCAAATACTCTGGTGTCTCATTTCTTCTCCGTCTTGTCTTTACTGCTCGTCTCAGTTCCACTTATGATTTTGCTGTCACATCTTTGTAAACATGTGTAATGAAGGTATGTATTGGCTGCCCTCTACCTTTTGTCCATTTAATCTGCAAGAAAGTCTTGTACTGGACCAACGTTTATCAAATTGTAGCCTAGCGAATACAATATTCGCTTTCTATTATTGTCATATGCTTTCTTGTTTCGTACACTGTTCTCTAGCACCATTTTGTTCCATAATCTCTCTGTAAGTTGATCTTTTCCATCCTTCGATAGCACCAGATCACAAAAATACTTCCAGATACCTCTTTCTCTCTTATTTGTGGTCAATTTCATAGCTAGGTAATTCTAAGCGAGATGTTACTATGTCACGAACTCTAGTCTCTTTCTATGAGATACAATCGCTCTAACTGATCTACCAACCACGCACCTCAGCTTAGTATAAGTACAGATACTCAAAGCTTCGCGAAAAGGCAAACCCCCCAGATGACTACACGTGACTTGCAGCGGTCTCAAGCGTGTATACTTATTCGATCATGATTACATGAGCGATGTATACTTCGTGTCTTCTAATACATGTGCGTTTACCATTTGATGTTAACTGGATACCACTATATGCACGTCTAATTTCACTAACTTCACTATGAGCGGATGACCGAGATGTTGGAATATATGTGACTTGCTCATGAGACACGGGTTCGAATCTCTATAAGTCCTAGGTTATTCTATTGGATTTTTTTTAAAATTAACCTTTCATGTAAACTGCAATTTGATTTCCAAGGCAAGCCGTCTTAAATTCTAGGCCCTATAAATACCCAACGGCCTGCGAAAGTCTTTTCTTCTTCTGCTTCTATGTCGCTCACTCTCAATTACCGCATCTGCATTAATGGTGACCATACCGTTTATTCAGTATTTGGACTAGGAAGAGCCTTGATGTATCTCTGCTCGGCAGAACTAGGAAGGGCCATGATGTCTCTCTCCTCGTCTAGACTTAGAATGGCCATGATGTCACTCTGCTACAGTGGACTGGAAAGGGCCATGATGTCTCTCTACTCGTGTGGACTGGAAAGGGCCATTATTGCACTTTGCTCCGGTGGATTATGACGGGATATTATGTCACTCTGCTCTCGTGAACAGGGAATGGTTACGTTCTCTTATACCGCTCCTGTGGACTGGGAAGCGCCATGATATTCTCCATTTCTAATTTGTTGAACAGATTACTTTCGGCCAGTTCGCAATCTGAATATTGTAACTTGATCTCTTCGTGAAAAGGAGTAATTCGCTTTTACTTTTATCAGATTCTGGATGTTATCTGAGCTATCTTTCTTTAGAGTTTTTTTGTGTGATCGTCTTTATTACCTCAGTTTAGGTTTCATTTCTTCATTATAAAATTAAATGATATGTCTCCTCATCTCCACACATCTAAACGTGAACATAAATTCACATGATGTTCATTCTGTTGAAAGATTATCTGACATTCATGAGTCTGTCTGATAGAACGTCCGTTAATTTGTTAATATGGTTAATGAAACTTTGATATTTGCAAATTTTTCATTTGCCATTAAAATTACAATTTATTGTCAATTATTTGTTTTCGTGTAAAGGACTCACTCTCTATTTTTATAACTCGATTTGCTGATCAAACATGTCCATTATGGGGCTATATATTGAATATATATATATATATATATATAGAGAGAGAGAGAGAGAGAAAGAGAGAGATAGATATGTGTGTGTATGAATGAGGGGCGATTCAGTCAAACCGGCACTTTCTTTTGTAAAGAAATATTTTCTAGTGCAATTAAGACAAAATGTCAATAATTTGTTTAGGCACTTATCTGATCGTTGGAGTAATGCTTGAAAAGCTTCATCGTAAAGAAGATTTGTCAGTATGTCTGAACCAATCCAGAACAGCCTGTTTCACTTCGTCATTAATGATGAAATTCTGGTCGCTCAGGAATTCTTTTAGGGGTGAAACAGGTGGAAATTGATTGGGGCATTGCCTTTGTCGATAACTACGCCAGAGCGAACCACATCGAGGTCCCTGCAGATAGGCATACGGACATTAGTGAAGAGCAAAAGGGGCACGACAACATCAATATGGCACCAGAAGAGCATATGATGGCAAAACTAACAATGAGCGAAATGGAAGAGGCCATGAGAACATTAAAGAAAAGGAAATCTCCCGGAAAAGACGGGATAACAAACGAAATGCTGATGGGGCTGGGCCAAACAGCGAAGAGGAAACTGCTATCAGTCCTGAACCAAAGCTGGAAAAGGGGTATTGTACCCCAGACATGGAAAGACGCAGTACTTGTACCAGTACCAAAGAAAGGAAAAGGCAAAACAGATCCAAATGGATACAGGCCTTTCAGCCTTCTGAGCTGTGTCGGCAAACTGTTGGAACGTATGATAAACACCAGACTGATGTGGCATCTGGAAGAAAAACGGATACGAATTCCACAGCAAGCAGGCTTTAGACAGCACAGATCCACTGAGGACCAGGTCATCCTCATAGCCCAGGAAATAGAAGATGCCTACCAGGAGCAAAAGCATACAGTAGCGGTTTGGGTGGACCTGGAAAAGGCATTTGACAAAGTCTGGAAAGATGGAG
The DNA here is from genome assembly GCA_036924085.1 of Ariolimax columbianus. Classification (NCBI taxonomy): domain Eukaryota; kingdom Metazoa; phylum Mollusca; class Gastropoda; order Stylommatophora; family Arionidae; genus Ariolimax; species Ariolimax columbianus. Next base: position 108,192,302 of record JAVGWX010000006.1, read on the forward strand.
TCAAGCTAAGAAGAAGTGAACGTTAGTGGGCAAATGTACAAGTGGATCAACCATTACCTCAAAAACAGAACGGCCAGTGTACACGTACAAGGGCGGATGAGCAAAAAGGTGACACTTGAGCAGGGATTACCCCAAGGGGGAGTACTGTCACCCACACTCTTCCTGGTGTATATAAATGACATTACAGAGAATATACTAAGAAGAGTTATAGCTCAATGTTTGCAGACGATCTGGCTATGTGGACCTCTGAAAAGAATCTCACCATAGCAAGAAATCGGATGCAGCAGGCCCTAACATCGCAGGAAGAGTGGGCGAACTCATGGCTGGTTAAAATAAACCAGGAAAAGACCACACGTACAATATTCTCGCTATCAATCAAACCCCAAGAAGATGTACAAGTGGATCAACCACTACCTCAAACAAAGAACGGCCAGAGTCCAAGTACAAGGGCAGATGAGCAAAAAGGTGACACTCGAGCAGGGAGTACCCCAAGGGGGAGTATTGTCACCCACACTCTTCCTGGTATATATAAACGATATTACAGAAAATATACCAAGAAGAGTCCATAGCTCAATGTTTGCAGACGATCTGGCTATGTGGACCTCTGAAAAGAATCTCACCATAGCAAGAAATCGGATGCAGACGGCCCTAACATCGCTGGAAGAGTGGGCGAACTCATGGCTGGTCAAAATAAACGAGGAGAAAACCACGTGCACAATATTCTCGCTCTCATTAAAACCCCAAAGTACCAAATTAAGCCTAAATGGCAAAATCCTGCAGCCAAACGACAACCCAACCTATCTGGGAGTCACATTTGATCGGCGCATGACATGGAAAAGTCAGATTGAGAGAAACCGAATGAAAGCCAGAGAAAGAATGGCGATCATGAGGAAACTTGCTGGCACAAGCTGGGGAGCAGACGAAGGCATACTAAAGAAACTGTACACTGGAAGAGTGAGACCAGTTCTCGAGTATGGCATCGCGGCATGGACAACAGCAGCGAAGGCGAACTTCGATAAAGTTAACAAACTTCAAAACCAAGCCATGAGAATTATAACAGGTGGCATGAAGTCAACGCCAATTGTAGAACTTGAAAAGATTACAAAACTGCAATCCATGACCGATAGAAGAGACTGCAGAGCCCAGCTGCAGTCAGAGAAACTCCGAAGACTGACGGACCATCCAATGTACCAGAGACTAAACAATTTGGGAAACGGGAAACTAAAGCGGAGAAACTTTGCAGAAATAGCCAAAGCAAAGATGCACGAAGATCCCATAAACGCAATAACAACACCAAAACCCATCACTACTGTACGAAAACCTACCTGGAGGCAGGATATATTTCCAGAGGTGGTAGAAAATATACCAGGTATTGCAAACAAAAACTGCCAGACTGAAAAAGAAAGGAGAGACACTACCCTAAGCTTCATAACGAAAAGCTACCCAAGCATGGACTGGACCCATGCATACACCGACGGTTCTGTAACAAACACTACACAGAACGGAGGGGCAGGAGCATTCCTAAACCTACCAAATGGCAGAAAAATAACACTGTCATTCGCTACTGGTAAGTACACCAGTGAAGAGTGTGGGTGACAGTACTCCCCCTTGGGGTACTCCCTGCTCGAGTGTCACCTTTTTGCTCATCTGCCCTTGTACTTGGACTCTGGCCGTTCTTTGTTTGAGGTAGTGGTTGATCCACTTGTACATCTTCCCACAAACATCACTTCTTCTTAGCTTGACTCTAAGTCCATCCTTCCAGACTTTGTCAAATGCCTTTTCCAGATCCACCCAAACAGCTACTGTGTGTTTCTGTGCCTGGTAGGCATCTTCTATCTCCTGGGCTATGAGGATGACCTGGTCCTCAGTGGATCTGTGCTGTCTAAAGCCGGCTTGCTGTGGAATTAGTATTCGTTTTTCTTCCAGATGCCACATCAGTCTGGTGTTTATCATCCGTTCCATCAGCTTGCCGACACAGCTCAGTAGGCTTATGGGCCTGTATCCATTCGGATCTGTTTTGTCCTTTCCTGTTTTTGGTACTGGTACCAGTATTGCATCTTTCCATGCCTGGGGTACAATACCCCTTTTCCAGCTTTGGTTCAGGACTGATAGTAGTTTTTCCTTCGCTGTTTGGCCCAGCCCCATCAGCATTTCGTTTGTTATCCCGTCTTTTCCGGGAGATTTCCTTCTCTTTAGTGTTCTCATAGCCTCTTCCATTTCGCGCATTGTTAGTTTGGCCATCATGTGCTCTTCAGGAGCCGTATTTATGTTTTCGTGCCCCTTTAGCTCTTCGCTAATGTCTGTATGCTTATCTGCAGGGACCTCGATGTGGTTTGCTCTGGCATAGTGATCGACAAAGGCGTTTGCGGCTTTCTTACCTGTGATCAAGTTCTCGCCTTGCTTGATAGTAATTTGTTTATTTGACGGGGTTTCGTCGTTCATGGCTCTGACTAGCTTCCATAGCTTGTTCCCTTCTTTGTCCAGGTTTAAACTTTCCGTTTTATTTTTCCAACTTTCTCTTGCTGTTTGCTTGAGAGTGTGTTTGTACTTCGCCGCGGCGGCTTTGAGGGCGATGTTTGCCTCCACGGATTTTTCTCGTTCTGCCATGTTCCTAGCATTTGTTACCGCATCTTCCACTTTCTGTAACTCATCATTCCAGTAGGGCTTATAGTTTTTCCTAGCTCCTCTTGGGATGGTTTCAGTGGCGGCTTGCATTATTGCCTTGCTTAGGCTCTCTACCATGGGCTTCATTTTGGTGTTTCGTGTGTTGATGGTTTCACACAGCCCATCTGTCAGGATTGCAAATCTGTCCCAGTCGGCTCGTTTGTAATTCCAACGTGGGAGCGGTTTTGTTTCCTGTGGGCCTACTTCCATGTCAATGGTTAGCCTGATCGGCCTGTGGTCGCTACCTGCCAGTTGGTTTAGCACCTGGCGGTCTATTTTATAGTGTATGTCCTGTGTGGAGAAGGCCAAATCTGGAGTCGAGGTGGTATGCCATGTTCTTGAATAGAAGCTAGGGCTATCCTCCGGCCTATTGATTAGGGAGAGATTTGCATCTATCTCCCAATCTTCCACTTCGTCACCTCTGCTGTCTGTGTCAGAGTATCCCCATCTCTCCGAGTGGCTGTTGAAATCTCCAACCACTATGCAGTTGGAGTCTCTGACCTCCATACTCGAGAGCGATAGGTCTCTGTTTGGTGGTCCGTACAGATTGAAAATGCGGAGCTTCGTCTCTTGAGCCATTATGTCAACTCCTACAATTTCTGCTTGTCCGGTGTGATTGACAGGTACCGCGCTACTCGGTATGCTGTTTCTGGTCAGTATCAGGACCCCTCCTTTGTGGCCTTCTCTATCTAGACGAAAAGTCTGGTATCCTCTGATTGAGAATTTATGGTTTTTGTTGAGGTGCGTTTCCTGGATACATGCCACGTCAATCTTACCTTCATGCAGGTGATGTGTTAGGGAAAGTTTTTTGTTAATGACTCCTTCCGCATTCCACTGTAATATTCTGAGGGTCTTGAGGTTTTGGCCAATAGTCGTTTCCCCATAGCCATGTGCCTTGACTCCACGACACATGGGTGGGTGACCACCAGTAGTCAAGGGTGGGCCCCTTCGAGGCGTGGGGCCCGGCGCTATCGCTGCCTGGCGGGTCTCCTCAGGATGAGCGCCATACGTTTTTCGAATAGGTTGTGCTGCCATCATACTGTGATTTACGTTGCACTGTTTTGTTAGGCTTGCGGCCCCGTGCATCCGATTTCAACAGGCGTTTCTGTAGGGATGCCCTCCTTAGCCTTTGGCTGTCCCCAGCCTATCTGCAAGGCAGCAGTTGTTTACGATCAGAGTTTTCTCTCCTATGGAAGTTGTCTTACCAGACTATCGAGTCTTCACTACTCGTGTCTATAGGGTGCAATGATGGTATGTGATATATGAGATGGACTGGTTTACCCGGAAGAGAGGCAGTCCAGTGTGTCTGTATCCCAGGATCGTCACGTCCTGCCAGAAACGTAGCATTTGCATGTGAGTGGGGTATCTCTTTTTCCCTTTATTTTCTTGGCTTCTATGCAGGGATGGTACGCCTAGCATTCCCCGCCACCTGGGGTGTTGACACAGTGGGGCAGGTGTGCAATGTCCGCTGGTCTGCATCTCTTCTGCGTCCAGCATGATAGTTATGGCTGATAACGTACAGAGGTAGATATCGTAACCGGAGTGCATTTAGCCAGAGGACAAGCCTGGTAATGTCACAGAGATGTTGATCGCCTGGTGTGCGGACAACTCTCATGGTCAGTGGTTGAGTCTTGACAGTTCACAGTGTGGTGGCTGCTCTACTGTTTTCGACACCCCGACCAGGTTCTAAGTCTTTGGTTGGTGTTTTTCGCACCCCATCGCCGTATAGGGTGAGTATCAAGCAGTTTTCCGCCCGCTTTAATTTGCGGGCGGCAAGGACCTCTTACTGTGGCTCTACCTGATAGGGCTGGGGCGCAAGCCCCAGGTCCCGAGCATGTAGGAGCCTCCCATTGCAGTGGTGCTGAGATTTTGGGCGGGATTGCGGCTTTCAAGGGTTCGGCCGTAATCCCCCACATGGTAGCCTCGCGCCCTTGGCTTATCAGCCTGGTACGTGAACCAAAGTGTCTGCGGCTCCTCTCGATTTGAGCTGGTTTTCCGTAGCAACGCCCTGTCATTTGTAGGGTAAAACTGACCTGTCTTCAGATCTATTTCCAGCACCCGTTCACTATTTGGTCAGACGAATTTATTGAGGGCTTTTGTTTGTCAATGACCAGGTATTTGAAATCTGCGGAGTTAAACACGATTTCCGTAGCGTTCTTTCATTTGAGCTGACTTGTCGTCCGTGAGTCTAATACCAGCGTACGTTCATTATTAGACCCAAACGGCAGTGCTCTCAATTTCTCAATTGTTCTACAGTATTGGCGTGTTCAGTCAAATTAAGCCGCAGGTTCCACACCTGGTGGTGCCCTTCCGTCAATTCCCTTAGCGAGATAATCAAGTTTCTTAAAGGGTAGCCCCAAAGATTTTCGAGGGTCTAATTCCAGCACATGTTCTCTATTAGACCCCACTAAGGTGTACTTTTTTGATAGTCATTCTGCAGTATTGGCGTGGTAAGTTAACTTAGGTCTCAGGCTCCACTCCTGATAGTGCTCTTCCGTCAATTCCTTTATCAAACACTGGATGCAGACAAAACCGAGCCACAGGGGACATAACCCCAGATTTCTGGGGGTCTAAGTCCAGCACCAGTTCCATATTAGACTCCAGAAGAGTGGTCTCGGCATGTCAATCATTTCAGTGTTGGCCGTGTTGAGTCAAATTTAGCCGCAGGCTCCACTCCTGGTGGTGCCCTTCCGTCAATTCCTTTAAGTTTCAGCTTTGCAACCATACTTCCCCCGGAACCCAAACACTTTGGTTTCCCGGAAGCTGCCCGCAGAGTCATCGAAGCAACTCCTGCGGATCGCTAGTCGGCATCGTTTATGGTCAGAACTACGACGGTATCTGATCGTCTTCGCGCCTCTGACTTTCGTTCTTGATTAATGAAAACATTCTTGACAAATGCTTTCGCAGTAGCTCGTCTTGCGGCGATCCAAGAATTTCACCTCTAACGCCGCAATACGAATGCCCCCGTTTGTCCCTGTTAATCATTACCTCCAGTTCCGAAAACCAACAAAATAGAACCGAGGTCCTATTCCATTATTCCATGCACCATTATTCAGGCAGCCGAGGCCTGCTTTGAACACTCTAATTTTTTCAAAGTAAACGCGCCGGCCACCCAGGACGCTCAGCGAAGAGCACCCGTGGGAGAGAGCCGGCAGACGGTAGGGCAGGAGACAACGGGCAGTGAACCGGCGCGAGCCGGACCGCCCGCCTGCGCCTGAGATCCAACTACGAGCTTTTTAACTGCAACAACTTTAATATACGCTATTGGAGCTGGAATTACCGCGGCTGCTGGCACCAGACTTGCCCTCCAATAGATCCTCGTTAAAGGGTTTAAAGTGTACTCATTCCAATTACGGGGCCTCGAAAGAGTCCCGTATTGTTATTTTTCGTCACTACCTCCCCGTGCCGGGAGTGGGTAAGTTGCGCGCCTGCTGCCTTCCTTGGATGTGGTAGCCGTTTCTCATGCTCCCTCTCCGGAGGGAGTCAAAACGGCTTATCAAAGCCAGGTACATGACCAAATGGGAAACCGAACATACTGGTTACACCAAAAACGATGCCTATTACCAGTTGAACCGAAGAGAGCAGGTCGTTGTCTTCAGACTTCGCACTGGCCACAACAGACTGAGGTACCACCTATTCAACAAATTGAAGATAGGGTGTACCGACGAATGCCCGTGCGGTACTGGTAAAATGACCACTGAACATCTGCTGCAGAACTGCCCGACATACGGGGATCAGAGAGAGCAGATGTGGCCATTGCCAGTGGAACTGCAAGACAAGCTTTATGGTAGTGGCGAGAGTCTCAGGATGACCGCCGCTTTTTTCGAAAAAATAATGGTTACTGTCTGACTGTGTACGCAGAAGAAGAAGAAGAAACCCCAAAACACCAAAGTAAGTCTAAACGGCAAATACCTGCAGCCAAACGACAACCCAAACTATCTGGGAGTCACATTTGATCGGCGCATGACATGGAAAAGTCAGATCGAGAGAAACCGAATGAGAGCCAGAGAAAGAATGGCAATCATGAGGAAACTTGCTGGCACAAGCTGGGGAGCAGACGAAAGTATACTAAAGAAACTGTACACTGGAAGAGTGAGACCAGTTCTCGAGTATGGCATTGCGGCATGGACAACAGCAGCAAAGGCGAACTTCGATAAAGTTAGCAAATTCCAAAACCAAGCCATGAGAGTTATAACAGGAGGCATGAAGTCAACGCCAATTGTAGAACTTGAAAAGATTACAAAACTGCAATCCATGACCGACAGAAGAGACTGCAGAGCCCAGCTGCAATCAGAGAAACTCAGAAGACTGACTGACCATCCAATTCACCAGAGACTAAACAATTTCGGAAATGGGAAGCTAAAGCGAAGAAACTTTGCAGAAATAGCCAAAGCAAAGATGCACGAAGACCCTATGAACGCACTAACCACACCAAAGCCCATCCCTACTGTACGAAAACCTACCTGGAGGCAGCATATATTTCCAGAGGTGGTAGAAAATATACCAGGTATTGCAAACAAAAACTGCCAGTCTGAAAAAGAAAGAAGAGATACTACCCTGAGTTATATAACGGAAAACTACCAAAGTATGGGCTGGACCCATGCATACACCGACGGTTCCGTAACGAATAAAACACAGAAAGGAGGAGCAGGAGCATTTCTGAACCTACCAAATGGCAGAAAAATAACACTGTCATTCGCTACTGGAAAATACACAAGCAATTTCAGAGCGGAGGCAGAGGCACTGAGGGCGGCAGTGGAAGAAATGGTGACAGGTAAAAGGAATGAAAGCCACATAGTCCTGCTTACAGTTGCTCTGGCCGTTGTCACAGCACTAAAAAGCCAGAAAAATACTGAACTTAATAATTTAAGAGCAGTACTCTGTCAACTATGCCAGCAGGCCGCACCAAGAAGGGTAGTGGTGCAGTGGGTTCCATCTCACTGCAACATCTAAGGCAACGAGGAGACAGACAGACTGGCAAAAGAAGGTGCAAAACTACCACAACCAGATACTAGCATGACATATGAAGAGTCAAAATGGCTTATACGAGCTGGATACATTACCAAATGGGAAACCGAACACACTGGCTACACCAAAAACGATGCCTATTACCAGTTGAACAGAATAGAGCATGTCGTGCTCTTCAGACTTCGCACTGGCCACAATAGACTCAGGTACCACCTACTCAACAAATTAAAGATAGGTGGCACCGACGAATGCCAGTGTGGTACCGGTAAAATGACCGCTGAGCATTTGCTGCAAAATTGCCCGACATACGAGGTTCAGAGAGAGCAGATGTGGCCATCACCAGTGGCAACGGTAGACAATCTCTATGGCAGTGTCGACAGCCTCAGGATGACGGCTGCTTTTTTCGAAAAAATAATGATTACTGTCTGACTGCGTACGAAGAAGAAGAAGAAGAAGAAGAAGAAGAAGAAGAAGAAGATTGTGGCGTTGTCTGGGCTGTAGGGTGGGTGTGGCAATACTTCACAGCCGAGTTGCTGCAGATGACACATAGTGAAGTGAGCCTTATGATATATAGGCTTGAACTCTTCTCTGCCGGTCAAAAGTAGAAAGTTTTTTTGTCACCCAGCGTGCACTATCCTTCCCAAAATGCAAATATTAATGAATAATAGTGTTTACCGCACCTGGAGAAAGGCTTGCCTCTTGTGCAATTTCGCGACAAGTTATGAGTCGATTTTCCAGGAAAAGAGGTTCCCCAATCTGGAAATTCACAGGAATGACACTGGTGGATTGAGAGCCACCACGGCTTCATAACAACACGCTATTCTATGCAAGCACGTATAGTGTTATCCGCTATTTTGATATATGTCACATGACTGGTCCATGCCAAGTAAGCCACCTAGCAGTAATTGGATTATAGGATAATATATTTAACATAGGAGCAAGGAAGTGATAGTCAAACTGTATAAAGCTTTAGTTAGACCTAGATTGGAGTACTGTGTACAAGTGTAGAGTCCTTATCACAGAGGGGACATAAACATGCTGGAAAGAATTTTAAAAAGAGCGACAAAGCTGATAGTGGGATTCCTAAATTACAGTTATGTGGAAAGACTTAGAAAAACCGGCCTACAGTGTCTAGAAGAGAGAAGAATTCGTGGTGACTTAATACAGGTTTATAAGATGATCAGAGGAATGGATAAATTAGACTATAACAAGTTGTTTTTTTTTAAATATAGCCACACACAATAACAAGAGGGCATAGCTACAAGTTGACTAAATGGAGGTCCAGATTAGATATTAGGAAATATTTTTTTAGTCAGAGAGTGGTGAATGCTTGGAATGCATTACCAGGGGAGGTAGTGGAGGCAAGGGCAGTTAATGCATTTAAGAATAAACTGGATGCGCATAGCTTTTAGAGCAAGGTGATGTAAATGAAACTGGTTGTATACAGACTGTGCATGGTCTACTAAACCAGTATAAAGACGTTAAGTTAAGTTACGTTAAGTTAAGGACACAAATGCCCCTAACTATTGATATTAGTTCATGCACGATATAACTCATTCAGGTAGAACTAGAACAAAAAGACCTGGTTTTATCGTCCTTCGTAATTATATATATATATATATATATATATATATATATATATATATATATATATATATATATATATATATATATATATACATACATACATACTTGTATGACCCTGACTAACATATATGATCAATATATTTTGCCTGACCCTCACTAACATATCTGATCAATATATTTTTCCTGATCCTGACTAACATACATAACTGATCAATATATTTTGCCTGACCGGAACTTAGCCTTCCTCTCCAAGTATTCCATTCGATTTCTCCTGACTCCTCTAGAAGTCTCACATTCAGGAGTTAGGTAGACGACTCGTGTTCACAGCCAGGTAACATTAACTAGCTTAAGTAATCTCATATGTTTTATCAGTGCCTGCCTTGATAGTACGATTTAGTACACGATCGCTTAAAGGCGTAAATTGATTCCCGATGAGCATCGTTAGACACCGTTAATTTAGCAAGATGTTGTTTGGAAGATTTATTCTTTCAACATGTGTCCATCAAAATGTTTATTTTTCTCTACATCTGGTTCCGGATGCCCTTTAATTGTTGGAGAATAGTTGAACATTCTTATTCAATACCTTTCTCAAAAGGTGCATGAAGAGGATTGTGCATGGGGAATTTGTATCTCATCATGTAAAATAAATAGTTACAAAAACAATCAATTCAATTCTACACTAAATACTTTGGTGTAGTATTATTGCACATCGTCATCAATAATATTGTCCATGTGCCACATCAAATGCGAATGGGAGATAACAAGAATAGCCAATAATCAGTTTTTCCTTTCAGTCAGAGAAAAACAATTGGCTTGACTTAGTTTGTGAAGAGAGGTGAAGAGTTATTCTCTCTTTCTTATGGCTTATAGTTTCTGCACATAACTGGGCGAATGTCAAACGCTCAATTGGTGTCACTGACAAGATGGCCTTCAAGCTATATTGTCATTACATACACGAGGTGTATGTCTTGAACATGACGTTATGGCGTTGTGTCCGAGTTTACAGCGAGGCTTCAAAATCTGTCCTTGTCATCTGGCACATCTGTATTTAAATTGCAAACCTTTTATTATTGCACTTACATTGGCCCTTATTTATGAACGCAATTTAACCAACATAGGAGCACTTATCCAATCACTATATTAGTGCACCCAATCTTGCAGCAAAGAAGTCGTTGGTCCATTGTCTCAGGGACATTTGCAATTTACTTTTAAACTCTTTGTAATTCCCGGAGCGCCTCTCGCCAAGGTGGGGTCATGCAATATGCTGAGGTCAAACCATGCGAACACCCTTTTGTAGTTTCTACACTGCCTATCATTACTAGACGGTCAGCTCAAATCATCATCACACGCGCTGCACAGAACCACCTGCAGAGATCTGAATAGGTCAACCAACTCGGGCTTCACCAGCAATTGTAGAGCGCCATCTACATATATCAGTCCAGTTATGGATGCACTTCTCACAGTAAATAGGAAGCATTTCTTTATGGATATCCTTTAACAGGACGCATTTGTTTATGGACATCCTTTTAACAGGAAGCATTTCTTTATGGATATCCTTTAACAGGAAGCATTTCTTTATGGATATCCTTTAATAGGAAGCATTTCCTTATGGATATCCTTTAACAGGAAGCATTTCTTTATGGATATCCTTAAACATGAAGCATTTCTTTATGGATATCCTTTAACAGGAAGCATTTCTTTATGGATATCCTTTAACAGGAAGCATTTCTTTATGGATATCCTTTAACAGGAAGCATTTCTTTATGGATATCCTTTAACAGGAAGCATTGCTTTATGGATATCCTTTAGCAGGAAGCATTTCTTTATGGATATCCTTTAACAGGAAGCATTTCTTTATGGATATCCTTTAACAGGAAGCATTTCTTTATGGATATCCTTTAACAGGAAGCATTTCTTTATGGATATCCTTTAACAGGAAGCATTGCTTTATGGATATCCTTTAGCAGGAAGCATTTCTTTATGGATATCCTTTAACAGGAAGCATTGCTTTATGGATATCCTTTAGCAGGAAGCATTTCTTTATGGATATCCTTTAACAGGAAGCATTTCTTTATGGATATCCTTTAACAGGAAGCATTGCTTTATGGATATCCTTTAGCAGGAAGCATTTCTTTATGGATATCCTTTAACAGGAAGCATTTCTTTATGGATATCCTTTAACAGGAAGCATTTCTTTATGGATATCCTTTAACAGGAAGCATTTCTTTATGGATATCCTTTAACAGGAAGCATTGCTTTATGGATATCCTTTAGCAGGAAGCATTTCTTTATGGATATCCTTTAACAGGAAGCATTTCTTTATGGATATCCTTTAACAGGAAGCATTTCTTTATGGATATCCTTTAACAGGAAGCATTTCTTTATTGATATCCTTTAACAGGAAGCATTGCTTTATGGATATCCTTTAGCAGGAAGCATTTCTTTATGGATATCCTTTAACAGGAAGCATTGCTTTATGGATATCCTTTAGCAGGAAGCATTTCTTTATGGATATCCTTTAACAGGAAGCATTTCTTTATGGATATCCTTTAACAGGAAGCATTGCTTTATGGATATCCTTTAGCAGGAAGCATTTCTTTATGGATATCCTTTAACAGGAAGCATTTCTTTATGGATATCCTTTAACAGGAAGCATTTCTTTATGGATATCCTTTAACAGGAAGCATTGCTTTATGGATATCCTTTAGCAGGAAGCATTCTTTATGGATATCCTTTAACAGGAAGCATTTCTTTATGGATATCCTTTAACAGGAAGCATTGCTTTATGGATATCCTTTAGCAGGAAGCATTTCTTTATGGATATCCTTTAACAGGAAGCATTTCTTTATGGATATCCTTTAACAGGAAGCATTGCTTTATGGATATCCTTTAGCAGGAAGCATTTCTTTATGGATATCCTTTAACAGGAAGCATTTTTTTATGAATATCCTTTGCAGAAAGTATAAAGTATATCGTCCCTCCCCCCCCCCCCCCCCTTCCACTCCCTGCGCCCCCCAACAAAACACAAAAAGACCTCGCACAACAGCACACTGTTCTTTTATGGTGCACTCGGTGAACACAGACGCCATTTTGTATTAAAGTAATCATCTATGTGAATGATCATGCACCGCAATACTAGGTTTATAAAACACCAGTTATAATTACCAGCTATCTCACATAATTGTGTGACCCACTTACTGACCAACCCCCGTAATTATGTTACACGTATATTACTAACATATAATTTGTATTTCATTTCATGAAATTAACGGTGTTGTTACTGTAAATGTTTAGGTAAATTGTTGTTTTATTTGAAAGGGAGTCATCCAACTTGTTTTCTTTTTTCTATTTCAAACCTTATCTTGTTTCCTGTTTCAGTAATAGTTTTTTGAAATAGATTTGGACAAGAAAGCAACGATTTAATCATACAATAAGGTACTGTTTGTTTCTTCTTACGTTCCTTCAAGAAACAGTGCAACACAAGTTGTAGCGAAGATGCTGGTGTTGGAGAGGGTACACATTTAAAAAACACAGTGATGGCACTACAAGGCAGTCTCTGTACTAGAGTCACTCGAATTAGAGATATAAAGGGGTTACTCAAGACAAACATAATAGGGATGAGGAAGACGAAGATAGAGTTGAAACAGATGCACATGACAGAAATACTTAACATGTACGCTTTCAAGACCTGCGCTCTGCAAGCAGCTGAGATACTGCCGCATTTGATTGGTAATAGTTCATGGAGCATGTGGTCATCAACGCTCTTAATATAGAATTGTAGTGTCGGACTATTATCGCAATCAGTGCGAAGCAAAAGAATGCTCCATACAGCAGTGATTCATAAACAGTCCTGTCTGACGAATCGGCAGGGATCTATCCAATTCAGACCCGTCAGGTGACCATTTTTTGACTATTGTTCATTAAATTCTTATATAATCATTTATTACAATCTCGCTGGATTCCCAATTTGAAGTTGAAAATTGTATATACCGCATGAGTTTCTTCATCCGTATCATATAAAAATTATGGCGCATGTGATGTCTTGAATTGAGAGACTATTTTAATTGTTAGATCGTTAGAAGCAAAGACTAAAGTGATCAAACATCTATGGGGAGCATCGATCTGCACGACAATGAGCATACAACAAGCTCCAATATTCCGTTTTGAATAGTTTTTGTACTTGTTATAGGTTGTCATGTCTGGTAAAGCATGCTGATCAGGGCCTGCACCTTAAGTCCCTGCTCGTCTTACTGAAAACAGGCTGTGTCACGCAGTCTTCGGCAAAGTAATGGGGATGGACAATATGGTCTCCATAGCGGAGAACTTACTGAAGAGCCAAGCGTTGCACTACAGATCAAATAAACATTGCCAACAGATGACTCAACAGCACGAGTAGCTTCAAACATTAACAACATACGTTGTGTATCTTTCGTCGTGCTTACTTAGTGTTGTTTGTTTCTCTTGCCCCTACTCAATGAAAGCTCGCACACTGCCCATTATTTGCTCCTACATTAAATTAGTTGCGAATTACATATTATTTTATGTCCAACCATGTATATCATGATAGCAAATATATTGTGTTCTGTTTAATGTAACAAATGTCTAGTTGTAGGTATCACTACAACCAAACCTAAACCAATCTTCACCAACTGCATAATAAATTCGCATTTTCTCTTCTTTGTAAGTCTATTTAATCTATTTATTTTCATACGTAAGATTGTTTTCAATTGTTTAATATTATTTGTTAAAGGCATTGTGAGAAAATCTTAAGAATGATATGCTGTAGTCTGAAAATGTAATTTATCAAGACGGATTCATACGGAATAAGCAAAAACTGAAAACAATTGATTAGGAAGGGTAAATAATTATGACATTGTAAGAATACATTTGTGAGCGGAACTCAAAGAAGTATCAACTTAGAAACCTAACTCAAAGAGGTACGAAATGAAGCTTCTATCTAAAAAATAAGTGTAACTAACGCCCCTAATTCAAATAAGTACGATCTGAGACACCTATCTCAAAAAAGTACGAATTTAAGCACCTAACTTAAAAAAGTGCGACTTATCTCACAATAACGAATCTGTGAGAATGATATGTTTCTTCTTCGTGTGATATGCCAATGGGTGAAGACGATCATGTCTATCCACACCATCCTATTTCTAGTCTTCTTTTTAAATGTATGACTTACTTTCTTCAAAACAAGTGAATGAGTTTACTTAATGCTTGCGTTAGAGTAAACGAACTATAGCTGCCCATGACTCAATTTCGCATCCAAGTAGAAGTCCTGGAAACAGGCTGCATCCGTGCAACCTAGAAAAGATAAAATTGATTGAAGAGGTCAAGGGAACCAGGTTCAAAACATATGCCATGCTGAACCCACATGTTTCTGGCCGATGGATGTCTTGCTGTAAACTTACAACACAAAGAAACAGACATTCCATTAAGCATGGCCGAAAAAGAAGAAGAAAAATATGCAGAAGAAAAAGAAGTAGGCGAAGAAGAAAAAGAAGAAGAAGAGACCGAATAAACAAAAGAAGTGGAGAAGAAGAAAAAGAAGAAGAAGAAGAAGAAGAAGAAGAAGAAGAAGAAAAGAAGATGAAGAGACAAAATTAACAGAAGAAGTAGAAGAAGAAGAAGAAAAAGAAGATTAAGAGACCGAATAAACAAAAAGAAGTGGAGAAGCAGAAGAAGAAGAAGAAGAAGAAGAAGAAGAAGAAGAAGAAGAAGAAGAAAAGAAGATGAAGAGACAGAATAAACAAGAAGTAGAATAAGAAGAAGAAGAAGAAGAAGAAGAAGAAGAAGAAGAAGAAGAAGAAGAAGAAGAAGAAGAAGAATAAGAAGAAGAAGAAGAAGAAGAAGAAGAAGTTGAAGAGACAGAATAAACAGAAGAAACAGGAGAAGAAGAAGGATAAAATGAAAACGAAAGAAGAAGAAGTAGAAGAAGAGTATGCAGAAGAAGCATAAGAAGAAGAACATTAAGAAGAAGAAGAAGAAGAAGAAGAAGAATAGAGGAAAAGAAAAAGATTAAGGAGAAGAAGACAAAGAAAAGAAATAACTCCACTAAAATTGTTGTAGAAAGATGTCTGTTTTTCCAGCATTGTTTCCGGTCGCCAGAATTATGCTAGAAGTCTTTCTATTTCAATGACAGCCTGGAAACAATTACTGCTTTTCTGAGATGACTTTCGTGATTGATACGAGAATGATGTCACTTGAATGAAGTATACACAGTTACATGGACACTTTAACTACAACACTAGAAACAAGCGATCACTAACATAATTGAAGATTTCTACCAATATATTTTAATGGTTTGAACTTAAAATCAAATATTAGATCAGAATAGACGAACTCACAAAGAAGGAGAGAAAGATCATTGGTCAAAGAGCCAGACGAAGTATAAAATAAGAAGTTCGTTAGGTAAGGTTTTACGTCATCTTGTGAAAATGATAATATTTCGACGAGTTACTGGGCCAATATTATTTTTAGAATTGAGCTTAGCATTCACGGAAGTTGACGTTATTTGCAGTGTTGACAGGGTCACTTGGTTAAGGTGGCATTTACAGGCAACGTTTTATATTCAAAATTGTCAGGATATTTGGTTAAAATTGTTGTCTGTAACCAAGGTGACACATAAGCGTGTTTACATTATTTCTCAAAATAATCTTTGTTGAATGGATAAGACAGGGCTTACGGCAATTTTCAACCCAATAATATTCCTGTTGGCTATTTGCACTTTATATTTTGTTCGTCCATCTTCATCGCATGGAAAGAGTTTTAATCTGCTCAGGAAATTGAAGGGGCAAAATTGTGACGGAGAGATATTGAAATGTTCGTGACTGAAAAGAAAAACAACATAGCGTTGGGCTCTCTAAAATAACAAGGGCGTTTCTTTTTAAATTAACATAAGATAATTGGAAACATTTTCGGAAGGTAACTTTTTAAATCTCTTTATTAACAAACCCAAAAAAATGTAATTCCTATAGTGTGAGAATGCTCTGAACTCGTAGGTGGAAATTTTATAATGAACATCCGTCTTTCGACCAGTGTGTCTCCTATTCGCTTTCTTTTACATAAGCCGCTCGGAACTGAGTTTGTCTTGAGTACATACCACATCTTGCGATGCATATGAAATCTGTTGGCAGGAAGAAGTGAATAGATGTTTCCTATATAATAATAGCCATAGTTCAAGAAAAGTGCATATTATACACACAAGCAATATAATAAATAGTACAAAATGTAATAATGCCATCTTCAATTGAAAGTTTCAGATGGATCCTGATAGAGATGGATGTGACAAGAGGGATACTCAAAAAGATGGATGTGACAAGAGGGATCATGATAACGATGGATGTGATCAGAGGGGTCATGATAAAGATGGATGTGACAAGAGGGATCATGATAAAGATGGATGTGATCAGAGGGGTCATGATAAAGATGGATGTGATCAGAGGGGTCATGATAAAGATAGATGTGATCAGAGGGGTCATGATAAAGATGGATGTGATCAGAGGGGTCATGATAAAGATGGATGTGATCAGAGGGGTCATGATAAAGATGGATGTGATCAGAGGGGTCATGATAAAGATGGATGTGATCAGAGGGGTCATGATAAAGATGGATGTGATCAGAGGGGTCATGATAAAGATGGATGTGATCAGAGGGGTCATGATAAAGAGGGATGTGATCAGAGGGGTCATGATAAATATAGATATGACAAGAGGGGTCCTAAACAAAGTATTCGATTGATGAGATCTTGTAATAATTGTTACTACACGAGGGATCGTAAGAGAAATGTTGTGGCAAGAGATAACTCGGAAAATAGTTGAGAGAAGCCGAATCCTGAAAACATAGTTGCTATCAGAAAAATCCTTAAAAATAGCGGCGAGATAAGGGACCCCAAAACAATAGTTGGGAGATAATGGACCCCAAAACAATAGTTGCGAGATAAGAGACCCCAAAACAATAGTTGGGAGATAATGGACCCCAAAACAATAGTTGCGAGATAATGGACCCCAAAACAATAGTTGCGAGATAAGGGACCCCAAAACAATAGTTGGGAGATAATGGACCCCAAAACAATAGTTGCGAGATAATGGACCCCAAAACAATAGTTGCGAGATAAGGGACCCCAAAACAATAGTTGGGAGATAAGGGACCCCAAAACAATAGTTGGGAGATAAGGGACCCCAAAACAATAGTTGGGAGATAAGGGACCCCAAAACAATAGTTGGGAGATAAGGGACCCCAAAACAATAGTTGCGAGGTAAGGGATCCACGAAAGATAGCTTCGATAAGACGAATCATGAAACTTCAGCTGGGACAGGAGAGGGTCTGAAATAATCATTACGCAAGAAGGATATTGAAACAATAGTTTTGACAGGAGGACTCCTGAAGATAATTGTTACCTCATTAGTCATCGATTAGGACCAAGAAGAAGCCAAAAAGAAGAGAAACATTCACTGAGAGATAATAGGGACTCATAGACTGGACAAGGAAACCACTAGTTACATTGGTAGAAGGTGCTGAAATATAATCCACAGAAACATGCAGAAATATATGTGTGTGCACGCGCGCACACACACACATATACACAAATACACACCCGTAAGGCTGAGAAATATATGACATATAAGAATTTATTTTTTTAATCTCTCGACTGAAAAGTATCTTATTTTTTTTAATTCTTTTATTGCGTTCACCTTATTTCTTTAATCCCCAAGGCGGTGTTCGTTGCACTGTGGTTTTTATTTTGCGCCTGTAGGCCCCGTGCATCAGACTTCAGCATGCATTTTATGTAAGGGTCTGCTTCCTCCTGCATTTTCTAAGGGTTTGCTTCCCCAGGGTAACGGCTGGTGCTGTGATGGGGATCGAAATCAGCACCTTCTGGTTGTGAGCCGTGTCACTTTAACCACTAGGCCACGCCGTCCCTTCTACCTTATTATTACAAACTGTTTTGATAATTGGGAGAAGCATATCCATTTCTGAATTCGAAGTCTCTAATGTAGTATTTTCGCGCATTGAATTATACGTCTAGCATACAACTGTAATCTGTCTGCTTCAATATGGCGTCCGCTGAAGAAGAATCAGACGAAAGACAACTATCACTGTCTGGATGGAGCTGAGCAAGTGATCATAAACCGCATTCAAACGGAACGTAACAGATTAATTGCCTACTTACATTGGTTCATATTTGCTCCACCACACATGTGTTTGTGCTGACTGGCAGCACAGACAGAATATAGCCTGCAAGACTGTTACATGCTTAACTAATTTTCTACTGAGCACTAGCTACGGATACGAATCTGCTCACACAGCAGATTGAAAGCTTTGAAGATCACTCCATTACAGCAATCTTTATCCTGAGAACTGGTCTTCACATTTAGACGTAACAACAAAAAGACGCGATGAACGAGCAGAAGAAGACCGAAGAAGAGAAAACAACAATGACATCTCTCCAACAGGACAAAATGATGGTACGGCACGAATGCTAACGCAGTTTCCAAACAAAGGATGAATTTTATGGTGGGCTGACATGTCTTCTGCAAAACAGACCAAACTGGCACTGTTGCATGTCGTAAAGGTACTTGCCGAACACGCACGCGCTTACCGATGACAGTATCAATCCTGTCAATGATAGACACCAGCAAACACATCTTTCCTAACGTCAAATTGCTCGTATGATAGGCGTTCGCTCAAAGATACTTTTGTATAACCAGCAAAAATTAACTTAAAGTGAAATGTTTTCAGAAACATCGGGCGAAATAGTTGATTGACGGTAAGAGAGAGCCCGAGTTTTCTAGATGCCAAGATCGCCTGTGTCGCTGCTCAGAGAACAAAGAACAGTTAATATTTCTCTCGGATCAAATAAAAATTATTTCTGTTGGTCTACCATCCACCATACCAATTGAGTGAATGCACTGAATATCTGCTAATCGTCTGCTCTGACTGTAGGTGCCCATTTACGATTTGCTGATGACATTGTGCTCATCAGTCATAGATTTCAGGATGCCCAACAGTCCTTGAACTACCGAAATTGGGTCAGCAGAGCTACATATATGAAATTTTAAAAAGTAAAACACAATGTCCCAGGAACTTTTACTGCTCAAAGCAGCACACCAAGCTAAGAGACGAAACCAGCAAGGATAAGAACTCCTATTTCTACCAAGCCAAAGAGATAAATGTCAACAACAAAATCCAATACGAAATGTCTGAACGACAACAAGCAGATTGGTATTACTTTTACTACATTAAACCAATACTTGAAGAGATGAAAGACACCACGGTAAGAGCACACACTTTCTATTCCATGGCAATTCCAGCAATGACTTACGGATGCGAAGTGTGGACCTTGCACAAAATAGAAGCTCAGAGTCACTGACAGAGCAATGGAACGGCGCGTACTTCAAAACATCGATTCGGGTGAAGATCCGGAACGATGAAATTTTTAAACATATGGCACGGTACGCTTGCCTGACAAGAGATGGACACGTGATACGGTAAGCTTGCCTGAAAAGAAATGAGCACGTGACACAGTACGCTTGCCTGACAAGACATGGACACGCAGAATAACGTTTTGTTGGTCGTATTTATGTACAGTCCACGGCGTCGCCCACATGTGCCATGGCGAGATGGACTGACCAAAGACCTAGGCCGCATTGGTACAGCCTTGCAAAAAATAGGGACGCAGACAGAATATTTTGAACTTCCTCCCAGTCCGCACATCTGCCGCATTGCACTGAGAATAATGTGATAATGTGAATGTGTCTACCGTGAACCAAAGTTCACCTGATCAGTCATGGTTTCTGTTGGTGTCTCATCACTGGACTACACAAATCAGGCATGGTTTCTGTTGGTACCTATTCACTGTACCCCACAAATCAGTAGTGGTCCCTGTTAGTATCTCATCACTGTACCACACAAATCAGTACTGGTTTCTGTTGGTGTCTCATCACTGTACCACACAAATCAGTAGTGGTTTCTGTTGGTGTCTCATCACTGTACAACACAAATCAGTAGTGGTTTCTGTTGGTGTCTCATTACTGTACCACACCAATCAGTAGTGGTTTCTGTTGGTGTCTCATTACTGTAACACATAAATCAGTAGTGGTTTGTTTCTGTTGGTGTCTCGTCACTGGACTACACAAATCAGGCATGGTTTCTGTTAGTGTCTCATTACTGTAACACACAAATCAGTAGTGGTTTGTTTCTGTTGGTGTCCCATCACTGTACCACATAAATCAGGCATGGTTTATGTTGGTGTCTCATCACTGTACCACACAAATCAGGCATGGTTTCTGTTGGTGTCCCATCACTGAACCACACAAATCAGGCATGGTTTCTGTTGGTGTCCCATCACTGTACAACACAAAGCAGTAGTTGTCCCTGTTGGTGTCTCATCGCTGTACCACACAAATCAGGCATGGTTTCTCTTGGTGTCTCATCACTGGGCCACACAAATCAGGCATGGTTTATCTTGGTGTCTTAACCAAGGACCACACAAATCAGGCATGGTTTCTCTTGGTGTCTCATCACTGGGCCACACAAATCAGACATGGTTTCTCTTGGTGTCTCATCATAGGACCACACAAATCAGGCATGGTTTCTCTTGGTGTCTCATCACAGGACCACATAAATCAGGCATGGTTTCTTTTGGTGTCTCATCACAGGACCACACAAATCATGCATGGTTTCTCTTGGTATCTCAACCAAGGACCACACAAATCAGGCATGGTTTCTGTTGGTGTCTCATAACTGAACCACACTGGAATTAATTTTGTTCAACGATATGTTAAGATAGAAGGCAGTTAATATATTAACAGTTGTTGATGAAGTAACTTTTTCCTGACCTGAAGAAAATTTCTGATTTCTGCATCTGGCAGCGTGATAGATCATAATGCTATAGTCAGCGACACTGCCCCATTAGGAGAAAGCAGAATTCATTTAACCAAATATGTAGCTGCAAAATAGTCAACATTTTTACCTTGCAATAATAATAATAATAATGTTCGTATAGGAGCCAAAGGCCCGTTGCGTGGATTGACCACTACCTTGTCCAACTGCTGAGGCTGTGTTTATGCGTAGCGTGTCGACCCTACAGACTCCCCAGATGGAGCAGTGTACTCCGCAGTCTTGTGATGAGGGCCGCGAGTAGTATGTTAGACCAATGTTTTCGTCAAGCTTTCCGTGTCTTTCCGTGTCAAACTTCCAGTTTCCATGTGTCCCGCCACCGAGGCTTCTGATTGTATCCACCTGGGGGTCAGCGTGACCCTTGCTGTGCTGAGAATACGAAGTTGGGAGATGAATCGTGTAACCTCCGGTGGAGGGAGGGGCGGACAGGAGGAAGTCGACTTCAGTCCGAGCAGAAAGGCCCTGAGTAGTGATAACCTGGACTGAATTCTGGTGTGTAGTTAAGCGGAACGTTGAACGCCGTCATGGCTTGAGCCGGGCATGAAATGCCGCGAAACAAAAAGGATAACCAATCGACAGCACATCATATCCATAGAATAAAGTCCCTGATACCACCTGCAGAAGGAGTTGTGAAATATAATCCGGACAGGAACCACCAAACATCGGAAAACTCGACACAAACACCGGAGAGTCGACGCAAAGCCACAAAGGCGCAGCCATCTTTCTTTTCAACATTGTGAGTTTGACATTTGTGGCGTTTTGCAAGAGAATATCAACAGTAAAAATAATGAACAACATTGATGAGCTAGTAGAGTGGATAAAGCAAGCATGGAATAAGCTAGAACAGTGCACAGTGTATACATTAGTGAGCAAGGGGCGTATCTGTCCTGGAACATATGCTGCAGCTGGCGATAGACGTTGTGAGTACCAACTGAAATAGTCAAAGTGTAGGTAAACTGAAATAGTCATAGTTTAGGTAAACTGAAATAGTCAAAGTGTAGGTATACTGAAATAGTCAAAGTATAGGTAAACTGAAATAGTTAAAGTGTAGGTCAACTGAAATAGTCAAAGTGTAGGTCAACTGAAATAGTCAAAGTGTAGGTAAACTGAAATATTTAAAGTGTAAGTAAACTGAAATAGTCAAAGTGTATGTAAACTGAAATTGTAAACTGAAATTTTTTTTAATAATGGGGTCACTATAAAAAAAAGTCATTGAAGGGTCGTGGATATCACGGGCTAAACCTGTGTATATAAAAGTGATTGTGTGCGTATGTGTTGGTGTGCGGTTGTGTGTACGTTTGTGTTTGCGTATGTGTGTCGAGGAAGGGGGGGGGGGGGGAAGAAGAGAGGTGAGTGTGTGTGTGTGTATATATATGTGTGTATGTGTGTACATGTGTTTCATGTAACTTAAGAAACAATTATGAACGGAGAGAGTACATCAGGTTAGAAATTGCGGTTGGTAAAGTAGACTTTACTGGTTTATGTGAAACCACCCAAATTGTGTGTACCCAGGACTGACATTGCTCTGCGTGCTCGTCTGATGAGACAGTCGACAAGATGTGTCAACACCGGTGACGCAACAAATGACATAGTTTGCTAGCTTGTGCGACGCAACGAACTGCCTTCTATAATCTTTGTCCCGACACTTGCAACGATAGCATTACATGTATTCGTCGACAAACGTCATGATATCCAAATGCATGTGTCACACAAGATGTCATAATATATCAGCTTGTATGTCATTAAAGATTAAATAATATCCCTGCGTGTGTCTCCTGAGATTTCATACCATCCCTGCTACGTGTTGCGTGGGAACACCTAATATTCTTGTAAATGTATATATCTTTGGACATAATATAGGCAATGTGTCTGGTGAGATGACATACTATAAAGCAATGTGTTTCGTGCGGTGATGTACTATCCAGGCTACTGTACGTTCGATGATATAATATACAGATTAATGCTTTCCTTGAGATGATATAATAAACAGGCTAATGTGGTCCGTGGGATGATATAATATACAGGTTAATGTGGTCCGTGGGATGATATAATATACAGATTAATGTGGTCCTTGGGATGATATAATATACAGATTAATGTGGTCCGTGGGATGATATAATATACAGATTAATGTGGTCCGTGGGATGATATAATATACAGATTAATGTGGTCCGTGGGATGATATAATATACAGATTAATGTGGTCCGTGGGATGAAATAATATACAGATTAATGTGGTCCGTGGGATGATATAATATACAGATTAATGTGGTCCGTGGGATGATATAATATACAGGTTAATATGTCTTGTGATATGCCACATTATCCTTGCTAATGTAGGTTATCCTGAATTGCCATAATGTTTGTGCTTGTGTTTCCTGTGGCATGTTATGATTTCTTTGCTAAAAAACCTGAGAGAATGCTCTAATGGGTCATGACATTACATACGTTGTAGCGGTTATCGTGGGGTGACATAATAATCGTACTTCTATGTCTCTTGTGATGTCAAAATAGCCCTGGTAATGTGTCTGGTTAGAAGAAACAATAGTTGTACCTGTGTGTAGCATGGTAGTAGAACGTCCCTGCTAGTGTGTCTCCAGAGAGAGTACAACGTCCCTGCTAATGTATCTCCATAGAGAGTACAACGTCCCTGCTAGTGTGTCTCCAGAGAGAGTACAACGTCCCAGCTAGTGTGTCTCCAGAGAGAGTACAACGTCCCTGCTAGTGTGTCTCCTGAGAGAGTACACCGTCCCAGCTAATGTGTCTCCAGAGAGAGTACAACGTCCCTGCTAGTGTGTCTCCAGAGAGAGTACAAAGTCTCAGCTAGTGTGTCTCCAGAGAGAATACAACGTCCCTGCTAGTGTGTCTCATGAGAGAGTACACCGTCCCAGCTAGTGTGTCTCCAGAGAGAGTACAACGTCCCAGCTAGTGTGTCTACTGAGAGAGTAAAACGTCCCAGCTAGTGAGCTTCATGATATGGCTTAATAGCCCTCGTAATGTATCTCTTCTGATGACGTAACATAATTACTATTCTTTATCTTCTTATTCTTGCTCATTCGTCTTCAGACCACGACCACAATGACTCTAGCAAAGACATCACTCGACTTGATGCTATGTGCACTTCCGTACAACTTCTCGTGGAAGGACGCTGACTGTTGCCAAATGCTACTTATTTAATGTGTTCTGCTGTCACAGGGACTGTGTCGCAAATACAAAGGTCTGTAGTGCCAATCTTGAACTTATTGAATATATGACGTCTCAGTCTGTTGTATTCTGTGCGTAGTAGGAGAATGATCCCCTGATCTCGTGTGGACAGTTTCTTGGTAGGCGTCGTTTTCTATGTAGCCTGGGTGGTATTTTGTTAATGAATTGTCCATGATCTCGTCAGGTACCCATTTACAGTTGGTTGGTCTCATAGACGAGGTCACGCTATGAAAAAACCAACGACATGTCTGGTCACAAACAACCGATCGCGACGAGATTTGAATCTGGTTCTTTCGGGTTGTAAGCCAATCTCACAATCCTTGGCTACTTGAATTCTCGGCAAATAAACATACAAAATATAGGAACATCACAAAGGAAATTTTTAAAAAAAATTAAGCAAGTAAATGGCTGTACTCAAGATAAAAAAGGTCATGTGTTCAGCAATTCAAATGAGCAGATGAAGAGATTTGTAGAATATTTAGAGGAATTGTTAAATAAATTAACTCCAGAAGATGATCCAGACATTCGGGCGGCAGAAATGGAACTGCAAGTTACTTGCGAAAACCCCCCAAAAATATAAATTGTTGTTGTTGTTGTTGTGTTTGCCTTATTTCTCGAATCCCCAAGTCAGTGTGCGTTTAACTTTGGTTCTTATTTTATGCCCATCGGCCTAGTGCATCCGACTTCAGCATTCATTTTTTGTAAGGGTCTGCTTACTCCTGCATATTTTAAGGGTTTGCTTCCCTTGGGTAACGACCGGTTCTGTGATGGGGATCGAACCCAGCACCGTCGGTTTGCGATCCGTGTCACCTAACCACTAGTCCACGCCGTCCCAAACCAAAGAAATGAAAATCTCAGAAAGCCATAATGCACATCAGAGATTGTAAAGACACTGGAACAAATAGTATCCCATCAGAAACAATCGAAGCAGACATTGACACTTCAACTGAGATATACAGAACTTACTTGAATCAAGATTAAACAAGTTCGGGAATTCAAGTACTTAGCCAGTGTATTCATACAGTAGAGAAGTCTAGACATAGAAAATGAGATCAGGTGACAGAAAGCCAATGCAATTGCATTCCAGCTGCCCCCATTATTGACACAACCTAACATTCCAGCTGCCCCCATTATTGACACAACCTAACATTCCAGCTGCCCCCATTATTGACACAATCTAACATTCCAGCTGCCCCCATTATTGACACAACCTAACATTCCAGCTGCCCCCATTATTGACACAACCTAACATAAACCTGTCCCCAAAAAAGAATGGGAATTAACAGTATATTCATGCCAACTCGTTGTTACCAGTGCCAAACGTGGACTTACAAAAACTGCAGAGAAAAATATCACGACATGTGAGATGAGAGGCCTCCGGAAAATAATCAACGTAACAATGAGAGACAGGATGCGCAAAGCAGATATGCGAAATATAGTTGGAGAAAGACCCTGCACTTATAATATTGATGAAGAGAGAATCAAGTGGTTTATCCACCTATGAGAATTCAACCCGATCAACTAACCCTGTGAGCCTATAACGCACGGTGATAAGTTTTTCACAGCCGTGGCAGACCGAGAACTAAATGGATATGAAATGTTGGGGATAATCTAAATCGTCATGGGATGACGACTACTTCAGCAATGCGTCTGGTTCTGTACAGAAAACTACCACTCCCCAGGACACCTCACGTCACACGTGGATTAGACAAGACAAAGACAAGATAGCTTGGTTAAGTCTGAGAAAAAGAACAAATACGAGTAGCTATGGAGACAGGTTGTGTAGCCAATGTGCTAAAGAAGGAAGATCTGCAGCAGGGAACAAAATAAAAAGAAACAATGTTATAATCAGTGCTTGTCAAAATATTGAACAAGGTCATACAAGAAAGATTGAAATGAGCCATAGGCAATCATCTAAGAGAAGAACAGGAAGATCTTCAACAAAATAGGGTCTGTGTAAGACCAGATAGCAACACTGAGAATAATAGTGGAATAAATTGTGGGATGGTACTCACCACATCGGGTCCGTGGATTATAAAACGACATTTAACAGTTTAGACATAGAATCATTCTGGAAGTTGTTCAGGTGCTAATGAGTGCCGTCGAAGTTCACTCTATAATTAAGAAAACGTATGAAGAAATGAAATGTAGAGTTCTGAATGAAGGCAAACATCCTCAGTCGGTTGAGATAAGAACCGTCTTTATCACAATTTCTTTTCTTCTGGCTGTTTACTTTGTTCCAAAGACAACATCAGCCAACAACTGACCGAAATAAATTGATCTTCTGAGCTTTTGTCGGAGACTTGGCTTTTCTATCTTATAGCCGAAGGTAAATATAGAACAGATTTGGGAGTGACTAGGGGAGAGTGGAGAAAGTGTGGCCTGTCTGGAAAGATCCGAAGCACACGAAATCAACACATGACTGGAACTCTGAATAGATACGTTT
This sequence comes from Ariolimax columbianus, assembly GCA_036924085.1. Lineage (NCBI taxonomy): Eukaryota > Metazoa > Mollusca > Gastropoda > Stylommatophora > Arionidae > Ariolimax > Ariolimax columbianus. The sequence goes on from JAVGWX010000006.1 coordinate 108,219,078, forward strand.
GACTGGCTGCCTTAACAGAGAACAGATCACTTTTGGGAATGTCCCCTGTGTGATGATGATGGTTCCTAGAGCCAATAATCAAGAATCAAGAAGTATAGAATAGAACCCGTGTACCTGAGGAGATGTCACATAAACTGGGATGGACAATTCACAAGGAGAAATCAGAGATTTTGAGAATAAATGCAACCAATATCAACCCGATCATGTTAGAAGTTACACTCCTTCAAGATGTGGAATCATTCATTTGCCGTGGTGGGATTAAACACAAAACAGCAGGTACAGATACAAATATCAAATTAAGAATACACAAGGCTAAAAGCGCTTTCATTGCATTGGTGAATTCGGGAACTTGTGAAAGTCAAAAGAAATTAAGTACAATTAACAACAATTTAAATCTTGGACTCCAATCTGAAGTCCGTTCTATTATATGGCTCTCAACCATGGACAACTACAACAAAAACTACCGAAAAGGTACACACTTTTAAAAATGGGTTCATGCCATATGTTCAGCTGACCTTGACATGAGATGGGCCGTGGTCGGTATGTTCAGGTGACCTTGACATGAGATGGGCCGTGGTCGGTATGTTCAGCTGACCTTAACATGAGATGGGCCGTGGTCGGTATGTTCAGCTGACCTTGACATGAGATGGGCCGTGGTCGGTATGTTCAGATGACCTTGAAATGAGATGGGCCATGGTCGGTATGTTCACCTGACCTTGACATGAGATGTGCCTTGGTCGGTATGTTCAGCTGACCTTGACATGAGATGGGACGTAGTCGGTATGTTCAGCTGACCTTGACATGAGATGGGCCGTGGTCGGTATGTTCAGATGACCTTGACATGAGATGGGCCGGGGTCGGTATGTTCAGATGACCTTGACATGAGATAGGCCGTGGTCGGTATGTTCAGATGACCTTGATATGAGATGGGACGTGGTTGGTATGATCACTTTATCTTATCTTGACGCGAGTGACTTACTACCCCATGGGGGTTGGGGAAGGGGGAGGGGAAGGAGAGAAATGAGAGGTCTGTGTTCCCCTCTAGCTTGTGATTGTCCCCAGGCTCCCAGCAAGACAGTATGCTCATGATGACCGGATTTTCTCGTAGATTTCTGTGTCCAAGGTTTTGGTCTGCAAAACTATGGGGTTTCTAATCGGGTGCCCTTCTTCAGAAGAGGCCCCGTTCCTACCCCTCCCCCAAGGCTGTCGAGTATCATTTACCCGAATTATTTAATTTAAGGTCGCCAGAAACATGCCATTTGCCTCCGTTCTTTAGAAGAAATATGTCTGCCACATGACAGGAAGTGAATGTCTGTTGTGTGCCATGAAATGATTTAACAGGAAATGATACCCCATTATTAAATCAAAACCGGACCAAAATGGCAAATACAACATATTGGTCTACTATTCCCGATTTATGAATTTCTCCAGAATATCTCCAGAAACCAAATGCTAATATTTTTAATTTTCTAAGCATTTCACTTTACTGAATTAAAGTTCCCAATCACAAGCGATGAGGGCGACATCATCGGATGGTTTTGTCTTGAAGATGTAACGTGCTGTTTTGGGATTATAGTGAGGATGAGAATGTGCTGGTCATCAACCTCCATCTCTCGTCCCAAGCTACCTTTGACCAGTGGCAAGACATAAGTCAAGACGACTGGAGGTAACTCATGATGCAGGCCTTCTTATCCCACCTCCTTTGAGACCAGGGGTCTCTTGGAAATTGCGAGATTCGATCGTACACCGTGTTCGTTAATCGCTTTGAGGGGCCAGTGTCTTACCTCTCGACCACATTGGCCTGACCAATTCACACTTCGCCGTTTTATAAAGCTGAAAACTTAACTTAACTTAACTTAACGTCTTTATACTGGTTTAGAAGATCTTGCAGAGTCTGTATACAACCAGTTACATTTACATCACCTTGCTCTAAAAGCTATGCGCATCCAGTTTATTCTTAAATGCATTAACTGTCCCTGCCTCCACTACCTCCCCTGGCAATGCATTCCAAGCAGACACCACTCTCTGACTAAAAAATATTTCCTAATATCTAACCTGGACCTCTCTTTAGTCAGCTTGTAGCTATGCCCTCGTGTTATTGTAGGTGGCTGTATTTTAAAAAACTTGTTATAGTCTAATTTATCCATTCCTCTGATCATCCTATAAACCTGTTTTAAGTCACCACGAATTCTTCTCTCTTCGAGACACTGTAGGCCGGTTTTTCTGAGTCGTTCCTCATAACTGTAATTCTGGAATCCCACTATCATCTTTGTCGCTCTTTTTTGAATTCTTTCTAGCATGTTTATGTCCCCTCTATGATAAGGACTCCACACCTGTACACAGTACTCCAATCTAGATCTAACTAAAGCTTTATACAGTTTGACGATCACTTCCTTGCTCCTATTTTTAATATTTCTTGTTATCATACCTAACATTGCATTTACCTTTTTCACTGCTACCTTAACTTGCTCACTCAACTTATATCCGTCCACCCTGGTCACCACGAATCAGAAAAAGTTTACCAGTCACTACATCACTTAACACACAAACGTAGTCACTGAAATTATATTCCTGAGTGTCTTACGACAATTATTCTGCAACTCTTCTTTAAATAACATTGTCGACTCAGTATTCCTTGATGTGATATCGTTAATATAATATTATCATCGTTGACCGTTAAGCGTTTTCTTTGAAGGTTAAAAGTTTATAATGACATTATATTTGTAAGCCCTCAATTTATGTTCGTATGATGTTTCCTGCCAGATATGGGTAATTTTATTATTAACATTTTGTGCCCGCACTTATTATAATGTTGTCTATGGTTGTCGTTAAAATTAAAGTTAAAAATTAACTTTGATAATGTTTCATGTGATGATATTCTCCACAATAAAATGTAGATGTGTTCACTGTGGGTTTCTTGTTTAACAGTTGGACCCAGATACTTTGTTGATGTGTGGGTGTTATTGCGTGGGTGTTGTGTTGGTGTTGTTGTACGGGTTTAATGTGTGGGTGTTGTTGTGTTGTTGTACGGGTTTAATGTGTAGGTGTTACTATGTGGCCGTTGTTACTGTGTGAGTTTATTATGTGGGTGCTTGGGTGTGGTTGGAGGTGCGTGGGTATTGTAAAGCGGGTGTAATTGCGTTTATGGTGGTGGGAGGTAGTGGTGTGTGGTTATTGTTGTACCAATGCTTCTCTGTGGGTGTATTTGTGTTGGTAGTGTGGTGTGGGTGTCGCTAGTTGTGTTTTGCTGTGGACCTTACAGTTCTATGTTCGTGAGCGGCAACAAACAGATATATCCCCCAAACCATGTCGCTAAATGACCGTCACCTCCCCTTGTGTCGCCATCTAGAAGTTAGGAAGTCAAAAGAAGGGATAACTTACTTGCTTGCTGTTGTTGTTTTTGCTGTTGTTGTTGCAGACAAAGCGAACTGCAGTAGTGTACAGAAGGCACGACAGCCCAATTAATAGCGGTGTCCACGTTTGTCCCACATACAGTTGAGTTTGTTGTGCTCGGATTGGACTGTCCAGTTTGTTGTGCTCGGATTGGACTGTCCAGTTTGTTGTGCTCGGATTGGACTGTCCAGTTTGTTGTGCTCGGATTGGACTGTCCAGTTTGTTGCGCTCGGATTAGACTGTCCAGTTTGTTGTGCTCGGATTAGACTCCAGTTTGTTGTGCTCGGATTGGACTGTCCAGTTTGTTGCGCTCGGATTAGACTGTCCAGTTTGTTGTGCTCGGATTGGACTGTCCAGTTTGTTGTGCTCGGATTGGACTGTCCAGTTTGTTGTGCTCGGATTGGACTGTCCATTTTTTTTTTTTTTTTTTGGTGTTCACCTTAATTCTCTTTTCCCCAAGGCGGTGTTCGTTGCACTACCTTTTTTTTTTGCGTCTGTCGGCCCAGTGCATCCGACTTCGGCATCCATTTTATGTATGGGTCTGCTTCCTCCGGCATTTTCTAAGGGTTTGCTTCCCCAGGGTAACGGCCGGTGCTGTGATGGGAATCGAAACCAGCACCTTAGAGTTTTGAGCCGTGTCCCTTAACAACTATTCCACGCCGTCTATTGTGTACTGGTAGGGAGGATGTGTACTGGTTGAGTGGATGTGTACTGGTATCGGGGATGTGTACTAGTATCCGGGATGTGTACTGGTATCGGGGATGTGTACTGGTAGGGGAGCTGAGTACTGGTATCGGGGATGTGTACTGGTAGGGGAGCTGAGTACTGGTAGGGGAGTTGGGTACTGGTAAGGGGATGTGTACTGGTAGGGGATCTGTGTACTGGTTAGGGCGCTGTATACTGGTATCGAGAAAGTGTACTGGTAGGATAGATATGTACTGGTAGGAGAGATGTGTACTGGTAAGAGAGATATGTACTGGTATGAGAGATGTGTACTGGTAGGAGAGATGTGTACTGGTAGGAGATATGTGTACTGGTAGGAGAGATGTGTACTGGTAATAGAGATGTATATTGGTAGGGGAGATGTTTACTGCTAGGAGAGATATGTACTGGTCAGGGAGCTGGGTACTGGTATTGGGGATGTGTACTGGAAGCGGAGCTGTGTACTGGTAGCGGAGCTAGGTACTGGTATACAGCTGTGTAGACCTACATGATAAGGATAAATTTCACCAGTATCTAAGTTTTTATGGCGCACCCAGATAAAATAAAGTATATTTTTAAAACACAATGCATCAGCGAAACGGAAAAAAAACAAGAATGATCCACGACTTGCGCTCCAAGCAATGACAGAACCAATGAAGTAAACAGGACAGATCCATATCAATCTCTTTCTGACTTCGTCAACAAGGTTAATCTTAATGATGATCGGGTCGTATTGAGCGACTTTAATAGAAGCTTATGAAGATACAGTAACACCTCGCTAGAATGGAAACATTAACATCCCCCTCATTGATAGACAATGACATAGTACCTCGCTAGGCGATAGTTTCTGTTTTTTCCAATGATGTTTTTCCCCTATCTCTTTAGTAGCTTTGCCCATTATTAATGTTCAAACTCTTTATGGTGTAAATATCACTCAATAAAATCCTTCGAAGTTCGTTGACAATAATACGTTACTATTCTATTTTCATCTTACTGGTACCGGCTCCTCAATTCAAACCGTAATCTATTATCGTCATTCATCTTATCTTGGTTTTTCTCGTTATTTGTTTGTTTCTTTTTCTTCGTTCTTAAACCTGACGAATGTCTTAAACTGGCATTGTTTTTACCCGGTACAGTCACTGAGCCACTTCCAATAATTGTTTTGATCGACCATTAACAACTTTCTATCACGCTAATATCAGGTTGCTAATTCTAGATATCATAAGTTGTCTATTATGACAACGTTTTACCTAGAATTACTTGATATGTTTCTACAAGATAACAATGCTGTCCTAACCAAATCCCCGTGCGTGAGCCATGGTTTTACGCTGTTTCGGTCGTGCTAGGAACGTAAGATTCCTGCTGACATAACTCACAGTATTAACAACGGACACAAGCCGCCCCACTGCGTGAAAGTAGAATACGTGGCAACATAACGAGTTAGTTGTTTGTATTTAAACGTCTGTTACGGCGGCGTTATTAGCAGTGTTAAGGTCAGTCGGAAGGATTTAACGTCTGCTTTTTACAGCAGCAGTGATTAAGTTAGTAATAAATCATTTTTTTTAGAAAGGGAGATTAATGTTGGAATCAAATCATGATGTGTGTATTTCATGGACAATCTACCTTAGAATGACTTCGTTGTTGACTAAATCTTTGGTAAAATTCACTCCTTAATGGCCTAGTCGTTAGAAAACTTACGTCTCACGGATAGAGAAATAAGATCATTCAAAGATATTGTACACAACCCCAGGCAACCAGATATAAAAATCATCTTGTAAGGAAACCATTTGAGAAGAGGTAGTCTATATTAAAATGGTAAATATGATAGGGCAAACATACCCAGTCCATATGAACGGAATAAATGAAAATGCCAAATAGAAATAAACGTGAGAATTGCGAATAAAATCAAGAAAATAAACACTATTAACTATCATGCGAAGATCAATATGCACACAACAAACTGTACGGTCATACCTATAGTGCACTTCAACCAACACAGAAGACACAATCAATATGAATCTCAGCGTACGAATAGGCAATGCCAGATTTGCTATATAAGAAAATATGAAACCTTCTAAATGACAACATAAGATTCGATTGGTAAAAGTAGAGCAATCTCTGGTTCTTCTCTGTGGATCCGGCACGAGAAATGAATCCTAAACAATCGTCTCCTAACTTAAGATTTTCAACAGCAGATGTTTCATTTAGACAATTTCTATTAAATTTTTGAAGCAAATTAGATGGTCATATTTAAATAGTGTGACAATTCCAGTTCCCAGTGGAGCATACGCGTTTGGGACGGGGAAGATCTGGCTGACGACTGTATTCTCTGGGAATCAAAAGTTGCCTGAATGCTGGTGGATGAGCCCAGATCACTCCTGGATCAATCGCCGGTGTCGAAACTAGGCTAGTCCAAGTCACTCCTAGATCAATGGTCGGTGTCGACACTAGGCTAGTCCAGATCACTCCTGGATCAATGGCCGGTGTCGACACTAGGCTTGCCCAGGTCACTCCTGGATCAATCGCCGGTGTCGACACTAGGCTAGTCCAGGTCACTCCTGGATCAATGGCCGGTTTCGACACTAGGCTAGTCCAAGTCACTCCTAGATCAATGGTCGGTGTCAATACTAGGCTAGTCCAGATCACTCCTGGATCAATGGCCGGTGTCGACACTAGGCTTGCCCAGGTCATCCTGGATTAATCGCCGGTGTCGACACTAGGCTAGTCCAGGTACTCCTGGATAAATGGCCGGTGTCGGCACTAGGCTAGCCCAGGTCACTCCTGGATCAATGGTCGGTGTGGCACTAGGCTAGCCCAGGTCACTCCTGGATCAATCGCCGGTGTCGGCACTAGGCTAGTCCAGGTCACTCCTGGATCAATGGCCGGTGTCGGCACTAGGCTAGCCCAGGTCACTCCTGGATCAATGGCCGGTGTCGGCACTAGGCTAGCTCAGGTCACTCCTGGATCAATGGCCGGTGTCCACACTAGGCTAGCTCAGGTCACTCCTGGATCAATGGCCGGTGTCCACACTAGGCTAGCCCAGGTCACTCCTGGATCAATCGCCGGTGTCGACACTAGGCTAGCCCAGGTCACTCCTGGATCAATGGCCGGTGTCCACACTAGGCTAGTCTAGGTCACTCCTGGATCAATCGCCGGTGTCGGCACTAGGCTAGCCCAGGTCACCCTTTGATCAATGGCCGGTGTCGACACTAGGTCAACAAGACAGCGGAGCTCAATATTCACGATAGGCGAGAAAACTTGAACAGTTTTTCGGGTGGCTGTTAGATTGAACATTCTGATACCAGACAATAGTGGTAGGGGCTAGATTGACGATAGAAACTCACACGGAAGGCTGTCACATTTAAAGTGACAATGACCTATAGATATTTCAAATAATGAGATTCTACATTGTGTTGAACCAAATTAGAGTTACGGCTAACCAGCCAACTGGGGAGGATCACTTTACAGTCATGTGTGTTGTTTCTGGAGCTAAGAAATACATGTATAAAAGACAATGCACAGAGACATTCTAGAGATTCGAAGAGATAGAGAGTTTACGAGGTCGTTTTCACATCATAAACCAAGAGCCTTGCACTTTATGCTAATGTGTGCGAATGGTGGACGCCCAGTAAACCACATCTGATTTATTGCGAGTGTGCAGATTTGTCTATGTACGAATTGAGATTGAACTAGAAGGCAGTTCGCCTCTTTTCCAGGACCATTTCGTTGATGTCTATTAGAAGAATAGTGGCCATAGTCTATTGTCTATTTAAACTGTTCACGGCAAAAGGCGTTCATCCATAATCGTGGGATATAATCCCGAAGCTTCTTGGCAAAAGTCGTTCATCAAGAATTCTGGGATAAAACCTAAAAGTCTCTTGGCGAAAGTGGTTCATCCAGAATACCGGGATATATTCCAGAAGTTTCTTTGCACAAAGGGTTCTATCTTAAACTTGGGATAGAATACCGAAGTCTGCTCATGTCAGGTTGGCTCGTTGTCTGCTCATGTCAGGTTGGTGGCTCGTTGTTTCTCATGTCAGGTTGGCTCGTTGTCTACTGTGTCATTTTGGTGGCTCGTTGTCTGCTCATGTCATTTTGGTGGCTCGTTGTTTCTCATGTCAGGTTGGCTCGTTGTCTGCTGTGTTATTTTGGTGGCTCGTTGTTTCTCATGTAAGGTTGGCTCGTTGTCTGCTCATGTCAGGTTGGAGGCTCGTTGTCTGCTCATGTCAGGTTGGCTCGTTGTCTGCTCGTGCCAGGTTGGCTAGTTGTCTGCTCATGTCAGGTTGGCTAGTTGTCTGCTCATGTCAGGTTGGCTAGTTGTCTGCTCATGCCAGGTTGGCTAGTTGTCTGCTCATGTCAGGTTGGGGCTCATTGTATGCTCATGTCAGGTTGGCTCGTTGTCTGCTCATGTCAGGTTGGCTCGTTGTCTGCTCATGTCAGGTTGGGGGCTCATTGTCTGCTCATGTCGGGTTGGCTCGTTGTCTGCTCATGTCAGGTTGGCTCGTTGTCTGCTCATGTCAGGTTGGCTCGTTGTCTGCTCATGTCAGGTTGGGGGCTCGTTGTCTGCTCATGTCAGTTTGGCTCGTTGTCTGCTCATACCAAGTTGGCTAGTCTGCTCATGTCAGGTTGGGGGCTCATTGTCTGCTCATGTCAGGTTGGCTCGTTGTCTGCTCATGTCAGGTTGGGGGCTCGTTAGCTGCTCATGCCAGGTTGGCTAGTTGTTTGCTCATGTCAGGTTGGGGGCTCGTTAGCTGCTCATGCCAGGTTGGCTAGTTGTCTGCTCATGTCAGGTTGGCTAGTTGTCTGCTCATGTCAGGTTGGGGGCTCGTTAGCTGCTCATGTCAAGTTGGCTAGTTGTCTGCTCATGTCAGGCTCTTTCGAAACGATATCTCAATCAGAATTGTCAGAGGGGTTGGCAATAGCCCACTAATTGAAAGAGTTGTAACCTGAAACCTTATGGAGCGATCCCACAGATATAGCAAGAAACTATTATAGCACATCATGGGACATATGGCCGCAAGAGATCAACTCATCACCAACAGCTAGAGGTCACGATTGATCACATAGTAAATAGTAGTTAATCAATGCAGAACAAGATCTGTATAGAGTGACATAGTTATTAGGGTAGACTATCAAACTTGGTTCATACTCCAGGGATTTTATTCAAGCTCACGCTAACATTCCCTCAGTTAGTTAAGGTTATTAGTTATTAGTTTAGCTTTATCCGCGTTGTAAGCCACATATTTATAATAAAAGAATATTTTGTTTTATTACTCGCAGAACCTTTTAGTGTTTTTCCTCTTATTGCTCTTATTTAGTTATTATGTCGTTAATATAGATCTGCTATAAAACGAGAACTATCAAAAGCTATGCTATACACCTTTTACTGAGATGGATCTATGTGTCTTCTTGACATGCAATGACATCGATTGTAAACAGAACAGAACTGGTCAATGGTCAAGAAAATCTCAAGGAAGATCAACACTGACGATATACAAACATCAGTGACAACAGATTATTATTATGTAATGACACACGCTTCTCAAATGACAACATACAATCGAAAAATACAATCTGCAACTATAAATATGATGTACATACACAGAAATCTCGAAAATATATCGATAATCCCAACATACACCTAGAACTATGATACACGCAATGACATAGAAATCCTTTATTTACGCAGCTACATCTTACAACGATTATTTGTGTTAATATGAAAGTAATTATATTACCGATTGGACGTTCGTATAATCCCTCTTTATACGATGTGATTGTATCCTCAACAATCTTATTGATTTGTTCTCGCGGTTTCCACCACCAGAGAGGATGCAATAATTTATATTTGAACAGGCAACGTAAAAGCCAAACCAATGTTGTGGTTATCAATGTGGCTGATACGAAAAAAACGTTTGATAATCTGTGCATGTTTAACATGTTCTTTGGTCGTGATATATAGTAGTTTATTCTCAATGATAAGGCTAATTGAGTTGACGCAACATGTGCTTCCTAGAACCATCAAGGTATGTGTCACTTAACTTATCATTTTCAATAAGCATTTTATATCAATATAATTGTAGGAAAAGAAATTTTCAGACAGTCAAAACATATGGAAATATATTATCTCAGGGCATGGCAAACAAAAGAACAGAAACGTCCTTCAGTTTCATATTTTTATATATAAATAATATAGTACGATCAGGTTGCCGGAGAGAAAGAGTAACGCCAGGTCAGGCAAAACATGTTGATCAGACATGTTAGTCAGGGTCAGGCAAAACATGTTGATCAGACATGTTAGTCAGGGTCAGGCAAAACATGTTGATCAGACATGTTAGTCAGGGTCAGGCAAAACATGTTGATCAGACATGTTAGTCAGGGTCAGGCAAAACATGTTGATCAGACATGTTTTTCAGAATCAGGCAAAACATGTTCATCAGACATGTTAGTCAGGGTCAGGCAAAACATGTTAATCAGACATGTTAGTCAGGGTCAGGCAAAACATGTTAATCAGACATGTTAGTCAGGGTCAGGCAAAACATGTTAATCAGACATGTTAGTCAGGGTCAGGCAAAATATACTGCCAAGACCCTCACCTCGACTTCCCCGTAGGTCTCGTTAGGAACGGGCTGTTTTTATGGCAGTCTGGCTAACGAAGTGAGGGATCGACCTGATCTCCGTAATAGTGAGCGACACGCAGATGGAGCCAAGCATTGCACAGTCGCCTGGATAACCCCGATCCAACTTCATCAGTACGCTCGTAATGTGAGGAAAGCCACAACAAACCGCAACTTAAAGTCCTTTTCAGGTTGCACAAAAGAGTAAATCTACTCATTGCAAGGCATTCAACAACAACAACAGCAACTACAACAAGGTTGCCAACTAAATCAGTATGTTAAGAAATGAGTGTAATCGAGGGTAGAAAGGTAAATCATATCTGAACAACTTGAATTTGTTTTATCTACTATTTTCGTCTACCTATTTCGTCAAGCGTTGTGGGAAGCTGCCGTTCTTAGGCTCAATGCAGTAAGTCAGTAGTTACAAGCCCATTTTCGAGGACTGGCCATACGACATGTATAGATATGCCACTTGATCTCCCTCGTCATTATATTATTGTATCCAGTTATTCTTGAAGTGTGTATGTACAGTGGTAGCGGATCTTGTTGTATTCTCGTGAAACGACAAGGCCACCAGATTTTTTCGCGCTTTGCATTTAGCAACAGGAGAAGTGTCTGCCATCCTATCTCTCCTGTCCACATTGCCAACCGATCTGAGACATCATGTCTCTCGTCCTATCTCTCCTGTCCACATTGCCGACCGATCTGAGACATCATGTCTCTCGTTCTATCAATCCTGTTGACATTGCCGACCGATCTGAGACATCATCTCTCTCGTCCTATCTCTCCTGTCCACATTGCCGACCGATCTGAGACATCATCTCTCTCGTCCTATCTCTCCTGTCCACATTGCCGACCGATCTGAGACATCATCTCTCTCGTCCTATCTCTCCTGTCCACATTGCCGACCGATCTGAGACATCATTTCTCTCGTCCTATCTCTCCTGTCCACATTGCCGACCGATCTGAGACATCATCTCTCTCGTCCTATCTCTCCTGTCCACATTGCCGACCGATCTGAGACATCATCTCTCTCGTCCTATCTCTCCTGTCCACATTGCCGACCGATCTGAGACATCATCTCTCTCGTCCTATCTCTCCTGTCCACATTGCCGACCGATCTGAGACATCATGTCTCTCGTCTTATCTCTTCTGTTGACATGCTGTTCTTCTATCCCTCTTATAGACATTGCCGATCGATCGCAGACATTTCATTTCACAATGTATAATGTTCCTTTCCTATGCCATAGGTAAATGCAAAGCTTTACACTGGTAGTAGAGAGTTGATACTAGTATATATATATATATACTATGTTTATCAGTTGTCGTTTTATTACGAGTAGTGGTTATAATCAAGTCAGTTTCGACACATGATTTATCCCATCTATTTTCAACTTCTCTAACAAGCCATCCATTTTCCTTGAAAGGGCATTCTCAAGTGGTCAAACTGTTGTGCATGACTGAATTTCACTTCTGTTTTAATTAAAGTGTTTGTCTGTTGCTCTTTAATAAGGTGTAAAAGTAAATCACATAGCTGCTTAAAAAGGACTGATTAGGTAGGTTGCTAAAAAAATGTCATAAATAATGGAATATACAAAATCGTAATAAATAATGTGATACACAAAATCGTAATAAATAATGTGATGAACAAAATCGTAATGAATAATGTGATTCACAAAATCGTAATAAATAATGTGATATACAAAATCGTAATTCATAATGTAATGAGCAAAATCGTAATAAAATAATGTGATACATAAAATCGTAATAAATAATACTATGCAAAAAAGGTTATAGTAGTTGTAAAAAATAAAGTTATACAATTGAAAAACAAACTCCAAAAACGAAGCCTATTACCAGTTTAACAGAAGAGAGCAGGTCGTTGTCTTCAGACTTCGCACTGGCCACAATTGACTGATGTACCACCTATTCAACAAATTGAAGATAGGTGGAACCGACGAATGCCCGTGTGGTACCGAGAAAATCACCGCTGAGCATCTGCTGCAGAACTGCCCGACATACGAGGACCAGAGAGAGCAGATGTGGCCATCACCAGTGGAACCACAAGAGAAGCTCTATGGCAGTGTCGACAGCCTCAGGATGACCGCCGCTTTTTTCGAAAAAATAATGGTTACTGTCTGACTGCGTACGAAGAAGAAGAAGAAGAAGAAGAAGAAGAAGAAGAAGAAGAAGAAGAAGAAGAAGAAGAAGAAGAAGAAGAAAAACAAACTGAAGAAATGACAATAAACGATTTTTAAAAAGACTTTAAAAAGAAAGGGCAATAAGAACACGTAGATAATGATATAGACGAACCAGTAGCAGACGGACTTCTTATTGTGGGATGAGGAGATGATATAGACGAACCAGTAGCAGACGGACTTCTTATTGTGGGATGAGGAGATGATATAGACGAACCAGTAGCAGACGGACTTCTTATTGTGGGATGAGGAGATGATATAGACGAACCAGTAGCAGACGGACTTCTTATTGGGATGAGGAGATGATATAGACGAACCAGTAGCAGACGGACTTCTTTTTGTGGGATGAGGAGATGATATAGACGAACCAGTAGCAGACGGACTTCTTTTTGTGGGATGAGGAGATGATATAGACGAACCAGTAGCAGACGGACTTCTTTTTGGGATAAGGAGATCATGTGACAAACTCAATCCGCAATCCAGATATTGCAAACTTAACTTAAATATCGTATACTCAAACAACTAAAACTGTCACATATAGACTTATGCCCGTGTTATGAGGACAAACAAACAGAAGAAGCATGTTTCTATAAGTTGCTCGGCTCTAAGAAAGAGCATAGTGATAGTATGGACAGCCACAATCTTATTTAGGGAGAAAATGTAGGAACCTTGTGGTCCAGTATCTCCAAAAGTGCAAACACATTGGCAGGAACAGCGAGTAATTGTTTCTTCTGAAGCTGTAATAAATAGGTTTAAATGGCGCTGGCACATACATTGTTTGCGGACGTCTCGACTGAAAATAGCAATGGCAAGGGAGCTCTAGGCTAGAAATAGCAAAAACAAATATATAGAAATACAAACTGACATATATATTTGCTTCATAGACTACCACAAGGCTTTTGAGTCCAACATGAGAAATTAACCAACTATCTCCAAGAAATAGGTCTAGATGGTAAAGACATAAAACTGCTCTATAATCTGTACTGGGAACAAATTGACACAGTAAAATACGGAAATATATGCTTTCTAAATATAGATGTGAAAAGAGGAGTGAGACAGGGATGTGTATTATCCCCTTGTCTTTTTAATATCTATCCAGAACAGATATTCAAACAGATAGAGGGGATGCCAGGGCTTGTCATTGGAGGAGGGGTATCGAATAATCTAGGCTATGCGGATGATTAGTTTTAATGGCAAAAAATGAGCAAAGAATTACAGGAGCTTGTGACAACAATATACACAATAAGTCAAGAGTTTGGATTGAACACAAACATAAAGACAACAAAGACTATGATACTAGGGAAAAGTGACAAGAAACCATGGATGCAGATAAAAATAAAAGATCAACTACTTGAACAGGCACAGAGGTTTCTCCTATCTAGGTCATATAATAACGGATGAAAGCAGCTGTGAAATCAGAGAAAGAATAGGTAAGGCCAAGATGGCATTCATCAATATGCCACACATACTGACATCCAAACAGGTAAATCAGAATTTGAAAATGAGAATTGTCAGGTGTGATATATACTCTTCACTATTTTATGGCGCAGAAACATGGACAATGAATAACAGGTTGGAAAAAAAAGTATTGAAGCCTTCGAAATGTGGGTATGTAGAAGATTTGGTAGAATTTCTTGGAAAAAGAAGAAAACAAATTTGCAGATATTGAAAACGTAAGGATGAAAACAAAATTAATGACCGATACCAGGATTAGACAGTTACGTTATTTTTGTCATACAACAAAACATACCTCCTTGTTTATGTCCATACTAGAGGCTAGGGTGGAAGGCAGTCGTTCAAGAGTCAGACACAGTTTTAATTGAGTGAATAACATCAGGAGATGGACTGTAAAAAGCTTCTCAGATTGCATCCTAGAGTACACTGGAAATCCATTGCAGCCGACCTTCGATGCAGAGATGGCACTTGAACTGAACTGAAGTGGAGCTCTCGACTAACAATAGCAATGGCAGTGGAGCTCTCGACTGAATATATAAATAGCAGTGGAAATCTCGACTGAAAATAGCAATAGCAGTGGAGCTCTCGACTGAAAATAGAAATGACAGTGGAGCTCTCGACTGAAAATGGCAATGCCATCTTCGTCGGAGTGATCCTCTTTTTCTCCTTCCAATAAACATGCCTTCAATTATTACTCTGTATAGACAGTTATGTATCTTTATATGACCAAAATGTCTAAGCTGTTTTGTTGCGATGTTGTATAAATGTAAATTTTCCGTAATGTGCAGAGGCTGCCAAGTTTTTATATTTGTCTTTTAATTTGCAATACTTTATTTCCAAAACTGTGATCTTTTTTGCGAATTTCTAAATCAAGCTGAAAAGAAACTCTACAATACACCCGTGTGATGCGAAATAAGTGCAAAATTGGATGAATCAAGCGTCCAGATTCAGGACAAATATGATGCTCTATTGGAAACATAGGATGAAATGACACCAGATGAACTTATGGACAATAATAAAGATAGTTATCTGACGACCGCAGAGCAAATGATTCGTTCTAAATAAATAGTAAATTGGTGGAAATACAGCTAAGAAGAAACAATGCAAATGGTAGAAGAAAGAAAAAACTGAAGTCCTTAATAGGCACAACAAGTAAAGAATGTAACAAATATTCCTCAAAACAGATTAGAAACACAATCAGACAAGACAGCAGAAATTCGTAAACGACACTTCATTTAATTTAAAATCGTCATAATGGTTTAGAAGGCTCTGCATAGTCTGTATACAGCTGGTTTTTGTCTTGTCTTTTCCGTAATCCGCACGAGATTGTACGATCATCACGCAGCCTCTGAATGATGCGTTTTGGGTATCTTGATAACCGGGCGGGGCCCAATCTCACCAGGTCGGTGTGTTTTAGTTCATCATTGTCCCTGTCTACATTTCATAGCCAAACCAAAACCGACATTGTTTGTAAATAGGGAGAAAAGCCTCAATCTCGCGAAGTTCAGCTGTCTGCACTAGACCGTGGAAACACGACACATGGTAACCGAAATACTATTACACATAGCCGATGAACATGGAAAGATAATTTGGAGGAGACAATGCACCACAAAATGAACAAAGTAACTAATCCAAACGGAAAACAGCACTGCGTTTCCATGGACACAAGTGGAAGCTGTCGAATAGTGTTAATTCTAGTCAAATACGTGGCCTTGCGACATCCATAATGTACTAAAACACTTGAGCGGGGTTAGATATGCGACCTTTTGAGCGTCGTCTATGCTACTCTCTTGTAGATCTTGCAAGAACTTGAATTAAAAAAGCAAAAATGGCCTAAATATAGGACATCTTAACACACATGCTAATGTATTGTACCCCACACAAAAAGGTCAGAGGTTGTCTTTGTAAATGATTGGTTCAAAACCAGCAAAGTAATAACTTTGCAGAATACATTTAGAGGTCGCACAAGTCACTGGTAGCAGCTTATTTTTATAGATGAGTGGTCTGTGAAATAGATGAATAATCTGGAAACATAATGATCTGTTTCGTTCTTATTGCACTTGTCCATTGAATAGGTAATGACATATTATCATTTCTGTTAGTGAACATATTATCATTTCTGTTAGTGAACATATTATCATTTCTGTTAGTGAACATATTATCATTTCTGTTAGTGAACATATTATCATTTCTGTTAGTGAACATATTATCATTTCTGTTAGTGAACATATTATCATTTCTGTTAGTGAACATATTATCATTTCTGTTAGTGAACATATTATCATTTCTGTTAGTGAACATATTATCATTTCTGTTAGTGAACATATTATCATTTCTGTTAGTGAACATATTAGCATTTCTGTTAGTGAACATATTATCATTTCTGTTAGTGAACATATTATCATTTCTGTTAGTGAACATATTATCATTTCTGTTAGTGTGGAAACAAAAACTGCCAGACTGAAAAAGAAAGGAGAGATACTACACTAAGCTTCATATCGAAAAGCTACCCAAGCATGGACTGGACCCATGCATACACCGACGGTTCTGTAACAAACACTACACAGAACGGAGGGGCAGGAGCATTCCTGAACCTACCAAATGGCAGACAAATAACACTGTCATTCGCTACAGGTAAGTACACAAGCAATTTCAGAGTGAAGGCAGAGGCACCGAGGGCGGCAGTGGAAGAAATGGCGACACACAATGAAAATGAAAGCCATATAGTCCTGTTTACAGATTCTCTCGCCGTAGTCACAGCGCTAAAAAGCCAGAAAAACACTGAGCTTAATGACTTAAGAGCAGCACTCTGCAAACTGTGCCAGCAGTCCGCACCAAAAAGGGTAGTGGTACAGTGGGTCCCATCACACTGCAACATCCAAGGTAACGAAGAGGCAGACAGACTGGCAAAAGAAGGTGCAAGACTACCACAAACAGATACTAGTTTGACGTACGAAGAGTCAAAACGGCTTATCAAAGCCAGATACATGACCAAATGGGAAACCGAACATACTGGTTACACCAAAAACGATGCCTATTACCAGTTGAACCGAAGAGAGCAGGTCGTTGTCTTCAGACTTCGCACTGGCCACAATAGACTGAGGTACCACCTATTCAACAAATTGAAGATAGGTGGTACAGACGAATGCCCGTGCGGTACTGGTAAAATGACCGCTGAACATCTGCTGCAGAACTGCCCGACATACGAGGACCAGAGAGAGCAGATGTGGCCATCACCAGTGGAACTGCAAGAAAAGGTCTATGGCAGTGGCGACAGCCTCAGGATGACCGCCGCTTTTTTCGAAAAAATAATGGTTACTGTCTGACTGCGTACGAAGAAGAAGAAGAAGAAGATTTCTGTTAGTGAACATATTATCATTTCTGTTAGTGAACATATTATCATTTCTGTTAGTGAACATATTATCATTTCTGTTAGTGAACATATTATCATTTCTGTTAGGGAACATATTAGCATTTCTGTTAGTGAACAAATTATCATTTCTGTTAGTGAACATATTATCATTTCTGTTAGTGAACATATTATCATTTCTGTTAGTGAACATATTATCATTTTTGTTAGTGAACATATTATCATCATGCGGTTTTTGGTATGCTTGTGTACTGGTTTTTCTGCGTTTTCTTGTTTATCACCTGACTAGACTTCCCAGTAACACATACCCACTTCCTGTTCACTTTATGTTTATCAATTCTGATTTTGACTCTTCCGTTACATCTTGTAAATATTTCAAATATAGTATGTCCTAATTATCTACTGTCAGTTTTTATAGAATTTTTATTTTTACAGACTAACCTAATCATCTTCTTCACATAAATTATTATTATTTTTTTTTGTTGATGTTTCCAATTAGACTCCTTTATCGTTTCTTCTTCTTCTTCGTCGTACGCTGTTTACAGCGATATTTACGTTGCACTGTTTTATTTTGTTAAGCCTGTGGCTCAGTGCATCCGATTTCAACAGGCGTTTCTGGAGGGATGCCCTCCTTAGCCTTTGGCTGTCTCCAGCCTATCTGCAAGGCAGCAGTTGTTTATGGTCAGAGTTGTCTCTCTTAGGGAAGTTGTCTTGCAGTACTAACGAGTCTTCCCCACTCGTGTCTATAGGGTTTGGCAATGATATGATATGATGGACTATGTACTAGTTTGTACTATCCCGGAAGAGAGGCAGTCCAGTGTGACTGTGTCTCAGGATAGTCACGTCCTGCCAGAAACGTAGCATATGCATGTGAGTAAGGTATCTCTTTGCTCCCTTTATTTTCTCGGCTCATCTGCAGTGATGGTAGGCCTATCATTCCCCGCCACCTGGGACGTTGTCACAATAGGGCAGAGGTGCAATGTCCGCTGGACTGCATCTCTTCTGCGTCCATTTGGATGGCTGAAAGCAGACAGAGGTAAAGAGCGAGGCAGGAGTGCATTTGGCCAGGTGCATTTCTGCGGCTCGATCGGGCCGGGCTGAGACGTAAGCCCCAGGTCCCAACCATATCGTGGCCTCCCATCACAGCGGTGCTGAGATTTAGGGCGGGATTATGGCTTAGAGGCGTTCGGCCGTAGTCCCTCAGGTAGTAGCTTCGCACCATTGGCTTATCAGCCCAGCACGTGGACCAAATGTCTGCGATTTGCGATTCCTCTTTATCGTTTGATTCCTTCAGAACATCATTAAAATAATTTATAGTAATTAAAATATAGTTCTCAACATTCATTTGTAAACACACATCCCTGTGAGATCGCCAAATGAAAGTATAGTTCTCAACATTCATCTGTAAACACACATCCCTGTCAGATCGCCAAATGAAAGTATAGTTCTCAACATTCATCTGTAAACACACATTCCTGTGAGATTGTTTATTGATTACCCAGTATTATCTTCTAATAAGAAGATTGACTGGCTAAGACTGTACAATCAATGCTCATGTTTCAGAGCTTTTACCCGCAGGACAACAGTGGATGTCGAGCTAACTACAGCTGTCCAGAAGTGGAGGTTTTTGTGAAAACATATAAGTCAAGGTATAACAGACCCAACAATGTATTTGTAATTAGTTTTGAGGAATCATACGATATATTTCTCAAGCGGCTCACTTCACTAAAGAAGAAAGGACAAATGTTGATACGGGACGCTTACCAATGGAGGTAAGATTTATTCTACATTTCTTGAAAATGTAACGCATGAGAAGAAATTAATAACAGACTCTTAAGAAGTATATTTTTCTATTAAAATATTAAATCTCATTGTTCATATCAACCTAATGATAGCCTAATGTGGGATCGCTTGCCACTCACGCAGAAGGTTTTCAAACGACTGGTTCAGGTCACCACATGGTGGATGGCTAGCTCTTGCTGATAGTCACAGAGACGCTCAATAGGGTTGAGATCAGGTGAGTAAACTGGCCAGTCCATCCTTTTGACGTGTCGCTGCTGGCAGAAGTCATTAACAGCACGAGCATTTCCGGGAACGTCTTGGGACAATCAACAAAGGCTAACTGACCCACCAGATAGTGACCTTAACCAATTCTGTAAAAACCGAAAGCAGGAGTGATAGGCAAATTTCTCTCCCCCCCCCCTCCCCCCCCCCCCCCCACTTTAAACACAACACACTATGAGAAGGTTAATTGTATCCATGAAGCGTCGCTGCCTAGCTTGTATCAATGCCCGTGCAGGTCACACCCTTTACTGACCATTACCAAGCAATTTATCATGAAACTATCACACTCGGACGTTCAAATTACTCAACAACAATTTGATTATATAACATTTACTTCTCATTATTTGTAATTATTTGTGGGTTATGTAGTGCACGTGACACTTGACTTATTTGGAGCAGTTTACCTCGGGTCAGTGGGAAGATGATATGTTGACAGCTACTAATGACGAATGTGTAGAACCGAAAGGTGCAAAATTCGCTGCCGAGCTGTAAACTATCGACACAGCGCATTCCGTTCTCCTGACTACATCCTGCTACTTGCAAAGCCCTGTTCAGGGCTTGGTAGCGGGAGATTAAGAACGAATTCAGAAGAAGACGATGTGTCGAGACGACTGGAGATAACTCAGGATGCATGTACTCTGGTCTTACCGCCTTTAAGACCAGGGATCGCTTAAAACTTGGCGAAATTCTTTCGCCTGCCGTTTCCGTTCATTGATTTCAGAGCAGAGTGCCTCACCGTTCGACTACATCGATCTACATATAAATACATCTTCATAAAAACTAAACAATCGAATCCCATTGTTACATTTCGTCATTCAATCTAGCCCTGCATCATTATAGGACAACTGTCCCAACACTAACAAATGTAAAGTCACATCCGGACGTGCAGAAGAAACAAAATAGTCAACAAAATATATCCACAACAATTATATACACCCAAATATATGTATGTTCTCGTTGCAAAGACAAGACATTTGTAACAAAACATGTCTTATACATCATCATATAAACATACTGGTATACGCAGCGCGTACGCTCATGCACACACACACACACAGACAAATACACACACAAACACACACCGACAAATACACACAAACACACACATGTGAGAGTGCCGATGATGCCATTCAATTCGTCTTTACTACGCTGATGGTCTGTCCAAACAGATCACAGGATTTTGCCACCCTATTCGTGACGATCTGAAATTCGGCTTTGGTGTGGGCGACTAGTGCAGCATCGTCTGCGAAGAGCATATCCCAAATGGTAGTCTCCCTTCTCTTACTTTTTACTGGCAGTCTGGTTAGATTGAATAGTCTCCCCTCTGAGCTAGTGTGTAAAAAGACCCCCTCTGTAGGAGTTCCAAAGGCGTGTTTAAGCACGATGTTCAACGCTGCTGTTAATGTCGAAGGGCTAAGATTCCTGACCGTCATGCAGCACTGTACCTTTCCTGTCTACATGAAAAGGCCTAATCATGCTCAGTAGTTTAGGTGGGCAGCCAACTTTAAATAATACTTTGAAAAGACCCTCTCTATTTACCTTAAGGCCGTAAGAAAAGTGTATGATCAAATCGCCTGAGCAGGCTGTGAAATCTGACCGACAGGGTGTATCCGAAGTTTCAGTGTGGTTTTCGGGCTAAAAGATCCACCTTTGATATGATCTTTTCATTGAAACAGTTGTAAGAGAAATGCAGAGAACAACACAGACCCCTTTTTCTTGTCTTCATCGAACTGACCAAGCACGAATACGTGTGTAGAATCAATGTATGTAACAAAGACTGAAATATATAGATATAGTGATAACATGTTGAATTATTACAATTGAAACGTAACGACAATGAAGCTACCCGCATGACTGATTCTGCTGGATGTATTATATATGGCTAAGTCTCTCGATGATCGTGATGGATGATCGTGCTGCATTCTTATATGTTGGCAGAATTATTTGAATTTCTGTTGATCGATGTAATCTACTCGAGGATTAGTTCTGACAACATTTCTCGCGTTATGATTTCCAATTATATCGCTCCTTCTCACATTGATTACTTGTATAAGTCATTCATGTTTATGGAATGTGATTTACCACTACGTATACACTATTTCTTTTCTTTTATTCCTTGATAAATTTTAGGTTGTTCTAATCACTGTCTACAATAGTTATCCTCTAATTACTATCAACAACATAGATCTTCCAACCACTCTCTATAATAGGTATTGTGCAATCACTGTCTACAATAGGTGTCCTCCAATAACTGCCTGCAATAGGCCTCCTTCAATCACTGTCTACAATAGGTGTCCTCCAATCACTGCCTGCAATAGGCATCCTTCAATCACTGTCTACAATATGTATCCTTGAATCACTGATTAAAACAGGGATTACTATCCTCACTTTTGGCAATTATCAATTGATTAACGTTGAAGTGGTTATCGTGCTGCACAAAACTCTGCTCTTTGTGCAGAGTCGTGCTGACTGGGATCATTCAATCCCTGTCTACAATGAGGTTCCTCTTATTTTTGTCTACAATCAAAATCTTTCAATCCAGGTCTATAATCGAGATGTTCATCCTTTTCTTGATGGAAAGAATTCTACTTTGACCTACATTTAAAGGAAATCACCCGTTTGTATTGTTTTTGGGTCGCCCTTTGTTTGCATTGTAATTATTTTTAGTAATGACGTTACGAGAATGATGATCGTTGCAGAGAATCACTTGGTACATTGTGACGGACAAAAAATCACCGGTCAAATGATGATAATTATACGTATTGAAGTAATATAACAGAACAAATTAAACATTAGAGTCTGAACATTGGTACATTTAACAGAGCACAACGAAAGTGATCATTTTCGAGCTTTTATATATGTATGTAGGATACCCCAAAAAATACCTTTTCATATCACCCGACGTTTTAATTTCAGAAATACTTCAGCAGAAAGGTTTCGCAGGGGAATCTGCCAGCATTACTTGTACGATCCCGCAGATTTACGTCTGATAGAGGATTTGATAATTGACCTCAGAACTCTACCCATTTCTTCAACAGGTTTAATTCATACTACTAATAATAGTAACACTTTTACTGCTACTACTAATACTATTCTTCTTCCACTAATTCTGCTATTGTTTATACTACTACTTCTACTACGATTAATACAAACAATATTAGTGCTACTACTAGGACTACATAATTAATTATACAGAACAGCCCTAACAATGAGTCACTTTGTGTGGACAGTCAAACAACGCATGCGATTCGTGTATCTGGGGAAACAGTGTTAATATGGCTAAAGCGACTCTTTACAACATCATGGAACAAAAGACGTGTACCAGGCAATTGGCAACAAGCTACAATCGTGCCAATTTGGAATAAAAAGGGCGACAAAAGCGAGTGTGACACACATAGAGGCATATCGCGTCTTAGTCATACTGGTAGAATGTATTCGATGATCATATAACAGAGAATAAGACTTATTGTTGAACCTCAACTGTCCCAAAAAATACTGTCCTAAATTTTGAATTCGCCGGGAATGGGCTGCACAGACATCTTATTCACATTAAGGCAATTAAGCAAAATGTCAATTGAAAATAGCGAAAAACTGCAAATTGTTTTTATTGATCAAGAAAAAAGTGTTTGATTGGATAGACATGATTCAACTTTGGAAGATTATGGTGTACAAAGTCAGCGCCTTGATAATCTAAGAGCACAGTATCGTACGAATAAAAACGTCGTAAGAGCCACTGATGATGTCACAGATGTGATGTAGGCGTTTGTTCTGATCCCCTCTGCTGGTCAACATCTGCTTGGACAGAACCACAGCAGAACCTAGTCAGATAAATAGAGACAGTAGAAGCAAACCTAAAAGTAAATTACATTGCTTTTTAACAAACCTACCTAAAAGTGTCAATTATATCGCTCTTCAACACGCCGACCTAAAAGTATCAATTATTTCGCTCTTCAACAGACCAATGAGTTGAGGTATTTGGACAATATTTTTGGACAGACGAAAGATTTGACTTGGAAATCGAGAATAGGCGTCAGAAAGCATCTGATGTGGCGTATCAGCTATCACCACTGTTTAGGCGCCCTAGCATTAGTTTGGCAACAAAGCATCCGCTGATAAACAGTGTATTAATGCCGACTATGCGCTACCAGTGCCAAACATGCTCTTGTCAAAGGGGCGTAAGATCAGCATTTCGACAGGTGAAGTGCTTGAGGATGGCAATCGGTATTTCAAGGAAAGACAATGCGAAGCGAAAACATTCGAAGTGGGTCGGCAGTACGTCTTGTGAAGAGTACATTTCCAAGCGAACTCTACTCTGGTTCGGTCGTCACATGAGAATCCACCATCATCAATTTTCACTGATGGTTCACAACGCTCGCAGATTTTGCCAGAGGGCCAAAGGGCGGGCGCTAAGCAGGTCGATACCATTAGTGATTGTACAACACATGGGCTCAGAACGGCCGGCGCAAAGCTCTCTGTCTAGAAAATACGACTTCAACTTCGCACGTTGTCCAACTGCATACGTGAAAAGACAAATATTTACCAAACTAATCAGATGTGTACTTTCGTTTTGGCATGTCTACCTCCATCTTGGAAGCTATTTTACAGCAGGAGCCATTATTACTCTCATGCCTGCTAAGTAATGGAAATGAAGCCACCCACACATCTACAACTAAATGCCAAACGGAATTTTTCAAAGTTTCAAAGCAAACAATGGAAAGTATGAGGGGAGGGGGGTCAAACAACGGAATGTATGGGGATCAAAACATGGAAATGTATGTGGAGCAAACCATTAAATGTATGAGGAGCAAACCATGGAATGTATGAGGAGCAAATCATGGTATATATGGGAGTGGGCGGGGGTCAAACCATGGAATGTATGGGGAGCAAACCATGGAATGTATGGGGAGAAAACCATGGAATGTATGGAGAGCAAACCATGGAATGTATATGGAGCAAACCATGGAATGTATGGGGAGCAAACCATGGAATGTATGAGGAGCAAACCATGGAATGTATAGGGAGCAAACCATTGAATGTATAAGGAGGAAACCATTGAATGTATGGAGAGCAAACCATGGAATGTATGGGGAGCAAACCATAGAATGTATGGGGAGCAAACCATGGAATGTATGGGGAGCAAACCATGGAATGTATGGGGAGCAAACCGTGGAATGTATGGGGAGCAAACCATGGAATGTATAAGGAGGAAACCATTGAATGTATGGAGAGGAAACCATGGAATGTATAAGGAGGAAACCATTGAATGTATAAGGAGGAAACCATTGAATGTATGGAGAGCAAACCATGGAATGTATGGGGAGCAAACCATAGAATGTATGGGGAGCAAACCATGGAATGTATGGGGAGCAAACCATGGAATGTATGGGGAGCAAACCGTGGAATGTATGGGGAGCAAACCATGGAATGTATAAGGAGGAAACCATTGAATGTATGGAGAGGAAACCATGGAATGTATAAGGAGGAAACCATTGAATGTCTGGAGAGAAAACCATGGAATGTATTAGGAGGAAACCTTGGAATGTATGGGGAGCAAACCATGGAATGTATAGGGAGCGAACCACAGAATGTATGGGGAGGAAACCATAGAATGTATGGGAAGCAAACCATGTAATGTATGGGGAGAAAACCATGGAATGTATGGGGAGAAAACCATGGAATGTATTGGGAGCAAACCACAGAATGTATGAGGAGGAAACCATGGTATGTATAGAGGTGGGCGAGGAGCGAACCATGGAATGTTAGGAGGAAACCATGGAATGTATGGGGAGAAAACCATGGAATGTATAGGGAGAAAACCACAGAATGTATGGGGAGCGAACCATGGAATGTATATGGAGCAAACCACGGAATGTATGGAGAGGAAACCAAAGAATGTATGGGAAGCAAACCATGGAATGTATAGGGAGCAAACCATAGAATGTATGGGAAGCAAACCATTGAATGTATAGAGAGCAAACCACAGAATGTATGAGGAGGAAACCATGGTATGTATAGAGGTGGGCGGGGAGAAAACCATGGAATGTAAAAGGAGGAAACCATGGAATGTATGGGGAGCAAACCATGGAATGTATGGGAAGCAAACCATTGAATGTATGAGGAGGGAACCATGGAATGTATGAGGAGGGAACCATGGAATGTATGAGGAGGAAACTATGGAATGTATGGGTAGAAAACCATGGAATGTATGGGGATTCATCTTTTAATAGAAGACCTGATGTTTTTTCAGATAAAAAGAAATGCTTTACATTACCTGGTACTAACTGCCCGATTGAGATGTAGATTGTCAGCGCTCGTGCTGTCATTGCATCCAGGAAACACACCAGTGATATTACGCCTTCTATGACACAAATAACGGCACTATAACATCAACCAAGAGTTATAGATCCAGTCAGTCACACGACAAAAAGAGGACAAATAGAACACAACACGGGGAACCATATGCCCTATCCAGTTTCAGACACAACATCCATTAGAGATGACAAAGATACGAGACGTTATAAGACCTAACATGTCAAACAAATAAAGCAATCTACAAAATCCAAGTTTCAGATCAACTCAGACATATTATCCCGGAAATACAAAAATACAAAACTTAACGAGTCCTGCAGACAACGTAAACTGCCCTTCTCAGAGCCAAAGCAAGAATAGAAACATGATCAAGAAAATTATCAGATGACATAAACCAGCAACAAATATCAACACAAACTAAGAACAGACAGTCAAGCCCTTTCATCTTCTTCGTCGTCGATCAACTGATGCTGCGCTTCTAGCCAGGTGAGGTTCACGATCAACTGATGCTATGCTTCTAATCCGGTGAGGTTCACGATCAACTGATGCTATGCTTCTAGTCCGGTGAGGTTCACAAAGGAGACTGTGCATTTAAGATCTTCGCCGGTCCCTCACATCTTTTCGAACATGGTCGCTCCACCAGGCCAGACAGCCTCTCTTTGGTCTGCATAGGTAGTGCAGTCCTGCAGGATATGTTCTGGTTTTTGATTGGGTGCTCTACAATCGCACGTGACAGTGTCTCTGAGACCCATTCTGTGGAGGTGGGCATTAAGTCTACAATGTTCCGCTCTGAGTCCGAAGTTCTTTGTCTGCTCATCTCTGCCAAGTTTGTCTATGCTGTCATTTTCTGACTTGTATTCTTTGTGTGGTCTCTTTCTGTCCTCGTGGATCGTTTGACGAGTGTCTTTGCTTCTTTATAGCTCTGTGGATGGGGACTCTGAGTGCCGCCCCATCCGGCTTTTGCTAGCTCATCTGCTTTCTCGTTTCCAGTGATCCCACGGTGGGCGGGAATCCATTGTAGGACTAAATCTGTTTTTTGAGACAGCAATCCTATGTTGTATTTTATTTCATATAAGACTACATCATGTTTGGAGCTTGAGATGGCTTAGAGTATATTCCTGGAGTTTGTTAGAATTACTATTTTCCTTGTAGTATGTGTTGGCTGATAAGAATCTGAGTTGCTGCATGAACAGCTCTTGCTTCAGCTCTGAAATTGGCACAGGTCTCTCCTGCTGGAGATTTTCTATGTCGCCATTTGAATGTGTGATGTAAATTCCACTGCCTTCCCTTTCATCCCTCACCAAAGCAGATCCATCTGCATACTCATGTGTCCAAGAGTTGCTAAGATACTGTCTCTTAAGCTCCTGCAAAACGTGGAATTTTTGTTCTGTTGCTTACTGCTAATTTTTCTTCATTTACCCTGAAACCTCCAAGATTATTTAGGTCCGGTCCTGGTTCCGTGTCCAAGGTTCTGGAATGAGTGCGTCGCACATTTTGGTTTCAGGTTCGAGGATGTCTGCGTGTGTTTTGTGGATTTCTCTGGCCAGATGGTTGGGGGTTTCCTTAGTAGTCTGTTTGTTGTTCTCTCTTGAAACTTCTGGTGTAGAGGATGATCTGGTAGCCTCTTTAGTTTTTCAAATTAAGTAAAGGATTTATATTTTCTCCTTAATTCAAGGGGCTCAACATTTGCTGTTTTTCTCAGCTGTGATTGGAGTGCTTTTGAATGCCCCAAGGGTAATTCTAAGTCCCATATTTTGGACTCGGTCTAGTTTTCCTGTGTTTGATTTGGCCGCTGTTAACCAAGTGCTAGAGACATATTCCATGATTGGTCTGATTGCACCAGCGTAGATTTGTTTGAGGATTTGTGTGTTGCCCCATAAAGATGTACCATCCAGTTCTTTCACCACTGAGAGTCTTTGTATGGCCCTTGTCTAGGAATTCTTTATATTTGACTTCCAGGTATGTCTCCAGTCAAATGTGACTCCGAGGAATGTGGGCGTTTCCAACTGGGGTATTTGTTGGATTCCTATCTTTATTACAATTGTCTGTTTATTTGGAGATAGTGAAAAGAGAGTGGCAGAGATTTTGATAGGGTTTATTTTCAGTCCCCACTCTTTAGTCCAGTTCTCCCCCTTCTCTTCTGTCTTTTGGAGCAAGTATGAAGCTATTGTTGCATGTTATGTAACTGTCCGTACAGCGAAGTCATCTGTGTGTAAGCTGTTTGAGACGTGCTGATGACAGAATTTAACGATGGATTCACTCTCCAATATAACCAACAAATTGTAATTGACCAAGGTTGAAGGGCGTGGTCCAATCAAAAGACGCATAATCATATACCCAAAAACATATGCTGTAACAACATTTCTTGCCGTCTATCAACAGAAGTGCCGATGGGAGGTAGTCAGGTGAAGATCAAATTGACGTTCGCTGATGGCTCGAAAGGATATTTTAAGCCAATGAGGTCAGACAATATCAATACTTGTTTATAGCCCTGTGATAATAAGACCATAAATGTACTGTAATAATCTGTATCTTAACACGAGCATCCACGAAGGACCTAGTCTTTCCTCTTGAATCATCTTCACCACCTGCTTCTATTGCAATCTAGTCGGGCTTCGTCAGCGTTTTTTGAGCGTCCTTGAGACAATGTATCAGTGCAGTTATAAACTGCATCACGCGACAAACACTTCTCATCGTAAACAGGAAGCATATCATTATGAATATCCATTGTCCTTTGCATTTGTGTCCGTATGCCAACCACCTTACCACGCCACACCACCTCCCCAAAGGGCAACAGCAATTTAATATGTGAACTCCTTGTGAGCACGAACGCCATTTGTATCTGAGCTGCGAACGCGCATGCGATCCCTAGTGTTTCCTACCTAAAGTAATCGTAAAGCTAGATGCCGCTGTCCATATAAATGAGTGACCTACTTAATGAGCTACTATTATACATACTAATGGATGGGCATGCAAAGCACCTTCAAGTCAAGTTATGACATCTAAATACAATACCAAGTCATTTACTTTGATGACAGGCCTGATGCCGGATAGAGTTGTGCTCCAACTATTAAACTGAAGTCATTACGTGTATACCATGAAATGTATGTTTTTGATGCCTTTCCCTCAAGGATCACAATACATCGGTAGTTTTACAGACACTATGTCTGCTCTTCAAGTTTCAGAAGATTCTGGATTCGACATCCTGATCTTATGCAAATAACCCAAAATACTGATCACAGTATCACTTGCCAAGCCATCATAATAGTTTGCATTGGATCCATAGATTCCAATATACTCTTGATATAGTTTGCGTTGGATCCATAGATTCCAATATACTCTTGATATAGTTTGCGTTGGATCCATAGATTCCAATATACTCTTGATATAGTTTGCGATGGATCCATAGATTCCAATATACTCTTGATATAGTTTGCGTTGTATCCATAGATTCCAATATACTCTTGATATAGTTTGCGTTGGATCTATATTTTTCAATATACTCTTGATATAGTTTGCACTGGATCCATAGATTCCAATAAACTCTTGACAACAACACGACAGATAGATTAGCAATAAAGGGATTAATGCAAAATCAGAAATTCACAGCAACAATTAAACCATCCATAAGATCAGCAAACAAAGAAACATGATAGAAGAAATTGGTCATCGGGGACATTGGGAGAGAGAACTACAGACGCACGACAAGGTCCGTGATTCTATTAACAGCAACAACCAGCTCACAAAACAGAATTAGGGCACAAGGGTATCTCATTTAAGAATCACATAAACATAACTCAAGCACAACACACTGCAGAGTACCAGCTGTGTACATACAAACATATCGCCATCGATCACCTTACCTTTGATCGCCAAGCGCTTAACAATGTTAGGAACGTGCATGTACCACTACATAGCATGTGGTAGAAGGGCACGACAGCAACAGCATCTGAACATAGTTCAGCATTTCTCACCCGGTGTGTGACAATTAATAAAAAGTAGACTGCGTTTAATATTTTTCTGCTGTCAAGCATGTTTCATTTGTAGTCAACAATATTGATATAATTGTACTTGTAGCAACTAAAGAGTGTATTTGCTCAATGCTTTTTGTTTTCATAAAATGTATTTTTACGAACCATTGCTACTCTTGGTCTATTTGAAAACCAGACACTGATTATAATTACTGGGTCTGCATCTCACAGTACATCCCAATTGTGCTCTTGCAGTTGTACTTGGTACTGATCTTTCGAGTGGTACCCGGTTAGACAATAATAAAACCACTGTAACCTTCCCAGCATATCGTAAAATTCTTCTGCAGCTGGTTGTGCTTCGTTCTAGCAACCTCAGCATATGAACCAATGATATTGAAATCCCCCCCTGTTTATGTTCGGACAAGCTTTTTGTAAATAACAGTGCTTATGTGGTGACCCTATTCTTCAAATGGAGCAAACATGACAATTATGATATGATTATTTTTAATTGTGCTGTTTGTAATTCGAGTTAGGCTTGTTTCTGTAATGTTAAGCCATTAGTCGTAACGCCACAGTAAGACGCATTGTAAACATAAATCTGCAGTTGTTGCTGTCCACAGTTTTCAATATTGGAACATTTCATTTTCTTTCGCTACGCCCTTAGTATTTCTTCTTTGTTTTCTTCTTCTTCTTCTTCTTCTTCTTCTTCTTCGTCTTCTTATTCTTCTTATTCTTATTCGTTTTCATCGTCGTACGATGTCAGACGTCAGCTTGAATTTGTTCAAAGAAAGCAGAGGTCATCCTGACGCTGTCGACACTGCTATAGAGCTTGTCTAGTGCTGACACTGGTGATGACCACATATGCTTTCTCGTATGTCGTGCAATTTTGCAGAAGATGTTCACGGGTCATTTTCCCAGTACTACAGGTGCATTCGTCAGTAGCACTTATCTTCAGTTTATTGAATAGGTGGTACCTCAGTCTGTGTGACGTGTGCCGAATTATCAGCCACCATTTGCTCTCTTCTGTTCATTTGGTATTAAACAACATTCTTTTTGTGTAGCCAGTATTCTCTGTTTCCCATTTGGCCATGTACCTGACCCTAATAAACATTTAGGACTTTTTGTAGGTAACACTTGAATTTGGTTTGGGTAACCTTCCACCTTCTTTCGCTAGTCTCTCTGCCTCCTCGTTGCCTTTCATATTAATGGGATGGGACCAGCTGTACAACCACGCCCT
Source organism: Ariolimax columbianus (assembly GCA_036924085.1). NCBI lineage: Eukaryota > Metazoa > Mollusca > Gastropoda > Stylommatophora > Arionidae > Ariolimax > Ariolimax columbianus. The sequence continues at coordinate 108,250,394 of JAVGWX010000006.1, forward strand.
TGATAGTAAACCTACTCTACACTGATTCATACAACAGAAAAAATTAACACTTCCCCTGCTCTAGGTGCCTTACTTGGACAGTGGCCGGAGATAAAGGCTCATGTGTCAACATCAGAGCTGCAGAAACTGCTGGCCTCTACAGAACTGTCTCACACAACCAATCTGGAATCAGTCACCCTCATCAGACCTACTAGAACTGCCTATCCCACAAATATCCAGCTCAGATACCCAGACCTACTAGAACTGACTATCCCACAAATATCCAGCTCAGATACCCAGACCTACTAGAACTGGCTATCCCACAAATATCCAGCTCAGATACCCAGACCTACTAGAACTGACTATCCCACAAATATCCAGCTCAGATACCCAGACCTACTAGAACTGGCTATCCCACCAATATCCAGCTCAGATACCCAGACCTACTAGAACTGACTATCCCACAAATATCCAGCTCAGATACCCAGACCTACTAGAACTGACTATCCCACCAATATCCAGCTCAGATACCCAGACCTACTAGAACTGGGTATCCCACAAATATCCAGCTCAGATACCCAGACCTACTAGAACTGACTATCCCACCAATATCCAGCTCAGATACCCAGACCTACTAGAACTGGGTATCCCATCAATCTTTAATCAGATGTCCACATCAGATCTGCAGTAACCTCATCAATCCCACAAGCATGGGTTCAAAGCTGGCGCCATTTCCATTCTCACATTGGGACATTGCAGCTCTCGCGGCTTAGATGTGGTGTAGCCTCAGACACCTGACCAGTAGCGGTTTCTTAGTTCTCATCATACAGTAAAGGTGCATTTAATTTACACAATAGAATCATCAAATCCAGTATTACCATGTGTCACTGCTTAACTTCGTTCTGTATTTTCCAATCCAACCGATAGCTGCTTCTTCTCAAACTGTGACTAAGTGACACAGCTGTTCGCAATTGTCTACCTAGTAAAAACAGTCTTCTCTCTTATTACAGTATCAGCCTTGTACAAGTTTTAGATCATCTGTCTATCGATTATAGTACCCTTGATTGAAGAGGAAAATTGATTAATAAAACAGCAACCAGCAAGAGCATGTCTGGATTGTATAGACACATCTCCAAACGTGTACTTCATGTTTACAATGTTGGTATTTCTGTTGTTGTTGTTGGCATTGATGCTGTTGTTGTTGCTATTGCTGTTGTTGTTGTTGGTATTGATGCTGCTGTTGTTGTTGAATGCCCACAATGAGTATAATGGCACTTGTGTGCGTCCGGAAAAAGGCGTAAGGTTGGATGTTGCACTAGCTTTCCTCACATACCAAGCGTGCTGATGAAGATGGACCAGAGTTTTCCATGCGGTTGTGCTATGTTTGCCTTTATCTGCGGTTTGCTCACTACGGGGATCACGTCGATCCCCTCACCTCGTTAGCCAGTCACGGAGAACTGCGTGGAAGTCAGGTGGGGGTCTTGGCCAATATATTTTACCTGACCTTGACTAACATGTCTGATCAACACGTTTTGTCTGACCCTGACTGACATGACTGATCTTTATGTTTGCCTGACCCTGACTAGCATGACTGAACTTTATGTTTGCCTGACCCTGACTGACATGACTGAACTTTATATTTGCCTGACCCTGACTAACATGACTGAACTTTATGTTTTGCCTGACCCTGACTCACATGACTGATATGCATGTTTAGCCCGACCATACGTTGGTCTTATTTCTTTAATGGCATCCCAAGTAAAACATGCGTTTTTTTAACTGGGATTCGTTCAGTCGCTCAACTTGTGATGTTGACATTTTGATAGTGACCAGAACCGAACAATTACAGCTGTGTGCTCCAGGTCAAGAACTATAACAATCTATCCAAAACAGTCGGTCATAATACTGTCATATATAACTAATCAGAATAACCACATACCACCGATGTCCTTCACATTACCATATGCATAATGTGTACGTTCCTTGTCATCAGATTTAACTTCAATGTGTGTATTAATTCTCTTCCCGCAGAGTACCCAGGGAAACTGAAACGTCCATGGATACTTTTTATTTCCATGAGATTGAACGACACACAGCCGAGATAGCTGGCTATCACTTGGACAGGTACGCTAATCTAAGAAATGGAAACTGTTATAGGCTCGGGTGCGCTAAAGGTTAGGGCGCTCTACTCTGAATATACACGTTTTCGTACTTGCAGACAAATCCCCACAGGTCTCAGTCTATGCAGCTATGAATGGGTAACTTAATTTGTTAGAGTACAGGTGAAGGTAGCCCCGTTGTTGTTTGGGATGAATTGTAGGAAAGTCCATTGTATTAGGTCTCATCTGTTTTTATGACGTCGGGTGACCACTTCCCTTCCTCACTACATTGCCTTCGGTAACATTAAGGCTGGTACCAATCTACACACAGATTGACTAGAGCTTGTAGACATTATGGTTTGAATCCGGTACATTTGCCGTGTGAAGTGAGTGCTCTGTCGTTCTGTTACTAAGACAATCGCTAATGATAACCAAGTTGGTCTGTTCAAGCTGTTCGCATCAAGCGAGTATCGAAGCGATTGAAATGTAAGCTTCTCCAACTGCCTTTACAAATGATGTTTATCAGTAGACGTTTAATCCCTAACTGATGTTCGGCCTTTCAAGTATTGGTTACAGTTGGTTAATCACCTGGCAAGATGTTTGGCCTGGATTTTCCTAGACCCTTTCTATCTTTACATTTTCTGTTTTAATGATTTTGCGATGTTTTTCGATTCTGGCTAGAGTACTTTTATACAATATGCGAGACGAAAAGATACTACAGAAGATACTAGAGAGCAAGATTCATAGGGGAAAGCGGGGGGAGGGGGAGGCAGGACTTATCTATACATCTCAAGCATTCAGAGACATTGAAGTGCTAATCAATGCTGACATAATGAGAATTGCTATGACAACCCTACAATCCGTCTTAGGACTGATCAACCAGATAATGATGATGAAAATGGGGAAATAAATAATGACCACCAGATGATGGTGATGATGATGTTCAATGGTAATGAAATAGAACAGTAAATAACAACGACCAACAGATGATAATGATGATGGTGTTCATTGGTAACGAAACAGAACAGTAGATAACAATGCCCAACAGATGGGGATAAATGGTAATGAAACGCTACAATAAAATTATAATGACCACAGTATTTGTATTTGTATTATAATGACGTGTTTCAGAATGTTGGGATTTAATCGAGCGGTCCCAGTTGTTGGTCGAGTGTTGAACATTGCGACAGATCTAGCGACATTCATTTCAAACACAAGTTATGTGGAAAGAGTCTACACGTCACCGGGTACAGTAAACGTCATATTGTTATTATGTACAGTGTCGTCACCACATTGACTATCAGACTTCACAGAAGTAAACACATTGTAAAAACAACAATCTCACTAAATCGCCCTGGTCTTGAATAAAACTCGACTTGCGCTTGAAGTTTCCAATATTTTTCAATTTCTATTTATAGCTCGTATATCTTCAGATGCCTGTTATAGTATACTCCTTCTTTTCCACAGTATATATTTTGTCATTTAATCAAGCTGCGTGTTGTTATAGTCGCACAGTAGTAGTAAATAGTGTTCTTGTTCTGATGAATTTTATAAACCATTTTTTTTATCTTATCCTGTCCTCTTGTCCAGGGCTAGACCATGGCCGACTTTATAGCCAGACCTTTCGCTGAATTAGTCGCCATCCCATGACGATTTAGAACATCAGCAACATTTCCTATCCACATAGTTATCGGTTTGCCACGGCAGGAAAACCCTATCGATGTACGGTATTGGTGCACAGCGGTAGTTGGTCGTTGCAATCTCATTAGATAGTGGGACCACTTCATCCGCTCTCTATCAATATATTCAGTGCAGGGTCTTGCTTCAACGATGTTTCGCACCACTTCATTGCACATTCTGTCTCTCCTAGTTACTTTGATTATTTTCAGAAGGCATCTCATCTCACATGTCGTGATCTTTCTGTCTTGAGATTTTCTTAAATTCCATTTTTAGCACTGGTAACAGAGAGTTGGCATGAATGTGCTGTTGATTAACATTCCTTTTCTGGACATGTTTATGTTAGGGTGTTTCAATATTTGTGACACCGTATCTCAATTTCTTTGTCTATACCTCGATCCTATTTGAAAACACCGCCCACGTACTTTAAATCTGCACTGATTTGATCTTGGTTCCCTCTAATTTAATTGTCATGTTTTCAGGTGATCTGCGTATCTGTAGTTTCTGTTTTGGATGTGTTATTTTTTATCCCGCATTTTTTTAAACAGATTTTAGAGCAGTCAGATGTTGCTGTAGATCGTATAAACTCTCGTATAGTAGGCATTTATCATCTGCAAAAATAATCATGAATTTTGTGTTCTGCTATTTATGTAGTTAAGTAGCAGTACCACTGCTGTTTTGTGAATGTAGTTTGTACAGCAAATCAAAATGGAGAAATTACAGACAAAAACAGGAAATCCTAGGTATATATAAGTCAGCTAAGAAGTTCACTCAATATTGTATACCAGGAAACAATAGTAGCAGATCACTGATAACAATAGTTGCAGATCACTGATAACAAATATTTATAAAATACAAAAGATAATGTTCATTTGACACACACTTAGTCTGGGACACGTTGACAGGTTGGTAGGTATAAGGGGAGGGGAATCAAGTGGGAGGGGACTCAAGAGAAGCACACGACGACAGACATGACAAATCTGGTACTGTACAATAATCTGGAAGACAAAGGACATCCGGAATATTGAAATTATAAAAGGACAAATACTTTTTGATAGAACACCAAGAAACTCAAGCCATGGAACAACACCAAATAACTCAAGCCAAGGAACTCAACACCAAATAACTCAAGCCAAGGAACTCAACACCAAATAACTCAAGCCAAGGAACTCAACACCAAATAACTCAAGCCAAGGAACTCAACACCAAATAACTCAAGCCATGAAACAACACCAAATAACTCAAGCCATGAAACAACACCAAGTAACTCAAGCCAAGGAACTCAACACCAAGTAGCTCAAGCATGAAACTCAACACCAAGTAGCTCAACCATGAAACAACACCAAGTAACTCAACCATGAAACAACACCAATTAGCTCAACCATGAAACAACACCAAGTAACTCAACCATGAAACAACACCAAGTAGCTAAACCATGAAACAACACCAAGTTGCATGAAACTTGAGGATAATATGTTCAGTACAGAAAAGAATGAATAAGATAGTAGCGACTGACTGTAGTTGCAGACCCTTTCAGTCGTGACTGACTGTAGTAGGAGACCCTTTCAGTCATGACTGACTGTAGTAGCAGACCCTTTCAGTCGTGACAGACTGTAGTTGCAGACCCTTTCAGTCGTGACTGACTGTAGTTGCAGACCCTTTCAGTCGTGACTGACTGTAGTAGGAGACCCTTTCAGTCATGACTGACTGTAGTAGCAGACCATTGCAGTCGTGACTGACTGTAGTTGCAGACCCTTTCATTCGTGACTGACTGTAGTTGCAGACCCTTTCAGTCGTGACTGACTGTAGTAGGAGATCCTTTCAGTCGTGACTAACTGTAGTAGCAGACCCTTTCAGTCATGACTGACTGTAGTAGCAGACCCTTTCAGGCATGACTGACTGTAAGAGGTTGCGATATTAGAGTAGTATCTCTCTATCGAGTTTTTGTTAATCTTGATATCTACACTGTTTCCGTATAGCGAGACAGTTTGGAGACAGTTTTCCAGGGTGGCAGCAAATTATTCTTCCACGGTGAAATTCAGAAGGGCAAACGCTCCAATAGGGACACAACTAACGCTTTAAGGACACGCTTAAGACTTCTCAAAAAGCTTTCAGCATAATCCACGAATCGTTGAAAGATGTTGCCCAAGACTGCAGAAACTGGAGCACAGCTCTCTGTAGAGGGGCGAAGCGATCATTTTCATACCCTCACTGCCGGCATGTCCTCGTTGCCTGCGTTCTTTTTTCAGATCTCACATCGGACTCGTCCACCACCTTTGTTGTGTACCCATCCACAACCCCACCCCACAGACTACTCAAATGAAAGAACTGGATGAACGAACAAGAGACATAGTCTTCATCATACGTGATAGACGAACAACATCTCCACTTTAGTCGGTAAACAGCTTCATCTTCGCAGGATGTGAGACTCATACTTAGTGTCTTCATGTCACACTTACACGAATCTATGAAGAAGTACACGAGCTTGAAGGACAAGTTGAAGGCATATGTGTTGGATGTAAACAACGCTAAAACGGCGAGTTGAAGGCATATGTGTTGTATGTAAACAACGCTAAAATAACAAGTTGAGGACATATGTGTTGGATGTAAACAACGCTAAAACAACAAGTTGAGGACATATGTGTTGGATGTAAACAACGCTAAAACAACAAGTTGAGGACATATGTGTTGGATGTAAACAACGCTAAAACAACAAGTTGAGGACATATGTGTTGGATGTAAACAACGCTAAAACAACAAGTTGAAGACATATGTGTTGGATGTAAACAACGCTAAAACAACAAGTTGAGGACATATGTGTTGGATGTAAACAACGCTAAAACAACAAGTTAAGGACATATGTGTTGGATGTAAACAACGCTAAAACAACAAGTTGAAGACATATGTGTTGGATGTAAACAACGCTAAAACAACAAGTTGAGGACATATGTGTTGGATGTAAACAACGCTACAACGACAAGTTGAAGACATATGTGTTGGATGTTTTTGTTGTTTCGAATGCCCACAATGAGTCGGCTCACTATCTTGTGCGTCCGGAAAAAGACGTTAAGTGTCGGGTTGCAGTAGCTTTTCTCACATCCCGAGCGTGCTGATGAAGATGGACCGTTGTCCTCTAGGTGGATGTGCTATGCTTGGCTGCATATCTGTGACACTAACTACTACAGTAATCACGTTGATCCACATTTCTTCAGCCAGACTGCCTTGTAAACAGCATGTTTCCAGGAAACGTTTCATGGAAGAGAGAAAGTGGTCTTGGTCAGTGTATTGTGCCAGACCCTAACGCGATGTCCTGATCACAATGTTCTGCCTGACAGGACTAGTGTCTTATTTTCTCACTGTTTCAGGGGAAAGCAACCATATAAGAAGGGGGATAACATCGAATAAAAGAAAAGTGACAAGCCTGACAGGTTGTGCCATCAAAGGCAAAAAGTAGAGGACACGATATCCACTCCGACTAAGATTCGATGTGGTAACGACACTGAAACTGACAAAACTGAATCCAAAGATCAATCCTCACCTAGACGACTGAATTTATTTGGGTATTTCTAGCTGTGTAATTTACATTACCTGTTTCCGCCATCCCGTATACATAATCATTGTAACGCGAATTGCTATTTTTAACATGAAATTCACTCAATATGTTCTTCTTCAAGCCGGCAACCTCTGCTTTGCGGCACGTTGTTTACAGTTTTGTGGGACTGTCAATTCAATCTGTGGGAGAGGACCGTTATTAGAAGGGTCCATTTCTGCGGCTCTGGTAATGGGAAGAAGCCTCATTGTGCATCCATATATACGGTCTTACAGTTTTGTAGAAAAGGTATTTCAAAATATTACCGTGGGTTTTATTTTGTTTGTGCTCGTGGCAGTGTTTAAGTAAGTATTTTACTGTGCAAGAAATGGCAATATGTTAGATATAATGGTGTTTTCTCGCCCTTCAAGAAAACCCGTCGGCTTTTTTCCAGTAATATCTTTAAAGGGCTCACATTAACAGTGGAGTTGACTGAAAGTGACGTAATGGCTTATTGTTATTGTTGCTCAGCTTATTACCAGGTGAGATAACACACTCATTATTGGTGAAAAGGCAATCTACATCTTGACGGACTAACACTAACAAGCGAGAGCACACATTATTGGTGAAGGAGCATTCTACATCTTGACGGACTTACTTAACTACCAGGTGATTTGACACACACACTAGGGGTGAAGGAGCAGTCTACGTATTGACGGACTAACTTAACTACCAGGTGATTTGACACACACACTAGGGGTGAAGGAGCATTCTACGTATTGACGGACTAACTTAACTACCAGGTGATTTGACACACACACTAGGGGGTGAAGGAGCATTCTACGTATTGACGGACCAACTTAACTACCAGGTGATTTGACACACACACTAGGGGTGAAGGAACATTCTACGTATTGACGGACCAACTTAACTACCAGGTGATTTGACACACACACTAGGGGTGAAGGAACATTCTACGTATTGACGGACTAACTTAACTACCAGGTGATTTGACACACACACTAGGGGTGAAGGAGCAGTCTACGTATTGACTGACTCTCCTGTCAACTAATGGAAGTACTGTAAAATATATTGCGAATGAACGATAATTATAGACATGATAAAAATAACAAAGAAAACACATGATTTGATAATTCGTGAAGTCTACATAATATTTCTTCATAACACTTTATCGGTGTAATTGTGTAACTGATGCGCTAGTCCAGTCCGGCACAAAATACTGACCAAGACGTCGAGTCAGAGTCAATACACGGACCAAGACTACATTCTCTTCTCCATGAAGCGAATCTTGAAAACAGGATGTTGTAAAGGCAGCCTGGTTGACAAGATGTGGATCGATACGATCCCAGTAGTAGTGAACGCCAGGCAGATGAAGCCAAGCATAGCATAACCGCCTGAAGGACCACGGTCCACCTTCATCAGCGTTCTCGGGATGTAAGGAAAGCTACTGCAACCCGCTTCTTAACGCCTTTTCAGGGCCCACAAAAGAGTAAACTTACTGATTGTGGGCCTTCAATAACAACGTCATAATCAAAATAGGGACACTTGTAAAATTCAAAATTTTCAATTATTAAGAGAATATATAAATTCCAACTGCATGAATTTCTGAGTGCACTTTACATACATAAATAACGGGTGCATATTGGAACCACTGTGTGACAGGTCAAGAGACGAAGGTGAACCCGAACCTGCACGACTTTTTAATCAAACATAAGATGAGCAAGAAGGAATGATGGGAACCAGCGGGCTACACGAACACGAATATTACGTGCATGACCAGCGTGCTACAGGAACCAGAGACATGAGTGTATGACCAGCGGACTCCAGGAACCAGGAACATGAGTGTATGACCAGCGAGCTACAGGAACATGAATGTATGACCAGCGGGCTTCAGGAACCAGGGACATGTGTGTATGACCAACGGTCTACAGGAACCAGAAACAGGAATGTATGACGAGGGGGCTACAGGAACCAGAAACATGAGTGTATGAGGAAGGGGCTACAGGAACCAGGAACATGAGTGCATGACCAGCAGGCTACAGTAACCAGGGACATCAGTGTATGACCAGCGGGCTAATGGGACCAGCAACATGAGTGTATTACCAGCGGGCTACAGGAACCAGAAACATAAATAAATGGCCAGCGGACTACAGGAACCAGGACCATGAGTGTATAACCAGCTGGCTACAGAAACCAGGAACATGAGTGTATGACCAGCTGGTTACAGGAACATAAGTGTATTACCAGCGGGCTACAGGAACATGAGTGTATGACCAGTGGGCTACAAGCACTAGAAACATGAATGTATGACCAGCAGGCTACAGGAACCAGCAGCATGAGTGTATGACCAATGGGCTACAGGAACTAGAGACATTGTTACTCTCCTTGACCTGTCCTTATAGAATCAACACATGTGAGTTTGAGTGCACTGCAGAATACTTGTTTCTGCTTACCAGTAATTGATATCTCATAAGTTCCTGTTAGTTGTATCAACATTAATGAATTAGCTACTGCTTATTACTCCAGGCTGTCTGGGAAATTGACAATACATTTTGCGACACACAACTCAAGAACAAGATCTCACTCTACCATCTTTTGGAGTTGATCGACTTGGCAGTTTTTGACTTCTTTATAGGCGAGTATTGGTTTGTAAATTCTTCACTCAATATATTTTGAATAACCATTTGTGACAGCAGGATAAAATGTGTTAAATAGAAGGCATTTTCTGTTGAGTTGTTATGTGATCGTGTAATGATTCTGAATTGACATCAAATGTTATCAATGTCTTGTCCAGATTATGTGTTTGTCGCGTGTATGGTTTCTCAGCTTTTTCATTTGTGGGGAAATGTTGCAGCAGATTTTTAATAACCATTTTATCGATACCACAATCGCCTATTGAATACAGAAAGTGTATTCCACACTATTTATGACCTTTTAATTTCATGTTAAGTCTCTTTTGGTTACAACAAGACCTACTTCAGATAGACCACTCTCCGGGAAAACTCCTTGAAACATCACATTCCACCGCGGACTAAATAACGGAACTCATATTGTGCCAAGGTTTACAATCAATCCATGCTCCACACAGAGAAATAAATAAATTCACGATATAAAATACAAGAAATCACTTTTAAGACTGATCCTTTCACAGAATCCTGCCCTGAAACGAACTGAACATCCATTTTTGTTTCCCGAATACGCTATTATAGCTGCAGTGAGTTGACACATGAAAGTTCCACCAATTAGTTTGCCTTGGAATGTGACGTTTCGGAGGGGGGGGGGGGGGGTGTTTCTCCTTGTGCAGTTCATTTCACGAGCTGTAATTTTTCACGCCTGACGATCACAAAATCGCGAAGAATATGCGGTTCATATCTTGTTCCATTTTATGTTGAGGTTTGCGATGTGTAAAATGTGTGTAATGTAGCCAAATTAGTTCAAACTTTAATATGTAAAAATAATACTTTTAATTTGTTGGTATCCGATTAATTCGTGGTTCATAGGATTTCTGAATATTTCCACGCATTTTTGTGCGTGTTGAGCGTCTGTCTGCTCTTTGCCTGGCTCTTGTTATTTTCGTGGACTCTATTTGCGTCAGGATAAGAAAGCTTTCTTTTGACAGTCTGTTATTCTTTTCAGGGTCAAGGATGTCGAAGTTACACGGAATCCATTGTATCACAATTCTTTTTAACCCGTGACATAGTTCACAAAGCATGTTGTTTAGTTCATTTCGGTTAATCAATTTTTGCTCACTTCTCATTTGTACAATTACTGACATCTGAGACGAATGATACCGATATCAACTTATTGTCGTCTGGTATAACTGTTACTGCAGTTTTTAAGACTTCTGTATCCGAGTTGTGCAGGTAATGCAATATTTGCCTGTAGTCACTGACGACTTTTTCGAAATACAAGCAAGATTAAGTACAATTTTTGTGTATATATATATATATATATATATATATATATATATATATATATATATATATATATATATATGTGTGTGTGTGTGTGTATGTGTGTGTGTGTGTATATGTGTGTGTGTGTGTGTGTGTGTGTGTGCGTGCGTGCGTGCGTGCGTGCGTGTGTGTGTGTGTGTGTGCGCGCGCGCGCGTGCGTGCGTGTGCGCGCGTGCGTGCGTGCGTGCGGGCGGGCGGGTGGGGTGGGTGGGTGGGGCGTTTTGGTTGGTTGGTTGGTTTCTTTGTAATGCATGTTAGATTTAAATATGTGCTAGTAAAAGCGCTTCAGAACATCTAGCAGCCAGAAGAGTTTCGTATGTGATGGTTGTGAAACAAACTTAGAACGTTACCTATAATTTTAATCAGTTCCACGTTGTGGATTGCCTATTCCAGGTTCGCGCAATCTCTTAAATTTACTTTAAAAGCCACTATCAGTCTTTGACAGAATTATTAAATACAAAAAGTTCCAACACCTGAACATATTGTTTTATATCTGTTGCAACCCTCTTCAAATTTGTCATGTTCTAGCTCATGGAAATATTGTTATATTGTTTTGTTAAGTTTTTTCTTCAATGTTATCATGTATGCAGGAAACATGGACAGACATGAGTATGAATTGTTCAAAGATATAGAAGAAGACAGTCTTATTCCAGTCTATGATAATGGGAGGGGGTAAGTTCTTGTTGTCTTACCCTCTTCTCACTTCAGACATATCAATTGAAAACCTACCTTTAAGCTCCGGAAATGTAACATGAGATAAAAGTGTATATAGGTGTATGTCATGCACATACATTGTACAGTACTTCCGTTAATTGATATTGCATTAAGACATACTGTGTATGATGGCATCGTGACACAATCAAAACGAGACAAAGTTGATACGTCACAGCTAAATCTAAATCGGATATTTCCGTTGTTGGTGAAGCTTTAAAGACTTATTCTGTTATTTATTGTATTTTGTGAAGTGAATGCTCATGTGTGCTCGTGTACTGGACAGCGGTGCAATCTCTAAAACGTTTCTAGTATCAAACGGAGTAAAACAAGGATGTGTACTCGCCCCGACTTTGTTCAGCATGATGTTCGCGGCCACGATGACAGACGCCTTCAGATCATTGGAGCTTGGAATACCCATAAAGTACCGCACAGATGGCAAGTTACTCAATTCCAGAAGAATGAAGGCCAAAACCAAAGTGGCTGGCGACATAATCAGGGAACTTGTATTTGCTGACGACTGTGCTCTAATGAGCAACTCAGAACTGAACATGCAGGTTGGAATGGACCAGTTCTCTGCCGCATGCGAAAATATTTTGGCCTGACCATAAATGCAAAAAAAACAGAGGTCATGTACCAACCAGCACCAGGCATGCCGTACACAAAACCAGAGACTACAGTCAGCGGGCAGACGTTGAATGCCGTAGACAAATTCACATATCTGGGCAGCACGCTGTCGAGATCTGTCAGCCTAGACGATGAGGTGGCAAGCAGAATAGCAAAGGCCAGCACAGCCTTTGGTAGAATGCGCTCGATGGTCTGGGCACGTCGTGGCATCAGCGTCAAGACCAAACTCAAAGTCTACCGTGCAACCATCATTCCAACCCTACTATACGCTTGCGAAAGCTGGACTGTATACTCTGGACATGCAAGGAGGTTAAACCACTTCCACACGTTGCCTGAGGCGAATATTCCACATCCGATGGCAAGATCGTGTCACTGACATCGAGGTTCTCTCGAGGGCTAACATGCCCAGCATACATGCACTGCTAGAAAAAGCACGACTAGGATGGGCCGGACACCTCGTCCGTATGTCAGACGAGCGGCTCCCAAAGAAGCTTCTCTACGGCGAGCTGAGAGACGGATGGCGCGAGAGAGGGCGCCCAAAGAAACGTTTTAAAGACGGTCTGAAGGACTCACTAAAAAGTTGCCAGATAGACTTCGACACCTGGGAATGTCTTGCGAAAAACAGATCTGACTGGAGAAGTGCAGTCAAATCGGGTGTAGCTGCCGGTGAAGACGACCGTGTTGTGAAAACCCAGAACAGACGCGAGACGCGGAAATCCCGAGCAGCGGGAACACCATCCCCTTCTACAAACCTCGTGTGCCCGATATGTAGCAGATGTTTTCGTGCTCGCATTGGCCTGTTCAGCCACATGCGCACCCACACCTAACAGGGAAATCTGTGACAAGGATGATGTCGGCGGTCCTCATCGACAACGATGGACAGCTATTAGATTAGATTAGAAGTGAATATTTACATAAAATATATTGTTGTTTGCCATTATGGGTTAAAGACTTTGTTTCGTGAGTTATTGTATTTTGTGAAGTGAATATTTACATAAAATATATTGTTGTTTCCCATTATGTGTTAAAGACTTTGTTTCGTGAGTTATTGTATTTTGTGAAGTGAATATTTACATAAAATATATTGTTGTTTGCCATTATGTGTTAAAGACTTTGTTTCGTGAGTTATTGTATTTTGTGAAGTGAGTATTTACATAGACGACATTGCTCTCTCAGACATTAGCAAACAATTCTTGATTAAATGTGAGAACTATGCAATGAAAGGGGAATATGACTATTGTCATAAAGATGGTTTACAATTTGTTCATCAATCTCTTTGTGTTATCTGATTCTGAATAGGATGGATACATTCTGCGTATACATATATCGCGAAAATTACATGAATTAATTCATGCTAAAGATTACAGTGAATCTTTGAGATAAGATAAAATTAAAAAATAAACGCTGACACAAAAGCATGACAATTATATTCATAATTTTCTTTTAACACACAGCACTTTCTTGAAATCCATACATTATAAACACTGATGCATATTTATAAGAAAAAAATAGTTAACTCATATCTATGATCAATTAGGATACGCCTTGTTGTTTGCGACTGTCTACAATGAGCGGGTTACTCTTGTGTGCACCCTGAACAGGACGTTGAGTGGCGGGTTGCAGTAGCCTCTCTCACATCGGGGTCCTCCAGTCGGTCGTGCTATGCTTGGCTTCATCTGCGTGTCACTCACTACTACGCGGATTACGTTTATTCCACATCTCGTTAGTCAGGCTGCCATGAAAACAGCCCGTTTCCAGGGAGGGCTACTAGGAAGCCTAGATGAGGATCTTGGCCAGTATGTTTTGGCTGACCCTGAGTAACATGTCTGGTCAGTATATTTTGCCTGACCCTGACTAACATGTCTGGCCAGTATGTTTTCCCTGACCCTGGCTAACATGTCTGGTCAGTATGTTTTGCCTGACCCTGACTAACATGTCTGGTAAGTATGTTTTACCTGACCCTGAACTAACATTTCTGGTCAGTATGTTTTGCCTGACCCTGACTAACATGTATGGTCAATATGTTTTGCCTGACCCTGACTAACATGTCTGGTCAGTATATTTTGCCTGACCCTGACTAACATGTCTGGTCACTATATTTTGCCTGACCCTGACAAACATGTCTGGTCAGTATATTTTGCCTGACCATGACTAACATGTCTGGCCAGTATGTTTTGCCTGACCCTGACTAACATGTCTGGTCAGTATGTTTTGCCTGACCCTGACTAACATATCTGGTCAGCATGTTTTGCCTGACCCTGACTAACATGTCTGGCCAGTATGTTTTCCCTGACCCTGGCTAACATGTCTGGTCAGTATGTTTTGCCTGTCCCTGACTAATATGTCTGGTCAGTATGTTTTACCTGACCCTGAACTAACATGTCTGGTCAGTATGTTTTGCCTGACCCTGACTAGCATGTATGGTCAATATGTTTTGCCTGACCCTGACTAACATGTCTGGTCAGTATATTTTGCCTGACCCTGACTAACATGTCTGGTCACTATATTTTGCCTGACCCTGACTAACATGTCTGGTCAGTATATTTTGCCTGACATTGATTAACACGTCTGGTCAGTATATTTTGCCTGACCCTAACTAACATGTCTGGTCAGTATATTTTGCCTGACCAGACGTTAGTCTTCCTCCCCAGGATACGTCTTAATGCAATATCAATTAACGGAAGCACTGTACAATGTATTATGTGTGTGTGTGTGTGTGTGTGTGTGTACGTGCGTGCGTGCGTGTGTGTGTCTTTGAGTAGTGTGTATATATAAACGATTACTATGGGCCTCGTGAAAATAACAAAGAAAACGTGGTCGGTACATCCGGGAAGTCTTCATGAAATGTCTGCAGAACACGTCATGAAAATAAGGACACATCAAACATTTTAGTAGATAGGTTAAGGAATTATTAGGATAATGTAAACAATTCCAACGGCACATATTTCTAAACTCACTGTAAGTTTGTACTCTGAACGATTCCGTGATCCGAACACAAACCCAATGACCTTCCTATTAAAAAAACACACACGCCTTAGCATGTCTGAGAAGTAGTGGCTAACTGTATGTAACAAACTATTCTTATACGTCTGTTGCCACTTAATCATAAAATGTATCAATGTATGTCTTTCCAGATTCGGCATGTCCAAACATGACTGCATGTCCTGTTTAGCTCCATTACAACAATGCTGTCAGATACGACTGTCTACCCTGGCCAAACTAATCAAACTTTACCAAGGTCCAGACAGTCTTAGTCAAGTTATGAGGAAGTCCTTGACCTCTGATCCCCTGTCACATATTCTAACAGAGCCTCATCTCGACGCTTTAGACAGACGCCTTGGGAAAGTCATCAAGGCAGTCAGTGACTGCATCAGCGATGGCAGATCTTGGGATAATGTTGTTATTGATGATGTTTTTGGACAATGAAAGACTTTGAAAATTTTTTGTGAGCATCAGAGGGAAATGAGATATCAAATTAGTGATTGTTAGTTTCGCATAAAATATAAAAAAATATATGAAAGTTTGTTATAAATGAACGATGCTTCAAATAAAAGCCTCAATTTGTTTCCATCGAAATTTATTACAAAAAGTGAAACACAACCTTTGCATATTTCGACGTAATCTCCATTGACCAAAGTCTCCCAGATCGTGCAAACAGATAACAGGTTTTTAGGTGGCGTGTGCAAACAGTCATGATGGTAAGAGATGGGCATGAGCTACGAGACCAACTTACCCACTCCCGGCACGGGGAGGTAGTGACGAAAAATAACAATACGGGACTCTTTCAAGGCCCCGTAATTGGAATGAGTACACTTTAAACCTTTTAACGAGGATTTATTGGAGGGCAAGTCTGGTGCCAGCAGCCGCGGTAATTCAAGCTCCAATAGCGTATATTAAAGTTGTTGCAGTTAAAAAGCTCGTAGTTTGATCTCAGGCGCAGGCGGGCGGTCCGGCTCGCGCCGGTTCACTGCCCGTTGTCTCCTGCCCTACCGTCTGCCGGTTCTCTCCCACGGTGCTCTTCGCTGAGCGTCCTGGGTGGCCGGCGCGTTTACTTTAAAAAATTAGAGTGTTCAAAGCAGGCCTCGGCTGCCTGAATAATGGTGCATGGAATAATGGAATAGGACCTTGGTTTTATTTTGTTGGTTTTCGGAACTGGAAGTAATGATTAACAGGGACAAACGGGGGCATTCGTATTACGGCGTTAGAGGTGAAATTCTTGGATCGCCGCAAGACGAGCTACTGCGAAAGCATTTGTCAAGAATGTTTTCATTAATCAAGAACGAAAGTCAGAGGCGCGAAGACGATCAGATACCGTCGTAGTTCTGACCATAAGTGATGCCGACTAGCGATCCGCAGGAGTTGCTTCGATGACTCTGCGGGCAGCTTCCGGGAAACCAAAGTTTTGGGTTCCGGGGGAAGTATGGTTGCAAAGCTGAAACTTAAAGGAATTTACGGAAGGGCACCACCAGGAGTGGAGCCTGCGGCTAAATTTGACTCAACACGGCCAACACTGAAGTGACTGACATGCCGAGACCACTTTCCTTGGGTCAAATATGGAACTGGTGCTGGATTTAGACCCTCAGAAATCTGGGGTTATGCCCTCTGTGGCTCGGTTGGTCTGCATCCAGTGTTTGATAAAGGAATTGACGGAAGAGCACTATCAGGAGTGGAGCCTGCGGCTTAATTTGACTCAACACGCAAACACGGTAGAACGACTGACAAATCGAGAGCACTTTCGTTGGGTCTAATAGTGAACGTGTGCTGGTATTAGACCCACGGAAAACAGGTCAGCTCTCTAACCTTCTAATGAAGGATCGCTACGGAAACCGTGTCTTAGCACCGCGGAAACCGCAGGCCCCAGATACCTTGTCACGGACAAACAAAAGCCCTCGATTAATTCGTCCTGGCCAAAAAATGAACGGGTGCTGGAAATAGACTATCGGAAGACAGGTCAGTTTTACCTTACAAATGACAGGGCGTTGCTACAGAAATCCTGCTCAACTCGAGAGGAACCGCAGACATTTCGTTCACGTACCAGGCTGATAAGCCAATGGCGCGAGGCTACCATGTGAGGGATTACGGCCGGACGCGTGTTAGCCGGAATCCCGCCCAAATTCTCAGCACCACTGCAATGGGAGGTTTCGATATGGTCGGGACCTGGGGATCGCGCCTCAACCCAACCAGGTCGAGCCACAGAAAGAGGTCTCTTCCATCCGCTGATCAAAGCGGACGGATAGCTGCTCGATATTCACCCTATACGGTGATGGGGTGCGAAACCACCAACATAAGACTTAGTTCTTGGTCGGGGTGTCGAAAACAGTAGAGCAGCCACCTCACTGTGAACTGTCGAGACTCACTCCTTGACCACGAGATATGTCCGCAAACCAGGCAAAAACATCTCCGTGACATTACCAGGCTTGTACCCTGGTTAAATGCACTTCTGCTTCGATATCTACCTCTGTACACTATCAGCCATACCAATGGACGCAGAAGAGATGCAGACTAGCGGACATTGCACACCTGCCCCACTGTGTCAACATCCCAGGTGGCGGGGAATGCTAGGCGTACCATCCCTGCATAGAAGCCAAGAAAAAAAAGGGAGCAAAGAGATACTCCACTCACATGCAAATGCTACGTTTCTGGATGGACGTGACGATCCTGGGGTACAGACACACTGGACTGCCTCTCTTCCGAGTAAACCAGTCCATATCATATAACATCTCATATACCATCTCATATATCATCACCGCACCCTATAGACACGAGTAGTGAAGACTCGTTAGTCTGGTAAGACAACTTCCATAAGAGAGACAACTCTTATCACAAACAACTGCTGCCTTGCAGATAGGCTGGGGACAGCCAAAGGCTAAGGAGGGCATTCCTACAGAAACGCCTGTTGAAATCGGATGCACGGGGCCGCAAGCCTAACAAAACAGTGCAACGTAAATCGCAGTATGATGACAGTACAACCGATCAGAAAAACGTATGGCGCTCATCCTGCGGAGTCCCGCCAGGCAGCGATAGTGCGGGGCCTCACGCCTCGAAGGGGCCCACCTTTGACTACTGGTGGTCACCCACCCATGTGTCGTGGAGTCAAGGCACATGGCTATGGTGCAACTTTTATTGACCAAAAACTCAAGACCCTCAAAATACTACAGTGGAATGCGGAGGGTGTCGTTAACAAAAAGCTTTCCCTAATACATCACCTGCATGAAGGTAAGATTGACGTGGCATGTATCCAGGAAACGCACCTCAACAAAAACCATAAATTCTCAATCAGAGGATACCAGACCTTCCGTCTCGATAGAGAAGGTCACAAAGGAGGGGTCCTGATACTGACCCGAAACTGCATACCGAGTAGCGCGGTATCTGTCAATCACACAGGACAAGCAGAAATTTTAGGAGTTGACATAATGGCTCAAGAGACGAAGCTCAGCATTTTCAATCTGTACGGACCATCAAATAAATCCCTATCGCTCTCGGGTATGGACGTCAAAGACTCCAACTGCATAGTAGTTGGAGACTTCAACAGCCACTCGGAGAGATGGGGATACTCGGACACAGACAGCAGAGGTGACGAAGTGGAAGATTGGGAGATAGACACAAATCTCTCCCTAATCAATAGGCCGGAGGATAGCCCTAGTTTCTATTCTAGAACATGGCATAGCACCTCGACTCCAGATTTGGCCTTCTCCACACAGGACATACACCATAAAATAGACCGCCAGGTGCTAAACCAACTGGCAGGTAGCGACCACAGGCCGATCAGGCTAGACATTGATATTGAAGTAGGCACACAAGAAACAAAACCGCTCCCACGTTGGAATTATAAACGAGCCGACTGGGACAGATTTGCAATCCTGACAGACGGGCTGTGTGAAACCATCAACACACGAAACAACAAAATGAAGCCCATGGTGGAAAGCCTAAGCAAGGCAATAATGCAAGCCGCCACTGAAACCATCCCAAGAGGGGCTAGGAAAAACTATAAGCCCTATTAGAATGATGAGTTGCAGAAAGCGGAAGATGCAGTAACACATGCTAGGAACATGGCAGAGCGAGAACAATCTATGGAGGCAAACATCGCCCTCAAAGCCGCCACGGCGAAATACAAATACACTCTCAAGCAAACAGCAAGAGAGAGCTGGAAAAACAAAACGGAAAGCCTAAACCTGGACAAAGAAGGGAACAAGCTATGGAAGCTAGTCAGAGCCATGAATGACGAAACCCCGTCAAACAAATAAATTACCATCAAGCAGGGCGAAAACTTGCTCACTGGTAAAAAAAGCTGCAAACGCTTTTGTCGAGCACTATGCCAGAGCAAACCACATCGAGGTCCTTGCAGATATGCATACAGACATTAGTAAAGAGCAAAAGGGGCACGACAACATCAATACAGCACCTGAAGAGCATATGATGGCCAAATTAACAAAGAGCGAAATGGAAGAGGCCATGAGAACATTAAAGAAAAGGAAATCTCCCGGAAAAGATGGGATAACAAACGAAATGCTGATGGGGCTGGGCCAAACAGCGAAGAGGAAGCTGCTATCGGTCCTGAACTAAAGCTGGAAAAGGGGAATTGTACCCCAGGCATGGAAAGACGCAGTACTGGTAGCAGTACCAAAAAAAGGAAAGGACAAAACAGATCCAAATGGATACAGGCCTATCAGCCTACTGAGCTGTGTCGGCAAACTGATGGAACGTATGATAAACACCAGACTGATGTGGTATCTGGAAGAAAAACGAATACTAATTCCACAGCAAGCCGGCTTTAGATAGCACAGATCCACTGAGGACCTGGTCATCCTCATAGCCCAGGAAATAGAAGATGCCTACCAGGCACAGAAACACACAGTAGCGGTTTGGGTGGACCAGGAAAAGGCATTTGACAAAGTCTGGAAAGATGGACTTAGAGTCAAGCTAAGAAGAAGTGATGTCTGTGGGAAAATGTATAAGTGGATCAACCACTACCTCAAAAACAGAACGGCCAGAGTCCAAGTACAAGGGCAGATGAGCAGAAAGGTGACACTCGAGCAGGGAGTACCCCGAGGGGAAGTACTGTCACCCACACTCTTCCTGGTGTATATAAACGACATTACAGAGAATATACCAAGACGAGTCTATAGCTCAATGTTTGCAGACGATCTGGCTATGTGGACCTCTGAAAAGAATCTCACCATAGCAAGAAATCGGATGCAGCAGGCCCTAATATCGCTGGAAGAGTGGGCGAACTCATGACTGGTCAAAATAAACGGGGAGAAAACCACATGCACAATATTCTCGCTTTCAATCAAACCCCAAAATACCAAGTTAAGTTTAAATGGCAAATTCCTGCAGCCAAACGACAACCCAAACTATCTGGGAGTCACATTTGATTGGCACATGACATGGAAAAGTCAGATAGAGAGAAACCGAATGAGAGCCAGAGAAAGAATGGCAATCATAAGGAAACGTGCTGGCACAAGCTGGGGAGCAGACGAAAGCATACTAAAGAAACTGTACACTGGAAGAGTGAGACCAGTTCTCGAGTATGGCATTGCGGCATGGACAACAGCAGCAAAGACGAACTTCGATAAAGTTAGCAAATTTCAAAACCAAGCCATGAGAGTTATAACAGGAGGCATGAAATCAACGCCAATTGTAGAACTTTAAAAGATTACAAAACTGCAATCCATGACCGATAGAAGAGACTGCAGAGCCCAGCTGCAATCAGAGAAACTCAGAAGACTGACCGACCATCCAATGCACCAGAGACTAAACAATTTGGGAAATGGGAAACTAAAGCGGAGAAACTTTGCAGAAATAGCCAAAGCAAAGATGCACGAAGATCCCATAAACGCCCTAACAGCACCAAAACCCATCACTACTGTACGAAAACCTACCTGGAGGCAGGATATATTTCCAGAGGTGGTAGAAAATATACCAGGTATTGGAAACAAAAACTGCCAGACTGAAAAAGAAAGTAGAGATACTACCCTAAGTTTTAAATCGAAAAACTACCCAAGCATGGACTGGACCCATGCATACACCGACGGTTCTGTAACAAACACTACACAGAACGGAGGGGCAGGAGCATTCCTGAACCTACCAAATGGCAGAAAAATAACACGTTCATTTGCTACTGGTAAGTACACAAGCAATTTCAGAGCTTAGGCAGAGGCACTGAGGGCGGCAGTGGAAGAAATGGTGACACATAAAGAAAATGAAAGCCATATAGTCCTGCTTACAGATGCTCTCGCCGTAGTCACAGCGCTAAAAAGCCAGAAAAACACTGAGCTTAATGACTTAAGAGCAGCACTCTGCAAACTGTGCCAGCAGTCCGCACCAAAAAGGGTAGTGGTACAGTGGGTCCCATCCCACTGCAACATCCAAGGCAACGAGGAGGCAGACAGACTGGCAAAAGAAGGTGCAAGATTACCACAAACAGATACTAGTATGACGGACGAAGAGTCAAAACGGCTTATCAAAGCCAGATACATGACCAAATGGGAAACCGAACATACTGGTTACACCAAAAACGATGCCTATTACCAGTTGAACAGAAGAGAGCAGGTCGTTGTCTTCAGACTTCGCACTGGCCACAATAGACTGAGGTACCACCTATTCAACAAATTGAAGATAGATGGTACCGACGAATGCCCGTGCGGTACCGGTAAAATGACCGCTGAACATCTGCTGCAGAACTGCCCGACATACGAGGATCAGAGAGAGCAGATGTGGCCATCACCAGTGGAACTGCAAGACAAGCTCTATGGCAGTGTCGACAGCCTCAGGATGACTGCCGCTTTTTTCGAAAAAATAATGGTTACTGTCTGACTGCGTACGAAGAAGAAGAAGAAGAAGACCAACTCACGTGAACAGACATGGCTATAATGTGAGATATGAACAGTTTTTTAAATATAATGTGAGATATCAGCAGACCTCGCTACAATATGATATATCAGCAGACATTGCTATAATGTGGGATATCAACAGACTTGGCTATAATGTAGGATATCAGCAGGCATGGCTATTATGTGGGATGTATTTTATAAGATGTGAAAAAAATGATTTCGGTATCATACTAAGCAATACATGTTTAACACTGGAACAACTAGACATAGATGCTGGTATTGCGCAATAATGGGAAATTAAAAAAGTAAAGTCTGGAAAATAATGTACGATGCAATTTTTAAAAAGAAAATCCACTAGCAGGACGACAAAGAACGGATAATGACAACAACCCTTACAGAGATTGAAGAAAGAAGAAAGCGACTTTACAAACAAACAAACTAGGGCCACCAAAACTAGAGCACAGAAGGGCTACACAGAAGTAAACAAAGATGATTAAAAGATCATTAACGAAACCACGACAAGCTATATTGGTGACGCTTCAGCACTCAACGACTTATCTTCTCTTGTCGCCCGTGATGCACTTCTGAATTTCTCTGTTGGCTCTACTGTAAATCTCCTTCTGGTTGGACTTCAATTTGGAGTTGTCTTCGGTGTTGCTTTTCTTTATTTGTTATACTCGCAAATGTGTTTCAATCTGTATGACCACGATCAGTCTATACCACTGCACGTGTGGGTCCAATTTGGCTTCTTATTCGCTACCATGTATCCTATCCATCTTTCCAGTCTTCTATGTGCTTTATCGTTGGAAACGTGCTTGCAATCGGGATTGTCTTGCGTATTTTGATGAATGTGTGTGTAATACAAGAATATTGTTGAATGTGTGTTTGTGTGATATACTGTTCTTCTTCTTCTTCTTCTTCTTCGTTCGTTCTCAATCTCCCACTACTAAACCCTGAAAGGGTAAGTAGCAGAATGTAGTCCAGAGAACGGAATGCGTTGTGTCGTAGTTTACAGCTTGGCTGCGATATTTGCACCTTTTGGTCCAACACATCCGACTTCAGCAAGCATTTTTGAGTACCGGATTAGCATTCCCTCTTCGATCCCTTCTCCTTAGCCAGTCTGCCCTGCTGCAGCCTGTTATCCAGGATCACCGCGTGAAGGTGTAGAAGGGTCTTGGCAGCTATGGTTCTCTGGTCATGACGCTAGCAGTCAGCTATGGGTCGCTGACCACTGCAGCTCATGCGCTGCTCATGATCTTGATCCCTGATATACTGTTATTTGCGTGTCTGTGTGATATATTGGTAAATGTGTGTTTGTGTGATATATTGGTAAATGTGTGAATGTTATTCATAGTTGAAAGTGTGTATAACATATTGGACTAAGCCCAGGAGGACGCTGATTCACCTTTTCAAGTAGACCCCGGAGTATAGGAAGAGTCTCTGCAACCTGCTAGAAATTAAACGTCAAGAGTTAATTCAGTTCATGTATTTTCGAACAGCAGCAACATCGGAGATAAAATAAACACCTTGAATTTGCACTGCGTGGCAACTGCATGAAAAGTGTCCTTTATTTTTTAGTCCTTTAAATAATCAAAGTGGAACCAGCTTGAATCGCTACAATTTAGGTGGACCCAGCTTGAATCGCTGCAGTCTATGTGGACCCAGCTTGTATCACTGTAGTCTATGGGGACCCAGCTTGTATGACTGTAGTCTAGGTGGACCCAGCTTGTATGAGTGTAGTCTATGTGGACCCAGCTTTTATCAATATAGTCTATGTGGACCCAGCTTGTATGACTGTAATCTAGGTGGACCCAACTTGTATGACTGTAGTCTATGTGAACCCAGCTTGTATGACTGTAGTCTAGGTGGACCCAGCTTGTATGACTGTAGTCTATGTGGACCCAGCTTGAATCACTGTAGTCTATGTGGACCCAGCTTGAATCACTGTAGTCTATGTGGACCCAGCTTGTATGACTGTAGTCTAGGTGGACCCAGCTTGTATGACTGTAGTCTATGTGGACCCAGCTTGTTTCACTGTAGTCTATGTGGACCCAGCTTGAATGACTGTAGTCTAGGTGGACCCAGCTTGAATAATTGTAGTCTAGGTGGACCCAGCTTGAATCACTGTAGTCTATGTGGACCCAGCTTGTATGACTGTAGTCTAGATGGACCCAGCTTGAATCACTGTAGTCTATGTGGACCCAGCTTGAATCACTGTAGTCTATGTGGACCCAGCTTGAATCACTGTAGTCTATGTGGACCCAGCTTGTTTCACTGTAGTCTATGTGGACCCAGCTTGTATGACTGTAGTCTAGGTGGACCCAGCTTGTATGACTGTAGTCTAGGTGGACCCAGCTTGAATCATTGTAGTCTAGGTGGACCCAGCTTGTTTGACTGTAGTCTAGGTGGATCCAGCTTATATGACTGTAGTCTAGGTGGACCCAGCTTGTATGACTGTAGTCTAGGTGGACCCAGCTTGTGTCACTGTAGTCTAGGTGGACCCATCTTGTACATCTGTAGTGTAGGTCGACACAGCGTGAATCCCTGAAGTTCAGGTAGACCCAGCTTGAATCCTTGAAGTCCAGGTGGACCCAGCTTGAATCCCTGAAGTCCAGATGGACCCATCTTTTATGATAGTAGTGTAGTTAGACCCAGCTTGAATCCTTGAAGTCCAGACGGATCCAGCTTGAATCCTTGAAGTCCAGGTGGATCCAGCTTGAATCCCTGAAGTCCAGATGGACCCATCTTTTATGACTGTATATATTTTATTATTGTGTAAAATGTGTTGACATCAGTTGAAATAGTTGAAGCGAAACCGATTGAAGCGAAGACTGTTCGCCAATAATTTTTATAAAACTACATTTAAGAAAGCAAAACTTATTTTTTTTTTAAAATCTAACTTGGATCAGCCATACTGAAATCAGTTTTATAAAATGAAAGTGTTCTGTAAAGCTGAATCGGAAGACATCAACTATAGATGATCAGCGACAACGCTATATTCCGATATGTAACAGGAACTGGTTAGATGAGACTGCGGAGTTTTATAAATCAGTATAAAGACGTTTTGGGGTCGCTGTAGTCAACAGGTTAAGGCACTCGCCTCTCACAGTGATCAATGGAAACAGTGGGCGATCGAATCCTGCAAGTTTCAAGCTACCCCTGGTCTCACGTATCTGTATCCAGAGTTACCTCCAGCCGTCTCGACCAATAGTCTTGCCACTGATCCAAGGTAATTTGGGAAAAGAGTGAAATTGATGACCAGCGCATACTATTTCTCACTATAATCTAAATACAGTGCACATTATCAAGACAAAACCGTCTGATGTTGTAGGCATCATCGTTTGTGATGGGCAATAACTTTTTTTTATAAAGACGTTAAGTTAAGATATACTGAAATAAGAGAACAGATATCGCCTAGCCCATAGAAGAACATGTGATAATGAAAGAGCTGTGACAAAGATGAAGAGGAGGAACAAAGAGACGGATAATAGCCAAGCGGTTATGCCAGCGACATGTTACCGAGTTGCTAGGATACGCTCAACAACAAATAACCGCAGCAGTGAAGGGGAAACAATCCCGTAACACACTTACAAGAAGTTCAGATATCACTCGGGTTATCCACATGTCAACACTGTCTTCGGAGAATCATGGACAAAAATAATAAGAAGAAAACTTAGCACCCAAAAAAGTCTGCGCAAATCGGATGTCTCAGGTTGAAATGCGCAAATATAGTAGTAACATATACAAGGTCCTTTTCAGGACGAACGCCAAAGAAAAAGGAAGTTGTACCATCTCCGAGGAATAAGTAACATCTCCAAAAAAAATAACATCCACAAGGAAGAAGTAACATCCACAAGGAAGAAGTAACATCTCCAAAAAGAAATAACATCCACAAGGAAGAAGTAACATCTCCAAAAAGAAGTAACATCCACAAGGAAGAAATAACATCCACAAGGATAAAGTTACATCTCCAAAAAAGTAACATCCAAAAGGAAGAAGTAACATTAAAAAGAACGAAGTAACAACCAAAAGGAAGAAGTAAAATCCAAAAGGAAGAAGTAACATCCACAAGGAAGAAGTAACATCCACAAGGAAGAAGTAACATCCACAAGGGGGAAGTAACGTCCACAAGGAAGAAGTAATCTCCACAAGGAAGAAGTAACATCCACAAGAAAGAAGTAACATCTTCACAAATAAAATAACATCCACAAGAAAGAAGTAACATCTTCACAAATAAAATAACATCCACAACAAAGCAATAACTTCCACAAGGTAGAAGTAACATCCACAAGGAAAAAGTAACATCCACAAGGAAGAAGTAACATCCACAAGGAAGAAGTAACATCTTCAAAAATAGTAACATCCACAAGGAAGAAGTAACATCCACAAGGAAGAAGTAACATCCACAAAAAAGTTACATCCATAAGGAAGAAGTAACACCCACAAGGAAGAAGTAAAATCCACAAGGAAGAAGTAACATCCAAAAGGACGAAGTAACATCCAAAAGGAAGAAGTAACATCTAAAAGGAAGAAGTAACATCCACAAGGAAGAAGTAACATCCACAAGGAAGAAGTAATATCCACAAGGAAGAAGTAACATCCACAAGGAAGAAGTAACATCCACAAGGGAGAAATAACATCCAAAAGGAAGAAGTAACATCCACAAGGAAGAAGTAACATCCACAAGAAAGAAGTAACATCCACAAGGAAGAAGTAACATCTAAAAGGAAGAAGTAACATCCAAAATGAGGAAGAAACATCCACAAGGAAGAAGTAACATCCAAAAGGAAGAAGTAACATCCACAAGAAAGAAGTAACATCCACAAGGAAGAAGTAACATCTAAAAGGAAGAAGTAACATCCAAAATGAGGAAGAAACATCCACAAGGAAGAAGTAACATCCAAAAGGAAGAAGTAACATCCACAAGGAAGAAGTAACATCCACAAGGAAGAAGTAATATCCACAAGGAAGAAGTAACATCCACAAGGAAGAAGTAACATCCACAAGGAAGAAATAACATCCAAAAGGAAGAAGTAACATCCACAAGGAAGAAGTAACATCCACAAGAAAGAAGTAACACCCAAACAAAAAAGTAACATTCACAAGGAAGAAGTAACATCCACAAGAAAAAAGTAACACCTCAAAAAAAAGGAACATCCACAAGGAAGAAGTAACATCCAAAAGGAAGAAGTAACATCCACAAGGAAGAAGTAACATCCACAAGGAAGAAGTAATATCCACAAGGAAGAAGTAACATCCACAAGGAAGAAGTAACATCCACAAGGGAGAAATAACATCCAAAAGGAAGAAGTAACATCCACAAGGAAGAAGTAACATCCACAAGAAAGAAGTAACATCCAAAAGGAAGAAGTAACATCCACAAGAAAAAAGTAACACCTCAAAAAAAAGGAACATCCACAAGGAAGAAGTAACATCCACAAGGAAGAAGTAACATCCAAAAGGAAGAAGTAACATCCACAAGAAAAAAGTAACACCTCAAAAAAAAGGAACATCCACAAGGAAGAAGCAACATCCACAAGGAAAAAGTAACATCCACAATGAAGCAGTAACATCCACAAGAAAGAAGTAACCTAAACAAGGAAGACGTAACATCTACACGGAAGAAGTAACATCCAAAAGGAAGAAGTAACATCCACAAGGAAGAAGTAACATCTTCAAAAATAAAGTAACATCCACAAGGAAGCAGTAACTTCCACAAGGAAGAAGTAACATCCACAAGAAAGAAGTAACATCCACAAGTCGGAAGTAACATCCACATAGAAGAAGTAACATTCACAAGGAAGAAGTAATATCCACAAGGAAGAAGTAACATCCACAAGAAAGAAGTAGAATCTCCACACACAAAAAAACATTCACAAGGAAGAAGTAACATCCACAAAGAAGAAGTAACATCCACAAGGAAGAAGTAACATCTCCAAAAAAGTTACATCCATAAGGAAGAAGTAACACCCCCAAGGAAGAAGTAAAATCCACAAGGAAGAAGTAACATCCACAAGGAAGAAGTAACATCCAAAAGGAAGAAGTAACATCTAAAAGGAAGAAGTAACATCCAAAATGAGGAAGAAACATCCACAAGAAAGAAGTAACATCCAAAAAGAAGAAGTAACATCCACAAGGAAGAAGTAACATCCACAAGGAAGAAGTAATATCCACAAGGAAGAAGTAACATCCACAAGGAAGAAGTAACATCCACAAGGAAGAAGTATCATCCACAAGAAAGAAGTAACATCCAAAAGGAAGAAGTAACATCCACAAGAAAGAAGTAACACCCCCACAAAAAAGTAACATTCAAAAGGAAGAAGTAACATCCACAAGAAAAAAGTAACACCTCAAAAAAAAGGAACATCCACAAGGAAGAAGCAACATCCACAAGGAAGAAGTAACATCCACAATGAAGCAGTAACATCCACAAGAAAGAAGTAACCTAAACAAGGAAGACGTAACATCTACACGGAAGAAGTAACATCCAAAAGGAAGAAGTAACATCCAAAAGGAAGAAGTAACATCCAAAAGGAAGAAGTAACATACAAAAGGAAGAAGTAACATCCACAAGGAAGAAGTAACATCCACAAGGAAGAAGTAACATCCAAAGGGAAGAAATAACCCCTCCAACGGAGCTCATTGCTGGGGGGAAATTCCAAGGCAGGTCAATGCTGTGATATAGAAGTATCTGTAAGGACGCGATGAAGGGCTTTCCCATTGGTACTGGCGACTGGAAAAGGACAGCTGCAGATCGAGATGTATCATCATCATGGGCGTCTTAGTCTCTGTAGACCCTGCATGTGGCGCCCTGTAAGTTTTGCTCAGCTTTGTCTTCTGTATTTCGACACTGTCTGCTATGGCTGCAAGGGCCGATCCACGAGTGATAGTCCCTGCCACAGATTGTACAACCACACTGAGGAAGCTGGCTTGTCTGGCTGTTTCTTGATCTCTTCAGTCTTTTTCTTTTCTCTGCACCCTGAAGACCTCAACGAGCGTCAGCAGCCCCTGACTATCTCCACATAGCTCGATCTTGACTTCATGTCTCTCTTGCATACGTCCTTGAAACGCAGTGTGGGACGGCCGATTCTTCTAACTCCAATGGCTAGCTGTCCATAAAGGATTTTCTTTAGCAGCCTCTCGTCTTCCATGCGATAAACATGTCCAAACCAACGTAGACATTTCTGGCTCAACATCGAGTCCATGACGTGAGTGTTTATTCTCTGTAAAACTTAATTATATGACATTCTCTCTAGCCACCTAATTCCCAATATACACAGTAGACATCTCACGGGGAAGGTGTTGAGCCGCTGTTCCTGTTTAGTGTAAGTGCTCCGAGTCTTATTTTCACACATCAGAGTGCCAAGAACGCAGGTGTGATAGACCCGGACCTTGGTGTAGTGAGACAGCGCAGTGTTTTCCCCAGACTCTCTTACTCGGGCGGGCCATGGCGGTACTTGCCCTGCAAAGCCTACTGTCTATCTCCTCGAGCGAGAGAGTGTTGCTGGCGGCAGAGCCCAGATAAGTGAAACTGTTGACGACCTCCAGAGTGACGCCATCAATCTTTATGGAGGACGTAGTGGTAATGCCCTGTGCGCAGACCTATGTCTTTTTCAAGCTTGTGGTGAGCCCAAACTGCTTGCACCCCTCGGCGAATCTGTCTCCCAGTCTCTGCAAGGCCACCTCACTATTGGTCACTAGAACTACATCATCCGCAAAGAGCATATCTCTAATGCGCACCGTCCGCAACTTGGTTCTCGCATGCAGTCGGAACAGGTTAAACAGCCGCCCACCTCACCTGGTGTGCAGATATACACCGTCTATAGATGTTTCATAAGCGTAGGATAGGAGCATGGAGAAGAAGATCCCAAAGAGAGTCGGCGCGAGCACACATCCCTGCTTCACTCGGCTCTCGATAAGAAAATAGTTTGAAGATAACTCGTGGTATAGAACTCAGCCCTTCATATCAGTGTGAAAAGTGTTTGAAGATGATCCATCGTATAGAACTGAGCCCTCCATATCAGTGTGAAAAGAAATGATCATGCTACGCAGTTTTAAGGGGCAGCCGATCTTCTCGAGGAGTTCGAATAGACCCTTTCTACTAACCAAGTAGAAGGCGCTGGTGAGGTCTAGAAACATCATAAAGAGCGACTGGTACTGTTCTCTGCATTTCTCATAGATTTGGCGAAACATGAAAGTCATATCCGCTGTTAATCTACCTACTCTACAGCCACACTGAGATTCTGGGTACACCCTGTCCGCGAGCAGTATCAACCTGTTTAGTAGCATGCGGGCGTAAACTTTGCCTACAACGCTGAGGAGCGAGATTCCTCTATAATTATTGCAGTCTCCGCGATCACCTTTGTTTTTTTTTGGTAAATAATCACAATGATGGCGTCAAGCATATCTTGGGGGACTGCACCTTCCTCCCAGCTGAGGCATAGAAGATCAAACATCGGCTGAGCTTGTGCTGATTTCCCGCATTTGATGACTTCGAGTGGATTACCATCTCCCCCTGGTGCTTCGAGTGGATTATCATCTCCCTCTGGTGCTTTGCCATTTGATAGTAGTTGATAGCTTTATCAAGCTCATCCAGAGTAGGTGGTCTGTCAAGTTCCTCCATAATGGATAGGACCTGTAGCCTGCACAAGGCCTCATCAGTGAAAACCGTTTCCCGAGAGGAGAGCTCAGAGTAGTGATCCACCCATCTGGCCATCTGCTGCTCACGGTGCATGCTTCTCACACCTGTCAGAGATTTCAGGGGTGCAACACCTCTCGCAGTAAGCCCAGTGCCATCTCTATGTCTCTTTAATTACCCTGGATATTTCCCGTCTCTGCGTTTAGCTGAATTTCTTCACACAGTTTATGCCAATACTCATTCGCGCATTGTCTAGCGGTTCGTTGATTAGTGCCTCGGGCCCTCCTGAGGGGGCAGCAAGCGTCCTCTCATATGGGCATGTTTTATAACTGATGAAAGCTTCTCGCTTGGCCTCGGTTACTGGTTCCATTCTTGCGAGATGTGCATTGAACCAGACGTGATTGGTCCGTTCCCTCATGCCAGTAGGTAATGCTGTATTATAAATGGCATCTTTCATAACGTTCTACTTAGCTGTGGCGTCCCACTGAGATCCTTCCTGGAGAGCCAGATTCAGGTCAGACACAAACCTCTCTACCTTGAAAGGAATCACCATCTGCGCAGTGCTGATGCCCCATCTGTATGGAGCGGCCTATTTTGCGAAGTTGCAAGCGTACATTGGTGTATACAAGAGCATGGTCAGAGTCGCAATCTGCACTGTGATAACTTCTAGAAGAGATATATGGAAATCTCCAATTTACAAGAATAAAGGAGCTTAGACGATTGAGGAAACTCGTAGAGCATCCTTTGAAAATGAAAGAGGAAATAACAGAAATACGAGAATCTCGTTGACCTTCTCAAGCCTACTAAAAAAGACCGACGTCTGTTATGAGTTCAATGTCATTCTCTGCATTTCTTGATGGTCGTTGATATTATTTTGGCGGATATAGATTTGCATATATCTTGTTTCCTTCACATTCACCAGTTTAGCTACCCTCTTCCACACAGCTTGTATCATTTCACCTCCGGTCTTGTCTTCCCACGGAGCAACCAAAGCAGTTGACCCTGTCACAAGTAGGTTGTATCATATAGCACTACAGTGAACTCTTTATGTGGTTGTTACTATGGTAATAATTTACGTGATGAGTTTTCTAGTCTTATGTACAACCCACTTCTGTCGCTGTTTACAACATGTAAGATTATGTAGTTGACATATGTGTCTCTCCTCAAGTACCAAAATGATTAAATGTACATTCTGCGTTACTTTCTCCTTGTAAATGCATTTACAATTAAGTCACTTTAGATACCCCATACAAAACATATGATGTGAGTTAAAGTTAAGAGAACAGATCAAGTATGACAAGTGGTAGCACATAACACAGATAAACACACACACTTGATAGGGGACATCAGTATATATGCATTTCTTTATGGAAAACCCAAATATATAAATATGATATTTATGTGTGTATGTATATGTGCGTGCGTACGTTCGCGCGGGCTGACCGACTAGTGCCAAATATATTATCAGTGTTTGTGGATTATTCTTACATCTAGCTTTCACGAATTATCGATATTGCGAAGTACTGACGTCCCTTAGTAACGTGCAGTCTCGATGCGACATTTTCAGAAATCACTCAGTCAGCTCAGCTGATTCCACTGGGTCTTTCATAATTAGCAAACCCATCGTTCCTGTAACCTCAAAATATTAACAGGGCTTCTTCCCTTAGACCGTTATCTGTGGAACATTAAAATAATAATCTAAGCTTTTAATTGCATCTCCAATGCAAGTGTTAATTCTATCTTCAAGTTAGACTTATTATTTTGGAGGCATGGGTTGTGGAAAGGGGAAAATAGATTGACGATGGATATGAGGCAGACGAAGTGTTGGAAAAGGGAGATAATTTAATTGAGATTGCTATTCTTTCTTCATTTTGTACACTTCCATTGACGGGCAGATCTTCTGCACCAGAATTGCTAGTGATGTGAAAATCAATAAATATAAGAAAAATGTGAAACAAAACACATAAAAAAGTAAATTAACAGAAATGACAAAGATAGTAAGGTTTTTGTTTACAAAGAAGTATTCATTTCAAAGACAGCCAAATTACATATCTCTGTGACAAAAAATTGAATTGCATCTTCCAACTCACTTAACACAAAATTTAAAAAATGACAATTATCTTTTTTTGGACAAGAACTTTATTGAACTACATGTCGTGTCTTCATGTTACAGCAACGAGTTTTACCAAAATCAAACCTAGTCATTGATTTCATAATAATTGTTTCTTCTTTGATTGTCCGGTGTAATCTTGACTAGGTGAAGATGTTATATGTAACACTACCAAACCTTGATTTAATTTTACTTCGGAAAAAAATATTTTTCAGTGACAGTATTGCTAAATATTTGTAAGTGGCCATATAGAAGGGAATTGTGGAGAACTGATGAATAAACACGAAGCTAAATGGAGGTCACATAAAATAAATGACAGTTCATAAGACTAATTAGGATATGTCGAAACAGGCCACACTATCGTACATGCATCAGAAAGAGTTAGTCCATGGCGGTTTATACTGTAATGAAGACAAAACTTTGCTGAGAGAGATAATTGCATGTCTCAGCCAATGTGCCACTAAAAGATGAAAAAGATAAGAAGAAGAAGACATTAAGAAGGAGGAGGAGAACAGGAGGAAAAATAATAATAACAGTAAGAGGAAAAAGAAGAAAAAAAGAAAACGAAGTTGGAGAGGAAGAAGAAAAAGAAAATGAAAGAAGAAGAGGAAAAATATTAAGAAAAAGATGCAGAAGAAAAGGATGGAGAAGAAGAAGACGAAGAAGTAGAAGAAGAAGAAGAAAAAGAAGCAGAAAATGATGATTTTTATTTTGAAGAAGAAGAAGTAAAAGAAGAAGAATAAAAAGAAGAGGATGGAGATGAAGAGAATGAAAAAGAAGAATAGATAGAAAAAGCATAAGAAGAAATAATCAGATAGGGGACAATTTGATGAAGACGTTCAAGACGAACAAGAAAAACAAGATAAAGAGAAAGCAATTGAACGTGTATACAATTATTTCAGTTAGCACAAAGGATGAATCCTACAGCTGTCAGTACAAAACATTAATCCTACAGCTGTCAGTACAAAACATTAATCCTACAGTTGTCAGTACAAAACATTAATCCTACAGTTGTCAGTACAAAACATTAATCCTAGAGTTGTCAGTACAAAACATTAATCCTACAGTTGTCAGTACAAAACATTAATCCTACAGTTGTCAGTACAAAACATTAATCCTACAGCTGTCAGTACAAAACATGAATCATATAGTTGTCAGTTGTACGAGAAAAAGAAATGAAAGCAACGTGGCTTTGTATTAAATATTATTAGCATTAGTTCATCGTCTTGTCTTTGACTTGCCACTAGGGGCGGGCGGCACGAAACGAGAGAGTGAGGATAAAAAGTAGCGCAGTTAATCCTTACTGAAAATACCGCTAGCAAAATAAATTATGCCGTCATCGTCTATGATGGACGGCGGCCTTTGCCTGGCTATACAATTCAGGCCTAATAAATAAGTATGGGCATTCACAAATCCTTGGACCGACAAATGTTCTCCTCTGTAATTGATACGATGAATCTACTTCCCTGTCCACGTATCCTGGATGCATGTAATTTGTAAAATGAGTGAACAGTAGTTCATCAGTGTGTACGTGTTCACACGCAAATATTTTTGCATTTACGAATCAAGTAACTAGACTTGTATTCTCTTTTCGTCTCAATTCGAGCGTATCTCTACATCATTTAGAAAAGTCTCAAGTTTGACCTTCACGACTCTTCCCTGTGCCAATCAGATCAAATGATAATGTGCTTTATAATAACACACCCCGTAAGGATCCTTAGCCCTCTTACTTGGGAATTATAATAGGCTTACTGCACCTGAATCTGTGTTGTGAAAGGTCAAGTAAAATGTAAAACATTTTAAAAAACTGAGAACAAACGAATTGAGTTATAAACGAGGAGGCAGTATTCACAAATAAACTTACCCACAGTTTTTTTTCAAAGAACGTATGGTGTGAGAAACAGAGAATAGAACGTACTTTTACATCCCAACATTCCCGAAACCACAAGCCTATAGGTCGTATACTTGAACCCACAAGCCAGGACAGGTGATCTCAAGTGTAATAATACTTATGGCTTTGATGAAACTTGAATGAGACATTCACTTTGATACAAAGTGTGATCACTTCACATCTTCGCCTAGGGTGTTAAAGGTTAAAACAATCGTCAAATTATCATAGTAGAGCACTCGCTTTTCATGGTAGAAGAACGGGGCTCAGCCCCCATTACTGAATGATCTAGTCAATCGAGCTACAAATTGGTATTTATTGTTAGCGAAGGAAAGGCAGCGAGAAAGGGAATTGTAAGCTGCAACTCATAAGCTGTGGTCGTGTACAATGAAGTCTCTACGACTTGATCCCGACAACAGTGTCTGCTATACCTATACCCAGGGCTTGGCAAATTTTAGGTTGGCTCACCATTCAGTCGAAAAATTCACCAGACAGCATGGACGTACTACAGTCATGAAATTTATTAACAAACTGAAATTAGGCACTCATTCCCTTTTATTTCTACGTAATAATGCGTAACAAACCAAAATAGTGTGTATTACTTACACAATATTAGCCTAGTTCTTCTTAAGAGAAAATGCACTGGTGTTAGAGGCATGGCGTTTGTGTCCTTTAACGTGCTTGGTAGTTTTAGCACTGAAGTACCATTTATCGTTGACTCTAGTAGGTTTAAATTGTGGCAGCGGAGGTCCTATCAGATGCACCGATATTATCTAGCTTTTGTACAATCTATTCTAATCGTAATAGCATTAATAATCGTGCGAGAGTGGTTGTGTAGCAGCGACTAAAAACGTAATTAACGATTAAATACTGATGTTTTTTACTCGTCAAACAAAAATGTTTACTTGTCACAGACAAGC
Source organism: Ariolimax columbianus (assembly GCA_036924085.1). Classification (NCBI taxonomy): domain Eukaryota; kingdom Metazoa; phylum Mollusca; class Gastropoda; order Stylommatophora; family Arionidae; genus Ariolimax; species Ariolimax columbianus. The sequence continues at coordinate 108,286,382 of JAVGWX010000006.1, forward strand.
GCTTCACTCAAGCCCTGTCTATGCCTGTAATACACATCATCACTTGGCAAATGACCATTTTTGTAATAACGTCTTTGATTTCGTAAAGCTGAGTGCATTGAACTGAGTTTTGTGCTTGCGATTAGTTTACTATTGTGAGCATTTCACTACACTATTCCTCCCCCCCCCCCTTCCACACACACACACACACATGCATAAAGAGAAAGATTAATAACGAGAATATAAGAAGAGTATCATTCTTCTTGTCCCATTTTCACTCCCGCTGGAGCAAAGGCCACCACTGCAGTTGACCTCCTGCAGGAAGTCTGCGCCAAATCACTTCGCGACCTTTTGCAGTGGTGGTTTGTGTACCAATCGGTTTAACAAGACGAGATTGCTAACCTCATGCACAACTTTCCTGATGTCTATATTCGTCTTTTACGGCATGCATGGAGATGCAGTTGTCTTATTCTTTCCTTTCCAGTAAGGGGAACTGGGATCCTCGGAAAGAGCTAGTCCGTATTTATTGGACGTATGTCAAGAACAGAATACTTAGACCACATGATGGTAGATGACGACAGAAAATGAAATAAGTAAATGTAAGAGCTGAAAATAAATGACGCATAGTCATGGTCCTTTAACACGATACCGTGAACTGACACACTCGACCTACAAATTACAAGTTCAAAAACAATTTTGTTTTTTGGACGGAGATCCTATCCATAGCCATGTTTTTAATGCTGAATACGTCACGACCATCTACACAGTTTTTTTTGTCGGTAAACGTATTACGGTATTGCATGTTAGATTACAAATAGATTTTGAACGATTCATCTTCCTATTACGCCGATTGGAGCAGGACGACTTTTTTCCGAAAGGAGAAGTAGGTTGTTGGGAAAGATCTTTATCGAGTAGATCTGTTTATTTTGTTTGTTTATATATAACAACAACGTCTGAATTAGAAACAAACAGTAGTGTCGATATTATAAACACGGTACAATAATTATAATACGTTTTGGTTTCCATTGATTTCTATCGGATCGACTAGGCCTAGCTGTCAGACCACATTTTTTTGTTTTTCAATAAATTTTCGCCTTTATCTTTTTGTATCTCAGAAACTAACAAACACACAACAAAAACAATGACACCAATTACGTTCTTTATTCAATTATGTCATTACACACAAGAAAATCATATTTATTGACCAACAAACAGAAAAGTTATAAGCTTTGAAAGCCAACTGGTTCAACTACCAAAGCAAAATATAAAGTTGAGCAAATTTTCCTCAAAAAAAAAAAAATGTAGCGTGCTAAATTGTATGCATGAAAAAGAGTTCCAATCTAGACTGGTAATTAATTAAGCTTATGGGTAGAAATATGTGGACCAATAATATAGTCACCCACTTCCGCCAGAATTGCTCTTTGAAAAAAAGATGGAAAATCCAGTTGAAAGTCTCAACTAACTTCACAAAACGACTTCTTATACATTCGAAAGCGTGAAGTTTACAAACAAATACTCCCTTGTGCATTTGAAAGATCAACTCACAAAAAATACACTGATTTAAAATTAATCTGAAAGCGTTACCTTTCACTAAGTCTCTTTGTGTTATCAGGTATCTGAAGGTGTCAATTTCACATACGTCACACTACAATATTAGTAATATTATTACATCTACAAATGTCAACTTCAGAAAATACTTCTTCAACTTAACATACATCTGAAAGTGTCATCTATGAGTTTTGAAACAGTCACATTAACCTAGCCTACATCAATATGTGTCCAACTTCCAAAAAGTCACTCTACATATAAAAGTATTTCAAAAAGTAATTTGATAACACTTTTAAACATGTCAACTCCACAAGGTGTTACTTTCACTGACATACATGTGAAGGTGCATATCATACACACAAGACTTTTATTTCCATGTCAAATGTGTTTGCTCAGAGTCTGGATTTGGTGGTGAATGCTGAAAGCATGATCAATGTGAACTTTATAGATCGATGTTCTGCAAAGGAAATGCTACTGACTCTACAGGCATACGTGCCGTTTAAAATATATAACAAAATCTACAGAAAAGGCAATATGGTTCAAATGGCAGATTGAAAAATGGATTCAGATTAAGCACAGTATAACAGGATTTCTAGCAATACATTTCCAGTTCCAACATGTGTGGACTTGTTTTATATTATATACAGGCATATAGATACAACATAATTTTACGTCAGTAAAACTTGCTATTTTGCATGGTCCAATAACAAACAAATATAATGCTAATTGGAGTCATCATTTTATCCAAAAGATGTGATGTTTATATAGACTATTATTAACCTTACATTATGAACAAATTACATATTGAATGTGTTGAGTAATAGTTCCTGCTGACTGACATATAATTAATTCAAATCGTCAATAAATGTTTGAACAAATGAAAATAGAATGGCGTATTTACAAGCGAATTTTTTCTAATAGATGATACATTTCAATGAACAATTTTTAAAAAAACGATGTAATTATTTGTTGTTCACATCTAACAAACATCTTTACAGTTGTCAAAGAAATCACAGTTTATGTGACTATATGATTAATATTTATCATGTGGACATGTGGGGTGCATAATCCTTACATTTTAAAGTATGTGTATTGTTTATTTAACTCCTTAGAAAGCTGAAAACACTTCCACTTGCGTTAACATCAAATTGAATTTATGAAAAGGAACAATTATCAGAAGCCCAAATCTCTGCATACTAACATCGGGCACCCATTAACAAACTAGGTTAGCTGTAACCTGATAAATGTTGCTGAAAATTCAACAGGCCTTCAAAAAAAATAAAAATAGAAGAACTTCATTGTACTTGGACTTCCCTTTCATTGCTGAAAGTGCAATTAATCTAAGGTAAATGGAGTTGGCATCGACTGCTGAATTAATCTGAAATTAATAATTAGCTTCATTTGCATGGAAAATTCAGACAAAAAAGCTAAAGACAATTAGGAAAGTGGGAAATAATTTCAAGTTAATGATAGTTCTATTGCAATATTATATTGTTGATGCCGTGTTTGAGACTTCATCCTTTGAGTTTTCATCTTTATGGGATTACCAGCGCCCTTCAATACTGACTTAACTTAACATCTCTATACTGGTTTAGAAGACTCTGCAAAGTCTGTATACAACCAGTTTCATTTACATTAACTTGCTCTAAAAGCTATGCGCATTCAATTTATTCCTTCTTAAATGCATTAATTGTCCCTGCCTCCACTACCTCCTGTGGCAGTGCATTCCAAGCATTCACCACTCTCTGACTAAAAAAATATTTCCTAATGTCTAATCTGGACCTCTCTTTAGTTAATTTGTAGCTATGCCCTTTTGTTCTTGTTGGTGGCTGTATTTTGAAAAACTGGTTGTAGTCTAATTTATCCATTCCTCTCATCTTATAAACCTGTATTGTCACCTCAAATTCTCCTCTCTTCTAGACACTGTAAGCGGGTTTTTCTGAGTCTTTCCTCATCTGTAATTCTTAAATCCTACTATCAGTTTTGTTGCTCTTTTTTGTATTCTATCCAGCATGTTTATATCCCCTCTATGAAAAAGACTCCACATCTGTACACAGTACTCCAATCTAGATCTAACTAATGCTTTATACAGTTTCACTAGAATTCGAAAGGGAAGAAAAGAACAGCTACTCTGTAACATGTCAGGTGTTATGTATGAAGCAACTTAGGAGGGTTGGGTGTGGAACTAGCTGCCCCTCTCTTTAGAATCTATGTCACAAGAAATTGAAAAGAAGACCTCAGTCGCTTCATACATAACACCTGACATGTTATAGAGTAGCTGCTCTTTTCTTCCCTTTCGAAGTCAAGTCAAACAAGCTCCAGATACTGAACATGTTGGACAGCCATTTCAATTAACTTTCTATTCAGATAGTAATTACAATCAAGTTTATATCCAGAGAGAGGTATTGACCTGTTTCCATTTAATTGTCAATCATTTATTGTCCGAGAACCAGAATTTGCAGTCCAGTGAAACATAGACTTGGTTTTTCATGATCACATCTCAAAGATTCTACTACATTTTTTTTTTTAAAAGAATGTCAACCCCATCAAGTTCTAGGAATGTCATGCAATTTGTCATGCGAATTTTGCGACATAAGCCTATAACTCACTTAACATTTATGTTTCAAGATGGTGAATTGATATCAACCCGCAGCAGATAATAATTCAGGTCAGGTCATCTCGTAACCAGTGAGGTCGTTGAGGAAGACATGAAGACATCCTCACAATCCCACGAGCTAGCGTATAGATGTGAGAAAATTACAGCTATTGTATGGATACCAATAGACTACAATGATAAACAATAAATGAAACATTATAAAAAGTAGTTTTTCTCAACATTACTTTTTAACATGTTTTCTTTTTTTATAGATTTTATGTAACTCAGCCCCACATACAGTAGTCTATCCAGTTAAACATAGTTAATTGAGACTGTAAGAGTTAAGAATGATAAGTCAGTGATGAAGTTCACTGGTAATCCCATATCACATAAAGATGAAAACTCAAAGGATGAAGTCTCAAATATGGCATCAACAATAACAATACGATATTGCAATGGAACTATAATTCTTTTTTTTAATTTTCAACATGTTAACGTTTTCTTTTCTTAACTTTATTTTATTTCTCAAATATGAACAGAAAAATTAAAATTTTAACAATATAATTTTACTACTAATACTAAGCACTAATTAGTAATGCAACCACACAACAGAGCTAATACACAGAATCATTGCATGTGATGTGATGTCATATATGTCTAAGTGCAGTGCTGAATTTAGACTTGGCACGGTCCTAAGCCATATGAAGTTTGGTTGTTCTATGATACAAATTTACTCCAGGTCTCACAAAATTTGAAAACATGTATGCCCGTTAATTATTTAATACGTGTTCGGTGCCTAACCTGCCTCTACTAAGGTAGCTCAACGTTGTCATTTCTGGAACAGCCAGGTTTTCAAAGCTCTCAAAAATGTGGATTTAAAACACTTGCTTAACGAGACCTTTAATAAAGGTCTACATCTTATATACTTGGAACTCTAGTATTCAAACAGGCAGACTATGTCTGCTGGGCAGGTAGCTGAAGATAATTCATAGCCTGTACCTTGTTTATTTATTTTAAATTTATTTTTTGGAGGGAACATGTTTGCTTACTATGCCTGAGGTTGGGTATTGGGTAGGAATGTCAATACTTTTAGAATTTTGTCCGGTCATCGACTAACACTTTAGTCATATCGATATTGAACTGTCAATGGTTTTTTAATGTTTGCAGCATGTACATGGGATCTCTGTGTTTTTCGTTAATCTCCAGTGTGACTAGACACAGGTCTCATCTTGGACGAGTGAAAATTTGATGAATATATATAAATGTACATGTGTGTGTGTGCGTGCATGTGTGTATATAAAATCAGTACACAAAACATTTGAAAAGGCCCCTATTCAAACTCTAAAATGTTGCTAACCCCTGCAGATTGTGAAGCCATAATGTGTGTTGAGCGTGTATCTAAATCCAGCATTGTCTCCAATTTAATTCATTGCTGCATTCAAATCCTTTCATTAATTCTAAACAATTCCGTTCATTTTTATTTACAGCTTTGAAAATGTAGATTTGTTACTTTATTTTACAATTAAAATTACTTGTTTCGAAAATTCTCCTGAAGTTACAATAAAGAAATATTTAAAACATCTTATCACAGTTTACATCTAATATATGAGATCTAGATCCATTATTCTAATCATGAATTAATAATAACATGCGGTTAACAAAAACCTACACCAAACAACTTCTTTAGAAGTTACACACAAAATTGATACAAATATAATGTTATTCTGGTTTTTATTAATTAGGTAAACTGAAAAATGCATTTTAAAGTCTTATCATGTGCTGAATTTACATTTGATGGTAAACATAACAATAAGGTGGGGGGGGTACGCTGACACATTTTCACACAAACAGACATGATCTCTTATCTTACTGGAAGTCATTTAAGTATTCTGTACAGACAGTCTTGAGATAAAGATATCAGAATACAGAATAGAAGCATGTGTAATTTGAGTGTATATATAAAAGGCAATGAAAAACATTTAGGACAGGAACTTGGAGTATAACATGATTACCTATAACAGTTGAAGAAAAGTCTTTGCAGATAAGGAAGTTGTTTTTGTGTTGTTTTTTTTGCATTCGCCTTATTTCTGTAATCCCTAAGGCAGTGTGCATTGCACTGAAGTTTTTATTTTGCGCCTGTCGGCCCAGTGCATCCGACTTCAGCATTCATTTTATGTAAGGGTCTGCTTCCTCCTGCATTTTCTAAGGGTTTGCTTCTAAGTTGTTTGATACGTAAGAGTATTGTTCTGGCCCAGCACTTAGGGACTGCTGAACTGCAGAAACAATGGATGATGAAGATGCAGCTGGTGAGAGCATTTGTGACATTTCTATTCGGTGCTCGCTGTCTGTATGTTGCTGGGCAAAATACGTGTTTTGTGGGAGTAACTGCGCTGCAGGGTTTATGCTGAGAAAATCATTTGATCCATTTTGGTCTACGTACCCGATAACAGCAAACTGCTGATTGTTATAGAGAGCTGTGTGTGGGGATGTGTTATCTAGATCTTGTGCATTTGTATTCATTTGAGCTTCTGTGCATAATGTTATTACTTCAGGTAATGTATAATTAATGTTCGTGAACAGTGAAGCTAGCGTCTCATACGGTGGGTCTAGTTGCATGGGCATTACCTGGCCTTGATAATTAGGTGTTACTCTGCCTCCATCAGTAGAAAATGCCTGTGTAGTCTGTCCATTGAGAGATGCAGTATTCGTCTGCTGCCCTTGGTTGAACCTGATACCACCTGCACAAGATTTTTTATGTGGAATCTGGTTGGGCTTTTGTAACGCATTTGTTGGCGTATTCTGAAAAAGCTGAGAATTGTTCACAAACTTCTGGTGTCCTAGAGTCGGCCCAGCTGTATGTGCAGGGCTATCAGTAGCATATATATGGGACATATTTGAGGTCTGACCATTATTATCTTGTATTTTTTTAACGGATGCTATTTCACGGAAATTCAAAAGCCGAGCATTCAGTACTTGCTGTTGTCCTGCCAACCTTGTAGGTTGATTTGGTTCTGGAGGCTTGATTACGTTTTGTTGGGTCATACTTTGGTTGTCCTGTGTTGCCTTAGATACTGGGATGTCCTGTGCTTTATAACTAGGTGAACTGTAGATTGTCTTAATTTGTTGCGTTTGAGACATCTCAGCTGCAGCACTAGCTTGGATACTTACAGTAGGTTCAATCTTAGTCTGACTTGGACAATGGTTGTCCTTTTCATTTCTCTGAACATTCACAGTTTGTATTTCCTGCTGATCGATTTCATTTGCCGAACTGATAACTCCAGAATATGAATAGCCTTCCACTACACCCATGGCAAACTCCAGTGAAGGCAAATTCTGACCACCCTCTGGATGAACTGATATCGCATACATTTCTGAACCAGAACTTTCTAATTCTATGGACATCTCATGACTATCTTGAGGCTGCATATGTGACTTTGTTGTGTGACTAAATGGAATGGCTGTGTACACATTTCTGTCTCTCGCATCTGTACTGTCATTACTCCCAGACACATCTTGTAGTCCATTGCAACTATTCGATGATAACTTTAGCAGAGAATTACTTAATGAATTTAGAGTCACTTCTCCCTGAAATTCTTTCTTTCTGAATAATGATGAGGGTATAGGGGCTAAAACTTTAGGCAATGTGGCAGATCCCAGGTATTGCAAAAGTTCCTTTGGTTTGTGATCGTTTCGTGAAATTGTCCGAGTAAGACGAACAACAGACGACGACTTGCTGCTGCTGTTATTGCTGCGCCCCGTAATCTTCAGCTGTGTACCGCTGAATAAGGCCCTTGGAGCATCTGAATCAGGCTCAGACCAAGACTGTGATGCACTTTGTAAACATGGTGACATGGTTTCTGAGAGAGCTCTGTCAGTGCTGGCTGGAGGAGAAGGGTTCTTTTCAAGACAGCTATCTGAATCATGAGAATCTTCAGTGTCAAACTCATCTGTCATTTCTGTATTCCAAAGTTCTAGAAGGTCGACAGGAATTATGCAGCCTACGTCACAATGACATTTGATTGTTCTTTTGTATTCTTCAGCCTTCATTTGTAACGCCTTTCTTTGTTTGTGTAACGTCTTGTTTTCTACTTCCAATTCTGCATTTCGCTGAAAATATTTAATGATATAAAAAGTAATGCATTGCTTAATTGTTTTCTACAATAAATAACCAACTACAATGGAGTTAAGCTAGTAGAGATGATCTCCAAAAAGAGGAACTCTTCTTGAGGAATTCAAATGTCATGTGAGGGGAAGGCGGCAGCAGATCTAATGGTCAGAACTTATCAGCCAGAAAGTAACACATAATCCCTGATTAGTTCAGATTCTTGAATGTTATAGATTTATAGATTAGTTAACATTGTCATAGATTTCTGTAGCTAAACATAGTCACTGATTAGTTCAGATTTTTAAATGTCATAGGTTCATAGATTAGTTAACATTGTCATAGAGTTCTGTTGCTAAACATCATCGATTTGTTGTAACAGGATTTAAAACAAACATTATTTTTTTAAAATACAAATGGAGCACAATATATCAACTTCGACATCACTACACAGCTACAACTGAATATTACTGAATCAGAAATATAAAAAAGCACTTTAAAAGCGGTACCATCAAAAATGTCATCAGGGCCAGATGACATCCCTGCTAAACTATTCAAGACAACAAAATATGCACGGATAACCTGGCTACACGGACAGTATAACCTAGTATTGAACAAGATGCCTGGAAAAGTGCAACAATAGTCCCCTTATGGGAAAAATGGCAGAAAAAAGGAATACATAATATATAGGAATATTAATATTATGTAAAATACTGGGAATAAAAAGGCCACATACTATCATGGAACCGCAGCTTAGCGAAGTACAGGTGGGACTTAGAAAAAACAGGTGTGGTACAGATGCAACAATAGTCCCCTTATGGGAAAAATGGCAGAAAAAAGGAATACATAATATATAGGAATATTAATATTATGTAAAATACTGGGAATAAAAAGGCCACATACTATCATGGAACCGCAGCTTAGCGAAGTACAGGTGGGACTTAGGAAAAACAGGTGTGGTACAGATGCAACAATAGTCCCCTTATGGGAAAAATGGCAGAAAAAAGGAATACATAATATATAGGAATATTAATATTATGTAAAATACTGGGAATAAAAAGGCCACATACTATCATGGAACCGCAGCTCAGCGAAGTACAGGTGGGACTTAGGAAAAACAGGTGTGGTACAGATGCAACAATAGTCCCCTTATGGGAAAAATGGCAGAAAAAAGGAATACATAATATATAGGAATATTAATATTATGTAAAATACTGGGAATAAAAAGGCCACATACTATCATGGAACCGCAGCTTAGCGAAGTACAGGTGGGACTTAGGAAAAACAGGTGTGGTACAGATGCAACAATAGTCCCCTTTTGGGAAAAATGGCAGAAAAAAGGAATACATAATATATAGGAATATTAATATTATGTAAAATACTGGGAATAAAAAGGCCACATACTATCATGGAACCGCAGCTTAGCGAAGTACAGGTGGGACTTAGGAAAAACAGGTGTGGTACAGATGCAACAATAGTCCCATTTTGGGAAAAATGGCAGAAAAAAGGAATACATAATATATAGGAATATTAATATTATGTAAAATACTGGGAATAAAAAGGCCACATACTATCATGGAACTGCAGCTTAGCGAAGTACAGGTGGGACTTAGGAAAAACAGGTGTGGTACAGATGCAACAATAGTCCCCTTTTGGGAAAAATGGCAGAAAAAAGGAATACATAATATATAGGAATATTAATATTATGTAAAATACTGGGAATAAAAAGGCCACATACTATCATGGAACCGCAGCTTAGCGAAGTACAGGTGGGACTTAGGAAAAACAGGTGTGGTACAGATGCAACAATAGTCCCCTTTTGGGAAAAATGGCAGAAAAAAGGAATACATAATATATAGGAATATTAATATTATGTAAAATACTGGGAATAAAAAGGCCACATACTATCATGGAACCGCAGCTTAGCGAAGTACAGGTGGGACTTAGGAAAAACAGGTGTGGTACAGATGCAACAATAGTCCCCTTTTGGGAAAAATGGCAGAAAAAAGGAATACATAATATATAGGAATATTAATATTATGTAAAATACTGGGAATAAAAAGGCCACATACTATCATGGAACCGCAGCTTAGCGAAGTACAGGTGGGACTTAGGAAAAACAGGTGTGGTACAGATGCAACAATAGTCCCCTTTTGGGGAAAATGGCAGAAAAAAGGAATACATAATATATAGGAATATTAATATTATGTAAAATACTGGGAATAAAAAGGCCACATACTATCATGGAACCGCAGCTTAGCGAAGTACAGGTGGGACTTAGGAAAAACAGGTGTGGTACAGATGCAACAATAGTCCCCTTTTGGGAAAAATGGCAGAAAAAAGGAATACATAATATATAGGAATATTAATATTATGTAAAATACTGGGAATAAAAAGGCCACATACTATCATGGAACAGCAGCTTAGCGAAGTACAGGTGGGACTTAGGAAAAACAGGTGTGGTACAGATGCAACAATAGTCCCCTTTTGGGAAAAATGGCAGAAAAAAGGAATACATAATATATAGGAATATTAATATTATGTAAAATACTGGGAATAAAAAGGCCACATACTATCATGGAACCGCAGCTTAGCGAAGTACAGGTGGGACTTAGGAAAAACAGGTGTGGTACAGATGCAATCTTTGCACTCAGGCAACTAGCAGAGAAAATAATCCAGTACGATTAGACATTAACATTTATTTTGGTGGACCAATAGACGGGTATTCGAACGAGTGAATAGATGCCAACTGTGGATAACATTAGAACGTTATGGGGTAAATAAATATTTGACCAACCTATGCAAAAAGTCTTTATGTAAATAGCCAATGTACAGTCAGAACAAACGCAATGATATTCAGACAAATTTCGTATTAGATGTAGTGTACGGCAAGGTTGTGTACCATCTCTTTTACTGTTTATCACATGATATATATGGTATATATGATATACAGATGCCATATCTAAAAAAGCCAACGTTAGGAAGGATAACAACCTCTGTGAATACTTAAATGAACTTCTCTTTTGCTGATGACAAAGCACTAATAGCAACCTCGGAAAAATAATTACAGGTATATAACCAAACCCGTATTATACACGACCGTAGGCCAAGTGACAGGCAAGGCGGCAGCAGATCTAATGGCCAGAACTTATCAGTCAGAAAATAACACAAGCTTCAAGAGAATTTAAAAAGTAAGAACAAAGATCAGAGCTCTCCTAAAAAAACACACACAGCATAGGCACTCCAACGGAGTACATGAAAGTCAAGTTCACCCTACAGAAACTAGGAGACGAAATTAAGAAACTAAAGGTGAGAAAACGTGGCAGATGGTAGCCTAAATGAATTCCTCAAACACCTCGTCCTGTCCTCGTAGGCAGAAGACTCATCCTTGGATTTTTTAAAATAATAACTGGCACGAGGCACTGTTCTGGCACTCTGGACAGAGGCTCACATTCAATCTATTTCTAAACCAGGTATAGACAAACACGATCCCCAATACTACAGGCCACCAGTCTCCTTAGCTGTGTGGGGAAACTGATGGACAGAATGATAAACAAAAGACTCATCTTGTACCTTGAGACAAACTCGCTACTCGCCCCAACTCAAACAGGACACAGGCATCACAAAAGCATGGAGCACAAATTAACATATCTAACACGTGATATAGAAAACGCCTTCCAAGCGAAAAATAAAGTTCTAGCCATCTTCTTTGCCGTGCTTTCGATGATGTCTGGAGAGAAGGCCTGAAACTGAAAATTCAAATTCTCCAGGGGGGGGTTTACCAACAATATGTTCTCATGGATAAAAAAGTTACCTCTTCCAATAATCTGTCACGGTTGAATTGGAATCAATATCGATAGGTCGTAAGATGGAAAGCAGGTGTGCCACGTAATAGAACTTACTCTCTTTATATTTATATATATAATGTCTTCTCTGTATGGACAGCATCAATAGCCTCATACATACTCCAAAAGACGGTGGAGAACTAGATAAAAGAGTGGAAATTGAAAATAAAGCACATCAAAACCTCCACCACTCTCTTTTCACTCTCCCATAAAAGAAAGACAATAACGATGGGAAACCAATAAATACCCCAGTTGGACATGCCCACATTATGTGGAGTCACATTAGACTCAAGCCTCATCTGGAAGCCAAATATAGAGAAAAATCCAGACAAGGTCATACAATGACTCGGATGTTATGGAGGAAAAAAAACTGGCTGGTGCATTGTGCAAGCAAACAGTAAAACCCTCGAGCACGTCTGCACTGCGGCAGTCAGACCAATCATTGAATATACCTCTAGCACTTGGGCAACAGTGGCCAAAACAAACACAGGAAAACTAGACCGAGTCTATAATATGGATCTCAGAATTAACTGAAAAGCGCTAGGGAAAACAAGAAATTTTGAGCCCCTAAAATTAAGGAGAAAATACAAATCCCTTACTGAGTTTGAGAAACAAAAGACACTACCAGATCAGTTTCTACGCCAAAGGTTCCACGAAAGAGCAAACAACAGACTACTAAGGAAAATCCTCAACCAAATGACCAGGAAAATCCACAGAAAACATATAGACATCCTTGAAGCCGAAATTGAAAAGTGCGAAGCACTCATTCCAGAACCGTGGATACGGAGCCATGACCGGATATAAAATAATCAAGGAGGTTCCAGGGTTAACGAAGAAAACATGGCAGAGGTGGACAGAAAAAGACCTTCAGACTCAGAACGAGACAATGAAAATTCAAGGCACCGATCACAGAAAGGGTCACATAGACACCGTTACTTGTGATTGTGGATCACCCAAGCAAACATCAGAATATGTCCTGCAGGAATTTCCTACTTATACAGACCAAAGAGAGACAATCTGACCCGGGAAAGGGGGTAGGGGACCGGCCAATACCTGAAACGTACTGTCCCCTCCGCGAACCTCGACGGGCTAGAAGCAAAGCATCAGATGATCGAAAAAGATGATGATAGTGATGATGAAGAAGAAGTAGAACAAGAAGATGATAATGATGAAGAAGATGATGATGAAGAAGAATAAAAAGTAGAAGAAGATGGAAGAGCAAGCAACAAATAGACTATTCATCATTATGTACTCAACAGATCAATTTATCAGCTTGCTTCAAACTCAACTGCATTCAAGAAATGGACCAATTGAACAGTACGCGACACAGAAAAATTCAACAGAATAAAATAAATATAAAAATTGAACACCGTGTAGCAAACATATCAATTCAACATCATGCAACAAACAGAACAACTTTACAGCATACAAGAAATAGACCAATTTAACAATCAGAGCATTTGACCAGCATGCAATACATATAAGAATACATAATATTGTCATAAGAATAGTATAACAGTTTACAACAATTCGGTTAAACCAGACATTTCGGCTATTTTTTATTGAAACAACTTTACCTGTTTTAGCTCTTTCATGCTCTGCTCTTTTCTCTCTCTGCACTTTTGAGCAGCAATTCTGTTTTTCTCCTTCTTAAGTTCAAGCTCTGTGAAATGTTCCTGTTGACAAGTCAAATGAACTCCACGATGTTTTAGTGTCATGCATACCCACATGGAAAATTGTAATGTGTTTGACTAATCTCCCTTTTAATTCATAGACCATTATCTTAAAAACACGTACAGAAAAACAAGTTTTACAAGCATTTGAAGGCCAGATGTGAACTCACTAGTATAGCATATACATGAAGTTTTCGTTCAAAAGTTGACTAGTGTGGTTGATCCAGGCACTCAGTTTGCTTCCGTACAATCGAACAACCGTACTTCTTCTTCCTCTTCGTACGCAGTCAGACAGTAACCATTATTTTTTCGAAAAAAGCGGTGGTCATCCTGAGGCTGTCGCCACTGCCATAGAGCTTGTCTTGTGGTTCCACTGGTGATGGCCACATCTGCTCTCTCTGATCCTCGTATGTCGGGCAGTTCTGCAGCAGATGTTCAGCGGTCATTTTACCGGTACCGCACGGGCATTCGTCGGTACCACCTATCTTCAATTTGTTGAATAAGTGGTACCTCAGTCTGTTGTGGCCAGTGCGAAGTCTGAAGACAACGACCTGCTCTCTTCGGTTCAACTGGTAATAGGCATCGTTTTTGGTGTAACCAGTATGTTCGGTTTCCCATTTGGTCATGTATCTGGCTTTAATAAGCCGTTTTGACTCTTCGTACGTCATACTAGTATCTGTTTGTGGTAGTCTTGCACCTTCTTTTGCCAGTCTGTCTGCCTCCTCGTTGCCTTGGATGTTGCAGTGTGATGGAACCCACTGTACCACTACCCTTTTTGGTGCGGACTGCTGGCACAGTTTGCAGAGTGCTGCTCTTAAGTCATTAAGCTCAGTGTTTTTCTGGCTTTTTAGCGCTGTGACTACGGCGAGAGCATCTGTAAGCAGGACTATATGGCTTTCATTTTCTTGAACAACCGTACAAATCTTTAAAACCTTTTATAATATGTAGTACTGTAACGTAATTACATTTGTAAATCCGACAATTCTAAAAAACGATTAGCTCTTTAAAAAACTTGATCTTATGGTAATCTGCCAAACCATTAGACATGTGTACTGCCGAACATTATCCCTATTGATGGCAGAACCTATTATGCCCTTCAAGACACACTGTTAATATCAATCGAAGCTCTTTATTCAGGACAGCGCTATAGACACGATCTGGTTCCATTCTTTTCTATCCATTTGTGTATATCTCAAGTTGACAACATCTAATTCTTAAACATATGATTTTGTTGTGCTAATCAGTTCTACTTTTGGATTATACTTTTTTTGAATTTACTCAAGATACTATTTTTCTTATCTCTCTTGTAGCTTATATGCATTCTTCATGTCCCATTTATTTGACTCTCCATCATCTCCTATTTTCCACTTAATGGATACCAACTCTATACTGACTACCTTTGTTTACCTGGTTCAATTGGAAAGCACTCTCTTTCTGTGTTGTTGCTTTTAAAATCGACCGCACTGCATTCCGGACACTCCTCAATCGATATCAAATATTTGCAGTCCGTGAATTCATCTATTGCAGTGTCGTCATCTAACTGAAGGGCATCGAGAGACGTCCAAATTTCAATCATATCCATATCTAGTGTACCCGTGTTTGGTGCCCGTGAAGCCAGGATGTCGGCTCTTTCATTGCTCGGAACTTCAGAATGACCAAGGCAGTAGATCCATACAGCCCCTCCAGGTATTATGCTTCAACAGCTGCCATCCACTCATGCCGTTCCAGTCAATTACCAGCCGTTGGGCACTTTATGAAGCAAGGTTTTGGGGTCTGCAACGATGACTGTGACTGTTAAAGAGTTCCCAGATAGTCATCGTACAGCTGCTGAGTGGCACTGCTTCCATCTCCATTTTCGTATTGGTGGTTGCTGTTCTGTACGCACGGCTCTGCTCGGCGACAATCAACCCGCTCACTCAATCTGAGCAGCCCCAAGTAGATATCTCACTTCGTAACACCGATCCATCGGTATTTATGATGGCATCACTACCCTGCATGTTTTAATTTGTGAGCTTGTTAACCTCGAGATCTGCTTTCCCCTATCATCATTCTATGCATTCCTTGCCTATAATTAATTTCGTTATAAATTTGAATGAGTATTTTGCTGTCACAGACTCAATGTCCCAAAGTTTCGTTCAGCTGTTTTAGAACCCCGAATATGTCGAGGAAGAGTTTCTCTGTAATACAGTTTTAGAACCTTCAAATGCGTAGGTAGAAAGGATTCTTCAGGCTCAGTTCATGCAATTGCGTAAGAGTCCAGATGTCCGGACCAGGGAATTGAATCGTTGGACTGAAAGGGGCTATATCCGCTTCTATGTATCGTCCATCAACGAGAAGGAATTGTCCACGTTTCGGAAATGCTGGATCAGTCCTCATCTAGATATTCAAGCAGAGAGAGAGAGAGAGAGAGAGAGAGAGAGATCTAGTATTTCATGTTATCTATATCTCATTTTATTTCTTGAAAGTTGAAATCCCCCATTAAAAATAATTTCTCTTGACTTGCCTTTTTTTGTTACTAATCAGCTCTTCATCTTCCCCTCTTTGACTTGATAGCATACTCCAATCACTGTTTTTTTCACCCCCACTTCTTTTTCTTCTTCTTCTTCTTCGTTCGTTCTTAATTTTCCGCTACCAAACCATGGACAGGGCTTTGCAAGTAGCAAAATGTAGTCCAGAGAACGGAATGCGTTGTGTCGCTAGTTTACAGCGTGACTGCGATATCTGTACCTTTCGGTCCGACACATGGCGTGACCCCCATTTATCATTTATCCCCAAACGCTTTCATTTTTGTTACCACATGATAAATCATCTTTGATCGTTATATTAACTGAACTTGTACAGTACAATAAAACGCCACTTCCCTTAGCCTTGTCTACAGCTACCCTATCTTTCCTTAACATTGCATATCCCTCTATTTCATGTTCACTATCTGCAATGTTCTCATTTGTCCACGATTCTGTTAACCCTATTATATCAGGTTTTCTTCTTCTACATACAGTTCCATTTGATGAATGACATTTCATATAGCGGCAAAAAGAATTGATGAATGAAATTTGATATAGCGGCAAAAAGAATTGATGAATGAAATTTGATATAGCGACAAAATGAATTGATGAATGAAATTTGATATAGCGATTTCAAGAATTGATTAGCCATTCATTTTTATTTTTTTGTTGCGTTCGCCGCATTTCTCTATTTCTCCAAGATGGTGTGCGTTGAACTATGTTTTTATTTTGCGCATGTCGGTCCAGTGCATCTGACTTCGGCATTTATTTTATGTATGGGTCTGCAACCTACTGCATTTTCTAAGGGTCTGCTTCTCTGGGGTAACGCCGATGATGTGATGGAAAGCGAATCCAGCACCTTCGCTTTTCGAGCCGTGTCACTTAACCACTAGTCCATGCTGTCCCTCTGCGAAATTTGATTTTACGGCAAAGAGAATTAATGAGCGAAATCAGAGCCTGGTAGCTCAATTATTTTCGGCACATAAAAATAAAACATAACATCTTACTAAAAAAATAATGGACGGAAAAGCGGTTGGGCAGGAAAGAGGAGGGGGGGGGGGGGTCAATTAGACTATAACTAGTTTTTTTTCTTCAAAATACCTACAAGAACAAGAGGGCATAGCTACAAATTAACTAAAGAAAGGTCCAGATTCGATATAAGAAATATTTTTTTTAGTCAGAGAGTGGTGAATGCTTGGAAGGCATTCCCACATGAAGTAGTGGGGGCAGGGACAATTAATGCATTTAAGTATACATTGGATGCACATAGCTTTTAGAGAAAGTAAATGTAAAAGAAAATGATTTTTTACAGAACCTGCAGTCTTCTAAACCAGTATAACAATGTTAAGTTAAGGGCAAATGTGTCAGAAGTCAATAACAGTCAGTATAAGTAGGAGAATAACGTCAAAGACGGATAGAGAAAAGTCAGGCAGATTGTACCATTAAGGCAAGAGACAGAGGATTCATTGCAGACGACCTTGGCTGTGAAAATGGTATATGACCTGAACTTTTGATACTGTTTACGTAAACCATTTTCTCATTTTACAGTACTTCTCAGAAACGTATGGTTCGTTTACCATATTCTCATTTTACTTCTCACCTATTTATGGTACGCTTAGCCATTTTCACTCAAGTCACAAAAATTAGGTCGCATAATGTTCATTCCTTAGACAGGGCAACACTTTGTTTAAGACGGGCTGTAACTGTTATTTTAATCCTTATCAGGATGTATGCTTTGTGCCATGGCCTTCCTTGAGTAATAAGCTGTGTTTGGGCAGTCATTCTTTTTCTTCTTCTGCGTTCGTTCTCAATCTCCTACTACCAAGCCCTGAATTGTTCTTTACATGTAGCAGGATGTAGCTCGGAGAACGGAATGCGTTGTGTCGCTAGTTTAAAGATTGACTGCGATATTTGCACCTTTCGGTCCGACACATCCGTCTTCGGCAGGATGGGCAGTCCTAAATACATTTGTAATAGTTACGTCATTTTTTAGGGAATTCCCAATGTGTATAGAATGTTCGAGTTTAGTGGTTCCCTACCGATGGTCCACATAAATTTACCGCGGGTCCGCGAAAATGTATTTCAATAACTGTGTTTGCTGACGACAACCAGAATGCCATACTCAATATCATGAGTCAAAAATTAAGGGCGTTAGTTCAAAACAATAATCCACATTATACTGATCTGGCTCTTCAACAAGAATCCACATTATGCTGATTTACCAATTTGTGTTTTGAAACTAAGAACTGTTAACTTTGCTGTTAACGTTTTCATATTTTGCCACCATTGGCTTATCCGGCGCATTCCTCTCCACTTCTTATGCTCACCTGGCCACATTGTGTTTGACCGCTCCCCTTCATTTTCAGTCAAGCATCTGGCCCAACCGGTCGCTTAGACTGGGTATACAATCAGATAAGTTGGCCATTTTTTCCTTCTATGTTGACTTGTTAGTTCAGTATTGTTGTCCCTGATGAAGGCCTATTGGTCGTAACGTAGGTTTTGTTTGTGTTCTCGTCTCGGTGTGGTATCTGACACTACCCATTTTAAAATGTTGATGAAACTCAACCTTAATCAACTTTTACAATTTTTTTTCATGTTTTTCCCCATTAATTTTGCTTGTATCCCCATTTGTGTTAAAGTATTTTTATTTTTTTTTGGGGGGGGGGGGGGGGGGGGGGGGGAGGTTTGCCTATATGTATTTTACAGATTGGAGACACGCTTCTTCCCACCCCAGACCGTAGTTGTTCATGCGAGATAAGGACGTACTAACCAGTGCTTGGATGTTAGTGTGCGCCTCTGAATGTACCTATGCTAATTATGGCGACATCGGTGGTCAGTGCCAACCAAAGTGCAATGAAAGAACCTCACCCTGAGGGCGTGTGTTAGTGTTGTGTGAGAGTGTCATGTGTGGACAAAGTGAAGAGTCTCATCCTGAGGGCGCGTGTTAGTGTTGTGTGAGAGTGTCATAGGTGGACAAAGTGAAGAGTCTCACCCTGAGGGCGCGTGTTAGTGTTGTGTGAGAGTGTCATGGATAGACAAAGTGAAGAGTCTCACCCTGAGGGCGCGTGTTAGTGTTGTGTGAGAGTGTCATGGTTGGACAGATGAAAGACCTCACCCTGAGGGCGTGTGTTAGTGTTGTGTAGAGTGTCATGGTTGTACAGAGTGAAGGATCTCACCCTGAGGGCGCGTGTTAGTGTGGTTGAGAGTGTCATGGTTGAACAGAGTGAAGGACATCCCCTGAGGGCGTGTGTTAGTGATGTGTGAGAGTGTCATGGTTGGACAGATGAAAGACCTCACCCTGAGGGCGTGTGTTAGTGTGGTTGAGAGTGTCATGGTTGGACAGAGTGAGGGACCTCATCCTGAGGGTGCGTGTTAGTGTGGTTGAGAGTGTCATGGTTGGACAGAGTGAAGAGTCTCACCCTGAGGGTGCGTGTTAGTGTGGTTGAGAGTGTCATGGTTGGACAGAGTGAAGAGTCTCACCCTGAGGGCGCGTGTTATTGTTGTGTGAGAGTGTCATGGTTGGACAGAGTGAAGGCCTCACTCTGAGGGCGCGTGTTAGTGTCATGTGAGAGTGTCATGGTTGGACAGAGTGAAGGACCTCACCATGAGGGCGCGTGTTAGTGTGGTTGAGAGTGTCATGGTAGGACAGAGTGAAGGACCTCATCCTGAGGGCGTGTGTTAGTGTTGTGTGAGAGTGTCATGTTGGACAGAGTGAAGGACTTCACCCTGAGGGCGTAGTGTTGTGTGAGAGTGTCATGGTTGGACAGAGTGAAGAGTCTCACCCTGAGGGCGCGTGTTATTGTTGTGTGAGAGTGTCATTGTTGGACAGAGTGAAGGCCTCACTCTGAGGGCGCGTGTTAGTGTCATGTGAGAGTGTCATGGTTGGACAGAGTGAAGGACCTCACCATGAGGGCGCGTGTTAGTGTGGTTGAGAGTGTCATGGTAGGACAGAGTGAAGGACCTCATCCTGAGGGCGTGTGTTAGTGTTGTGTGAGAGTGTCATGTTGGACAGAGTGAAGGACTTCACCCTGAGGGCGTAGTGTTGTGTGAGAGTGTCATGGTTGGACAGAGTGAAGAGTCTCCCGCTGAGGGCGCGTGTTATTGTTGTGTCAGAGTGTCATGGTTGGACAGAGTTAAATGAAATAGAGTGTGAGCTAAAAGGTGTATATATGTGGATGTGTGTGTGTGTGGATGTGTGAATGATGTTATTTTGCATCGCCATGCTATGTTTTAAAATCAAATATGGCTATCCTTCGTGTGCCATGTTGACTGCGGGGATGATCTGAACCGTCCTAACAATCCTGGCACTAATGATACTTTTCAGTTCTGTAGGTAATTCTTCTATATGGCTAAGCGGCCCAGTATCTAATCACTCTATCTCTCGCTCTCTTTCTCTCTCGCTCTCTGTGTCTCTCTCGCGCGCTCTCTCTGTCTCTCTCTCTTTGTTTCTCACATTTTCTGTCAAGGTTTGCTTTCCGCCGCAATGGTTCCCCCACCTTTATAGAACACACCATAAAAGCACAAATCTCGACAGTATGATGAATTCCTAGCTAGTTCATTGTTTTGTTACCACGCGTATATTGTCCTCTTTCGCACTAGTCTGACATACCTCATCATCCTGTCCTGTACTTCCTCCCTGTCTATCATTGGGAGCTCTAGAGTTCATATCGTTGTCCTTCTTTAACTCCCACCACGGAGTTGCGTTTGTGTTTGCAAGGCTGAATTGACACTGTGCTTTTACATACACCCTTCTGAAAAACTTTGAAACAACAACCCTATGTACTAAGAAATTGCAACAATAAAAATGCAACATTTTTAGAGACATTATTTCTTCATCTGGAAATAACAGCTACAGAAACCTGTGCAGAGGTAAAAACAATATTATTAGAATGAAGATAATTTGGAAGGTCTCAGTATGAGAAATTGGGAATTCATGATACTATTTTCTATTGGATTATTATATTATTGAGCTTTCTAAAATATGTATCGTTACGTCGAATCTCTAACCAGTAATGCTGACATCTGGTCCTCTCAATAGTGTAGTATATGTGAGACCACAGCCAAACTCGGTAACCATATCTGAGAGAACACAGTCAAACTCGTTAACATTATAGGAGAAGCCACAGTCAAACTTGTTAACATTATAGGAGAAGCCACAGTCAAACTTGTTAACATTAAGAAAGAAGCCACAGTCAAACTTGTTAACATTATAGGAGAAGCCACAGTCAAACTCGTTAACATTATAGGAGAAGCCACAGTCAAACTCGTTAACATTATAGGAGAAGCCACAGTCAAACTTGTTAACATTATAGGAGAAGCCACGGTCAAACTCGTTAACAATCACGGCTGAAAATTAGCAAAAAAGTTCCAATGTGGTTTCTATTAAGCGCAGCAGCAGTGAAATAAACATGATTAATTTAAAAGAAGCAATTCAAGAGCATTAAAAAGATGTGAATAACCGCCAGGAATATGAAAAATATAAGAATATCTGCCAAGAATATGAAAAGAAGAATAAATATCTGAAAGGAATATGAAAAAAAGAATAAATATTTGACAGGAATATGAAATTGAGAATGAATATCTAACATATACTATTTCTTTGGCGGTTGTGCATTACCAAGAGCCTGAAGGGCAGGCGCGGAGAGTCATGGTAAAACTATAACCTGCCAGGCATGCTGTGCGGGTCGACAAGGCAGGTTGACCATGAGCTAAGATACTACATCAAGTAAATGAAGAGTAAAAAGAAAGGGATTAATAGAATTACTTAAAGCTATACTCATAAATTTCAAGTTTTTTAATCATAAATAAACATTCACTAAAAATGTCACTTCTCAACTCACTTACGAAAAAAAAAATGTAACGACGAGTTATTTTGTACCCACTATGTCAACATCTTGTATATTTTCGCATCATTGTTTCGTTTAATTAACACAATAAGTTCATATGTATTTACTTTGTTAGCATTTCTGCAACTCTACTACATTAATTTTCTATGATTTTCATTTATTGAAATTTTCAGTACTACCTACTATTAGCAGATTACAGACACACAGTTGCATGTCATGCACACTTCCACGCCCATGCCGACCGTGATCTAAAGCTATCGTTTACTAGTATCTGCTGGAAGATGAACACTGACAAACATACATATGATGTTCATACTACATAGCCTGCGTCAGTTAATGTAGGTATGTATGTTCAGTTTGTAGTTACCTTTGGTAACCTTTATTTCGGGAAATACAATTCTAACGCTGAAGCTATTTTTAGAGAATTACTTCATTAAGTTTCCAATGCTATTAAATATGGAGTACCGGAAATAGTAACGGATATATCCGATGATAAATGAATAATATCAATGTTTATCAAAATATTGGCGATTTTAAATGACCATTTTTCATTAAAAGTTGATCACATTGTAGGTAATATGGTCTTTAATTATGTTCATTATCATTCGTCGGCAAACTACTTATTCCCTGCTATTTTTCTATGTATGTCCATATGCATTGACTATAGTATTATATATAGACTTGAGATACGTTTATTGACAAACTTCACAACAAACTTAAGATAGGTCAAAGCAGATTTTCTTCCGTAGCAACTTTTAAAAGTGTGAATGTTTAGTTTAGCCAGTAGTATATAACAGTGATGGTTCCTACTTTTATTGGAAGCAGGACAGAACAATTTGCATATTTTACAACTCATTAATGTTCATTTTTGGCACACAAAGAAAACCTGTAGAAAAGAATGAAACGTATTATTTGCAGAATTCATAATAATATGTCTCCTGCAAACAACACACGCTGCACCAGAGTGGAACCCTGGGCAAACAATAAACCTACTGTTTCCTTCCTCAAAGAGAGGCAACTAAAGAAGTTTGCGCATGGGGCTGGCAACCTCACCATTTAATAACCACTGCAATTAACTGGCATCAGACGTTTCTAACAGCTAGATAGAGAAGCCAAATGCAGTGCTGGACACATGCATCAACAGATTGAGTGACCGGGGAGTCAGATATACATTTTTCAATTCTCTTTCTAATAATACAACAGCAAGAAAATCAATATATTATTTATATCAAAGAAAAAAACGTCGAGTAAGACAGAGGCAAGTCCATTAAAATAGCACATTGGCTAACAGGATAGGAGAACATAACGCAACAAAAAAACTGGCGACACATAGAACCATTATACATAAAACTACATCACCAACACCTGATAACTGGTCAGAAATACACACAGTACAAATGGAACAACCAATGTCAAGTCTAACAGATTGTCTATTTTAAATATTCGCTATCAAAGAGACTGTGGGCAAGAAACACAAAGTTGACAAAGTCCGTCATCTCAGCCATCTCCATGTGTTTCCGTTATTTTGAAGTTATGTTGTTATTTATAGATACATGGTAGCTCAATGGCACCATCAACAACAGTATGCAGAAGGGAATTAGAGAATATATGGATAATCTGGATAGAGCAGTTACAAAAGTTCAAGAATAGCTTTGGAAAATTGCAATAAAACAACATTTATTAAATTAAACAAAAAGGAAGACAATTAAAATGACGATGCACAAAAAGCTGCGAAGGAAATTCAACGAAAGAAACATATAAGTAAAACAAATAACAAGGAAGCAATAGGAGAAGAAGAGCAGCAAAGATGGCGCCATAACTGCCTGCCGGTCTACATTGCTCTTCGGATTTAATTCATTATAAATGAGCCAGATCATGGATTTACCGGGGATTCACACTAGTCGACGACTTACACTTGTGTTCACGGAAACGTGTTGTTGTTTTCCATTTGGACTGGTTAATTCGTTCGTTTTGTGTGTTTTCTTCCGTCCGATTAACCTGGAATGAACATCGGCTATATGAATATTACTACGCTTAAAAAAGAACGAATGATAATGATGAATAGGAAACAGTTAAATACAAAATGTGGCAGTTATCAAGAACCAATAAGGATTGCATCAAATGCGTGATGAAGAGGTGGGTTGTTCTCACAAAGCACATGTGGAAGAGAAGACACATCCAATATTAACCAAAACTATAGAGAGCAACAACGATTGAATTTACTTCATTCATCAATTGATGAAATGCTACACATGAATGAATACTATTTGGTTTAGAAAATGTGCTGCAATAGTGCATACATTTACACAAAGTATTACGTCTCTTTATATGTCAATTTATGTTCTATGTTCTAAAATATTCATTATATATTTATACAAACTTGCCAATAATACTTTAGTTTGTGTATAGATTATATTTCTTTCAAAATGCAATAGCTTACTTGAAATATGCAAATAGATAATCATGAACTTTCACTCACCATGGGGATAGGAGACTAACGTCTGGTCAGACAAAACATTCTGATTGGACAATGTTAGTCAGGGTTAGAGATAGGAGACTGCCGTCTGGTCAGACAAAACATTCTGATTGGATTTCTGATTTCGGGCGAAATACACTGACAAAAGGCCCCAACCTCATTCCATGCAGTTCTCATTGGAAACAGACTTTTTCATGGCAGTCTGGCGAATGAGGTCGGGGTACGGGATAGACGTGATCCCCGTAGTAGTGAATGTCAAGCAGATGAAGTCAAGAATAGCACAACAGCTTGAAGGGGCCATGTCAACTTTAATCAGCACGCTCGGGATGTGAGAAGAGCTACTGCAACCTGACACGTAATGCCTTTTTCAGGGCACACGAAAGAGACATGATTGATATATCATTGAATAACATTTGTCTAGGGCTTTCTAAATCTAACAAATGTATTTGTAATGATGTAGAGTCAAGTTGACAAGTTTACTCAAGTATTTACTCAGTAAACATACTTGTTGTGGACATTAACCAAAAAAAAACTACAACAGTAACAACACTCACCTGAATTGAATACAACACGTACAGAAATATCGTTATACAATCAGCACTATTGTTAAATGAATGCACGTGCAGATCATTCGAGATCACAACTCCAAAATGAGTTCGTCAACTGCATTCATAGACTTGACCGACTGCATTCATAGACTTGACCGACAGCATTCAAAGACTTGACCGACTGCATTCAAAGACTTGACCGACTGTATTAGTCTTAGACGATTAAAAACGCCACTAACTTGGGTTTGCCATTTGTAATGGTTTTGGGAAAATCCGCACAAAAAGGGAATTACCCTGTTAACAGGCAATGTTTTGCGTTTGCTTTTGTAAATTTGGGAAAACTTTTGACCTTCGATACCAAAGCAAAAGATAGTCTCAGCTATTATTTATTGCATTCATTTTCAGTGTTTAAATTGCAGTAATAATAGTTTTCAAATCTTAAAAATAAACTTCAAATTTGCATTCATCTCTAAGCATGTACTTAGATTGTTCATCATGCTACGTCAAAGAGTTATGTCACTATTCATATTGTAAGTCATGTGATAAGGAAATATTAAACACGATATTGACTCGAGTACGACATTGTCCTGGTTTCGGTTTCTATGTTTTTTTTAAATAATAGGGACACCGAAACTCATGTCAAACATTCACATTTATCTTTGTGCTCCCTGCCAGGAGGGTTTACTGAACTCATGTCAAACATTCACAGTCATATTTATCTTTGTGCTATCTGCCAGGAGGGTTTACTGAACTCATGTCAAACATTCACAGTCATATTTATCTTTGTGCTATCTGTCAGGAGGGTTTACTGAACTCATGTCAAACATTCACATTTATCTTTGTGCTCCCTGCCAGGAGGGTTTACTGAACTCATGTCAAACATTCACATTTATCTTTGTGCTCCCTGCCAGGAGGGTTTACTGAACTCATGTCAAACATTCACAGTCATATTTATCTTTGTGCTATCTGCCAGGAGGGTTTACTGAACTCATGTCAAACATTCACAGTCATATTTATCTTTGTGCTATCTGTCAGGAGGGTTTACTGAACTCATGTCAAACATTCACATTTATCTTTGTGCTCCCTGCCAGGAGGGTTTACTGAACTCATGTCAAACATTCACATTTATCTTTGTGCTCCCTGCCAGGAGGGTTTACTAAACTCATGTCAAACATTCACAGTCATATTTATCTTTGTGCTATCTGTCAGGAGAGTTTACTGAACTCATGTCAAACATTCACAGTCATATTTATCTTTGTGCTCCCTGGCAGGAGGGTTTACTGAACTCATGTCAAACATTCACAGTCGTATTTATCTTTGTGCTCCCTGTCAGGAGGGTTTACTGAACTCATGCCAAACATTCAGTCATATTTATCTTTGTGCTATCTGTCAGGAGGGTTTACTGAACTGAAAAATTTGTAAAATCAATCATAATCAACAACGTCACATGTGGCGTTTGGTTGCATTTATTATATTATTAGGGATCAAGTTACTGAGCAGCGCATGAGCTGCAGCGATCAGTGACCCATAGTTAACTGCTAGCGTCAGGGCCAAAGAACCAAACTGCCAATGCCCTTCTACACCTCCACGCAGTGATCCAGTATATCAGCGCAAGAGCTGCAGCGATCAGTGACCCATAGTAACCGTTAGCTTCAGGGCCAACGAACCAAACTGCCAAGACCCTTCTACACCTCCACGCAGTGATCCAGTATAACACGCTGCAACGGAGCAGGAACGACTATGCTAACCAGGTACTCATACTCATATTTTGTCTGCTGAAGTCGGATGTGTCGGACCGAAAGGTGCAAATATCACAGCCAAGTTGTAAACTATGGCATAGCGCATTCCGTTCTCCGGACAACATCCTTCTACTTGTAAAGCCATTTTCAGAGCCTGAAATTGAGAACGAAAGAAGAAAAAGAAGACAATATTATTCAACTACACTTTAAATGTAGGCATACTTCTAGTTATCTAGCGGCCCCTCGGAGTCTTTTGAGTATGACAAAGTCAAGAATATCACACCTGCCCCACTGAGGGCATGTCGTAAGAGGCGACAATCTGTGTAACAAGGCATGAGACCGGCCATGGTTGGCTGGTTTGTTAGCAGCAACATGCGTGTTTACTTTGCTCTAGTGTTTGAGTCTATTAAGATGGACTCTCACATCGGCTAACCATCCTCCAAGAAACTGGTTGTATACAGACTGCAAAGTCTTCTAAACCAGAAGTTTAGTTAAGTTATCTATATCATAATATAGATACAATACATAATCTAGATATAGTTTTGGCCATCTATACAGTAAGTCTCGTCAGAATCAGTGGCTTAGCTGGCGAGTGAGATTATCAGCAAATAAGCAGAAATATCGTCATTTTGTAGTTAACTTGTCACGTCTCTGTTTAATTATTGATACACATCTTGGGGCTAATTAATTACTTTTTTATTAATTTTTCAACCTTTACCGTTGACTTGGCCTAGTCGCTACTTTTCTGCGATGAATCGTTGTTCGAATCTACTCCTAGCCATGCTTCTCTGCTAGCTAGTTACAGTGCCTCTTATAATCCGAGGCTTTATTATGAAGGTGGACCTGTGCCATCCTAGATGAAGTGTAATTCGAGTCTCCTCATTAGGCTCAACAGTTATGGGGATCATAGTACCGATCCCCCCTCTCCATTGGGTTAAAGTTATTTTCTCTCCCTGAGACTTTTACTTCCTTCATGCCCAACTCTAACTTAGCGGTCTTCTGCGAAGTGCTGGACAGGCTGCTATTCTTTGTGTCCTCTTTATGGCCTCAGTAGCACACAGTTGCTTGTGTGGCCATCTTACAATTTTATTTCGATTAGCTGGCTATTTCTATGTCCTGTCGATTTTGTCTTGTCTGTGATAAAGACATTGATTTGTCGTAACATCATTTCTCATCCATTTGTCGATAACAATCGTACACAATTATTGCTCATTTACCAAATGGCGACATAAACAAGGACAACTCACATTATGGCCATAAGCTGATTAGTCACATCGTCAAGAACATCGTCAAGAACATTCAACAAAAGAACATTCAACAAATGAAAACATACAACGAATCACTAAATAAACAAAGACAATCAACTCGACAATAGCTTTCCGGGAACAGTTACTTTTCAGAGTGACAAAGAATGTGTGAATCACGGTCTATCACTCATTTTTCGTTAAACTATTTTCAATGGGTGTGCTTATCAATCATAAATTTTGCAGTGGTGGCTTCTACACTTAGGTTCCAGAAATTACAGCATCACATGTCATAAATGTAACAATTATTGCAGAGTTCCAATAGCACTAAATTTGGAGAACACCTGGTGAGAACACCCGAGGAGAACATCTCTGGAGAAGAATACCTGAATAGGATGACACCTGAGGAAGACACCTGTGGAGGAGAACACCTCAGGAGGAGGACACCTAACGAGGAGAACACCTGAGGAGGAGGGCACCTGAGGAGGATAACACATGGGGAGGAAAACACCTGAGAAGGAGGATACCTGTGGAGGAAAAACTGAAGATGCAGCAGTGATAATCACTCGAGCCGGGAAGTTTTGTGGTTCACTGTAGTCATCGCAGGGCACGTGGACATGGTGATAGTGTCTTTCTGCTTATCTAATGCGTTACTCGTGAATGTTATTGTGTTCTCCGTAGTCACCAAGGCAACAGTAAAAAAGTATTTCTATAACACATTTGCTGACCAATGTACTGACTAGCACGTTTTGGCACCGGCAGACGGAACATCAAACGGTGTCATTGTGGGAGAGATGAAGTTGTAAAGACATTCTTCCAACAGGTCAGAAAGTATTTCAATGATATGGTAACTGACGGATATACTCGTATTCAAGGTCATATTGAAGTATGACTTCAGCGTTGATCTCTCACAGACTCCTGTCTAGCCAATAGTTTATGTTTCTGGGAATCAACGTAACTGCTCTTCGGACATACCCATAGGTGCTCAGTTTCTACCAGCAACTTGCGCAGAATATGGATGCTGATGGTCCCTGTAGCTCGCTGGTTGTACACTCTCGTCCCTTTCAAATAAACCACAAAACACCAAAATAGGTCTTAATGGCAAATGTCTGCGGCTAAACGACAACCCAAACTACTTGGGCATCACATTTGATCGGCACATGACATCGAAAACTCAGATCAAGAGAAACCAAATGAGAGCAATACAAAAAGAAAAGTGACAATCATGAGGAAATTTGCTGGTACAAGCTAGGAAGCGGATGAGAGAATACTGAAGAGACTGTACACTGGAAGAGTGAGACCAGTTCTCGAGTATGGCATCGCGGCATGGGCAACAGCAGCAAATGCAAATTTTGATATTTTCAACAGACTTCAAAACCGAGCCATGAGAGTTATAACAGGAGGCATGAAGTTCACGTCAATTGTAGGACTTGAAAAGGTTACAAATCTGCAATCAATGAACGATAGAAGAGACTGCAGAGCCCAGCAGCAAGCAGAGAAACTAGGAAGACTGACAGACCATCCAATGCATTAGAGACTAAATAGATTGGAAAATGGAGACTAAAGCGGAGAAACTTTGTAGAAATAACCAAAATTAAGATGAGCGAAGACCCAATGAACGCCATAACAACACCAAAGCCCATACCTACTGTACGCAAACCTACCTGGAAGTAGCAGATCTTTCCAGAGGTGATAGAAAATATACCAGATATCTGATACATGAACAGCCAGACTGAAAAGGAAAGAAGATATATAACCCTGAAGTACATAGAGAAAAACTACACAAGCACAGACTGGACCCATGCATGCACTGATGGTTCTGCAACAAACACTACACAGAATGGAGGGGCAGGGGTATTCCTGAGCCTAACAAACGGTAGAAAGATAACACTGTCAGTGGCAACTGGAAAATTCTCAAGCAATTTCAGCGCAGAGGCAGCGGCATTGAAGGCTGCAATAGAAGCAATGCTGACAGGCGAAAGCAATGAAAGCCAGATAGTCTTGTTTACAGATGCCCCCTGTCCGTGGTTACATCACTAGAAAGCCAGAAAAATACAGAACTTAATGACTTAAGAGTAGTACTCTGTCAACTATGCCAGCAGTCCACACCCAAAAGAGCAGTAGTACAGTGGGTTCCATCCCACTGTAACATTCAAAGCAACCAGGAGGCAGACAGACTGGCAGAAGAAGATGCAAGGTTACCACAACCAGATTCTAGTGTGGCATACGAAGAGTCTAAAAGGTTTATTAGGACCAGATACATGGACAAATGGGAAATAGAGCATACTGGCTATACAAAAAATGATGATTATTACCAGTGGAACAGAAGAGAGCAGGTGGTGGTCTTCAGACTCCGCACAGGCCACACCAAACTGAGGTACTATCTATTTAATAAACTGAAGATAGGTGCTACTGACGAATGCACCTGTGGTACAGAGAAAATGACCCCTGAACATCTACTGCAAAATTGTCCGACATACGAGGACCAGAGAAAGCATATGTGGCCATCACCAGTGCCAACACTAGACACGCTCTATGGCAGTGTCGACAGCCTCAGGATGACAGCTGCTTTCTTCGAACAAATTCAAGTTGACGTCTGCCAGTGTACGAAGATGACGAAGAAGAAGTACACTCTCGTGCGCCCTTCTCCGCTCGAACCTTGTTTAATGTCGAAACTTTGCAGCTTGTAAATTACTGTTTCTTCTATTGCAGTGTCCTCATCGAACAGGTGGTCAATGATTTCAAAATGTCACTTCTATCCATCTCAAACGGGACCATGATGGGAGCTTGTGAAGCAAAGGTGTCAGCTCTTTCGCTGCCCTGAACCACAGCATGAGCAGGGCAGTAGATCCATGTCAACGCTGAAGGTTTGAGTCCTCAACAGCTGCTACCCACTCGTACCTAACTTATCCATTCTGTATCTTCTGGACTTAAGCTTACGTGTCTGTCACGACGACTGCCCTTGTTGAAGAAGTCTCAGATATCCATCTTATCTCAAACTAGAGGTTGTTGACATGTATTCCCTACTGCATTCGGCAACAACCTGTCCTCTCACTCTAGCCGAGAAGCCCCAGCCTGATGTCCCACTGCGTAGCACTGATCCATCGGGATATATGACGGCATCACTATGCTGCGTCTTCTCCATTATCAGTTGATTCCCCTCTGGCTCTACTCTCCGACTGCCCCATTCTCTGCATTCCTTGCCTAAGGTTTTGATGACACTCTGTCATTCTATCACCAGTGTGAACCCATTCTTCCTCCATGACTTTCGTCTCAGCTTGAGTGACATGTCCGATTGCTGGCTCTGCCTGTGCCATCCATGACGCCCATCTCTTGATTTTTTTTTACTCCTTGATGTATAAGATACGGTACTACTGTACAAAGGGTGCCGCATGTCTGTGGCTTTAGTGGTGACACATATATAGTCTTTGTAACTAGTAAATAGTTTCAAAGCTGTTACAGTTAGATACATACGATAAGGGATGGAGGGCAGAAAGTAAACACCACATCTCACGAGCGTTAGGACTTCGCCTTTATAACTACACCAAAACTGATGTTCATATTCAACTGTTATTCGTATTGATCCTTTTTTATTATTATGTCAGATCTCTCATTATGTTTGTCTTCTTGGTAGCTTGAAGATAGTTCTAGAGCCAGTTTTTTTTAACAATGTTATACTAATGCAGATACAACTGGGACTCATTTTGGAACTCTTTGTTAAAATAATTAATTGACCCTGCCGCCACTATTTCCCGTGGGAATGCATTCCAAGCATACATCATTCTCTGACTAAGAATATATTTCTTGTTGTCTAATCTGGACCTTTCTTTAAATAATATGTGATTGTGTCCTCTTGTTCTTGTAGGCTGTATTTAGAAAAAAAACTTGTTACAGTCTAATTTATCCTTTCCATTGAGTATCTTATACACTTATATTAAATCACCTCGAACTCTTCTCTTTTCTAGACACCGTAGGCCGACTTTTCTCAGCCTGTCCTATTAACTATAATAATTTTGGAATCCCAATATCAGTTTGATCGCTTTTCTATTTATGCTGTCCAACATGATTATATCCCTTCCTCGATATGGACCCCACACCTGTACACTACTAAAATAAGGTTTAACTAATGCTTTATACATTTTGACTATGACTTCCATGCACCTATGTTAAATATTTATTTTTGATGGTTGATGTCGTCAAAGCCCGAAAGAAGAGGACCAAAAATGATTCAGTTGGGTACTGGATAACGAGGCTAGTCTATATATCGGAGCTGGCATTTGCCCATGATGTCGCCCCGACTACTAAATCAGCAGCACAACCGCCACATCTGGAATGAGGAGCTGGGGAAAAGAGGAATGGCCATTAGCAGTTCAAAAACAAAAAACATAGAGGTCTCAAGAGAAGAAAAGAGAAGAGGAGAGGAGAGACAACACATTTTTCTGGGTGAACAGCCTCTGGAGTAGGTCAAGAATTTCAAATAACATGCTCCTGCAAAACAACCAGAAGGGATGTAGTAAAGAAGAGTTAGCTCGACGAAGACTTTTCCATGTCATAGAGAAAAGAGAAATAAGTAAGTAAACTAAAATGGCTGTATCCCATTTTTGTCTTATGGATAAAAGTCATGGGCAGTCACAACAACACAGAAAAGCCAGAGTAAAGCATAATAAATGAGATATCTAAGGAAGGTGTCCAAGATATAAGAGATGACAAATCTACAATAAGACAATACAACAGGATGTCGAACCCTAGCTCTTGCAGACTCGAGTAGTACAATCTCAATCGGTGGTTTGATCAATTCTGCAGAATGAAAGAAGAGCGACTACCATGGGAGTCATGGAAGGAAAAGAGCCAAGGATCCAGACCCATAGGACGACCCAACGTTCGCTGGGATGACGACATTAGACCGTTTATAAGAGACTGTTGACTAGATTGGAACCAGATAATGAGGAAGACAGTGGATAGAGTAGCTTGACGCTCTTTCGGACAAACCTCTACACCCCAGGGTAGAAGAGGTGTCGATTTTTGTATCATTGCTGAAAATTCAAATAATAATCAGGGCTTGGGTAACTTTTAAAGAAGTATCATTATATCTCAAGTAAATAGTGTCCTTTGCTAGACTTAATTGCTGATCAGAGATGTAGTGTTAGAGACTTCAGTATAATAAGCCACAACTTATGTGAGATAGGATGGCCAGTTCCCATACTCGCTGCCTATTCCTTCCATAACCATGGCATGTACCCATTTTCAGATTCGTCAACTGGAGCGTCATGGTCGCGTTTGCTAAACCCCGTAACTTTTCCGTGAAAAGCCAGTGTCAACTACAGTATTCAGACACTCAGTCGGTCAAATATATTTATTTGATTTGATTTCCTCTCCTTTTTTTTTTTTTTTTTTGCTTAAATGTTTGCCTCACTAGTTTCTACTGGCGGAGGCGCGCCATTTTCCACCCCAGACCGTAGTCAATTGGGCGATATCAGGACGCATAAACCAGTGCTTGGATGCATGTGTGCATCTGTATGTACCTATGCTAGGTTTGTGCGCCCTCAGAAGCTAGCCCAACCAAAGTGCAATGGAAGGGCTTTACCACGAGGGCACGTGTGAAGGTTGTGCAAGGGTGTGACTGTAGGACAGAGTCAAATGAAACAGAGTGAGGTGAGAAGAGAGAGAAGGGGAAGAGTGGCCCCCAGGGTGATGATTTCCTCTCCTGATCTGGCATCTTGCATTTATCTTGGCAGCAACACAGACATAATAGGCGGTTCGGATCAAGATTTTCACGTCAGGATACAAAAGGCAAGAGGATTGGGTTTTTTTTTATTGCCGCAAAAAACTTATGAAAATCTAAAGTCCACCACAAAGTTGAGAGTCGTCAACTACACTTCAAAGTCCATTTGTTTGCATGGTTCTGAAACTTAGAGAACAACAAAAAAATTCAGAAAAAAAAATTCTTCATAAATAAGTCTCTGCGCACAATTTAGAGATTGAGGTGTAGGACAAGGGCATTAGTGTGGAACTGCTGAAGGACAGGCATCAGTGGAATGTGACATGCCTAAGAGTTGATGTAGCTGGACAGGTAACACATTACGGAATCCTGGTGATTGCATTATTAGATGGTTTCTGTTTTGGAATCTTCAAGACATGAAAGGTAGAGACAGTCTGAGACACACATGGAGGAGGGAATTAGAAGCAAGCATGAAGAGCACAGGAAAGGTATGGCTAAAGCTAGAACGGATGGTCCAGGACAGAAAGACTGGACATATATTTGTTGAAGACCTGCGCTCACTTGGAAAAGGAAAGGTTTAGATTATTTATTCTGTATACAACATAACAAAAACTATTAGACATCAAGAGGTAAAAACAGTTTTAATAGAGAATATAGACTTGTAATTGTGCCAAGACATAGATGACCGCCAGTTATTTCTGACACATACTACTTTTATTAGATTAACCTTAAGATTTCTCGCAGAACCACTATGGATCTTTCACTGAGTCCGTGTTGATCTTTCGCTGAACCCCTATCATCCTCTCCCAGAACCTCTACGGACCTTCGCAGAACTCTTGGATTAAGAAACCCTGTATTAGAGGATATATCACATTTCCATCAGATGTATTTGTTAGCATTTTTCAGATATTTATTTTAGTCAGAGAGTGGCGAATGCTTGGAATGCATTTCCACAGGAAGCAGTGGAGGCAAGGATAATTTTTGAATTTAAGAATAGATTAGATGAGCATAGCTTTTAGAGCAAGGAAATGTAAATGAAACTGGTTGTATACAGACTCTGCAGAGTCTTCTAAACCAGTATAAAAACGTTAAGTTAAGATATAAGAATGTGCAAGTCTAAGGAAGCAATGTCTTGCCTGTGGTTGACAGGTTTAGATACTAGTTCGAATAATAAAGGCAGTAACAGGATAATAAAATATACACATTGATTGCAACTGAAGGAGGTGAACAGTTAGAATATATATATATATATATATATATATATATATATATATATATATATATATATATATATATATATATATATATATATATAAATAACAAAGAACACATAACAAGGAAACACATAAGGAATGTTAACAAACAAAATATTTAATGTCTTTGGCAAACACATTAAAATTCATGTGATTTAAATATAAATGACCAGATCACCATTCCTAATTTGTCATTACCAAAGATATAAAAGGTCATGTTATGCTTCAGTAGATCTATTTTATATCACACATGTTTGCATGCTTTGAAGAAAGCAGTTTTACATTGACTGTGTTTATTGAAGCTTTTTTTATGTTGGGGCAATCACTTCACTAATCAACAGCAGGCCAAGGCATGTTTGATGACATGATGGCATAATCATATTTACAAACAGATAATCAGCATCCAGATGTGAACTAATAAGCAGTCCCGGAAACGGCCCTCATCACAGCTGATTTCATTAATTTCTTCTTCTTCTTCTTCTTCTTCGTACGCTGTCAGACATCAACCTGTGTTTTTTTCGAAAAAAGCAGCGGTCATCCTGAGGCTGTCGACACTGCCATAGAGCTTGTCTAGTGTTGCCACTGGTGATGGCCACATGTGCTTTCTCTGGTCCTCGTATTTCGGGCAGTTTTGCAGCAGATGTTCAGCGGTCATTTTTCCGGTACCACAACTGCATTCGTCAGTGCCACCTATCTTCAATTTATTTAATATGTGGTACCTCAGTCTGTTGTCGCCTGTGCGGAGTCTGAAGACCACGATCTGCTCTCTTCTGTTCAATTGGTAATAGGCATCATTTTTTGTGTAGCCAGTATGTTCTGTTTCCCATTTGGCTATGTATCTGCCTCTAATGAGCCTTTTTGACTCTTCGTAGGTCACACTAGAATCTGGTTGTGGTAGACTTGCACCTTTTTTTGCCAGTCTGTCTGCCTCCTCGTTGCCTCTCAGCATTGCTTCTGCTGCAGCCCTCAGTGCCTCTGCCTCCGCTCTGAAATTGCTTGAGTATTTTCCAGTTGCCACTGAGAGTTATTTTTCTACCATTTGGTAGGTTCAGGAATACCCATGCCCCTCCACTCTGTGTTGTATTTGTTACAGAACCGTCGGTGTATGTATG
Organism: Ariolimax columbianus; assembly: GCA_036924085.1. NCBI lineage: Eukaryota > Metazoa > Mollusca > Gastropoda > Stylommatophora > Arionidae > Ariolimax > Ariolimax columbianus. The sequence goes on from JAVGWX010000006.1 coordinate 108,322,566, forward strand.
GGTCCAGTCCATGCTTGGGTAGTTTTTCGTTATGTACCTCAGGGTTATGTCTCTTCTTTCTTTTTCAGTCTGGCTGTTCTTGTTTCCAATACCTGGAATATTTTCTGCCACCACCGGAGATATATGCTGCTTCTAGGTAGGTTTTCGTACAGTAGGGATGGGCTTTGGTGTTGTTAATGTGTTTATAGGGTCTTCGTTTATCTTTGCTTTGCTTTGGCTATTTCTGCAAAGTTTCTCCGCTTTAGTTTCCCATTTCCAAATCTATTTAGTCTCTGGTGCATTGGAAGGTCTGTCAGTTATCTGAGTTTCTTTGCTTGCTGCTGGGCTCTGCAGTCTCTTCTGTCGGTCATGGATTGCAGATTTGAAATCATTTCAAGATCTACAATTGGCGTTCATTTGACTGGACAGACATGTCAACAATGACGACCTAACTGTGAGTTGCTATGGAAACAACTAGCCAAATAAACAGCTTGATTTCTTTCTTCCCAAGTATGCACATTCTGGCATCTTGCATATTGTATAGGTTCTTAACAAACACATAATTTTTTTCTGGGGGTCAGAAAGGGAATAACTGTAACATAGAAAGAACATTGTAAGAGGCGACTAACAGTGACCACTTTATGGGCATAGACTGCGCTGCTGAAGACTGATGAGTCGGGCTAAAAGATGCAAATATAACAGCTAAGGTGTAAATTAACTACACAGCGCATTCTGTTCTCTGGACTACATCATGCTACTTGTAAATCCCTGTTCATGCCGCAGGCTTTGGTAGGGGGAGATTGAGAATGAATGAAGAAGAAGGAGGAGGGCATATACTTTTGAGCGCATGTCAATAAAAATCCTGCTAATCAAACAAGATCAGAAACCTGCTGAGTGTGAAGTAGTCTTCCGAGTTTAACAGACATCTCTAGAAACAATGATCTATATCTGGTGTAGGAATCAGCATCCTCGGGTTAGTCAGTCCGGAGACTGGTGTTGAAGTCGTCCTATCATGTCACGCCACGGTCCCCTGTTAATCAGTTTGGAGACTGGTCTTGAAGTCGTCTGATCATGTCATGCCACGGTCCTCTGTTAGTCAGTCCGGAGACTGATGTTCAAGTCGTCTGATCATGTCACGCCACGGTCCCCTGTTAGTCAGTTTGGAGACTGGTCTTGAAGGCGTCTGATCATGTCACGCCACGGTCCCCTGTTAATCAGTTTGGAGACTGGTCTTGAAGGCGTCTGATCATGTCATGCCACGGTCCTCTGTTAGTCAGTCCGGAGACTGATGTTCAAGTCGTCTGATCATGTCACGCCACGGTCCCCTGTTAGTCAGTTTGGAGACTGGTGTTGAAGTCGCCTGATCATGTCACGCCACTGTCCCCTGTTATTCAGTTTGGAGACTGGTGTTGAAGTCGTCTGATCATGTCACGCCCCTGTCTATGTTCTCAGTAGATCTCTTCAACTCAGCATAAGCCTGCAGCCGATGATCTTGTAAGTCTGGACGATGTCATTGTTTCTTGGATATCCCCTTCCTCATTCACTCCTGAGTTTTTCCTTCTAGTATTTTCAGGAATAGGTTTCTCTGTCTCATGTTATGACCAAGCCAAGACAATCTACCTTTGTGTATACCCATCATTAGTTGTTTATGTCACCCTAAATCTTTAAGCACATGTTCATTTGACCATTTTTCTGTCCAGCTCACTCATTGCATACTGCGATAACACCACATCTCAAAAGCTTCTAAAGTTTGTTCATCTTTTTTGTTTAAAATCCATGTGTCAGAGTCTGTAATAATTTGACCCAAATATGAAAACCTCAGCACTTTTTCAATAATCTGTACCTTGATGCTGATATTTAATTTAATGTGAGTGTGTTTAGCTACTGCCATCGCTTTTGTTTTACTAGCATCTACCCTCATACCAAATGTCTTTGGCTTTGTCGTTGATGTAGTTTGTGTAATGATTTCTCGGTTCCTCCTATGATGGCTTGATCATCTACAAATTTGATGGCACATATTCGTTGTCCATTTATCTTTACCACTATGTTGCAATTTCTGGTGGCGTCTGCCATCATCACCTCTGAATACAGATTAAATAGGCTTGGAGATAATAGACATCCCTGTTTGCTCCCTTTCGTGACTTCAACTGGGTTTGTTATTCCCTCCCTCAGTGCTGTATTCACCGTTTGGTTTTCATACGAGTTCAGTATTAGTTTAATAATAGCTCTTTTCACCATGAGTTGTTCTAAAAAAGAGAAAAGTTTGGTCACCATGTCAAAGGCGTTTTCATAGTAAATAAAGCAGATAAAGATAGCTCTGTCCTGTTCCAGCATTGTCTCTGCAAGACAACCCAGTGTTCCCACTGCATCTCCAGCGTCTCTATCTTTGTGAACCCCAATAAATACAGAAGTGAACAACTCGGTTGAAAATATTAAAATTCACTGACAGGTGGTAGATCATGTTTTAGACTGATCCATTTACAGCTTCGTATCTGTAACATTTCTGCAGATGAAGCAGTAATGTATTAAACAAGCGTCTATTCTCACACATTTGCATACACATTATTAAGGCCAGTACATGTTATATTGTAAGCAACAATTAAGATCTGTTTTCATCGAAGGAGGCAGATATGAGGTACGTTTAAGTCAAACCGGGACTTTTTTTTTTCATAAGGAAACCAACAATTTTAAAGTAGTCAAAATGCCATTTATTTGTCGATTTCTTGCAACGTTTATGCACTTATGACAGTGTTTAAGTAATGCTTGAAAAGATCAGCACAGAAAGATCTGTCAGTGTGTCTGAATTAATTCATGACAGCATGTTTCACTATGCATCAGTGCTATAATGCTGACTTCCCAGGAATTCTTTTAAAGGTCCAAAAGAGGTAGAAATCGCTTTGGGCAAGGTAGGAGTTATCAGGTGGAAGTAGCAATACCTCCCAGCCGAGTTGCATCGAATGATGCAGGACGCCCGTTGTGATAAAACCCAACATTCACTAACCTTCCGAAAAGGCAAATGTTCACCGTACCCAGAAAAAAAAGACCTACCTCTTGTGTAATTTCAAGACAGGTTATGCGCGAAATTTCCAGGATAAGGCGTTCAACAATTTGGATATTTACAGGAATGACTGTGGTGGGTTGAGAGCCACCACAGCCGGAATCATGCCACTCCGGCCGGAATCATCCCTCACGGATGTACGGCCTTCTCTAAAACATTTACACCTTTCAAATGTCTTACTGGGACTGAGTGTCTCATCATCGTATTGGGATTGCAGTCTTCTGCAAATTTCCACGTTTCATGCTCTCTTTCACAAGAAACTTCATCACAACACGCCGGTTTGTGCAAGCAATAACAGTGTTGTCCGCCACTTTTATTTATCTGGCCCATGGCAAGTGAGCCTTCTAGCAGTAATAGGATACAAGTGCGCCTTCTAGCAGTAATAGGATACAAGTGAGCCTTCTAGCAGTAATAGGATACAAGTGAGCCTTCTAGCAGTAATAGGATACAAGTGAGCCTTCTAGCAGTAATAGGATACAAGTGAGCCTTCTAGTAGTAATAGGATACAAGTGAGCCTTCTAGCAGTAATAGGATACAAGTGAGCCTTCTAGCAGTAATAGGATACAAGTGAGCCTTCTAGCAGTAATAGGATACAAGTGAGCCTAACTAATAGTAGTTCCAGCACCCTTTAACCCATTCAGGTAGAACTAGAACAAGTCCCGGTTTGATTTGAATGTCCCTCGTACAAAAGAAAACTAACCAAGAAACAAAATAACTAGATATGATACTACTGTTATCCTACCTGGGCCACCACAATTTCGCTCCGTTGTAGAAATGACTCGTAGTAGTCATTCCCCTTCTGCCATGAAGTGTAGCAGGAGTGATGTTAAAATCAGGGTCAGGTGAAACATGATGACCAAGACCCCACCTCAGGTACATGTTGGGCCCGTGTAAAAAGGCTGGTTCACGATAGTCTTGCGAAAGCGGCGAGGATCAACACTGAGGACCCTCGTATTGTTCCACAAGACCTTGGTCCACCTTCTCAGGTATGTCTCACCAAAGAAACAGTGTAAAGAGTTGTAATAACTCAGTATGAATGGCTTCGATAACAATAAAAACCAGAAGGTGTAGAAGTCATATTTATCTTTTCTTGCAGATTATATGTTCTACCTGCCTGGGAAGTTACAGTGTTATTATTCTCTGCTCTCCATTTAGGTCTCAGTAGCACACTAGTGTCTTGTATCATTCACAAATGAATGTTCTTACTTCCGAGGGTTGCTATTACAGAGAGGTAAGGCACTCATCATTCAAGAGAAGAACTAAAGTGTGAAACGGTAGGGTGCCCAAGTTTCACAAGTGTTCCCTTGTCTCAAGGAAGGTCAGACCGGCTTCTAGTCCTATCAGAGATGGATGATAAACTCAGAGATATTGTGTACTTGTTGGGCATATAAAAGAGCCACATAAAGTTGAAAAAGAAAAGGTGGCTAGCTGTTGCCTGTACAACAAAAATTAAAGGTAACAAAATCTCTACTCAATAGTAGCCTGCTAGCGGGCCAAAATGAGACAGCTCATCCATTACGCAAAGACACAAAAGACCAATTACCTGTTTGTCTGCACACTCAATTGCAAGTATATTTTACTTGCAAAGACCTTTACACCCCCTGGGTAGAAGAAAAGTGACTAAGTGAAATTACATTCGCACTTTCAAAATAATATTTTAGAATTAAGTTTTACCAAAATGATATGACGTTTCAATTAAAGTGCAATAATGATGTCTTAAATTTGGCATTAAAAAACAAAATACAAAAAGCCAAAAAAGCTTAATGTCAATTAATAAAAGACAAACGGGCATATACGATTTAATGAGATCACTGGTCATAAAAACCTCTTACATATGCTGTTTATCATCTCAAATGACTCATTCTCATACTATTATGTTCACTCATAATGGTTATAGCAATATTGTTTTAAAAAACCTCATACATAGAAAATATAAAGATCTGGACAAAATTTGTTCAGCGCCAAAAAAATAACAAACTTCAACACATTGCAGCATAATGGCAAAAATATTGCCAAAAAAAGTTTTCAAAGGAATATCTTTCAAACATTTCACAAATAACTACATTTTGAAGAAAAAAAACCCATTTAAAAATAACATTTATCATAAAAATGGCAAATGTGAGCAAATAGTCAAAACATTACAAGAAAATAACAATGAATAGTAGGGATGCACCAAAAATGTCATTTGGTGTCAAACTGTGTATTCAAATAGATATTCACATTCGGTCGAATAGTACCTTACAATCAAATACCAAAATATCAAATAGATATTCACATTCGGCCGAATAGTACCTTACAATCAAATACCAAAATATCAAAGAAGGTGTGGTAATGTTAGGGCAAAAAAGTTGGATAACTTTGAGTATATGTTCCGCACTAACCTGACATATGACTCTTTGAGATGCATATTTGATCGTGTCAGGGGCTCCATCAGCTGACTGGGCAGAGGACATGCAGTCGGCCGAATAAAAGCAAGACTTGTGTTAGTCCTTGTATTGTAACTTGTATTAGTTTAAATAGTGCCTTGGGGAACTGAGACGCTAGCCCTATAAAGCAAAATACACTAACCAGGACGACGCGTCAGGCACACTATACTGACCAAGACCACTATCCCTTTTTCATGTATCGTTCCCTGGAAGCAGGCTGTTTTTTAAGGCATGCTGGCTGACACGATGTGGATCGACTTGATCATCTTAGTAGTGAGTGTCATGCAGATGAAGCGAAGCATAGCACAAACACATGGAGGACCACGGCCCACCTTCATTAGCGCGCTCGTGATGTGAGGAACTCTACTAAAACCCGACACTTAACGCCTTTTCAAGCCACACAAAAGAGTAAACTTACTCAATGTGGGTACTAAACAACAACCAATAGTGCGCTGTTTTTTTTTAACGTTTATAGCACGTGTGTCTTATGTTTCTTCCATACAGTACAAAGTAGTTGCGATGCCAGGCGTCAACTGTATAGTACATATATACCCATAATACAGGACATATGTCTTGATGATCATAATTCACGCTCGCGTTTCTAGGCTATGTAAGCAATGTACTGTATTTTTTTATCGTTATTTTAATGTGAACTATATCTATTTACAAATACAAAGTCTGGCTTATAACAGCGTATGCTTCAAATTCTGCCACAATTACTTTGCTAAGCATATAGTCTGGTGTTTTTTGTAGAGTATAGTATTTGGGCAGTATTTTTTCGGCAGACGGTAGGATCGACTTGGAAATTGAGACTAGGTTTCAGAAAGCATCTGCGGTAACTTATCAGCTGTCCACACTGCTTAGACACCCGAGCATAAGTTTGGCATCAAAGCAACAGCTGATAAACAGTATATCTATGCCGACTCGGTGCTACCAGTACCAAACATGGCCTATGTCCAGGGCGCGTGAAAGCAGAATTTCGACTAGTGAAATGAAGTGTTTGAGGAAGGTCATCGGTGTTACCAGAAGAGAGAGGATGCGGAACGACAACATTCGAAGTATGGTCGGCATTACGTCTTGTGTCGAATACATTTCCATGCAGAAAATAAGTTTGGTCGTCTCATGAAAATGCACCCTCATCAACTTCCATTGATGGCTTCTAACGCTGGTAGATCTGGCTACAGGGCAAGGGAGATGCCGCAAGATAGGTGGATAGATGACATTAGAGTGACTGTGCAGTGACAACGGCACACACTGACCGACGCAACGCACTTGGCGCAGGGTAGACAACTTTAACTCGTCACGACGTTTAACGGCACAAATGGAAAGACAACTAACTAAAAACTAACTACTATAGTCTAGTGTTCGCAAAACGTCACAATCACATTACGTGCTGTTTCACAGAACATATGTACGCTAAGCGATGAATACCTATATTTGTATTCGTATCTGGGTGAATAGTTAAGGACATCTATTCGTATTCGGACTAACACTGAAAACCTCTTTTCAGTGCAACTCTTTTATATAATACAGCTGCATATACTTGCATTTAAGTTATCTAAGGAAAGCCGTTAATAAAAATTAATAGCAGAAAAGCAATTCCACAAACAACCCAGTTTGAGCGCTGATGAAATGTGTTTGCTACCTAGAAGCAATGGTGCGGACAATGTGAAGCATGACCAAGACGTATAATCATTATGAACATAAAAAATATACATTTTCATATAATCATATTTTGTTAAAATATCAAACCAGCAGCAGATAAGCTTATAACTTTTCAGACTGAGCAACCTACTTCAATTATCAGTTGCCCATCATCATCAATTACACCTGACCCATACGTATCATAGTAATGTCAACATCGTAAACTAGTTAGACAACATCTTCTCTTGCTCTTATTCACTGTGTCATTCTATCGATTATATGCTGTTGTCAATGTAATTCTGATCTACTGTTTTCTTATTTATTTTGTTATGTTATTGATCATGCGGTATTGTTGAGGACAGGGTCATTATTATAAATCATATATACACTGGTACTTGCAAAAATGCGCTACGCTAGGTCGCAAACTTAAATTTGCAGGCCGCAAAACCATCTTCTGTAGCTCACAATGTGACTGGCGTTTTAGCATATGGTTATGAATAATAAGTTATACATGTGTCGTAGCTCACGGGTTAGTTCTGCCGGTTCACTTTCACGAATATGGCGTGTGGGAATTTTAGATGCTACTATGATGAACTGAATACAGCTGGGGAGAGATGCCAGACTCACTGACACGCTGAGTGTTGTCCATACGACCTCTTGTGGTTATCGAAAAGGCACGACAAACTGCGTTAGATGCCTTCCCACCTTTCTACCCTGCGGGTTACATGTTTACGGAAAGGCTTCGGTGGTAACCCTGAGGCAAAATCTGCATCCTATGCTATCTCCAGTCGTCTCGATGAATGTCTTGCCACTGGCAAAAGGTAGCTTAGGCTCTGTGAGTGAGGTTGACAAAAGGCGCAGTTTCTTCCTCACTTTAATCCAAATCTCCGCGCAAGTCACCCATTTCAGCGGATACAGCAAGAGATACGACTGTCCATACGGCTGAACAAAGAGAGTGGTCTTCATCACTTGGGATGGACAAGCTATCAATGAATAATAAAGATTGGACAATAATATAAGAAAATCGTGACCATAAAACAGAAAGGATGAACCAACTAAAAAGATAACATCGGTTACATGTGAGCCTAAGATACAAAACAGAGATATTAAAACACGCGAAATCTCTCCTAACAGAAGGTGTGAACTTGATATAGACGAATTCAGTGACATGTCTTTACAAGCTGAAGCATGGTTTAAAGAAAAATGTATAAGAACCAATATTGAACCACAGATATCCAGAATGAGCACCAGAATAAACATAAAGAAAACATGACAGTTTCATTCCATCTCATTAATATTCATTGTTATCAAAACTTTGGCCTAGATTTATCATATTTGGCAGATCTAACCCATACACATTATCCAGATGGATATTAGAGGGTAATCAAGTTTTGAATTTCTGCTTTCCATTGTTAGGTTGTTTGGTTACAAATGAACACACCTATTAATGTTCTATTTTTTAGAAAGCAGATCAGCCAATGCCAGGTGTTTTAGCAATACTAAATTAGCTGTCACGTCTGATATTTTAAAGAGAATGCTTAATTACTAACTGTAAGCTGTTCTTATTCATGACATAGTTTATGTTTGACGAAGTAATGGTTAGTAGTGATAGCATTTTAAAATCAAGCTCTAAAACAATGATGTCTAAAAACAAAGCAAATATAGAAAGAAAAACTAGTTTGGATAAATAAGAGAACATTTAATTTGACAGAGCTGGAGAAAGTTGAAGTTAAATACTTAATTTTCAAACAATAGGCTGCTACAAGAGTATACTGTTAGCCACAACTACAATAGATTGAGTGTTCAAAACTGTGACCATGCTGTTTAGATCTTATCATATTATTCTGGGTTTCTCAAATGATTAAAAAAATATATATTCTTATGTCAAATCTTGCATATGAATTTTGTCAATGGAAATAAAAGTAAAATAAAAACTAATGTTTCATTGCAATAAAACTAGTTTGTTTTCCCACATTTTGAAAACATTTAAAATATGTTACATTTGTATCAATTTATTAAAAATATGCATATTCATACAATATTTGTTTAATTTTTAAAAACTGCATAGGTAAATCAGCTAAACAAATTTAACACTCTGTTGTATATCAGCATCAAAAGTGAACTAAAACAAACGTAATACAATTAACAATACCTTACAAAATTGGTCATGCAAATTTTTACAGCACTAACATTTGTACAGCAGAAAAAAATAATAATCACATGTTAAACATGTATCTACATGTGGGAGAGCATATTGCTAGATATTGGAGAGCAAGTTTTACTCTCAGGAAGACGTTGGCTAGAATTTAAAAAAGGCGTATTTTATGTAAACCTGTTGGATAAGAAAGAGGCAGTAGCAAGCGACAGATATAAGGGTAAAGACAACAGGGAAAGTCTTTAGAATTTTTAGGCTGAAGGTCTTTATAATAATGTTTGCGGAAGTGTCAAAGGTCGCTTACGCCGATCGACCACTGCTATATCCAACATGCCTTGGCTGTGTTCATGCTTAGCATGTTAAGCGAAATCCTTTCAGACTCCCTAGGTGGAGCCGAGTACTCCGCTGCCTTGGGATGAGGGCCGCGACATGTGTAATAAACCAAAGTTTGTGTCAGGCTTTCTGTGTCTGTCCGTGCCAAACTCCCTGTTTTTCTGTGTTTCGCCGCCGAAGCATCTGATTGTGTCCACCTTTTAATCAGAGTGACCCTTGCTATGCTGGGAAAAGAGGTATCGTGTAATCCCCGGTGTAGGGAGGGGTGGGCAGGAGGAAGTCGGCTTCAGTCGGTGCAGAAAGGTCCTTGAGTAGTGATAACCTGGACTGGGTTCTGGTGGCAGTTAAGCGGAACGTTGAGCTCTATCATGGTTACTAACTTTTTATCATACTTAACACTCCATTTGCCTTATTCACTGCTACCTAGACTTGCTCACTCACTTTACTTGTATGCTCTATTATAAACCCTAGGTCCATTTCCTTTTCTATCGTTCTAATATTGTTCTCGCACATTCTGTAATTATGTTCCATATTGGACCTACCAATGTGGATGACTGTACATTTATCTATATTAAACTCCCTTTTCCATCTCACAAACCAGTCACGAATTTTATCTAAATCCGACCTCAATATATCCACTTCTGCTTTAGATGAGACACTCCTACATAGTTTTGTGTCGTCCGCAAATTTTTAAATTATGGATCCTATATCAATGTCCAAATCATTTATATATGTCAAGAACAAAATTGGCCCCCAAATTCGAGCCCTATGGCACTCCACTTTTTACTTCACACCACTCATAGTACTACTTATTTATGCCCACCCTCTGCCTTTTCCCCGTTAACCAATTTTCAATCCATTTGGCAACATATCCACCTATTCCATGTGATTCTAACTTTTGAAATAATCTTCTATGAGGTACTCTATCAAAAGCCTTTGCAAAACATAGATAAATAACATCTACTGGTTCTCCCTTATCTATCATTTTGTAACCTCCTCCATGAATTCCAATATATTTGTTAAGCACGATTTCACTCTTGTAAGCCTATGCGGACTATTTCTGATTAGAGTGATCGTGTCTAGATGCATAAAAATGTTTTCTTTGATTATCGATTCTAACAATTTACACACTATCCTCATTAAACTCAGAGGTCTATGATTTCCTTCCCGCTTCCAAACCCTGAAGTGGCTTACGTAGCAGAATGTAGTCCAGAGAACGGAATGCGTTGTGTCGTAGTTTACAGCTTGACTGCGATATTTGTACTTTCGGTCCAACATATCCGACTTCAGCAAGATTTTTTTTAGTTCCAGGTTAGCATTCCCTCTTTGACCCATTCTTCTTAGTCAGTCTGCCCTGCTGCAGCCTGTTATCCAGGATCACCGCGTGGAGTCAGCTATGTGTCGCTGACCACTGCAGCTCATGCACTGCTCAGCATCTTGATTCCTTTTTGAATAAGATGATTACTCGTGTGCATCTTTCCAATCTCTATGAACAATCACTTTTGCAAGTGATTGAGGACATAATATAGCCAATGGTTTTGCTAGTTGGTCTCTAATTTCAGATAGTAATTTTGGGTGGATACCATCTTGACGGACATTTATCCACTTTTAATCCCTCAAGTTTTTTAAAAACCAAATCCTTCGTAATACAGATTGATTTTAATCCCACTTTTTCCATTTCATGTTGGAAAATATCTGTAGGCTCTGAGATTTTGGAGCAGTCTTCTTTAGTGAAAACTGTGCCAAAGTATTGATCTAGTAGATTAGTTGCCTTCCTATTCTCACTTATTATTTTAACTGTGCTATCTGTGAGAGGGCCTACTTTGTCTTTCGTTCTTTGCTTATTTCCAACATAGGAAACGAAGCTTTTACTACCAGCTTTGATCCTATTAGCAAGTTTTTTTCGAGGTCTATTTTTGTTGTTTTATTCACTTTCTGAGCTATGTTTTGCTTGTCCAAATATTTGTAATCTGTTTATTTCGATTTACCTGCCTCTACATATTTTTAGCTCTTTTACATTTAACTACAAATCTAGTTATCCACTTTTTATGCTTGGAGTTTACCTCCATACATGGAACACTTTCCCCTTTTAGTTGTTTTAAAACTGTTTAGAAACACTCCTACTCATGCTCAACGTCTGTACCTCTGACAATATCTTTTCAGATTCTGTGGCTGGCTGTGTCTTTCATCTTCTAAAAATCTGTCTTAGAGAAGTCGTATGCTCGCGAGTTTATGTTTACTATTCACCATGCTATAAGATTCCAACTGATGATCTGGTAGTCGCTTGAGCCAAACAGTTCCCTGGCGATATCGTTTTGAATCGTATTTTTCGCTGTATTAAATATTAGGTCGAGAATTTTTTTGCTTCTGGTAGCTACCTCTACAGGCTGGATCAAACAATTATCAGTTATGCACTTCGCAAAAGGATTTGACTCTAAAAATTCTTCTGCCATTTTCCATTTTATTTCAGGAAAATTGAAATCCCCCATTAATGATAATTTGTTTTGCACTAGCCTATTTTATGTTACTAACTAGCTCTTCATCCTCTTCCTTTGGACTTCAAGGACATCTGTAGAATCCTCCAACTAATGTTTTTTTTCATCCACACTATCTATTACTCCCCATACACTTTCATTTTTGTTGCCAGATGATAGATCATCTTGTAAAGTTATATTTACTGAATTCACACTGTATAATAAAAAAAAGAACTTCCCCTAGCCTTTTTTCAAACCACCCTATCTTTCCTTAACATTGTTTATCCCTCTATTTCAAGTTCACTATCCGCAATGTCCTCATATGTCCATGATTCTGTTAATCCTATTACATCTGGTTTTTCTACTTCAACATGCAGTTGCAATTCTTCACTCTATTTACTATACTTCTCACATTTATATAAAAACATCATTTTAGTTTGTTGTTTTGTGGATTTTCCAATGTTTTCTGTTGCTTTATCATTGTTATATTTACTTTTCCACTACTGATTGCACACTTCCCTAACTCGAACTCTCGCCTCTACAATATCCAAACTTTGACTTCCGGTTTAAAGCATGCCTAGTCCTATCCATCTCTGCTGTTCCGCCAAACCAAACCTATTCCTATCCATCTCTGCTGTTCCGCCAAACCAAACCTATTCATATCCATCTCTGCTGTTCCGCCAAACCAAACCTATTCCTATCCATCTCTGCTGTTCCACCAAACCAAACCTATTCCTATCCATCTCTGCTGTTCCGCCAAACCAAACCTATTCCTATCCATCTCTGCTGTTTCGCCAAACCAAACCTATTCCTATCCATCTCTGCTGTTTCGCCAAACCAAACCTATTCCTATCCATCTCTGCTGTTCCGCCAAACCAAACCTATTCCTATCCATCTCTGCTGTTCCGCCAAACCAAACCTATTCCTATCCATCTCTGCTGTTCCGCCAAACCAAACCTATTCCTTTCCATCTCTGCTGTTCCGCCAAACCAAACCTATTCCTATCCATCTCTGCTGTTCCGCCAAACCAAACCTATTCCTATCCATCTCTGCTGTTCCGCCAAACCAAACCTATTCCTATCCATCTCTGCTGTTCTGCCAAACCAAACCTATTCCTATCCATCTCTGCTGTTCCACCAAACCAAACATATTCCTATCCATCTCTGCTGTTCTGCCAAACCAAACCTATTCCTATCCATCTCTGCTGTTCCGCCAAACCAAACATATTCCTATCCATCTCTGCTGTTCCGCCAAACCAAACATATTCCTATCCATCTCTGCTGTTCTGCCAAATCAAACCTATTCCTATCCATCTCTGCTGTTCTGTCAAACCAAACCTATTCCTATCTATCTCTGCTGTTCTGCCAAACCAAACCTATTCCTATCCATCTCTGCTGTTCCGCCAAACCAAACCTATTCCTATCCATCTCTGCTGTTCCGCCAAACCAAACCTATTCCTATCCATCTCTGCTGTTTCGCCAAACCAAACCTATTCCTATCCATCTCTGCTGTTTCGCCAAACCAAACCTATTCCTATCCATCTCTGCTGTTCCGCCAAACCAAACCTATTCCTATCCATCTCTGCTGTTCCACCAAACCAAACCTATTCCTATCCATCTCTGCTGTTCCACCAAACCAAACCTATTCCTTTCCATCTCTGCTGTTCCGCCAAACCAAACCTATTCCTATCCATCTCTGCTGTTCTGCCAAATCAAACCTATTCCTATCCATCTCTGCTGTTCTGTCAAACCAAACCTATTCCTATCTATCTCTGCTGTTCTGCCAAACCAAACCTATTCCTATCCATCTCTGCTGTTCCGCCAAACCAAACCTATTCCTATCCATCTCTGCTGTTCCGCCAAACCAAACCTATTCCTATCCATCTCTGCTGTTCCGCCAAACCAAACAGCGAAGAAAGAAGAAATGTTAACTGCTGCTGAGCCAATTTAAAGATGTCCATGGTGAGCATTGCTCAACGAACACGATGTGTACCCATTTGGATGAGAGAGAAAATAATGTGAAATTTCGCAATGAATCCCACCTCTGCTTTTCGGATAGTTTTGTTCGGGAGGTTCCACACAAGAAGAATCAAATTGCACGTGAGATTCGGGCAGTATATGCCTGTCAGGTCCGTACAACCATCGTGATCTTAAAAATAACTTATTCTGCAGTATGATATCGCAACTTACAATATGCACTTCTTTCTAAGATGTTATTCCATGTTACATGGTATATAATGTTATCTTAAACATAGTCAGCATTTGACCCGTGGTTTCCCAGTCTAAGCTAATATTATATTGAATATTTATGAAGATCTGGGTTAATGTACTCAAAATGTCTCCCTTCCCGTTACGACAACGACAAACAACTTTAAAACTGCGTAAATTTCGTCGTTCACATGTGACGTCTCGCAAATTTTGGTCATGTAGGAAAAGTCCAACATAAATATGATCGCCACCCGTAGATCAAATTTTAAAGACAGCATCCTGGGCATATACAAAATTTCGCTTACCAATATCTCTCACGGCGGGACTAGCGATCACCAGACTACGTACCTGGCAAATCAGATAATGGAACCATCTCAATCATACATTAAAAATTGGCACTAATGATTTATGTACCTGTGTCCCCGTCCTCATGACAGCTAGACGATTGCTAAGTCATGACCAGCATGCAGTGCTGAAGTGAGTGACACTTTACAACAGCCTGCTTCCTTCCAAGAGAAACTCACGAAGATATCCGATATCCCGAGCTGACAACTGCTTAAATTAGTTATTAATTGTTGAAATGTGAAAGCCAACGAGGAAGAAGAAGATATAATGTCGGAGAAATAAAGGACTGAATTTCTAACGACGCTCGTGTGCAATGCGAGTAGCCATGTAAGTCTCTTGTCTCCGGCAGAAAGTGACAGTGGATGAAGCTTACGTACATGTTCTGCCACATTTATTTCTCTGTTTGGGGCTGCTTGTGCTGTTGGCTGGCAAAGGCAGTCCACTGAATAATCCGGTTACAATTTCAGAACCAGTTGTCTGGGCTTCACTTTGTGAATGTGAAGACGGTTGTCTTGTGTCTAATGATTCGTTACCGGAAGTGCAACCATTGTCATGGTTAAATCCAAGACGATCATCTATAACAGGCCGACCTCCGGTTGAGGAAGTATTCGACATTTCTGTTTCCCAAAGTTGAAGGTGATCTTTGTGAATTTTGCATCCATATTGAAGGTGTTCGTTTATCAAGTTAATTAATTCCCGTACACTATTTACAAGTGTACTGCGTTTGTCCCGCATCGTTCTGTTTTCCATTTCCAAGTCCATATTAGCCTGTCAGATATACATAAATAAAAATGATAATAAAATATATACGCTGTAAATCAGTAATGAAAAAAGTCATTAGCGAAATAGTAGATCAATATCAAGATGAAATATTTTAAATGTGTGAGTCAGTTATTGTAAATTGCAGCACATTTATAAATAATTAATGTAATAAATTATTAAACTTAAGCGTTGCAGAGCAGTTAGAACTATGTTTTCTCCAGAACCAAACATATCGTGTTACACTCCATCCTGCCCAGTTGTAAATGTGTATTTGAACTATATTTAGGGAAGATAAGACAGCGATCACATGGGGCTGATCAACTTGCCTCTACAAAATCTGAGGTCTTGTACAGTTAGGACGTTCATACTTCATCTTGAACCGATGGGCCTAATATTTGTTACTGTAGTTGTTAAATAACTCATACTTACTTATTTCCTTGTCCTGGGCACCATATCAGACATCACTTTTCCAATGTTCGGTCAAGTGGATTGCCTTGTTATCCATATAATATAACATATTTATAGAAGGTTTGGGCAGATGATAGGTGGTCTGGGTCTTGCGATGCTCCATAGTCGCATGTCTTATCATTCTTCTATATCCATCACATTTTCTTCACGCATCAGGTCGGAGTATATCTAGTGACTTCCATGTTGAGTCAGGCAAGGGATGTACAGGGGTAAGTTCCTCCCGTAATTCGATCCAGGGGAACTGCGTCAGTTCATTCCATTTTTCGATGCTGCGTTTTCCAAGGCATGTCTGCAAGGGTTGTGTTAGCTATAAGAAACGACGTCTAGATTTATTCTTCTTCTTCTTTTTCTCCTTCTTCTTCTTCTTCTTATTATTATTATTATTCTTCTTCTTCGTCTTTTTTATCGATCATTTCTTACTTTACTTTGACTCTTCCCTGAAGTCTGTTGTTTTGTTCAGGTTCTCAATACTACCATACAGTTTTTCCTTGAGAGGAGTGAGAGTGGCTCATATCCTCCCCTTCAGATGTGTGTGATGTGGGCAGTCGTACATGTGCCGCTGGCATGTCTGCCAGGCCCCAGTAACATAGGCTGGTGGTACCTATCTTGAATTTGGTGTACACGAGATGTCTCAGTCCTTTCTGGGCAATTGGTAGACGGAAGAATACAAACCTGGTCCTTTCTGGGTAATTGGTAGTATGTGCCACTTGTCTTGTGTTTGGGGTGTTCTTCCTGCCACTTGATACTGTCTTGCTATTTTAGTATGGCTTTTTATTGTCGGCTAGATTTTCGAGGTCGTCTTGTAATATCAAGTAGAGTATTGCTATCATAATCGTAACCACAGAATTATTACTTTCTATAGCTTTTGAGACATTTTCGCCCAGTGTACCTCAATTGATTTAGTTGAGTGTTCTTGTGAGAAATTAGTGTAGTTATGGCGGACTGTGCATAAGTTAGTTTCACGATGTTTATTTGTGTCCTGTTTACACCATTTTTGCTACAGTCATAATAGCTACTATTTCGGCTCTGAAATTATTTAAGAACATGGCTGTGGATTTGGACCCGGTTATCTTCACCCCGTTTTTTCTGTCCGATGGCCACACCTCTCACTTCGTCCTGGATTGGACTTGTAAATAGGCATGTGTTCACCTTCATAATTGATAATTAGCGTATATGTACTCTTCGGCAATGCGTCTCCACTACATGTCTGTTTGCACTTCTTTTTCTTTGACCCCATGCACTTTTTCTGTCAGCTCTTGGAGTGTTCATTGCCAGGGAGGATATGCTAACTGGTTGTAATGTCTTTAGTTTTGTTTGCTATATCTCTGGGTCCTTAAGTGTCAATTCATTTGAGGTTGTCGCGACGTTACTTATCTGTCCTTTCCATCATCGTCATCACCATCATCTGGTTGATCGTCCTGAGACTGGCTGCAAAGTTGTCTGAGTAAGTCTCTCCATTTTTTTTTTTTTTTTTTTTTTTTGCGTTCGCCTTATTTATCTATTCCCCAAGGCGTGTGTGCGTTACACTGTGGTTTTTATTTTTGCGCCTGTCGGCCCAGTGCATCCGACTTCAGCATGCATTTTATGTAAGGGTCTGCTTCCTCCTGCATTTTCTAAGGGTTTGCTTCCCCGGGGTAACGGCCGGTGCTGTGATGGGGATCGAACCCAGCACCTTCTGGTTGTGAGCCGTGCCACTTAACCACTAGGCCACGCCGTCCCTAGTCTCTCCATTTGACCTTTTCCTCTGCAGTTCCCTTCATTACAGCATAAGTTGGTACTTTAATGTCCCTCCATGCCTGAGATGTAAAGGTCAGTCTTGGTCGCCCGGTATTCTCTTGCCCCGAATCTTGCCCTCTAGTATCTTCTGTAGAAAACGTTCATGTCTCATATTGTAACCCAGCCAATTCAAACGATATTTTTGTACCATAAGCAATATTTGTCTCTGTGCACCCACGTCATTGAGTAGATCGTCATTGGATCTTCTTTATGTCCAACTCACTTTCTCCTGCCAAAGTCCATGTTTCACCTCCATACAGTTCAATTGACAATATATGAGTGGCGATTATCCTTTTCCTCAGTTCTATCCTGATACTCTTTGAGGTTAACAATTTCTGTTTTTCTCTGAAGCCATTTTTTGTCATTGCAGTCCTTGTCGTAATTTGTATCTCATTTGCGGGAATCTTCTGTTAAGGTTTACACCAAATATTTAAAATTCTTTACTAATTTCTTCATTAATTAATATATTTATTTGCATGTGTTGTTTGAATATTATCAAACTCTTTGTCTCCGATGTGTTCATTTTCATGCCAAACTTTTTGGCCGTGCTATTAATTTTTTCAAGCAGCATTTGAAATGTTGCTACTGATCCTCCCACTATCACTTGGTCATCGACACATTTGATGGCATTAACTTTCATACCATTGACATCCCTGTTAGAACTCTGCATAACCTTGACCATCATTATCTCCGAATATGCGTTATAGAGACCCAGGGAAAGCAAGTACTCCTTATCGTATGGAAACTTTCCATGGCTGTCCATTATTGTGTGCATTATGTGGTTCGGTAGTCTTTCGTATTTCTCTGTCTGCTATATTACTTTCATGTCCCATCCATTTCTCATCGACTAGAGGCTTTTCATTGCTTCTAGTGTCTCTGTGGGTGTGGACTGCATGGTCCAGGTGGTGATGCGTGTGGCTTGGTTCTGATCTAAGCTAATCTTACCAAAGTGTTTTCCCGATGCAATTGTCCAAGCCGTGATGCCATACTCTAGCACAGTCTAGATTTCAGTTGTATGCACTTCACCTGGTCTCCAAATATAGAGTGCCTTGGATCGTTTACCTGTTTATCTCTTTCGATCTGGGATGCGACAATCTAATCATCTGGAATGCCTACGTTTATCGTTAGAGAAGCAACCTTCCCACGCGTGATGTCTGCTTAGCGCTTCTTATTTTTCATAAATGTCTATAGTTGTGTTTTAACATCGACGATCCACTTTTTCCTGGTCTTTCACGTTCTCCTAAGTCTTACTGTCTGGTGTTATATGCTCATAATTCCCCTTTCTTAACTTAAAGTCAAATTACCATTTACATATGATCAGACAAGAGCGTGTCGTGATAGAGAGGAGAACCGGCCTTTTGTTATTATAGGTAGTGTTTATAACAGCTGGAACATGTTACAGTCGCTATAGCAGCTCTATCACTGGAATACTCTACATTCGCTATAGCAGCACTGACACTCGCTCGAACACTCTATAGTTGTTATGACATCCCTGACACTGGAACACTCCATAGCTGTTATGCAGCTATGAAACTTGAACACTCTACATTCGCTATGGCAGCTCTGACACTGAAACATTACACAATCGCTATGGCAGCTCTGACACTGAAACATTACACAGTCGCTATGGCAGCTCTGACACTCAAACATTACACAGTCGCTATGGCACCTCTGACACTCCAACACTCCAATAACCGCTATGGCACCTCTAACACTCGAACACTCAAAAAATCACTATGGCACCTCTAACACTCGAACACTCCAATAATCCCTATGGCACCTCTAACACTCGAACACTCCAATAATCACAATGGCACCTCTAACACTCGAACACTCCAATAACCGCTATGGCACCTCTAACACTCGAACACTCCAATAATCACTATGGCACCTCTAACACTCGAACACTCCAATAACCGCTATGGCACCTCTAACACTCGAACACTCCAATAATCACTATGGCACCTCTAACACTCGAACACTCGAGTATATGAATAATGCAACTTGTGTTCTGATTAGTAACTTACAACTTTGAGTACAATTCTCAAAACAAAAACGAAAAGACAAACATAAAACATGGCAAGTGTCATATTCATTTGAAGCGTGCGATGCAATCGTTCCTTTGCAATGAATTGTACATCGCTCAACTAGTCAGACCGTATAGAGAGAGACTTACCTTCCTTAGATTAGTGGCCATCTTTGTGCGTGCGTCTTGTCCTTCGAGTGAGCAAATTTGGATTTCATTGGCAGGAATTGTTCCACTTTGACCCCAGTTTCCTTGAAGTAAGTGTAGTATCGTGTCATGAGAATATGCTACTCTCGTACAGGTTTCTTTTATATTTATAAGCTCATGTTCTTCTTCGTCTGATCTGTTATGCTCCATTTATTCCCCACCTTGCCATTGGAAAAAAAAAACAGTTTTAATGATAACATTTAAATAGGTAATAGATTTTTCCAAATGACTACACAATTTTTGGGTTTTTGTTTTTTGTTTGCTCTGTATTTGAGATGTTCTTACTAATATATATTTTCATTCCAATTATCGATTAGTAACAAAAGTGAAACGAAAAAACATAGTTAGGACGTTATTTTAAGGTGTCTCTGTTGTGAGATGAGGAGGTAGTCGAGAGGTCTGGATACAAAGGAAGTACGAGTTCCAAACCTTGTTTCTTTCCTATCATGGAAACAAAGAGCAAACGACCTGTATTTTTCATCCCTAATAATACCTCCTATGTGGTGACATGTGGGATGGCAAGGGCCGGACACAGTGGACAGAATCCATCGATCTGCAGTCACAGAGAAGCGTATGCTGAAATCTGACGCATTGGGTTATACCATGGTCATCTGTAGTATAGGAATGTTGGCCATGGTTATACGTCTAACGAACAAGTGTAATGTAATTCTAGGCACTCTGTCGCATGTCACAAATTACGAGACAAATATGTGGTGTTCCGATACATTTATCAGAATTATATAAGATGTCTATTCAAGAATAATCCACAAATCAAAACTAGCATACCTATTTGCCGTTCAAACTGGGGTCAGACAGCGATAATTTAACTTAACTTGGCTTAACTTGACTTAACTGGACTTAACTTAACATCTTTACACTGGTTACTCTGCAGAGTCTGTATACAACCAGTTTCATTTACATTTCTTTGCTCTGAAATCTATGCTCATCCAATCTATTCTTAAATTCATTAATTGTCCCTGCCTCCACTACTTCCTGGGGCAATGCTTTCCAAGCATCTACAATCCTACTATCTCTATATTTAAGGACTGAGTGACGCGGCAAACAACGGAGGGAAAATATCAATACAATGGCCATTTGATCAGCAGCTGGAAGACCTCGATTGTGCTAATATATGTATGATGCCACTTAAGCAACAGGGATACACGGAAAGATGGACAGACTAACATATGAAGCAGCAAAATTGGGATTGCAGATTAGTGTGAGCAAAACAAAAAGGGACTAAGATTAACTAATGGGCAAAGAGACCCTATAAAGATTAATGGTCAGAGAATTGAAGAAGTGCAAAAATATGCACCTTTCTGGAAAGGAGTATTGATAAAGGCGGAGTGACAAACCAAGATTGTAACGCTAGTATAAACAAGGCCAGACTTCCTTTCAACTCTCTTCGCCCAATATGGAACTCGGAAGCATTGTCCAAGTAGAAAACGCTTAGGCTGTTTAAAACAAATGCAAATTTTGTTCTGCTAAATGGCACTAAGAATTGGCATGTGGCTAATGGTATCGCATTCAGACTGTAGACCTTCACTAGCAAATGTCCTTCTTTGTGTTGGATAGCCACAGGTAATGGCAAACACAGATCTGTGGGGGATAACATGACAACAACCAATGCAATGATTTTCTCCAAAATGTGCTCATGTGTGTGCTGTAAGGGGAATATGAATGGAAGAAATTGTTTAGCAATGAGTCCATCCTGAACCTCTTGGTGTCTATTAGATCACATTGTTTAATAACCAGCTAATTGTAAAGGGAAATAGATGGGATGATATCACACATTCCTGTTTTACTGAGAACTTCACTGGGAATGTGTTGATGGATGTATTCAAGTTACAGAAAAAATTCATGTAGAAGACATATGTCATATTGATAACTTTATGTGATATGCCATATTATCTTAGTATCTTCTCTTCCAGATTATGTCTCTGTAGGTACTGTCAAATGCTCTTATAAAGTAAAGTGTATACAATTGGCGTAGATGCTTCCTAGTCATGCACTGTATTGATCCATGATGACGTAGATGTTTCCTAGTCATGCACTATATTGATCCATGATGACGTAGATGCTTGAATATTGGTTGCTGATGTTGTGTCAAGATTGTCTGACAGGGTTTGTTTGGAATATGTTTATCTTTTTAAAGTTTGACCTTGCGTATACAATTTCTTCAGCTTGAGTTGCAAATGTGCTATTATATGTTAGTGATTGCAGCGAACACCTGATGTTTGTTTCATTTCTACATTGAGCAAGGACTTTTTCTATCTTTTATTAGCCATCAAGTGGTAAACCATGGTTTTAATTTTTTAATCATGGGAATACCCATATCAGTTTGTGAATATTTTTAAAAATATGTCTCTCAATTGTTTTTCTAATGCTTTTAAGTTGGTGTGCGTGTGTGTGTGTGTGTGTGTGTGTATGTATGTATATATGCATGTGCGTGTGTGTGCGTGCGTGCGTGCCTGCCTGCCTCCCTGTGTGCTTGCCTGTCTGCATGTATGTATGTATGTATGTATGTATGTGTGTATGTGTGTATGTATACACATACACCTATTTAACTTATTAACTGCTTTCTTTACGAAATGAAGCAACGTTATTAAATGTACGAGCAGAATGATGATACGGAATACTTGTTTCTCTCCAGTCAGAATGTTTGCACCTTACTCAGTGATCGTCTGCACGTCATCCACTCTCACTAAACTCCGGCCGGGCACCGAAAATGGGGAATTCGTTAGATTAAAGGTAACGTATTATAGGAATTAAAATGTGTATTATCCGATACTTATTATGTAAGAATCTGATAAATTATTTCGGGAGTATCCAATAACTGACTCATCACATCGAGTCAAGTACCACGTGGCAAGATGTTCATTTCTTCCACTCGTTTGCGGATAACAATGTCCTTGAACAACACGACCCAATTTTGATCTCCTAACCAGAACTTTCACTGATATTGTCTATTCTTTTATTATCTATCGATCTATCTGTCTGTCTATCTATCTATCTATCTATCTATCTATCTATCTATCTATCTATCTATCTATCTATCTATCTATCTATCTATCTATCTATCTATCTATCTATCTATCTATCTATCTATCTATCCATCCACCCATCCATCCATCCTTCCATCCATTCAACCACCCACCCACCCAAATCATCCATCCATCCTTCTCTCTATCTCTATCTATCTATCTATCTATCTATCTATCTATCTATCTATCTATCTATCTATCTATCTATCTATCTATCTATATATCTATCTATCTATCTATCTATCTATATATCTATCTATCTATCTATCTATCTATCTATCTATCTATCTATCTATCTATCTATCTATCTATCTATCTATCTATCTATCTATCTATCTATCTATCTATCTATCTGTCTGTCTGTCTGTCTGTCTGTCTGTCTGTCTGTCTGTCTGTCTGTCTGTCTGTCTGTCTGTCTGTCTGTCTGTCTGTCTGTCTGTCTGTCTGTCTGTCTGTCTGTCTATCTATCTATCTATCTATCTATCTATCTATCTATCTATCTATCTATCTATCTATCTATCTATCTATCTATCTATCTATCTATCTATCTAATGTATATCTCACAAGAGTCGTTCACAAACTACGTTAAACAGTGAAAGGGAGAAGGAGGTGGTCCGACATTTTGTCGTTGGAAAAGTGTGACGTCATACAATCGATATTAATATTTGTCTTTTATTTTTTGTAAAAAACAACGTGAAAAAAATTAAAATGGGTATGGTAAGATACCGTACCGAGACGAAAACACGAACGAAACCTACGTCACGGCCAATATGCCTTCATCAGTGACAACAAATAACAACAATACTTAACTAAAGAAACAAGGAAGAAGGAATTAATACATATTAGGGGATATCAATAGATAGGGGTAAAAAAAAGTGTTTACTTAACTGAGAAAAAGGTAGATCCCTCCTTGCGAGAACGGGCAGGAACCCAAAATGGCAGACAAAGGTGAGATGAGGTGGCCAGGAGGGCGTAAGATGTGGGAAAATACCGGGTAAGCCAGTGGCGGTCAGATACAGAATTACCAAAAGATGTTTCAGGTAGAGAGAAAAGAGGAAAGGAGCAGGTAAATATATGGAGGCCGGTATAAAGTAAGGATTCAAGAACAAGTATGGAAGATGTTAATGCCATGTTGCTGGAGACAGCCCATGCGGAAGGTCAGTTAGTTCTCAAGGGCGAATCGATGACGATCGTCAGAGAAGCCAGAAACTGAGCTTTACCCCGATGTCCATGACCATTGAAGTGGTTGGCAATAGGAGATTTTCTGCGATTATAGAAATCATTGAGGTATTGGCGGAAATGCTCACACAGTTCCACATAAGTCTTACCAATTTATGTCATACCATACGTGCGATGCGACATATGATAGAGTAGATGAGGTTGTGGGGGATATATGTGAACCCCTCCTTTATGAAGAACTCGGCTTTTGGAAAGGTAATCGAGCGACCAAGGATAACGTAATCGCAAGAGACGCAGCCATACGTGTTATTGATCTGGTGCCTGCGTGGCAGAGAGGATCGGGAAATACTTGAATAGTGAAAGGATCAGAGTGATGGATAGGAAGATTACATAATTATTTTGTATAGTATTGCTTCGAGTGTTTTGAATATCATGAGAAACGTGAGAGTTGTGAGTATCATGAGAAACGTGAGAGTCGTGAGAATCATGAGAGATGTGAGAATTGTGAGTATCATGAGAGATGTGAGAGTTGTGAGTATCATGAGAGATGTGAGAGTTGTGAATATCATGTGAGATCTGAGAGTCGTGAGTATCATGAGAGATGTGAGAAATACAAATACACTCTAAACCAAATAACAAGAGAAAGTTGGAAAAACAAAACAGAAAGCCTCAATTTAGATAAAGAAGGGAAGAAACTATGGAAGTTAGTCAGAACCATGAATGACGAAACTCCATCAAACAAACAAATTACCATCAAGCAAAGTGACAACATGGAAGAAAAGGAAAAAAGGCAGCAAACGCCTTTATGGAACATTATGCCAGAGCAAACCACATTGATGTCCCAACAAATAGGCATACAGACATTAATGAAGAACAAAAGAGGCACGACAACATCAATATGGCACCAGAGGAGCACATGATGGCAAAACTAACAATGAATGAAATGGAAGAGTCCATGAGAACTTTAAAGAAACAGAAATCGCCCGGAAAAGATGGCGTAACAAACGAAATGCTGATGGGGCTGGGCCAAACAGCAAAGAGAAAGTTACTATCAGTTCTGAACCAAAGCTGGAAAAGGGAAATTGTACCGCAGGCATGGAAAGACGCTGTAGTCATACCAATACCAAAGAAAGGAAAAGATAGAACAGATCCAAATGGATACAGGCCTATCAGTCTACTGAGCTGTGTAGGAAAACTGATGGAGCGTATGATAAACACCAGAGTGATGTGGCATCTGGAAGAAAAACACATACTAATTCCACAGCAAGCAGGTTTTAGACAGCACAGATCCACTGAGCATCAGATCACTCTCATAGCCCAGGAAATAGAGGATGCTTACCAGGAGAAAAAACACACAGTAACGATTTGGGTGGATTTAGAAAAGGCATTTGACAAGGTCTGGAAAGTCACGCTACGAAGAAGTGAAGCTTGTGGGAAAATGTACAGATGGATATCCCACTACCTCAAAAACAGAACAGCCAGAGTTCAAGTACTAGGGCAGATGAGCAAAAAGGTGACACTTGAGCAGGGAGTACCCCAAGGTGGAGTACTGTCACCCACACTCTTCCTGGTGTATATAAACAACATCACAGAGAATATACCAAAAAGAGTCCACAGCTCAATGTTTGCAGACGATCTGGATATGTGGACCTATGAAAAGAATCTCACCATAGCAAGTAATCGAATGCAGCAGGTCCGAACATCGTTGGAGCAGTGGGCGAAATCATGGCTGGTCAAAATAAACGAGGAAAAAACAACATGTACGATATTCTCGCTTTCAAAAAAAAAAAAAAACACCAAAATAAGTCTTAACGGCAAATACCTGCGGCCAAACGACAACCCAAACTACCTGGGAGTCATATTTGATCGGCGCATGACATGGAAAAGTCAGATCGAGAGAAACCGAATGAGAGCCAGAGAAAGAATCGCAATCATGAGGAAACTTGCTGGCACAAGATGGGGAGCAGACGAAAGTATACTAAAGAAACTGTACACTGGAAGAGTGAGACCAGTTCTCGAGTATGTCATTGCGGCATGGACAACAGCAGCAAAGGCGAACTTTGACAAAATTAGCAAACTTCAAAACCAAGCCATGAGAGTTATAACAGGAGGCATGAAGTCATCGCCAATTGCAGAACTTGAAAAGATTACAAATCTGCAATCCACGACCGACAGAAGAGACTGCAGAGCCCAGCAGCAAACAGAAAAACTCAGAAGACTGACAGACCATCCAATGCATCAGAGACTAATTAATTTTGGAAATGGGAAACTAAAGCGGATAAACTTTGCAGAAATAGCCAAAGCAAAGATAAGCGAAGACCCTACGAACGCATTAACAACACCAAAGCCCATTCCTACTGTACGCAAACCTACCTGGAGGCAGCATATATTTCCAGAGGTGGTAGAAAATATACCAGGTATTGGAAACAAGAACAGCCCGACTGAAAAAGAAAGAAGAGACATAACCCTGAGGTACATAACGAAAAACTACCCAAGCATGGACTGGACCCATGCATACACCGACGGTTCTATAACAAACACAACACAGAACGGAGGGACAGGGGTATTCCTACCAAATGGTAGAAAAATAACACTGTCAGTGGCAACTGGAAAATACTCAAGCAGTTTCAGAGCGGAGGCAGAGGGACTGAGGGCTGCAGTAGAAGAAATTGTGACAGGCAAAAGAAATGAAAGCCATTAAGTCCTGTTTACAGATGACCTGGACGTAGTCATAGCACTAAAATGCCAGAAAAATACTGAACTTAATGCTTTAAGAGCAGTACTCTGTCAGCTATGCCAGCAGTCTGCACCAAAAAGAGTAGTGGTGCAGTGGGTTCCATCCCACTGTAACATCCAAGGCAACGAGGAGGCAGACAGACTGGCAAAAGAAGGTGCAAGACTACCACAACCAGATCCTAGTGTGACCTACGAAGAGTCAAAAAGGCTTATTAGAGCTAGATACATGACCAAATGGGAAACAGAACATACTGGCCACACAAAAAACGATGCCTATTACCAGCTAAACAGAAAAGAGCAGGTCGTGGTTTTCAGACCGCACAGGCCACAATAGACTGAGGTACCACCTATTCAATAAATTGAAGATAGGTGGCACTGATGAATGCTCGTGTGATACGGGGAAAATGATCGCTGAACATTTGCTGCAAAACTGCCCGACATACGAGGATCAGAGAAAGCAGATGTGGCCATCACCAGTAGCAACACTAGACAAGCTCTATGGCAGTGTCGACAGCCTCAGGATGACCGCTGCTTTTTTCGAAAAAATACAGGTTGACGTCTGACAGCGTACGAAGAAGAAGAAGAAGAATATCATGAGAGACGTGAGAGTCGTGAGTATTGGGAGAGTCGTGAGTATCATGAGGGATGTGAGAGTTGTATAATGAGAGATGTGAGAATCGTGAGAATCATGAGAGATGTGAGAGTTGTGAGTATTGTGAGAGTTGTGAGTATCATGCGAATTGTGAGAGTCGTGAGTATCATGAGAGATATGAGAGTCGTGAGTATCATGAGAGATGTAAGAGTTGTGAGTAGCATGAGAGATGTGAGATTCGTAAGTATCATGAGGGATGTGAGAGTCGTGAGTATCATGAGAAATGTGAGAGTTGTATAATGAGAGATGTGAGAGTCATTAGTATCATGAGAGATCTGAAAGTCGTGAGTATCATGAGGGATGTGAGAGTTGTATAATGAGAAATGTGAGAGTCATTAGTATCATGAGAGATATGAGAGTCGTGATTATCATGAAGGATGTGAGAGTCGTGAGTATCATGAGAAATGTGAGAGTTGTATAATGAGAGATGTGAGAGTCATTAGTATCATGAGAGATCTGAGAGTCGTGAGTATCATGAAGGATGTGAGAGTCATTAGTATCATGAGAGATCTGAGAGTTGAGGGTATCATAAGAGATGTGAGAGTTGTGAGTATCATGAGAGATGTGAGGGTTGTGAGTATCAGGACAGATTAGAGAGTATCATGAGACATGTAAGAGACGTTAGCATCATGAGAGATGTGAGAGATGTGAAAGTCGTGGGTATCATGAGATATATGAGAGTCGTGAATATCATGAGAGATGTGAGTATCATGCAAGATGTGAAAGATTTGATTATCATGAGAAATTTTAGAGTTCTGAGTATCATGAGAGGTCTGAGAGTTGTAGGTATCATGAGAGATCTGAGAGTTTTGAGTATCATGAGAGATGTGACAGTTGTGAGTATCGTGAGAGATGTGAGAAGTGTGAGTATCATGAGAGATGTGAAAGATGTGGGAGTTGTGAGAGATATGAGAGTCTTGAGAAATATGCGAGTTGTGAGAGATGTGAGTATTTTTAGAGATGTGAGAGATGTGTAAGTCGTATCATGAGAGATGTGCGAGTTGTGGATATAATGAGAGATGGGAGAGTCGTGAGTATCATAAGAGATGTTAGTCGTTAGTATCATGAGAGATGTGAGAGTTATGATTATCATGTGAGATATGAGTCCTTAGTATCATGAGATATTCTAGTATCATGAGATATGTGAGAGTTGTATCATGAGTGTTGTTAGTATCAACAAATGGGAGAGTTGTAGGAGATGTAAGAGTCGTTAGTATCATGAGAAATGGGAGAGTTGTAGGATATGTAAGAGTCGTGAGTATTATAAGAGATGTGAGAGTTATGAGTATTATGAGAGAACTGAGAGATGTGAGAGTCGTGAGTATCACCAGAGATCTGAGTATCATGAGAGATGTATCATGGGAGGTGAGAGATTTTAGTATCGTGAGAGTTGTGAGTATCATTGGAGATGTGAGAGATGTGAGTCTTGAGTGATGTGAGAGTAGTGAGCGATGTGAGTCTTGAGTGATGTGAGAGTAGTGAGCGATGTGAGTCTTGAGTGATGTGAGAGTAGTGAGCGATGTGAGTATTGAGTGATGTGAGAGTAGTGAGCGATGTGAGTCTTGAGTGATGTGAGAGTAGTGAGCGATGTGAGTATTGAGTGATGTGAGAGTAGTGAGCGATGTGAGTCTTGAGTGATGTGAGAGTAGTGAGAGATGCGAGAGACGTGAGAGTCGTGAGAAACGAGAAGGAAAATAATCTATCACTCTATGCTGCCAACGTGAGGTGAACATATGAGTACATGGGGAGACATTTAAGCAGATAACATGTCGTTAGATAGACAAACGACAGTCTATCCTGGTGCCAATCAAATCTAAGGACAATATATATGGGTCATCAAGCCGATACGATGACAACACATGGTTTAATACAAGAACAAAATCCTATAAGCATCCTTGATATATCATATCGTTTTACTCACCTTGATGTGCGTAACATGCAGGAGTAACGCAAGCTCCAAAACTGAAAACACGGAACATTACACTGAAAAGACTGTCAAATACAAGTCTACACGAAAAGTATATTTGTCTAGAGGAAAAGGGAACCCTGTACTATTAATCATCGATTATATATCCCATCTTGTTTTGAAAAAATCCGCTGTTACCTACCCGTTATCATTTACGATAAAACGAAAAAAATATATAAGATATATGCAATCATTACATTAATGCTGTGTCTGTCTCATTTCGGAAGGTCTAGTGGTAGCACTGGTATAGTTGAGAGATACAGGTGGCTTGAGTCTGTGTTCACCTCGCAGTGTACGAGCTAAATTTTATTTTGTTTCTGATTTAAATAAATTAAATGCCGCACAGAGGTTTTCAAAGCGTGATCAAAGCGTGATCGATAGATTGACATTCAACCCGGCGCTGCTTTCCGTGACGCAACTGACCTAAATTGTGCTGGTGAGCCCCAGTAATGATATAATGATAGTATTACACTTTTGTTAAATAGTTTGAGCCATATGACAGGTCAGAGCGTGATGCCATTGTACTGGCTTGTGACATTGAAATCAATTGAAGCTGCTACGGTACTGCAGGTTAAAATCGATAAAAATATAAATAGAAAATGACTTGAGTTTACCGCTTCAGCTTTCATTCCGTTTGCGCTCACTGCAGTAATTCAGCCGTATCTATTTGTGTTTTTATGAACATTGATATAGCTATGATGCAATACAAATAGCGCGATACAAAAATTGAATTGTAAGACTTTATATTTGCATTTCAGTTGGAATGTGGGGACAATGACTAGTGGAAGAAAAGAAGCACACACACACACAAAAAAATCCCCCAGTAGTAGATAATTCTGAACACATCACCAGGGTCCTGGTCTCCTGGTGTTGGAATATATAAACGCACTTATTTTTTATTTTTTTTTGCGTTCGCCTTATTTATCTATTCCCCAAGACGTGTGTGCGTTACACTGTGGTTTTTATTTTGCGCCTGTCGGCCCAGTGCATCCGACTTCAGCATGCATTTTATGTAAGGGTCTGCTTCCTCCTGCATTTTCTAAGGGTTTGCTTCCCCGGGGTAACGGCCGGTGCTGTGATGGGGATCGAACCCAGCACCTTCTGGTTGTGAGCCGTGCCACTTAACCACTAGGCCACACCGTCCCCTTAAACTTCTACCTCCGAGGTCGAACAAATTGAACACTTTGTACGGAACTAAACAACAGCTCACAAACACTTGCAGATACCGATATATGGTATTGGGCCCAAAGGCAGAAGTTCATAGACCGCTGGACCAATAACCAACTAACCAACCAGCCAGCCGACTGTACAGACCAAGTCACCAACAACTACACATCAAGGCTTCTAGTCCTTTGCCAGCCGATATATTTACTTCTACGCCTAACATACCCATTGCATGACTGTATCTAGCTTACTTCTCTATGTATGACTTGGTCTTCCTCTATTTTACCTAACCTTGTGGATTCCAAAACGGAGACTGCCTTGTAATGCCATTAATTGGTTTTCTAAACGTGTGTGATATCCAACATTTATCCACAAAAGGTTGAATGCAAACTCAGAATCAGAAGGCGTGAAGTGTCAACAAACATATATTCGGATAATGAATTTGACTAATTTTTTACTTCCATGGATAACTTTTGTTCCCTCTTCTTTTCCATATGTCACATAGAGGAATGTACAGTTGCTTTGAGTTATTCTGTGAGTCATAACGCGTGTTTGTGTACATGTTGCTTTGAGTTATTCTGTGAGTCGTAACTCGTGTTTGTGTACATGTTGCTTTGAGTTATTCTGTGAGTCGTAACGCGTGTTTGTGTACATGTTGCTTTGAGTTATTCTGTGAGTCGTAACGCGTGTTTGTGTACATGTTGCTTTGAGTTATTCTGTGAGTCGTAATGCGTGTTTGTGCACATGTTGTTTTGAGTTGTTCTGTGAGTCGTAACGCGTGTTTGGACACATGTTGTTTTGAGATGTTCTGTGAGTCGTAACGCGTGTTTGGACACATGTTGTTTTGATATGTTCTGTGAGTCGTAACGCGTGTTTGTGCACATGTTGTTTTGAGGTTCTTTGTGGCTCCTATAACGTTGTACTGTGATAGAGGTGTAGATTCTCTGTCAATTGGACCATTAACTTGCATTTAAGCATTTTTCGAGTCATTAACTTGAAAATGCTTCCATTGGGCCAAAAGTTTGACTTTATCCTTCCCTTGTGCCCTTAACTTGACGTTATACTTTCATTGGGTTCTTAACTTGACTTTATACTTTCATTTAGCCCTTAACTTGACTTTATATTTCCATTGAGCCCTTAACTTGACTTTATTCTTCCAATGTACCCTTAACTTGACTTTATGCTTCCATTGTAGCCTTAACTTGACTTTATACTTCAATTAGACCATTAGCTTCCTTTAATGAATCCCTTGGGCCATTAACTTAACTTCCTACACCTCCTGTACTTTTACCTGACTTCATGAAAAACATATTTTGTTAATTTGACTTCATGCAGCTCTTATACTATCAACTTGACTTAATGTAATCATTATGTCATTAACTCGACTTGATGTAAACCTTATATAATAATGCGCTGCACCGATTGGTGGAACGTAACATCCGGTATCGATGATTTAAATCAGTGCTCTTTAACCTGGGCTCTGCCCCACTAGTGGGTGATTTTAGCTTTTCAGATGAGCGGTAGCAAGATAATTGAATGCTGTCATTAAAGATGAGTTGTAGCAAGATAATTGAATGCTGTCATTAAAGATGAGTTGTAGCAAGATAATTGAATGCTGTCATTAAAGATGAGTTGTAGCAAGATAATTGAATGCTGTCATTAAAGATGAGTTGTAGCAAGATAATTGAATGCTGTCATTAAAAACACAACCTGAGGAAGCTATCGCAGACAAGCAGCAAACCAACAAATGTGCACATTTTGAGAACCTGTGTTTTTTGCGTGCCAGCATTCGGCTGTGAAACATAGTTACCTAAACCTAGAGTCATTGGAGTCGAATTGTTATAAAATGGTCCTCAGAATTCAGTGCACCGAAACAACAAAAAATGCAGGCATTCGACAACAGTTGGGCACAGAGAAGAACTATTTCATAAATTATATCATGAGCAAAAAATGTAAATACTCTGGCCAGATCAAAAGGCACAAAGGTCTTGAGAGAACCATAATGGAAGGTGTCGGGCAAGTGAGGCAGAGGCAAACCAAGAAGGCGATGGCTCCAAGATGTCAAGGAATGTTTGGGCTTGACTCTGGAACAGTTTAGAGATTTGGCAAGAGATGCAGTATGTTTCGGGTGAGCTGTGATAGAAGCGACTTTCTACAAAGGACATGCGATATGCTGATGAGGATTGTGATGTAATAAAAACATAACAAAATATACAGCAGACTCAGTGGACGATCGCGACAATTTTTTCAATTTAGATTTTACTTTGCGCTAAAGAACATTTACCCTCACAAATGGGGAGGAAGACTAACGTCTGGTCAAGCACAACATTCAGATCAGATATGTTAATCAGGTTCACGCCCAACATACTGATCAGACATGTTAGTCAGGTTCAAGCCCAACATACAGATCAGACATGTTAGTCGGGTTCAGGCCCAACATACTGATCAGACATGTTAGTCAGGATCAGGCACAACACACTGATCAGACATGTTAGTCAGGATCAGGCACAACATACTGATCAGACATGTTAGTCAGGTTCAGGCACAACATACTGATGAGACATGATAGTAAGGTTCAGGCACAACATACTGATCAGACATGTTAGTCAGGTTCAGGCACAACATACTGATCAGACATGATAGTCAGGTTCAGGCACAACATACTGATCAGACATGTTAGTCAGGTTCAGGCACAACATACTGATCAGACATGATAGTCAGGTTCAGGCACAACATACTGATCAGACATGTTAGTCAGGTTCAAGCCCAACATACAGATCAGACATGTTAGTCGGGTTCAGGCAAAACATACTGGCCAAGAATCTCACCTTGGCTTCCTAGTAACCCTCCCTGGAAACGGACTGTTTTCATGGCAGCCTGGTTTACGAGGTGAGGGATCGATGTGATCCCCGTAATAATGAGCGACACGCAGATGAAGCCAAGCATGGCACAACCGTCTGGAGGACCTCGGTCCACCTTCATCCGCACGCTCGGGATGTGAGGAAAGCAACTGCAACCCACCACTTAACGTTCTTTTCAGGGCGCACAAACCGGTAACCTCTACTCATTGTGGGCATTCACAAACCGGTAACCTCTACTCATTGTGGGCATTCACAAACCGGTAACCTCTACTCATTGTGGGCATTCACAAACCGGTAACCTCTACTCATTGTGGGCATTCACAAACCGGTAACCTCTACTCATTGTGGGCATTCACAAACCGGTAACCTCTACTCATTGTGGGCATTCACAAACGCAAACCCTCACAAAAGCTATAAAAATTCGCGTCAGGTACGAAATGATTGATGCGCCCAGAATAACGGATCGCTTATCTTATTTCTACCTGGATACATTAATAATCATTTTATTGTTCCCTTTTTTTGACTAATAATTTTGTGTTGTCTCTAAAAAGTTCTCCAGTCTCGTTCTGCTTCTTAATGGCAGCTTTCTTTGGTAATTCGTTGCTAATGTTGAAATGCTCTCGACAATAATTTAGACACTGACGATGCCTGACAAGAGGCTGGATTACAGCTAACGTATTTTATCATTTCTGAACTTCCCGATTAAAACCATAAGACGATTAAGGATACATGCTGGCATTGATTCATTGAACTTTTATTTTTTCGTATTGGAACGGGAATACAAAATTATGAACACATTGGCTTCCGATATTATCTGTCACACCACAGGGTTAGCCATCTCCTATTCACGCCGGTCAAACGTCTGCGAAGGGGAATATTGCTTTCTTACTAGGCCAGAAAAGGATAGAATCCCAAGTAAGATATGATACACGAATATAAATAACTTATATTCCCAATTATTTGAAGCAGAAGAAAAACAAGAACTTCATTTCCTTAAATTAACAGTTTTTATGTCCTCATTCTTCTCTTGGTGGGCAATGTCGACTGGCATTGGTGATCATGTCTCTTCATAACTTTACACGTTCGTATATTTTGTTTTAATTGTGTCCGCTGAATAACTAATGCCATTTCATCAATAATAATATTCTTAGACGACTAGGGCCCGTCGCGTTGAGTGACGCTGCCCGTGATCTCGTGTGATGGCTGCATCCCATTCCTGTTTTAACCAAGTGTTGCGAGAGCAGCTCTGACAACGTCTTCATTCTGAGCATGGCCTCTTCCCGTCCCTCGCCCCAACCACCTACGGAGCATCTCGTGGGTTGGGACTTCCTGTTGGAGTCGGGCAACGTGACCAAAGAGGGAAAGGCGACGGTGATAAATCGTTGAGGCAATGCCTGCAAGAAGCTTACGTCGAACTACTTCACTGTTGGAAATCATGTCATGCCAGACGATCCTAAGGATGCGTCTCTGTTTGAGGAGGTGGAAGGCCTCAAGACGCTGCTGGTCCCTCTGTAGTAGTGTCCAGGTCTCGAAGCCGTACAAGGTGACGATGCAAGAGGAGTACAGGCACGGAACCTGGTCTCCAGGTCTCTTTTTTGTCTTCTTCTTCTTTTGCTTGTTTCTTCTTCCTCCTCTTTCTTCTTTTGCTTGTTTCTTTTTGCTCTTCTGCTTACTCCTCATCCTTCTTCTTCTAATTTTGCTTGTTTCTTTTTGCTCTTCTGCTTACTCCTCATCCTTCTTCTTCTAATTTTGCTTGTTTCTTTTTGCTCTTCTGCTTACTCCTCATCCTTCTTCTTCTTATTTTGCTTGTTTCTTCTTCTTCTCTTCTTCTTTATTTTCTTCGTCTTTCTCCTCCTCTTCCTCCTACTTCTCCCTCGTCCTTTTCTTTCTCCTTCCTTTTCATTTTCCTTCTCCTCATTGTCCTCCTACTTCTTCGTCTGCTAGTCCTCCTCTTTCTCCATCTTCTCCTCCTCCTATTCCGTTTTCTTCTTTTTTCGCATTCGCCATGAATTTAACGTTTACGACATTGTGTGGTAGTTTACAGCGACGTTGTGATATCTGCGCCATTCGGACCGATAAACCTGGTTTCCTCACTGCATGTTTGGGTGCAGTCCGTCCCTAGGGTCGCCATTTGAAGGTTTTGGTTAGCTATGGTTCCCTGACTCTGAGGGAGGCTGTTAGCTACGTTTCACAGAATGCTGTCAGTTTATTATCTGCTGCATCTTCAGCCCTGAAATCCTATTGATTCTTGTAACATGATATGTTATTGACATCCTGTTGATTCTTCTTACATGACATCTTCTTCTTCTTCATACGTTGTCAGACGTCGACTTGAATATGTGTTCAAAGAAAGCAGCGGTCATCCTGTCTGTCAACACTGCTATAGAGCTTGTCTAGTGTTGACACTGGTGTCGGCCACATGTGCTTTCTCTGGTCCTCGTATGTCGGGCAATTTTGGTGCAGAAGTTCAGTGGTAATTTTCCCAGTACCACAGGTGCATTCGTCAGTAGCACTTATTTATTGAATAGATGGTGCATCAGTCCGCTGTAATCTGTACGGAGTCTGAAGACCACCACCTGCTCTCTTCTGTTCAACTGTAACAAGCATCATTTTTGTGTGTAACCAGTATGCTCTGTTTCCCATTTGTCCATGTATCTGACCCTAAAAAACCTTTGGAATCTCTGTAGGTCAGACTTGAATCTGGTTGTGGTAACGTTCCGCCTTCTTTCGCTCGTCTGTCTGCCTCCTTGTTGCCTTGGATGTTACAGTGGGATGGAATTCACTGTATCATGACTCTTTTGGGCGTGGACTGCTGGCAGAGTTGACAGTTGATCTTTAATCATCTAGTTCTGTATTTTTATGGTTTAGTGCTCTAGCCACGGACAGGGCATATGTAAAAAAGGCTATCTGGCTTTAATTTCTTTCGCCTGTCAGCCTATCTTCTACAGCAGCTTTCAATGCCTCTGCCTCCTGTCAGCCTATCTTCTACAGCAGCTTTTAATGCGTCTGCTCTGAAATTACTGTTTGCGTGTTACCATTGACATCGTCATCTTTCTACCTTTTGTTGGGCTCATAAATTCTCCCAGCCCCCCCCCCCCCCCCCACCCAATTCCATTGCTGTTGCGTTTGTTGCAAAACCGTCAATGTATGCATGGGTCCAGTAATGTATGCATGGGTCCAGTCAGTGTATGCATGGGTCAAGTCAGTGTATGCATGGGTCCAGTCAGTGTATGCATGGGTCTAGTCAGTGTATGCATGGGTCTAGTCAGTGCTTGCATGGGTCAGTCAGTGTATGCATGGGTCCAGTCAGTGTATGCATAGGTCTAGTCAGTGTATGCATGGGTCCAGTCAGTGTATGCATGGGTCTAGTCAGTGTATGCATGGGTCTAATCAGTGTATGCATGGGTCCAGTCAGTGTATGTATGGGTCCAGTCAGTGTATGCATGGGTCCAGTCAGTGTATGAATGCATGGGTCCAGTCAGGGAATGCATGGGTCCAGTCAGTGTATGCATGGTTCCAGTCAGTGTATGCATGGGTCCAGTCAGTGTATGCGTGGGTCCAGTCAGTGATTGGGTCCAGTCAGTGTATGTATGCATGGGTCTAGTCAGTTTATGGGTCCAGTCAGTGTATGCGTGGATCCAGTCAGTGTATGTAGGGGTCCAGTCAGTGTATGCTTGGGTCCAGTCAGTGTATGCATGGGTCCAGTCAATGCTTTGGTCCAGTCAGTGTATTCATGGGTCCAGTCAGTGTATGCATGGGTCCAGTCAGTGTATGCCTGAGTCCAGTCAGTTTATGCACGGGTCTAGTCAGTGTATGCATGGGTCTAGTCAGTGTATGCATGGGTCTATTCAGTGTATGCATGGGTCCAGTCAGTGTATGTATGTATGGGTCTATTCAGTGTATGCATGTGTCCAGTCAGTGTATGCATGCATGGGTTCAGTCAGTGTATGCATGGGTCCAGTCAGTGTATGCATGGGCCCAGTCAGTGTATGCATGGGTCTAGTCAGTGCTTGCATGGGTCCAGTCAGTGTATGCATGGGTCCAGTCAGTGTATGCGTGGGTCTAGTCAGTGTATGCGTTGGTCTAGTCAGTGCTTGCGTAGGTCTTCTCTTTGTATCTCAGAGAAATGACTCCTTTCCTTTTTAGCTGAGAAGTATCGTATACTGCAGTCAAGAGGGTCCAATTCCACCTTTTTTAATAACCCATTGAATATACTAGGAAAAGCAATACAATCGAGTACTAGAGAGAATCCGTCCAATGTGTAGAGTTTAGCACGAATAGATTCGGACAACAACAACAGTAATAAGAACAACAACAGTAACAACAGCATCAACATTAACATCAACAGAAGTAACATCAACATTAACAGCAACAGAAGTAACAACAGCAACAGTAACAACAACAACGAAAGCAAGAATAACAAGAAACTGAATGGTTAACCTTCCAATGAACTTAAACTTGTTCGTCTCCCTTTGGACCACAGACCTTCAATAGTTGCACGACGATTCCTACTTTTCCGATCAATCCGTACAAACTCTTCCCAAGTCTTTCTCGTTTCCTCTATAGTTGTCTCCAGTTCTGTGCTGCCAACATATTGTGAATGATTCTGTCTTTAAAGAGACTGTCTCCCTTCCCAATTAGATTGCCGTTAATTCAATTATTCTGTTTATATTTGATTTTTGTGGCTTGTATATTCTCAGTCCACATACTGTGATCCGTCTTTTAAGTATAAGTACTTTATTTTACATCAAATTATGGTTATGAGACAAAAGAAGCTGGTCATCGGCAAAGTTTAAATCACCAAATTGTTTCTTTGGTGCATTGGTTGTCATTTATGATGTTTTCTTTATAATCTGCTCAATAGTTTTCAGAAATAGAAATATCGATACATGTAGAAAATGAAATTTCTTAAGTAGAAGGTTCAGAAAATTGACCTTAATGAACTATAAATAATACTGGAGAGTTTCTAGTGTTCTTTCTTACACCAAACATAAAAAGCAATGTACTGACGCTTTCCCAACCACCAATGAACCATCGACGTCCAGTGAAGCATCAACGTCCAGTGGAGCATCAACGTCCAGTGAAGCATATACGTCCAGTGAAGTATCAACGTCCAGTGAAGCATCAACGTCCAGTGAAGCATATACGTCCAGTGAAGCATCAACGTTCAGTGAAGCATCAACGTCCAGTGAAGCATATACGTCCAGTGAAGCATCAACGTCCAGTGAAGTGCCAATAGAAGCTGGTTGTGCTACCCATACCAGGTGGAGGGGGGGGGGGGAGACGAGAATACAATTAGGGTCAGGATAACCATACTGATCAAGACTCAACCTCGCGTCAGCCTCGGGCTCCCTGGAATCAGCCGGGATGCTGGCCAATGATACTGCAATCCCCATGGTGGTGAACCAAGTGAGGGACCTTGTGATGTACAATCAAGCAAAAGGTTCCCGGTCCATCTTCCTAAGTACACCCCGGGATACAGTAAGAGCCACTGTAACATACGAACAAGAAACGTCGCCAGGAGTTGAATCAAGTCAGCACTTGTTACTACAACAGCAACAACAACAACAACAACACAACTAATAGCAGATCACTAGAATTTGGTTTTGAAATAGTCTAGAAATTGTAATTTGTGTTACTATGAAGTGACAAAGACTAGACAGAAATGCTATTCAGATACAGTGGATACAAAGCCCAGGGTGGACTGCGCACAAGATGGGTAGCAGAAAAACAGAAGCTCCCCGTGTACGAAACACATACTAGGGCCCGGTCAAGGAACCTCTCCATAACCTGACACTGAAAGGCACAAGTACATACTAGGGCCCGGTCAAGAAACTTCCTCATAACCTGACACTGAAAGGAACAAGCACAGACTAGGTCCCTGTCAAGAAACCTCTCCATAACCTGACACTGAAAGGCACAAGTACATACTAGGGCCCGGTCAAGAAACCTCCCCATAACCTGACACTGAAAGGCACAAGCACATACTAGGGCCCGGACAAGAAACTTCCCTATAACCTGACACTGAAAGACACAAGCACATACTAGGGCCCGGTCAAGAAACCTCCCCATAACCTGACACTGAAAGGCACATGTACATACTAGGGCCCGGTCAAGAAACCTCCTCATAACCTGACACTGAAAGACACAAGCACATACTAGGTCCCTGTCAAGAAACCTCTCCATAACCTGACACTGAAAGACACAAGCACATACTAGGGCCCGGTCAAGAAACCTCCCCATAACCTGACACTGAAAGGGACATGTACATACTAGGGCCCGGTCAAGAAACCTCCTCATAACCTGACACTGAAAGACACAAGCACATACTAGGTCCCTGTCAAGAAACCTCTCCATAACCTGACACTGAAAGACACAAGCACATACTAGGGCCCGGTCAAGAAACCTCCCCATAACCTGACACTGAAAGGGACATGTACATACTAGGGCCCGGTCAAGAAACCTCCTCATAACCTGACACTGAAAGACACAAGCACATACTAGGTCCCTGTCAAGAAACCTCTCCCTAACCTGACACTGAAAGACACAAGCACATACTAGGGCCAGGTCAAAAACCTCCTCATAACCTGACACTGAAAGGAACAAGCACAGAAAACCTCCTCATAATCTGACACTGAAAGACACAAGCAGGACACACGTGAAAAGAAGAAGAGAAGAAGTAGAAAAGTTGCTACTGCCTTCCTTTGATGGAGTATTATTTTCTCATGCTCTTTCTTTTGATTCGAAGATTTCCTTTTTCTCCTCAACCAATAATAACATGTCGCAATCAGTCGACATTTGATATGGCAGACATGGCTCAGGTCAGGTCATCCTGTAACTGATGATGTGGTTGGGGCACACATGAAGACATCCACACAAACTCACGCCACCCTTCTCTATCAGCGGCGGCTGCCTGTGCCTCTTCTGGTCGGAGATTGGTCCATTCTTTTATGATGTCCTCCCACCTCTTTTTGGGCCGGCCTCTTCGTCGTCTGCCTTGCACCTTTCCGTGCAGGAAGGTATTTGCAAGACCATTTGATCTCGATATGTGAGCGTTCCAAGTGAGTTTCCTTCTTTTGACAGGTGCCCTATTGCTGTTGTAATTCTATCTCGTATTTCCTCATTTGTAACTCGATCTTTGTAAGTGACGTTTAAAAGTCTTCGGAAACATCTCATCTCCAAGGCCCGTATACTTCGTTGAAGGTCAGCTGTAACTGTCCATGTCTCACACGCATAGAGGAATATTGACAGGACAAGTGTACGCATTAATCTGATTTTCGTGCATAGTGCTAACCGTTTATCTTGTCAGATTTTGTTAAACTGTGCAAGCGCCGCTATTGTCTGTGCTATTCTAGTCAACACCTCACATTTTGATCCTTCACCACTGACAATTGAACCCAGATATTTAAAACGGTCAACCACTTCGAGTTCCTGGCCATTAGCTTTTATCTTGCTGTTGAAGCCATCGCCGTATTTTGTCATTAATTTTGTCTTTCCAGCGTTTATCTCCATACCATAGCCAAGAGCTGTTTCGTCGAGCAGTCTGACCCATTCCTGGAGTTCTGCTTCTGAACCCACCAACCCGTCGATATCATCTGCAAAACGAAGGTTGGTAATCGTTCGGCCCCCCATCTTGACAGTACCAACCTGACCTCCAAGTGCCTCACTCATAATTCCCACAAGGAATATATTGAAAAGAGTTGGAGAGAGTGTACAACCCTGTCTCACACCAACTGATGTGCGAAACCAGTCTCCTCGCCTCCCATTCACCAGAACTGCGCTGGACGCCTTGTCATACAGGTGTTCAAGGACCTTTATAATATTTATGTTGATTTTATACATCCTCCT
The DNA here is from genome assembly GCA_036924085.1 of Ariolimax columbianus. NCBI lineage: Eukaryota > Metazoa > Mollusca > Gastropoda > Stylommatophora > Arionidae > Ariolimax > Ariolimax columbianus. The sequence continues at coordinate 108,363,876 of JAVGWX010000006.1, forward strand.
GGTTGCCCATAGCTCTTTATGCCATACCCTGTCAAATGCCTTCTTAAAATAGATAGACGTTTGATAGGCATGGGGGAAAAGATACAAATATAGATATGCAAATAAGCATTTTTATTAAAAGATTCTGATAACATTTTCACACCCGCCGGAGTATGGGTATCAGATAACAGTTGGTCTGCTGTAAGAAGAATGCACCAGAACACTGTTCTTACTTTTGCAGTGATGTTTCTGAAGTCATTTGTTGTACATGATGGCGTTGTTTGCAACAGGCACAACGTATTTTAAGTCGCTTTTTACGGCATGAAGTAAAGGCACATGTAAAGAGTAAGCCATTCCTACGTTGTTGATAAGTAAAAATGTCGTCCTTCGGAATCTAAATCATCTTCTTTTTGCCTGCGTCCTGCTTGTGCTTTTCAGCGTCAAGTTATGACGAGGTTTCTTCTAGTATGTGCTTCCTACACGGGGAGCTGTACTGCTTCTGTTATTTATGATACCATCTTTTGCGTGGTCGGCCGTTGGCTTTGTATTCATTTTATCTGTATAGCATTGCTTTCTAGGGGATACTATCTGGTGTTTGTCGTGTCACATCGCCGAACTATTTGGTATGCTGTCTCTTGATGAGGTCTAGCACTGGTGGTGTACCTACTTGTTTTCTAATATCTTCGTTTCTGATTTTATCCATTATTGTTACTCCAAGCATTCTGCGTAGGCATTTCATCTCTGTTGTATCAATGTTTCTTTTATCTTTGCTTGTCAATGTCCAATTTTGGCACTGATAGCACAGTGTTGATAGTAATATCGTGTTGTATAGTGGTTTTTTTTAATCCATTGTCAAGTGTTTACATGGTAATATCGGAGACATTTGCCCAATGATTTGACTTGCTGTATTACATCTGTGTTGGATTTCAGTGTCTCCTTTGTCGTCTGCTGAGGTTATGTTACCCAGGTACGGAAATTTTTGACCTATTTAATTTTTTTAAATTTTGAATAAATATATTTGTTTTTGTTTCTTTTCTTGCAATCCATAACTTTTCTCTTTGTTGATTTTCATATGGTAATCCGTACAGGCCTCATTAAGACTTGAAATGTTCATGCGGTTGTTCCATTTTAGGCTGCTGTTATTGCTTGATCATCAGCAAAGAGAAGTTCATTCAAGTGTTCATTGAGGTTGTTTCCCTCACTAATGTTGGCTTTTTTATATAAATGTAAAGTTTATCTGGCTTTTCTGGTTTAAATAATTCCACCTGTACATATGAGCTTCTGTATTGACAAAATGTATTTGTTATGAACAAATCGTGCTGGCTGTACATTTCTAAGAGTCTGCGTCCGTTCTCGCGTCTCTCTCTTTCTGTATCTCCATATTGTCCCAGATAGTTTTCAACTCATGTTCTGTCATATCCAAGTCTCGTATTAACAGCTGCCTTTATATTATTGTTTTTTTTCTTCAATTTTGATGTTGATTATTGTGTCATTTATGATGTCAAAAAGTGCTTCGCATTCATCTTCATTTTGTGGAGCATTAGAGTTGCAAAGAGTATATATTTGAATGTATGTTATTTTCCCCTCTTTTTCGTTGATTTTGACAGTCATTCTCTCTGATATTTAAAAATTTATTTCAAGAATATTATTTGCTGTAGTTGGTTCTCTGATGAATCCTACACATGTCAGACAAAATATACTGATCAAACTTGTTAGTCAGGTTCAGGCAAAACATACTGGACAAGACCCTCACCTTGGCTTTCTGGTAGCTCTTCCTGGAAACGGGCTGTTTTCATGCCAGCCTGGCTAACAAGGTGAGGGACCGACGTGATCCCCATAGCAGTGAGCAACACACAGATGAAGTCAGGCATAGCATAACTGCCTAGAGGACTCTGGTCCACCTTAATCTTCACGATCGGGACGTGAGTAAAGCTACGACAACCCACCACGTACCTTCCTTTTCAGGGCGCACAAAAGAGTAAACGTACTCATTTTGGGCATTCGAAACAACAACTTTCTAAACATGACAGAAACTTGGTAAAGCGAGCTAACTGACATTCTATTTCCTTTAATGTATAAATGAGGTTATGTCCCCTCAATAGAAACTAACAAAGACACGGATTTAACGAGTCGTCTTAGAAAGCCCAAACTAGTGTTTCCTAGTCCAGCCGTACAATATGACCGAACAAAGGAACTCGGTGACGGTCTAGTGTTTCCGAGATTGGGTGGAGGCCTGTTTCAGCGAGGACCTCCATGTTACGGATGTAGTCATGCCATCAGATGCCCATGATACGTCGCTGGTTTGGCATAGGGAAAGTCTCCAGTCTTGACATGTCCTGTTTGAGTAATGTCCAGGTAGCCGTAAAGCAAGACCGAAACCACACGGATTTGGTAGGTGCGGTTTTTTTGTTTCAAGGGAAATCTCTCCGTTACTCCCCACACGCCTTAACATATTGGGACCACTTCGCCCATCCGAAGATATCATGCTGCCGTGTAGTCGAATTCTATGGAGTCCCGCTGTGTAGCGTTGAGTTTTAACTCTAAAAGGCCATCAATTTTTTAAAAGTTTTACCAGAATTAATTTTTTCTATAAAGGCAGTTTCTTCACAAAACTTGACTTTTCTTAATTTTTTCACAAGGAAGAGTAACACGTTATATATCAAATTAAAGGAAAATGACTATGCAGTTAGAATATGAAGGTATTGTAGAATTTCATAAAATATTACAAGTAATTGTTAATAATTATATTGTCATTTAAAAAAAATAAAAACTTTTTCTCACACACAAAAATGTCACCAATCTATGAATAACCACTAAAACGTAATGCAGATTGGTCTAGTGTACTTCCGAATAACAGTAATCCACATATGAATAATATTTACAAGACAATATCTTGTTTGCAGCAGTTAAATGGAGTTGATGTGTCACTGAGTTGCAAGTCTCCATTCACTTCATATGGTCGACCACATTTTGGCAGCAATCTGAATGAGTTCTGGATCTCAGTCAATCAGTGGTGATGGAATTTGGTATTGAAACCCATTCGCTATCATGTCTAGAATTTGCTTTAGAAATATTGCATATTCATTTTTCTGTTGATGGTGCAGTCAAACGTTTTTGTCTTTTAGCAGCTCTGGGTCCTGACTGTGACAACGCCCCTCATCTTCAGCATCAGATTCAGTAGGCTGAGTAGGTTGAATAATATTATATTCTATGTAACTCCGATTCAACATCAGAAAATGGGACTGCTCGTCACTAAACTCATCTAGAGTACCTAACTCCGTTGCCGTTTCTACAGATAAAAACAATCTACTATTAGACAATCTTGAAGTGCTAGGTTCGCTGCACATTTTTGTGATAAACTGACTTGAAAGATGACACATTTTTTTCCAAATTTGATTTTCCTCAGCGCACGCCGAAGCTTTCACAATTGAAATGCAAAAATAAGAATTACTTCCCTTACCATGTAATGTCAATTAACATTTAGAAACACTGACAAAACGAAACAAATGTCTAAATGTCTGTCAATGTGCTATTAATACCTCCTGGTGCTGTGTCAGAAATGGGGATCTGAACTTTAGTTTTTGCCCAGGATATAGACAATCCTAGGAAGGTCGTTTAGCTGTCTAGAAATTCTAGAAAGCCATGCAGTACAGAAATACCCTGGACGGAGAAAAAAGACAAAAATAGACGTTCGGCAAGAGTTGTACATAGAGAATAACTGGTTTATCAATTCAATTTTGGCCAGAAAATGTAAATACTTTGGTCACATCAAGAGACACAACTGTCTTGAAAAAATAGTGATGGAAGGTATGGTGTCAGGCAAAATAGGCAGGGGTAGACCAAGAAGACGATGGCACCAAGATATCCAGGAATGCCTGGGTATGACTGTGGCGGAGGCTGGAGTTTTGGCAAGGGAAAGAGTTTTTTTTTAGACAGACTGTGATGAGAGCGACGTTCTATGAAGGACGTATTTCGTGATGCTGATGAAGGAGGAGCGGGGTGCTTATTCCCTGGAGGGCTTTCCATAAAAGCAACCGGTCAAGTGAGTCGAAGACTAACTTTAAGCTCACGTAAGTAGCGCACATAATCCTCAGGACTACCATCAATAACACCATTATCATCGCCAGCAGCCTTAACATCACCATCATAACCATCGTCAGCGTCCTCACCACCATTTTTATCACCAGCAGCATCACCACGACAATCACTTCCATCAAGATCACCATCATTATCATCACTACCATTCTCCTCATTATCATCCCCTTCATCGTGATGATCCTCATCTACATCATCACTAACATCATCACCACAATCGTCAAGTAGGACCATTCTACGGTGCTGCTTATATCCTAAGTAACGCATGAAAGGACACAGAAAGCATCAACAAGTTGCACCATTCCTAAGATATGTCTATTTCTTAAATTCACAACCCTGCAGATTACAATTACTGTCCATCCAAATGTTGAATCCTGATCAAATTAGCCGCCACATTTCAAATAATGGAAGAGACCGACACATATTAGCCCACACCATATCCAGACTGCTTGAATGCACCAGTAGAATATTCGCATGACTGCATTAGACTCATACGCTTTCGCAAACTCACGCGACCGATTTGGCACGTCCTGTTACTCGGTCAAGTCGATTTTTTGTATCTAACGACACGAGTCGACATAGGGCTGTCGTTACGTGTCATATTTTAGCGTGGGTGTGAGTGTCCACAGATGCTGTTATTGTTACCTGATCAGGAATGTGATAATCGAGCGTTCTCCTTCATCATCGTCGAAACCAGTACCTTCGTCATTATTATCCTTATTGTTGCCACAATCATCATCTCCATTTGTGTCATCACAAACATCCACACTGCATACATCATCGTCGCTACCACCAACATTATCATCATCATCATGATCCATCATTAACATCATCATTACCATTTCAACCACCATCATCATGATCATCATTGTCACTACCATCATTATAACTATCATCTTCGAAATCATCACTTTCATCACCATCCTCACAAAAATAAATGTACTGGGTCATTTCCATTCTCATCAACATCGTCTTCACTTTTCATCAGAGTTATCAACATCTTCATCATCATCATCCCAACCGTCATCATCACCGTCATCATCACCACCGTCATCATCATCCCCACCGTCATCATCATCCCCACCGTCATCATCCTCCCCACCGTCATCATCATCCCCACCGTCATCATCCTCCCCACCGTCATCATCATCATCACCGTCATCATCAACCCCACCGTCATCATGATCCCCACCGTCATCATCACCGTTATCATCCCCACCGTCATCATCATCCCCATCATCATCATCCCCACCATCATCATCACCGTCATCATCATCCCCACCATCATCATCACCGTCATCATCACCACCGTCATCATCATCACCACCGTCATCATCACCACCGTCATCATCATCCCCACCGTCATCATCCCCACCGTCATCATCATCCCCACCATCATCATCACCACCGTCATCATCACCACCATCATCATCATCCCCACCGTCATCATCATCACCGTCATCATCCCCACCATCATCATCATCCCCACCATCATCATCATCCCCACCATCATCATCACCGTCATCATCATCCCCACCGTCATCATCCCCACCGTCATCATCATCCCCACCATCATCATCACCATCATCATCCCCACCATCATCATCCCCACCGTCATCATCATCCCCACCATCATCATCCCCACCATGATCATCCCCACCGTCATCATCCCCACCATCATCCCCATCGTCATCATCATCGTCATCATCATCACCACCATCATCATCATCGTCATCATCGTCACCACCGTCATCATCATCGTCATCATCGTCACCACCGTCATCATCATCGTCATCATCATCATCACCGTCATCATCATCCCCACCATCATCATCCAAACCGTCATCATATCCATCATCATCCCCACCGTCATCATCCCCACCATCATCATCCCCACCATCATCATCCCCACCGTCATCATATCCATCATCATCCCCACCGTCATCATCCCCACCATCATCATCCCCACCGTCATCATCATCCCCACCATTATCATATCCATCATCATCCCCACCGTCATCATCATCCCCACCGTCATCATCATCCCCACCATCATCATCCCCACCATCATCATCGCCACCGATTAATATCAGTTTAAAAGTGATTGAAATGCGCCATACCTACGAAGAACTGATCCTAACATGACATTCCCATTGATATACCGCATCAAGCGTCCTGTACCTCGTACTAGTTATTAATACAGTTGTTGAAATAAGCTAAATTCAGAGTTAATGTGACAGAATGTCAAAAATGCATATGCCTTAAGTGATATTGAAGGATGCGATAGAACACAATAAAACCAGATCTGGCGTGTGATGTGACATACATATGTGGTGTGTTGCATGAAAGATACGCGCGGTTTGTATTCCCACACATGTACGTCATCAGAGAAAGTTATAAATAACTCAGCATCCGGGAGCAACAACATCAGTTAACTGCGCAATAGCAAGTTTTACTAAGGAAAATATACAAATTATGAGGGGTTGTGCTTGGGTCTAGTAAGGTCATCTGGTAAAACCCATTGCTACAAGAACAATCCGAAGTAGCGTCTATAAAGTGATATAGTGGGGGCATCTTATAGGGACTAACGACAAAATCCGCATCCATAAACCGTTCGATCAATCAAAATATTTACTACCTCCTGTGACGCATAGATCTTCAGGATATACATGTCGTGTCTTCCATTTATGAGCCCTCTGACATAGTTCAATCCTTGTCTTCAGTATCTTTTATATGTGTCTAAACCTCTCTTCTATGAATGATTAGGTCTGCCTCTACTTCTGGGGTTCTATGCCAAAGACCGCTTTGACATGCTATCAGCCGGTTTCCTTAACCAATTGAACATCAACGCCTCTTTGTCATGTCATGTTCCGCCAGTATTTCTGATATTCTTTCTTACAGTTCCAACTAAGTGATCTTATCATACAATTTTAATCTCTTTATTCTCTACTCTACGTCCCATTTATGATAGTTCGCACCGTTGTTGTAATCTTTTTGTAGTCCTCTGCGCTTCTGAGTCAAACAATTATGACCGTCCAACAAACCATACCCAATGCCTGACGAAAGCACACATCTTCCTGAGTCGTTGTGCTGATCTGTATGGTGTGTTGGGTATGGTGTGCTGATGTGTATGGTGTTTTGGGTATGGTGTGTTGGGTAAGGTTTTTTGGGTATAGTGTGTTGGGTATGGTGTGTTGGGTATGGTTTGTTGGATATAGTTTGTTGGGTATGGTGTGCTGATGTATATGGTGTGTTGGGTATGGTTTGTTGGATATGAATTGTTGGGTATGGTGTGTTGGGTATGGTGTGTTTGGTATGGTGTGTTGGGTATGGTGTGTTGTGTATGGTGTATTGGGTATGGTGTGTTGGGTATGGTGTGTTGGGTATGGTGTGTTGTGTATGGTGTGCTGATGTATATGGTGTGTTGAGTATGGTGTATTGGGTATGGTGTGTTGGGTATGGTGTGTTGGGTATGGTGTGTTGGGTATGGTGTGTTGTATATGGTGTGCTGATGTATATGGTGTGTTGGGTATGGTGTATTGGGTAGGGTGTGTTGGGTATGGTGTGTTGGGTATGGTGTGTTGTGTATGGTTTGTTGGTTATGGTGTGTTGTGTATGGTGTGTTGGGTATGGTTTGTTGGATATGGTTTGTTGGGTATAGTGTGTTGGGTATGCTGTGTTGGGTATGGTGTGTTGGGTATGGTTTGTTGGGTATGGTGTGTTGTGTATGGTGTGTTGGGTATGGTTTGTTGGATATGGTTTGTTGGGTATGGTGTGTTGGGTATGGTGTGTTGGGTATGGTTTGTTGGGTATGGTGTGTTGGGATTGGTTTGTTGGGTATGGTGTGTTGTGTATGGTGTGTTGGATATGGTTTGTTGGATATGGTGTGTTGGGTATGATTTGTTGGGTATGGTTTGTTGGGTATGGTGTGTTGGGTATGGTTTGTTGGGTATGGTTTGTTGGGTACGGTTTGTTGGGTATGGTGAGGTGCGATTGATTAGCAGGTCGGTTAGCCCTGGTGGTTCCACATGGTGGTGGTAGAATCTATCATGCGGTTCACGAATTTGGTCTATTGCATTCAAGTGTTGGCCATCTAAAGATCCATCTCTGATCTTATCTTGTCAATTTCTTGGTTGTGTTCTTGTGGATCTCATTTTACTTGGTGCCTGAAATATATTCTGCCTATTCGTGATGTAGTAAACTGTTTTGACTACTTATGTGTATAGTTGTTACTCAGGTTCTGTTTGTAGATCTGTCGTGTGATACTTGGTAGCGACAGTGGTGGGGTTATTTGGCTTCTGGCCTGCTCATCAGCATCCTCAATTCCTGGGACTCTGAGATGGCCAGGTGTCCACTGGAGTAACACTTCCGCTCCATACGAGGTGGACAATTGGTAAACGATTGTGTAAATGTTATTAACACCGAAGAACGTTCCGTTTTTCAAGTAGGGAAGTGCAGATTTTGACTCTAAGAATATTACGATTTCCTGCTTCTAAAATCTGAGAACATGCGACACAGAGCTTTTTCTGTTGCTATTATTTCGACATGGTAGTTAGGGAAGGTCTCTCCACAGGGACCGTAGATGCAGTGCTGGACTTCTTCGCGAAGATTATATTTAATTGCTGCTCTATATTCAGCAAAGCAGATCCATCTGTGAATACATGGATAATGTTTTGTGGATATATGTCTGTAGTTTCAATAACGATAGTTTTCAGCAAAGATTGTAGAGTATTCCTTTTCTACATAGTGGTCGGATAATTCAGTTTTTACTGCGGGGGTAGTCACCAGCCAGCAGTATGGGTCATCGTTGATGGTTGTCATAATGACCACCGACAAAACACAATGTCAACATAAATTTACAGTGGGTGGTGAGAAAATAGATCAGGTCACACATTTTGAATATCTGGGCTCCATAATTGACAAAAATGGCGACCGATCCAAGGAAATCAGAAGAAGACTAGATATGGCAATGCAGAGACTGAACAGCCTGAAGAAATTATGGCAGAGCACCAACAAAATGATAAAAGTAAAAGTATTGAGAGCCTGTGTTTTTCCTGCGGCAGCTTATGACTGTGAATCATGGACGATTACCAAAACTTCTAGACAAAGAATCGAATCCTTCGATTAAAAATGTTACAGAAAGATCCTCAAAATACCCTGGACCGAGAAAAAAACAAATGTAGACATTCGGCAAGAGTTGAGCATAGAGAATAACTGGTTTATCAATTCAATTTTGGCTAGAAAATGCAAATACGTTGGTCACATCAAGAGACACAACGGTCTTGAAAGAACGGTGATGGAAGGTATGGTACCAGGCAAAAGAGGAAGGGGTAGACCAGGAAGACGATGGCACCAAGATATCCAGGAATGCCTGGGTATGACTGTGGTGGAGGCTGGAGTTTTGGCAAGAGAACGAGTTTCTTTCAGACAGACTGTGATGGGTGCGACGTTCTACAAAGGACATGCTACATGATGATGATGTTTGGTGTCTGTGAGATCGGTCGATAATATGTTGCTATGTTTGGTGTTTATGAAATCGGTCGATAATTTGGCATGATCAAATGTTTGGTGGATTGCCTTGCTTTATGACTCAGTTATTGTTGATTTTACTCAACTACTGTTGGTAGCTTACAGCAAAACCGTCTTTATATTGGAGTTAAAAATTATTATATTGATGTTGGATTAAATTTCTGTTGATTTCTATCAATTCCAGAACGCAATGAAATTACTCTTCGCATCTTGTACATGTGATCTGCCTTATGTATCCGCGCTTCATATTTTGTCCATATTGTCACAAGGATAACGGAAGGGCTCACATCTGGTAGGATCGATTCACCGAACACAATCTGATCATCAATAGCTGTGTTGATTCTCAACACCTGTGTTTCAGCCCTATGTATTTTCAGAACCGCTAATTTTCGGGTACCGCTAATGAAGCAAGCTTATTTTATTTGACAAGTGACCGTTGGTATGGGAAGCAAGTCCAGATCATCAGGTTACCTGGCTGTAGTTCATACTATTCATTCATGGCTTGTTCGTGTTGCACTCACATAATTCAGTCCAAGAATGCAGAAAGAGAATTGGTCACTTTCGTTCTCCCGGTCTTATCACATTGGGCTGACAAAGTTGACATTCGATCAGATCCTGATAACTCATATTTGCAGGAGCTAATATAATGATGTAGCTTAATTAAGGTATCACCCTCACCCGTAGTGCCTCGACGCTATATGTATGTATGTCTCTCTCTGTCTGTCTCTCTGTTTGTTTTTCTGTCCGTCCATTCGTGTGTGTGTCTATCTGTCTATGTGCATGTTGTTGGTTGCAAATGCCCACAATGAGTAGGTTACTCTTTTGTGCTCCTTAAAAAGGACGTTAAGTGACGGGTTGCAGTAGCTTTCCTCACATCCCGTTGAAGGTGGACCAGAAACCTCCAGGTTGCTGTGCCATGCTTGGCTTCATCTGCGTGTCTCTCACTACTGTAGCGATCAGGTCGATCCCTCACCTCATTAGCCAGGCTGCCATGAAAACAGCCCGTTTCCAGGGAGGGCTACTAGGAAGCCGAGGTAAGGGTCTTGGCCAGTATGTTTTGCCTGACGATGACTAACATGACTGATCAGCATATTTTTCCAGATCAGATGTTAGTCTTCCTCCCCACGTGTGTGTGTGTGTGTATGTGTGTGTGTATATATATATATATATATATATATATATATATATATATATATATATATATATATATATATATATATATAGGTAAGTATGTATGTATTTATGTTGGCCGTTATGGAGGTATGTATGTATGTATGTATGTATGTATGTATGTATGCATGCATGTATGTACATATACATATGTGTACATATATATACATAAATATATATAAGGATACGAAAATGGAAATAAAATATGGTAACAATAAAGAGAGAAAGAGAGAGAGAGAGAGAGAGAGAGAGAGAGAGAGAGAGAGAGAGAGAGAGAGAGAGAGAGAGAGATCTGAAGACAGGCAAGTGAAACGTGAAAATAAAGCGTGAAAGAGAGGTATGTGCGGTGAAATTTCAGTAAAAGTAGGGAAAATTTCATACCTCAACGTTTAAGGCATCGTATAAGGAAGTTTAAACGTCCCTCGGGCTCAGTCCAGTGTCTATCATCTGTAGAGCAAGAGACGACTCGGGTGGTTTTGATATCAACAATACCTTTGTGTTCTGATCCATTGAAATTGTTGGCAACTGAGGAACCGAAGTTATTAGAAATGTCACTGAGATCTTGGTGGGAACGGGCACGGAGTTCGAGACCAGTTTTCGTAATCTATTTCATACTGTAACGGATCAGAATTATGGCGTCGATTACATTGTGTGACATGCAATTGAAACATTCTATTATCTCAAAAACTGCTTCAACTGTTTATACGTAACTATAACATATTATGTAAGCTGTTTGTCTGGTTACGTGTGCCTGTATTATCTGGTATGTTTTAATGAGAAGAAAAGGCCTTGAGTTCTGAATCCTCACAGAATGAGACATTGATTTGTTGTACTTGGTTACATAGAAATGACAGTATCACTTGTTCGATAATGTCAAGGGGGTAATCTTCTTGAATATCAGCACTGAATATGTGTCACACTTTCTAGCTGCTTTCACTTCAGTATCGTGGGGATCACATCCTTAACATAAGGAATATAAAAGAATATGCAGAGTTCAATACAGACCTTCACATTTGCTTCATAGAATATACCAAAGCTTTTTACTGTATGTGACATTGAACCTCAGGAAACGTAATGAGAGATATGGAGTTCCCAGAGCACGTGATTCGTCTATCGAAATACGATATCCGGAACAAGAAGAATTGGTCAGAATCGCTGGGCAAATATCAGATTGGGTTGAAATGCGAAAGGGAGTAAGACATAGATGCACACACTCCATTTTTATTGTCAACATCTATACATAAACCATAATGAGAAATGTCAGAAACGACCAACAGAAGCAGAACTTAGAAATTCAGATGGCAGTGTCATTACATGAAAAAGCACAAAGGGACTAGACCAGATGATCTTGTCTGCCAAAACAACATAGCGAATGACCAAATATCAACATGAACATCAGTAAAGCCAAAAATAATGCCCACTGACAAAATAAATTAAAATCCTATAATTTCTCTAGAATATTTGAAGACGCTATTGGTCCTTTTGAAGATCTGTTCATAGCTATCAAAAAAACGAAAGATGGGCTGGTGAGGGCACGTCGCGAGGACCACCGGAATTACCAACTCGATACTCTTTGGTTCCGTACCGGGACGCCTAAGTAAGAGATGGGTGGACAACATCACTGAGTGGTCAGGCCTTCGTCCCGGTGAGATACGACAGGCGGAGAGGGATGGCGTGGGATTTTGGGAGTGTCTTCATGTGTGCCCCAACGACCTGATGGGTTACGGGATGAACTGAGCTGAACTGAATTTTCAAAATTCACGGCTCCATTTTCATCAACAATGAAATCATGATAAAAATGTCCATGATAATGCAGGTGTCAAATTAAATGAGAAACGTGTGGCAGAACAAGAACAAAACAACATGAACCAATGAAATATCTGATGACGTGCATCTTCCCTGTAGCAAGGGATGCATGTGACACCCTGGTCATCACGAAAACACAATAGAAGAACATTGAGTCTTTTGAACTAAAAGGCTGCAAAAAATGTTTTCAATATACCAGAGGCATGGAAAATGAAAACCACATACGTCGAAAAAGAGCTGTGTTTAGCTCAAAATAGGCTGAAAAACACCATTACGACTTGAAAACTATAATACTTTGATCACATCATTAGCCACCATTTTCTGGAAACAAAACTGTACTGTAAAGTAGAGTACCTGGAATACAAGGTATAGCCAGACTGAGGAGAAGATGAATATACGACATCAAAAATTCTCTGATGATGACGGGTATGGAGGCCGTAGATATATCGAAAGACCGAGCCTTACCATGCGGATGTGATGAAAGCTGCGTTATGTAACAGACACGCTACACTATTATTTTCACTTTAGCTGCTGCAACAAATACAACTAAGTTAGTAGATGTCATAAGATAAGTTAGTAGATGTCATAAGATAAGTTAGTAGATGTCATAAGATAAGTTAGTAGATGTCATTAGATAAGTTAGTAGATGTCATAAGATAAGTTAGTAGATGTCATAAGATAAGTTAGTATATGTCATAAGATAAGTTAGTAGATGTCATAAGATAAGTTAGTAGATGTCATAAGATAAGTTAGTAAATGTCATAAGATAAGTTAGTAGATGTCATAAGATAAGTTAGTAGATGTCATAAGATAAGTTAGTAGATGTCATAAGATAAGTTAGTAGATGTCACAAGATAAGTTAGTATATGTCATAAGATAAGTTAGTAGATGTCATAAGATAAGTTAGTAGATGTCATAAGATAAGTTAGTAAATGTCATAAGATAAGTTAGTAGATGTCATAAGATAAGTTAGTAGATGTCATAAGATAAGTTAGTAGATGTCATAAGATAAGTTAGTAGATGTCACAAGATAAGTTAGTAGATGTCATAAGTAAAGGACATGGTACATAATGATGATAATAAGTGTCGGCGGTACATTTTCAAAGATTCACACAATCCTAATTGGACATCATGAAGAAGAGCTGGAGCACCGTTGGAATTATTGATGCAGATCGGGTAACGTGGAGGACGTCTTCTCTGTGCCTTCAATTCACATCAGGGGAGATGTTTACTTATCGCTTGGCTAGTTAGTTAGCAGTCATCTAACAAGTAGAAACATATTGTCTCTATCTCTCCGCGATTGCTGTTTTATGAACAGTAAGATATATGTGAGTCTAGGTTGAGCCTGCTTGCATGTGTCTGTGGTGCAATGTATCTCTGAATGTATTGCGTATTTCTCTTTTGGCTCAAATATATTTGAATGCACACACCCGGGACTCACCCTGGGGGCGACTCTTGCCCTTCTCCCTCCTCTTACCTCACCCTGTTTCATTTGACTCTGTCCTACAGTCACACTCTTGCACAACTTTCACACGCGCCCTCATGGTGAGGCCCTTCCATTGCACTTTGGTTGGGATAGCTTCTGAGGGCGCACAAACCTAGCATAGGTACATACAGATGCACACATGCATCCAAGCACTGGTTTATGCGTCCTGATATCGCCCAATGGACTACGGTCTGGGGTGGAAAATGGCGCGCCTCCGCCAGTAGAAACTAGTTAGGCAAACATCTAAGCAAAAAACAAAAAAAAATTCAATGTAATTGGTGCGTCAGGTTATTGCATAATTAAATACCTTTTTGGTGGGGTTGTTTTTGGGTGTGGTGGTTTAAATGGTTTTTCTGTTGTGCTGCCAATCATTAATAGTGGTTTAAGACTTTTGGTGGGTTTTTTTTGTGGAGGTTTAAATTAGCTTTCTGTGGAATTGCCAATCGTTGATAGTATGTTGTCCGTCCTGCGTTGCTTTATGCGATTGTATTTACCAGGCGTCTGTCTGCAGGGAAATGTCTAGTAGTTTTAAAAATTGAATCAAATGAAAGAAATCCACCCGAAACATGTCATGCAGTTTGTTCACTGTGGGAAGACTAACGTTTGGTCAGACAAAACATACTGATCAGACATGTTAGTCAGGGTCAGGCAAAACATGCTGATCAGACATGTTAGTCAGGGTCAGGCAAAACATGCTGATCAGACATGTTAGTCAGGGTCAGGTAAAATATACTGATCAGACATGTTACTCGGGGTCAGGTAAAATATACTGATCAGATATGTTACTCGGGTCAGGTAAAATATACTGATCAGACATGTTACTCAGGGTCAGGTAAAATATTATGGCCAAAACCCTCACCTCGATTTCCTCATTGGAAACGAGACGTTTTCATGCCAGCCTGGCTAAAGGACAAGAATAGCGCCACTGTTACACAAGGTAAGGAATCGACGTGATCCCCGTAGTAGTGGGCGACAGCAGATGAAGCCAAGCATAGCACATCCCCCTGGTGGACTCTGGTCTTCATTCATAAAGACGTTAGGGATGGGAGGAAAACTACAACAACCCGCAAATAAATGTCTTTTTCAGGAGGCACAAAACAATAAATTTAATCGTTGTGGACATACAGCAACAACAACAATAACAACGACAACAACAACAACAAAAACAGCAACAACAATAATAACAGCGACAGCAACAACAACATAACGACAACAACAATAACCATGACAACAACAACAACGACAAGAACAATAAAAACGGCAAGAACAAGTTATCTCCACGTGGACCAGAGACGCTTTCTTTTCCAAGTAGTTCCGAAATGGATGATTTCCCCAAATGTCTTAACTTAACATAACTTAACATCTTTATACTGGTTTAGAAGACCCTGCAGAGTCTGTATACAACCAGTTACATTTACATCACCTTGCTCTAAAATCTATGCGCATCCAGTTTATTCTTAAATGCATTAACTGTCCCTGCCTCCACTACCTCCCCTGGCAATGCATTCCAAGCAGACACCACTCTCTGACTAAAAAAATATTTCCTAATATCTAACCTGGACCTCTCTTTAATCAGCTTGTAGCTATGCCCTCGTGTAATTGTAGGTGGCTGTATTTTAAAAAATTTGTTATAGTTTAATTTATCGATTCCTCTGATCATCTTATAAACCTGTATTAAGTCACCACGAATTCTTCTCCCTTCGAGACACTGTAGGCCGGTTTTTCTGAGTCGTTCCTCATAACTGTAATTCTGGAATCCCACTATCATCTTTGTCGCTCTTTTTTGTATTCTTTCTAGCATGTTTATGTCCCCTCTATGATAAGGACTCCCCACCTGTACACAATACTCCAATCTAGGTCTAACTAAAGCTTTATACAGTTTGACGATCACTTCCTTGCTCCTATGTTTAATATTTCTTTTTATCATACCTAACATTGCATTTGCCTTTTTCACTGCTACCTTAACTTGCTCACTCACCTTTCCTGTATGATCTATTATAACCCCTAGGTCCCTTTCCTTATCTATCTTTCTAATATTGTTTTCTCCCATTCTGTAATTATGTTCCATATTGGATCTACCCATGTGGATGACTGTACATTTATCTACATTAAACTCCATTTGCCAGCTTACAGACCATTCTCGAATTTTATCTAAATCCGACATCAATATATCCACTTCCGCTTTAGATGAGACACTACTGCATAGTTTTGTGTCATCAGCAAATTTTGCAATAATGGATCTCATATCAATGTCCAAATCATTTATATATATCAAGAACAAAATTGGTCCCAAAACAGAGCCCTGTGGCACACCACTTTTCACTTCACTCCACTCAGAGTACTCCTTATTTATGCCCACCCTCTGCCTTCTTCCCGTTAACTAATTTTCAATCCATTTGGCAACTTCGCCACCTATTCCATGTGATTTTAACTTTCGAAATAATCTTTGATGAGGTACTCTATCAAAGGCCTTTGCAAAGTCTAGATAAATAACATCTACTGGCTCCCTTTTATCTATGATTTTAGTAACCTCCTCCATGAATTCTAATAGATTTGTTAAGCATGATCTCCCTCTAGTAAACCCATGCTGACTATTTCTAATTAGATTAAATTTTTCTAAATGCATTACAATGTTTTCTTTGATTATTGACTCTAACAATTTACAGACTATGCTCGTTAAACTCACCGGTCTATAATTTGCCGGATCTGATTTGTTGCCTTTTTTGAATAAGGGGATCCCTCCTGCATCTTTCCAATCCCGTGGAACAATCCCTTTTGTAAGTGATTGAGAACATAATATAGCCAATGGTTTTGCTAGTTGGTTTCTAATTTCATACAGCAATTTTGGGTGAATACCATCTTGACCTGGACATTTATTCACTTTCAACCCCTCCAATTTTTTAAAAACCATTTCCTCTGTAATACAGATTGATCTTAATCGCGCTGTATCCATGTCTCTTTGAAAAATATCTATAGGCTCTGGGATCTCGGAGCAGTCCTCCTTTGTGAAGACTGTGCCAAAGTACTGATTGAGCAGATTAGCAGCCTCCCTATTCTCACTTATTATTTTCCCTGTACTGTCTATGAGAGGGCCTACTTTGTCTTTCGTTCTTTGTTTATTTCTAACATAAGAAAAGAAGCTTTTACTGTCAGTCTTGATCCTCTGAGCAGTTTTTTTTCAAAGTCTATTTTTGCTGTTTTATTCGCTTTCTGAGATATGTTCTGCTTGTCCAAATATTTTACATATGTTTCTTTTGATTTACCTGCCTCTATATATTTTTGCCATGCTTTATTTTTTGCTCTTCTACATTTCACTACAAATCTAGTTATCCACTTTTTACGCTTGAAGTTTACCTCCCTACATGGAACACATTCCTCTTTTAGCGTTTCTAGAACTGTTTTAAAACTTTCCCACTCCTGTTCAACATCTGTTCCTACAATAATATCTTTCCAGATTATGTGGTTCGCTGCCTCTTTCATCCTCTTAACATCTGCCTTAGAGTAGTCGTATGTTCGCGTGTTTATGTTTACTTCTTTCCCTGCAATAAGATAAGTCTTGATATAACCAAAGCGACTGGTGGAAAGCGTCGTGACTTGACAAAAGGAGAGAGAGGTCTAACAAACAACAATCAAATATTATCCTCTTTTAACTTTATGCAAGGGCTCGCACATTAAGCGATTATATTCTTCAGTAAAGTTTCATGTGTGCAGCTGTGAGGGTGTGTCCAACCAAATCAATGAATGAGCTGCACTGTCCTTCTGTTGGTGTTGGTGTTATCAAGTTCATTTTTACCTACAATAATTACGTCTTATTATTGTTTATCACAAGATTATTAACATGTCTATTTAGTGTATGTGTATGCATATTGGGGCGATATCTTGTTTCGCATACATTAATAGGCTGTTTAGTTTACGATGAAGATATTGTGGTAACATTAAATTTTTATTCCACAATCATCAAAAACTTCGAACAGTCATATCAAATAACTGAATATAAATGGAATTATTCATTCTATTCACTTTTTAAAAAATACGAACTTACTCATTACTCCATTATGGTTAATTATTCTTATTGAGTATGTCTGTCTGTGTGTGTGCATGAGAGAGAGAGAGAGAAAGAGAGAGAGAGAGAGAAATAGAGAGAGAAAAGAGTGAAAGAGAGAGAGAGCGAGAGAATAAAATAGTTCGTGCGTGAATGAATGATTGAATAACTTAGTAGCCAATTATCTGTGGGAAGTTGTACTTTGTACAAAATGTTACTCTCTCTCTCTCTCTCTCTCTCTCTCATGAGAAGAGCCATTTTGTAATCAACACCACACACACAAACACACATCCACACCACTGCACAAATACATGAATACACACATACTCCCGCGCACGTACAGACGTATATATACACACACACACACACACGAACAACTCTTTACACAAGTACACTCACATACACACACACACACACACACACATACATACAGAGAGACAGAGAAAGCACCGCACGAGCACGACTAAAAGACACGAGGAAAAGAAAGAATCTCACCTGACAGGTGTACCCGAGTTGTATATTCAGGACGAAACCTTCTCCTTCACATTCTTGTCCTTTTTCTCTCATTCACTCTCCCTCTCTTGTTCTGCCCTTTATCCGTCTAAACTCCCCCGCCTTCCCTTCGCAAAATGTGAAAAGAGCAGGTGTTTTTGCACTGAGGTATGCGTCGAGTGACCTGATTTTACTCCCCATCAGGTCTTGCTCGCCTGTCATTGTCTCACGCATCTTCAAACTTTCGTTTGTAGTCTCAGAACAGATATCAGGCATTAGCAAATTCACAAAGCTTGTTTCAACGGTTAGCGATCTTTAACAAAAGAAATTGAATCATTGTTTTCTTCATGTCTCTTTGGTATGTTGTTGTTGAATTCCCACAAAGAGTGGTTATTGTTGTTGTTGATGAACACCCACAAAGAGTGGTTATTGTTGTTGTTGATGAATACCTACAATGAGTGGCTGTTGTTGTTGTTAACGAATACCTACAATGAGTGGCTGTGGTTGTTGTTAACGAATACCTACAATGAGTGGCTGTTGTTGTTGTTAACGAATACCCGCAATGAGTGGCTGTGGTTGTTGTTAACGAATACCTACAATGAGTGGCTATTGTTGTTGTTAACGAATACCCACAATGAGTGGCTATTGTTGTTGTTAACGAATACCCACAATGAGGTGCTTTTGTTGTTGTTAACAAATACCCACAATGAGTGGCTGTTGTTGTTGTTAACGAATACCCACAATGAGGTGCTGTTGTTGTTGTTAACGAATACCCACAATGAGGTGCTGTTGTTGTTGTTAACGAATACCCGCAATGAGTGGCTGTTGTTGTTGTTAACAAATACCCACAATGAGTGGCTGTTGTTGTTGTTAACGAATACCCATAATGAATAGGTTTACTTTTTTTTTTAGCAGTGAAACGGACGTGAAGTGGCGGTCTGCGGCAGCTTTTCTCACATCCCAAGCGTCCTGATGAAGGTAGACCGGATTCCTTCAGGCGATTGTGCTATGGTTGATTTCATCTACCTGTCGCTCACTACTAAGGGGATCACGTCAACCCTAACTTAGTTAGCCAGTCTGCCATGAAAACAGCCCGTCGAGGTGGGGTTCTTGGTCAGCCTGAGCCTGGCTAACATGTCTCATAAGTATGTTGTGACTAGGTAGAGATTCTATACAATTAACTATACACCAATACTAGTGACAAGGTGGAGAACTGAAACAAGACACAACTGAACAGAGGAATTCATTGTAGCCACAGCAAGGCGGTTCCTGAGAATGTACAAAACTTAATAGAATAGAAGGAGGAAACATTTAGGAATATAATATTACACTGACGTCGAAAAGAAAAGTTAAAAAATGGTGATGATGTCGCAGAGAGTTAGAGAAAGAGATAAGAGAACGCGTAAAAGAGAGACAATGAAAATAGTACACGAATCAGAATCTTATCGTTGTTCGATACCTGGAGAAGTTTCGCCATTCCAAACTCAAAGTCTTTTGGGTTTTATCAGCCAATGTATGGAGGTGTGTGTATATGCGCTCGCGGGCGTGTGTGTATATTTGTGCTGCACTTTAGCGCCTCCATTGTCATGTGTCCCCTCTGTCGATCGCCCAGAAACTTGGCAGATCCATACTGCTATCCAAAAGCCGCCTTCTGTTCAAGATCCGTTTGTCTTTTTTCTCTTTGAGAACTCACATTGTCCCTTTCTGGACACAGTTGGACTTATTCAGGACTTACTACAACCAAGACTTTGGGGTGTGGAGAGCTGTAAAGAGTTCATGTAAGTACAAGTGAGTTGGACTCTCTTCAAGTAACTACAATTATAGTATGCGGAATCACGAAGATTTAGACAACCTAACTATTCATTATTTATCAAACTATAATTACGGCGCTAATTCAGTTGGTGACATCCATCAGGATTATGTTAGAGCTGAGGAATAAAGGCCGATTGACCTAGCAGTCGAAACATAGTGCAGATTATCTTGTTGTTTTAAACTCATGAAAGATAAAACCTCTGCCAAAATGGGAGTCATTGAACCCGTTCTACCTTGGTCAATGGGCCAGTATCGAAACAGCCCCACCACCTGTTCCTCCGCTACACTACCCGCTCCTCCGCTACCTAAATCGCTATACCACCTACATCTCAGTAATACCATCCACTACACTACCCGCTCCTCGTCACACCACTCGCTCCTCCACTACACTAACCGCTCCTCGTCACACCACTCGCTCATCCACTACACTACCCGCTCCTCGTCACACCACTCGCTCTTCCACTACACTACCCGCTCCCTGTCACACCACTCGCTCCTCCACTACACTACCCGCTCCCTGTCACACCACTCGCTCCTCCACTACACTACCCGCTCCTTGTCACACCACTCGCTCTTCCACTACACTACCCGCTCCTCGTCACACCACTCGCTCCTCGCATACACTACCCGCTCCTCATCACACCACTCACTCTTCCACTACACTATCCGCTCCTCGTTACAACACTTGCTCCTCCACTACACTACCCGCTCCTTCGATACCTAACCCGCTCCTCCGCTACTTAATCCGCTCCTCCGCTATACCACCTACTCTCAGAAACACCACCCGCTACACTACCCTGTCCTCGCTACACCTCATGATAGTGTTCCACAACTTGCAGGTTTTGAAACATTTGGTCGAGGTCACCAGCTGGGGGATGGATATATATTGCTGGTCATCTCAAGACGTCCCAGAGATACTGAACGCGGCTGAGACCAGGAGAGAATGCTGGCCAGTCCAAGACGTCCCGGAGATGCCCAAAATGGTTGAGACCAGGCACAAATTCAGCCAGTCCAAGACGTCCCAGAGATGCCCAAAAGGATTGAGACCAGGAGAGAATGCTGGCCAGTCCAAAACGTCATAGAGATGCCCAAAAGGGTTGAGACCAGGTGAGAATGCTGGCAGTCAGTCCAAGACGTCCCAGAGATGCCCAAAAGGGTTGAGACCAGGCACGAATGCTGGCCATTCCAAGACGTCCCAGAGATGCCCAAAAGGATTGACTCCAGGAGAGAATGCTGGCCAGTCCAAGACGTCATAGAAATGCCCAAAAGGGTTGAGACCAGAAGAGAATGCTGGCCAGTATAAGACGTACCAAACATGCTCAAAAGGGTTGAGACCAGCAGAGAATGCTGGCCGGTCCAAGACATCACAGAGATGCCCAAAATGGTTAAGACCAGGAGAGAATGCTGGCCGGTCCATGACGTCATAGAGATGTCCAAAAGGGTTGAGACCAGGTGAGAATGCTGGAAAGTCCAAGACGTCACAGATATGCTCAAAAGGATTGGACCAGGAGAGAATGTTGGTCAGTCCAAGACGTCCCAGAGTTGCTGAACACGGCTGAGACTAGGAGTGACTGCTGGCCAGTCCAAGACGTCCAAGAAATGATAAAAAGGTTTCAGACTAGGTGAGAATGCTGGCCAGTCCAAGACGTTCCAGTGATGCCCAAAAGGGTTGAGATCAGGAGAGAATGCTGGCCTGTCCAAGACGTCCAAGAGATGCCCAAAAGGGTTTAGACCAAGCACGAATGCTGGCCAGTCCAAGACGTCCCAGAGATGCCCAAAAGGGTTGAGACCAGGCACAAATACTGCCTGTCCAAGACGTCACAGAGATGCCCAAAAGGGTTGAGATCAGGAGAGAATGCTGGCTCGTCCAAGACGTCACAGAGATGCCCAAAAGGGTTGAGACCAGGAGAGAATGCTGGCCATTCCAAGACGTCCCAGACATGCCCAAAAGGGTTGAGACTAGGTGAGAATGTTGGCCAGTCCAAAACGTCCCAGAAATGCCCAAAGGTGTTGAGACTAGGAGAAAATACTGGCCAGTCTAAGACGTCCCAGAGATGCCTAAAATGGTTGAGACCAGACACAAATTCAGCCAGTCCAAGACGTCCCAGAGATGCCCAAAAGGATTGAGACCAGGAGAGAATGCTGGACAGTCCAAGACGTCATAGAGAAGCCCAAAAGGGTTGAGACCAGGTGAGAATGCTGGCAGTCAGTCCAAGACGTCCCAGAGATGCCCAAAAGGGTTGAGACCAGGCACGAATGCTGGCCATTCCAAGACGTCCCAGAGATGCCCAAAAGGATTGACTCTAGGAGAGAATGCTGGCCAGTCCAAGAGGTGCCCAAAATGGTTTAAAACAGAAGAGATTGCTGGCCAGTCCAAGACGTCCCAGAGATGCTCAAAATGGTTGAGACGAGGAGAGAATGCTGGCCAGTCCAAGACGTCACAGAGATGACCAAAAGGGTTGAGACCAAGAGAGAATGTTGGCCATTCCAAGACGTCCCAGACATGCCCAAAAGGGATGAGACCAGGTGAGAATACTGGCCAGTCCAAGATTTCTCAGAGATGCCCAAAAGGGTTGAGACCAGGAGAGAATGCTTTCCAGTCCAAGCCGTCCCAGAGATGCCTAAACGGGTTGACCAGCACGACTGCTGGCCAGTCCAAGACGTCCCAGACATGCTCAAAATGGTTGAGACCAGCCACGAATGCTGGCTAGTCCAAGACGTCCCAGAGATGCCCAAAATTGTTGAGACCAGGAGAGAATGCTGGCCAGTACCAGACGTCATGGAGATGCCCAAAAGGGTTGAGACCAGGTGAGAATGCTGGCCAGTCCAAGACGTCACAGAGATGCCCAAAAGGGTTGAGAACAGGCACGAATACTGGCCAGTCCAAGACGTCCCAGAGATGCCCAAAAGGGTTGATATCAGGAGAGAATGCCGGTCAGTCTTGTGACATGTTAGTTAAAGTCAGTAACAATACGATTTAGATTTTGTTCATGAGGCAACGTTGCGTTACTTGTATGCAGCCCAACAGTGGTCACAGATGTATTGCTGAGTATTTTTATTTCAGTTTCCGCCATTTTTAATTTTAACAAATTGCTTTCATGCAAGTTTGTTGTTTAAATAAAACTGTCACAGCCTGATGGTCAGGTGACAGAAGATCAATGTGATTAAATGTCATCGATTTACCATTTGTGGACTTTTTAATGTGATGGAATTTAGTAAGTGGTCTTAGAACTATATTGAAAAGTATACTATTAATGCTGAAACGTTGAAAAAAAGGTTGTGATAGAAAGATCGCTGACTAGACTTAAAACATGATGTTGATGAGTGTACATGTAAGTGTATGTTGGACAAGTATACAACCAACTCTTCAATTGCTAATGATACGTGAAATGCTAAAAATAACATGCTGCATAGGTAAAGACATTTCGTTTTGATTTACGATTTACATGTTTTCAGAGTTATTAGTGTTAGTCGACCTGTGCATCTACAAGAGCTTAGCTCATGTGTAGATCCCAACTCTTGTGTGAGTTGGTAGTGTTAGTCGACCTGTGCATCTACAAGAGCTTAGCTCTTGTGTAGATCCCAACTCTTGTGTGAGTTGGTAGTGTTAGTCGACCTGTGCATCTACAAGAGCTTAGCTCTTGTGTAGATCCCAACTCTTGTGTGAGTTGGTAGTGTTAATCGATCTGTGCATCTACAAGAGCTTAGCTCTTGTGTAGATCCCAACTCTTGTGTGAGTTGGTAGTGTTAATCGACCTGTGCATCTACAAGAGCTTAGCTCTTGTGTAGATCCCAACTCTTGTGTGAGTTGGTAGTGTTAGTCGACCTGTGCATCTACAAGAGCTTAGCTCTTGTGTAGATCCGAAATTGTGTGAGTTGGTAGTGTTAGTCGACCTGTGCATCTACAAGAGCTTAGCTCTTGTGTAGGTCTCAACTCTTGTGTGAGTTGGTAGTACCCGGGTGAATTTCTCTGCTTAGCGAGCTGGGCTCGAGCAGTGCTGTTTTTTTTTTGGTTCAGTGCTTGTCTCCTCTCGGTCTCTAGTCGATTTGTCACGGGCACCTGTTGTCCAGTTGGCTAACTTGTTTGTTTTAGGATCATGAGTGTTGTGCAGCGGAAGCGATATAGTGGAGAATTGCTGTGGCAGGTCCAGCTGGAGCATGAGCGTTTAGGGATGGAGAGATTGGTCTGGCGACTTAGGGAACAAAGGTTACCTGATATCATGCCAAGGTCAATCACCGTCTTCACACTAGGTCGACAAAGGAAACAAAGTGTTTAAAGTGAAGACTGTATGGTACATTCGGGCTTGAGAGGGGTGGGGGACGGTGGGGATTGAGGAGGGGGTGGATGACGTTTTATACGTCGCTGAGGTGGGGATTCGTAGCTGACCACTCTGGCGTTCCGAATTAGCGTAGTTAGGGGGTGCGGGGGGGGGTGCAAGGGGGGGGGGAAGTGTTATGGCAGCCAGATGCCCCCACGACCGGCAACGACATTTAGAGTGACAGGGATTCGGGGATAATCATCCAATAACAATTAGCTGGGGGTGTTTCCATATTAGAGTGATGGCAAAGTCAAAGAACCAACAGGAGACCATTGGACAGTGATTATGTTGCTTGAGACTATATAATACTCTGCAAAGATGAATTCAAACAGACTGGCAAAAAGAGTGACTGTGAGGCTGCCAGGAGTCTGTGAGTGTGTGAGTTTGTAGGGTGAATGGACCAGCATATACCTCGAGTTTTGGCCAGTCGTTCTATAGGTGTTTATGTTGGACACCCTGTGAACAGTAAGAGATCTGAATGTGTGTCGTATGTGTAAGACACTTTGTGAACCGATTGTATGTGAATGCACAGATCGACTGAGTACGTGTTCACAAGTGAGTACATGATCCGACTATAAGTGACGATCTTATTACATATGAATGCACAGCTCGCCGGAGCACACGTTAACCGATTACGCATGAATATACAGATCAGCATTTTGAAGGTGATCTGATTATATAGGAATGCACAGAACAACTCAGTACGTAATTTGATCGTGAGTACGAGTTGGTGATTGTGCGTTGGGTGTGCAGATAAGGAAGAGCAGCGTACAGAATCTAGGTTATGTAGTTTATGGGAACCATCAAAAGCTAGTACTTTAAAACCTCCTATGTAGTTCAATATATATATATAAATATATGAAGGTTATTTAGTTTAGATGTACTTTGTTTCATTTTGTTGATATGCTTGTTAATAAATGATGATGTTTTGTTTCCATTTAGGATAGTGTTTACTTCGTTTTCCTGTGTGAAGTTGTGTCGTGGTGTGGATACATGTTGTAACTCTATAGATACGTAACTACTCAGCTAAACCTAGACTGCTACATTGCCAGGTAGTTTTTCTAAGCCTCGCAGGTACCACCGAGTGATTGCTGTGCTCTAGCGTTCATCTTTCCTTCTGACTAAATGGCGAGACCAGCGGTGTTTAGAGTTGTTGACATGATGAATGACATCCTAGTAGAAGACTTAGTTCTCGGTCGTGGTGTCGTAAGCAGTAGAGCAGCCACCTCACTGCGAACTGTTGAGACGCAACCCCTTGCACATGAGATATGTCCGCACACCAGGCGACAATCTCCGTGCCATTATCAGGCGTGTCCCCTGGTTAAATGCACTCCTTCGAGAGGAATCACAGATCGCTGACATTTGGTCCACATACTTGGTGGATAAGCCAATGGTGCGAAGCTACCACCTGAGGGACTACGTCCGAACGCCTCTAAGCCAGAATCCCGCCCTAAATCTCAGCACTGCTTTGATGGGAGGCCACGACATAGTTGGGACCTGGGGCTCGCGTCTCAGCCCGGCCCGGTCGAGCCGCAGAAATGCACCTGGCCAAATGCACTCCTGCCTCGCTCTTTACCTCTGTCTGCTATCAGCCATCCCAATGGACGCAGAAGAGATGCAGTCCAGTGGACATTTCACCTCTGCCCTATTGTGACAACGTCCCAGGTGGCGGGGAATGCTAGGCGTGTCATCACTGCAGATGAGCCGAGAAAATAAAGGGAGCAAAGATATACCTCACTCACATGCATATGCTACGTTTCTCGCAGGACTTGACGATCCTGAGACACAGTCACACTGGACTGCCTCTCTTCCGGGATAGTACAAACTAGTACATAGTCCATCATATCATATCATTGCCAAACCCTATAGACACGAGTGGGGAAGACGCGTTAGTCCTGCAAGATAACTGCCCTAAGAGAGACAACTCTGACCAAAAACAACTGCTGCCTTGCAGATAGGCTGGGGACAGCCAAAGGCTAAGGAGGGCATCCCTACAGAAACGCCTGTTGAAATCGGATGCACTGAGCCACAGGCTTAACAAAAATAAAACAGTGCAACGTAAATATCGTTGTAAACAGCGTACGATGAAGAAGATGAAGAAGAATGACATCCTTGAAGTGTGACAATGCCCGAATGTCACTGTTGAGGAAGCCTGTATGGCACCGTTGCTTACTTGATAGGCCCACGAGACGTCGCTCAAGCGAGGCATGTGTTGTCATTAGCTGGTTCTCCGTGGCTTTGTCAGAGATCAGGTTTCACTTTAATAGAATAGCACTGGTAGGACCACTGATTCGAAAATGTCTTGCAGTCTGGTGTCTCTCGTGGCGTCTGTTGTCATCCTTAATCGAGTTGAAGGCGGTCTTGCCCATTCGCCACGGCCTGGCAAGCTCGGGCTTCAGATTGCTAGTACGTGATATAAGCAGATGAACAAGCAGTATAGGCAAAGAACGACATGCAAAGCAAATGCTAAACTCAAGCCACGAAGTCTATTGCATGGATTGATTAATTGGGTAAGTTGGACCTGGTCAATAATTAGAGAGAACATGTCGTAGGCATAATGAGGGCATGTTGGACCGTGGTTCTGAAATCATTCATTCATTGGCTCTTCTGTTCTAGTCAAACGAAAGTAATTGTGCTTTGAAAAAATGGTATGCAACTACAGTCCATGGCGGAAATGAATGTGTCGCGTAAAACAAATCCGGGCAGAGAAACGCCTTCCACAGTCTGTGCAAGAAAAGTCAGGACCGTTTGCATCATCACATGGTGTGGCGTGTCTTCTGAAACGCTGAGTCCTTAACTTATCAGGAATCAGTATCTCCTTTGTGTCTATTTCATGCTTAATCCTGCCCCTCCATGTAACACGATCCATGGCGTCCTGTTCCCATGATTCCAAGTCGATGCCTGCGTCGTTCATATCCCGCTTGCATACATCCTTGTACCGAAGTAGTGGCCGGCTCCGAGACCTGTTCCCCAAGTGTAATTCCACATAGAGAAGATATTTTGGTATTCTGCCATCATCCATCCTCCGAATGTGTTCCAGCCATAGAAGCCTTCGAAGACTAAGCATGGAAAAGATTGTGACACTGCCCGTTCTCTCCAACACCTCTGCGTTGGTGATCTTGCCTTGTCACCCAACCCCCAGGATTCTGCAGGCACCTCGTGTGATAGCTGTTTAGTCGCCTCTCTTTTTTTCATGTAGGTAGACCATGTCTTACTGTCGTAAAGAAGGGTGCTGACGATACAGGCCTGGTAAAAAAGTGTTTTTGTTTTAATAGTGAACTTCTTGCTCTCCCATACCCTTTATGTTAATCTACTCATTGTTGTTGCTGCCTATCATGATATTGATCTCTTGGTCCAGGGATAGTTTATCATTGACTGAGGATCCCAAGTACGTAAAATGATCTATTACATCGAGAGCTTCATCATCAATGGAGATTACTGGTGGTTTGTTTGCACCCTGGACCATAACTTGTGTTTTCGTTTTGCTGATTGTTAGCCCGAACTCACGGCAGGCTTCCGAAAATGCAAATAGTAAGCTTTGCAGTTCCTCCTTTGAGTGAGTCGTAATTGCGGCATCATCTGCAAATAGAAGATCTCTGATCAGCACTCTGTCTAATATGGTCGTGGCTTTTAGCCTTTGGAAATTGAATAGACTATCATCTGTGCGAGAATGAAGGAAGATACCACCTTCCTGGTCCCGAAATGCATGCTTCAAGAGAAGTGAGAAATATATTCCAAAAAGTGTTGGGGCAAGTACACAGCCTTGTTTTACTCCGCACTTGATTGCAAACTTCCGTCAAAGCTGATAATGAAATGGGCATCGTGAAATAAGAGAGGACGAACCAAATCAATAAATACCAGATCATTGATAATGAGATATGACGCTGGAGAGCAGTGGGTTGGCTCTGCATCAGCAGCATTAAGCCGATACTCAAGTGTAGGACGGACATCAAGTTCAAGGCTCACACTTTCAATAGTATGTTTATTCTAGCAATGCTATTTGCGTGTGAGGTTCGAGGTTTAAGCAAATCAAACGAAGCATAGCTCCGAATTACCAAACGTGCAGTGGGACATTTAGTCCTAAATATCTTCCTAAGAAACCATATGCGAAAAACTCCATCCGCTACCAAAGACGACACTGCATCAATGCAAAAGTACATATGGACCGGCCATGTGGTCCGCATTACTGACGATATATGGACGAGAATGTGGTCTTTCTGGTTGTCGTACAATTATAGCCGCCCAATCGGCCGCCCACTCAGCCGCACACCGATGAGACATAGAAATGACCGCACACCGCTATTGGACCGTGATGGTACTACAGGTACTCTGCATAGTACTTTATTTTTTGTGATATGATCCTGCCAGCGAATATGTAAAATGCGTCTCAAACAAATTCATGTGGAAATGATCCAGTTTCCGGGCGTCACTAGCGTAGATAGACCAGCTCTCACCCTCGAAGAGCAGTGTGGGAAGAATGTCGGCTAGGGAGGACCACCTTAATCGTTGTGCTGATTCCTCGTCGTTCCGACACTCGTGAGCGCACGAGACCACAAGCTGAGCTGGCCTTTGCTATTCTATTAGCCAGCTTATCAACAATAGTTACTGATCTCGACAGCATGCTCCTGAGGTAGACACATTTTTCAACCGCTTGTAATTAAAGACCCCTGGTGTAATCATTGGATGTTTATACGATATGTCTGATGCTGGATGGTACATGCTCTCAGTGTTCTTTGTGCTAATGATCAAGACTAACTTGTCACATGAAGCTGAGAACCGGCCTTCACCCTCCTGCATATTTCGTTCTGAGCTATTGTTCAGAGCATAATCATTTGCATACAAGAGTTCGCATATCGTGTCGCGCACCACCTTGATCTTCGCTTTCAGTCTGCGGGAATTGAATATTCCACCATCCAAACGGAACTTTAATGGTATGCCGTACTCGGTATCTTTGATGGCGTCCGTCAGTTAGCTGAAACCATCATGCTGAATGGGGTCAGGGCAAGTACACATCCCTGTTTCATGTTATTGTTGATCTCGAATGATGTAGAGGTCTTACCGCTGTCAAGCACACAAGCTGTTTCATCAAGGTTACAAATTTACTAGTGCAGTCGAAAATAGACATGATCTGCCATAATCCACCTCTGCTGACTTAGCAAAAACTTTTGTGAGGTCAACGAACCTGGTATACAGATCACGATTTTGTTTTCGATGTTTCTTCTGTAGCTGACGAGCTGCAAGTGTAAATTCTAGAGTTCCTCTACCAGCTCTGAATTCACACTGATTTTCCAGGAGGTGATGGTCTAGCTCAAGATCTTTGTTCAGACGATTTAGCAGTGCGCGTGCGATGATCTTGCCTACAGTAGACAACAACGAAATTCTAAGGAGATTTCCATACACCTGTCAATTACCTTTTCTCTTGTAGATATGTACTATCGACGCATCCTTTATTTCATGTGGAACTACTCCTTAATCCCACATGGACCAGAAGATTTCAGTGAGCTTCCTATTGAGGCATGTTTCTGCTGCTACATGTACCTCTGCTAGTATTGTTTCAGCTGTAGAACTTCTTCCAGGTGAAAGAGCTTTGATGACCTTGACTACTTCTTCTTCAGAGATGAGATGTGTCATTTAGAAGAGCCCTGTGAACTTGACGCTTTGTATCGAGTAGAATCTAAATTTCGCAATCACTTTCAACGAACCAGTGTTTGTGCCGTTACGTGGATGAACTAACGTGTTTTAGCGCTGTAGAGTTAACAGTGTCCCGTAGGGTCGCCCAGTTGTGTTCGATGCCTGCGTTTCCAGCTGAATCTCATCCAATCTGGCTTCTAGCTCAGCA
Organism: Ariolimax columbianus; assembly: GCA_036924085.1. Lineage (NCBI taxonomy): Eukaryota > Metazoa > Mollusca > Gastropoda > Stylommatophora > Arionidae > Ariolimax > Ariolimax columbianus. The sequence continues at coordinate 108,394,445 of JAVGWX010000006.1, forward strand.
ACTTTTGTCCGCTGAGGGCGTCTCTTGTTGCACTTTAAAAAATAAGGAAAGCTAGGCGACAGTAGCAAAGTGCATTCAAATAGATTTTTTTTTTAAAACGTGTCTATTGTAATTCAGGAGGTGTCCCGACAGTTTACATCAACGTCAGAGAGACTGTTGGATTGTAAGATAGCAGACGACGAACGAAAGGACAAGGCCGGAACAGAGCCACCTCATGGCAGCACAAACATACAGTACAAACAGATATACACGCGCATTCATGCACTGGCAGACACGTCCTGATATAACCTAAAGGACTTTATGTCGGAGGTTGAAAGAAACGTGTCTTACCAAATAAGAACGGCAAACTCTCAACAACAACAAAACCAAACAAACAAAAGAAAAAGATCCACCGGATCACGGACTGGTTCCATTATTGGTCTAGGCAACGACCATTTGACTAGAGTAGAAACACGGTAAATCTCAGTGGACCATGAAAACAGGCCAGAGCTGATGGATTTGATTGACAACATTAGAGTTTGAATTTTGGGGCTCATTGATGTCAGAAAATAAAGGCTCAGAGCATCAAAGCGAACCATGTAAACTATGTGTTGGTTTGGAGCTGTGTCAATGCAGAGGATCGAATCAAACATGCAATCGGTTTCCTTGCCCATCCAGAGGTAAGGCAGTTCGTCGTGGATACGTAATACTGTAGATCAGTGTTTCCCAACCTTTTTTCACTCTCGGACCGGTGAAAATTGGAATAATTGTTCACGGACCGGTGAATACTGGAATAATTGTTCACGGACCGGTGAATACTGGAATAATTGTTCAGGGACTGATGAATACTGGAATAATTGTTCACGGACCGGTGAATACTGGAATAATTGTTCACGGATCGGTGAATACTGGAATAATTGTTCACGGACCGGTGACTACTGGAATAATTGTTCACGGACCGGTGAATACTGGAATAATTGTTCACGGACCGGTGAATACTGGAATAAATGTTCACGGACCGGTGAAAACTTGAATAATTGTTCACGGACCGGTGAATACTGGAATAATTGTTCGCGAACCGGTGAAAATAAGTAATTGTCCACGGACCGGTGAAAATAAGTAATTGGGTAAGGACCGGTGAAAATAAGAAATTGTCCACGGACCGGTGAGAATAAGTAATTGTCCACGGACCGGTGAGAATAAGAAATTGTCCACGGACCGGTGAGAATAAGAAATTGTCCACGGACCGGTGAGAATAAGAAATTGTCCACGGACCGGTGAGAATAAGAAATTGTCCACGGACCGGTGAGAATAAGAAATTGTCCACGGACCGGTGAGAATAAGAAATTGTCCACGGACCGGTGAGAATAAGAAATTGTCCACGGACCGGTGAGAATAAGAAATTGTCCACGGACCGGTGAGAATAAGTAATTGTCCACGGACCGGTGAAAATAAGTAATTGGGTAAGGACCGGTGAAAATAAGAAATTGTCCACGGACCGGTGAGAATAAGTAATTGTCCACGGACCGGTGAAAATAAGAAATTGTCCACGACCGGTGAGAACAATAACTATTTTTGCCGACCGCTCAGACAGAAAAAAATTCCATTGTGTACATAACATTTTCTTTATTAGTTGTTAAAGCTGATATTATAAAATGAAAATTCTATAGACATTTAAAATAGCCAGAATTCGAGCAGTAAATAGATAAAGGGTTTCAGCATCTATATATGTTTTCGCGAACCGACAGTTGGGAATCACTGCTGTAGACCGGCAGTTGGGAATCACTGCTGTAGACCGGAAGTTGGGAAGTAATCACTGCTGTAGACCGACAGTCGGGAATCACTGCTGTAGATCACTGCACTACGTACATGCCTGTTGTTCGTCGGAAACGGAAAGAAGACGACAATGAGCCAGTTCTACTCCGCTTACAACGATAACATCAATGAGAAGGACAGGAGAGATTTCTGTTGGACATTTTCAGTAGGGTCAAGGACAAGTGTGATCTAATCGTTACAGACGAAAGTAGGACGGGTGTAAGAGGATCATGACAAGATTACTGCGTTTAGTGAGCACACTTTGAAACGCAAGATCATGACAAGATTACTGCGTTTAGTGAGCACACTTTGAAACGAAAGATCATGACAAGATTACTGCGTTTAGTGAGCACACTTTGAAACGAAAGATCATGACAAGATTACTGCGTTTAGTGAGCACACTTTGAAACGAAAGATCATGACAAGATTACTCCGTTTAGTGAGCACACTTTGAAACGAAAGATCATGACAAGATTACTCCGTTTAGTGAGCACACTTTGAAACGAAAGATCATGACAAGATTACTGCGTTTAGTGAGCACACTTTGAAACGAAACAGCAATTGAGAAATGCTTATCAATGTGTGAACTGCGATTTTTCTAATAATGACCAAAACCAACTTGGAAGACAGCATAAGCAATAGCACAACATGGTACGAGTGGAACAACCTAGACTTAGCGTCACCAATTAATAATAATAGCTGTCCATCGTTGTCGATGAGTACCGCCGACATCATCCTTGTCACAGATTTCCCTGTTGGGTGTGGGTGCGCATGTGGCTGAACAGGCCAATGGGAGCACAAAATATATCTGCTACATATCGGGCACACGAGGTTTGTAGAAGGTGATGGTGTTCCGGCTGCTCGGGATTTCCGCGTCTCTCGTCTGTTCTGGGCTTTCACAACACGGTCATCTTCACCGGCAGCTACACCCGATTTGACTGCGCTTCTCCAGTCAGATCTGTTTTGCGCAAGACATTCCCAGATGTCGATGTCTATCTGGCAACTTTTTAGTGAGTCCTTGAGACCGTCTTTAAAACGTTTCTTTGGGCGCCCTCTCTCGCGCCATCCCTCTCTCAGCTCGCCGTAGAGAAGCTTCTTTGGGAGCCGCCCGTCTGACATACGGACGAGGTGTCCGGCCCATCCTAGTCGTGCTTTTTCTAGCAGTGCATGGATGCTGGGCATGTTAGCCCTCGAGAGAACCTCGATGTCAGTGACACGATCTTGCCATCGGATGTGGAATATTCGCCTCAGGCAACCTGTGTGGAAGTGGTTTAACCTCCTTGCATGTCCAGAGTATACAGTCCAGCTTTCGCAAGCGTATAGTAGGGTTGGAATGATGGTTGCACGGTAGACTTTGAGTTTGGTCTTGACGCTGATGCCACGACGTGCCCAGACCATCGAGCGCATTCTACCAAAGGCTGTGCTGGCCTTTGCTATTCTGCTTGCCACCTCATCGTCTAGGCTGACAGATCTCGACAGCGTGCTGCCCAGATATGTGAATTTATCTACGGCATTCAACGTCTGCCCGCTGACTGTAGTCTCTGGTTTTGTGTACGGCATGCCTGGTGCTGGTTGGTACATGACCTCTGTTTTTTTGGCATTTATGGTCAGGCCAAAATTTTTGCATGTGGCAGAGAACTGGTCCATTCCAACCTGCATGTTCAGTTCTGAGTTGCTCATTAGAGCGCAGTCGTCAGCAAAGTTCCCTGATTATGTCGCCAGCCACTTTGGTTTTGGCCTTCATTCTTCTGGAATTGAGTAACTTGCCATCTGTGCGGTACTTAATGGGTATTCCAAGCTCCAATGATCTGAAGGCGTCTGTCATCGTGGCCGCGAACATCATGCTGAACAAAGTCGGGGCGAGTACACATCTTTGTTTTACTCCGTTTGATACTAGAAACGTTTTAGAGATTGCACCGCTGTCCAGTACACGAGCACACATGCCTTCGTGTAGCTGTTTCACCATTGTTATGAACTTGTTGGGGCAGCCAAACTTAGACAGTATCATCCACAGCCCTCCTCTGTTTACTGTATCAAATGCCTTTGTCAAATCAATAAATGTGGTGTACAAGGCCTGATTTTGTTCTCGACACTTCTCTTGTACTTGGCGAGCGGCAAAAATCATGTCCACTGTTCCTCTTCCGGCTCTGAATCCACATTGGCTTTCTGGGAGGTGGTGGCTTTGTTCAAGGTGTTTGTTGAGCCTGTTTAGCAGTAAGCGCGCTAGGATCTTGCCTGCTACGGGGAGTAGAGATATTCCACGATGATTGTCGCATTCCTGACGGTTGCCTTTTCTTTTGTACAGGTGAACGATTGAGGCGTCCTTTAGCTCCTGCGGAATTTTACCTTCAGCCCACATGTGACAGAAGAGTTCAGTGATCCTTCTGGTGAGGCATGGGCCAGCTGTCTTATATATCTCTGCTGGTATTGCATCAGCTCCTGGAGCTTTTCCAATAGATAGTGATTTGATTGCCCTGTCGACTTCCTCCTCAGTAATGACTTCATCCAACGCCAGGTTCAGTTCCACCTGCGGCATTCGCCGGATGGCCTCTTCATTTATGGACGATGGGTGGTTTAGTATTTTGCAGAAGTGGTCTGCTCATCTGTCTAGAATCTGAACCTTATCTGTTAGCAGTACCCCATCCGCACTGCGAACTGGAGTATTACTAGAGGGCTGCGGGCCGTAGAGAGCTTTCAGTGCCTCGTAAAATCGTTTGGTGTCATGACGCTCGGCGAACATCTCAATTTCGTCAGCTCTTTTGCTGAGCCAGGAGTCTTGCATCTCTCTAAGCCTGGTCTGGACAGCTTTGCGAGCAGTATTGAAGGCAGCTTTTGCTGCCGGAGATGGTGTGTCCCTCTGGTATTCCCTGTGCGCTTCATGTTTTGCATCGAGAAGGCCCTGTATTTCCAGATCGTTCTCATCAAACCAGTCCTTATGCTTGCGCGTGAGTGGGCCAATGTGTTTAACAGCTGTGTCGTAGAGTGTGTTTCTCAGTGATACCCAGTTCTCTTCGATGTCATTCTTTTCAAAACGAAGCTCAGATAGTCTGCCCTCAAGCTCTTCCTGGAAGCCTCCTCTCGTGGGTTCGTATTTCAGCTGAGAGACATTTAGCCTCCTATGTGGTTTCTTTCCCTGGGGGCGCATTTTTGGGCTGGATCTTGAAGTTTAGCTTAGCAATGACAAGTCAATGGTCGGTCCAACATTCTGCACCACACATGCTCTTCGGTACCATAGCATCCGCTCGATCCCTACGTCTGATGATAATGTAGTCAATGAGGTGCCAGTGGCGGGACCTTGGGTGCATCCATGTGGTTCTATTTCGGACAGGTAGTCGGAAAGCTGTGTTTGTAATGAGCAGTTCATTTGCGGCACATGTCCTCAGAAGGAGCAGTCCGTTACTATTACATTTTCCGATACCATGTCGGCCAATGGCCCCCCCTCCCAGGCTGTATGGTCTGTGCCAACCCTAGCGTTAAAATCACCGAGGATGACCAGTTTATCAGATTTGGGGACTGCAGCGATGAGCGCCTCAAGGTCCTCATAAAACTTATCTTTTGTTTCCTGAGGATTTGTCATTGTGGGTGCGTATGCACTGATGAGTGTTGCATGGCGCCCTCCTATTAGGGGGAGACGCAGTGTAATCAGGCGGTCATTAATTCCTCTGGGCATGCTTGTGAGCTTGTCGACCATGTTGGTCTTGATGGCAAAGCCAACTCCAACTTCACGGCGTTCTTCTTTGCTGCTGCCGCTCCAGAAGAAAGTATAACCAGCGCCTTCTTCTGTGATCTGCCCTTCCTCTGCCAGTCGTGTCTCGCTCAGGGCAGCTATGCAGATGTTGTATCTAGCCAGTTCCCTGGCGATCAGTGCTGTCCGTCGTTCGGGTCTCTTTGCTTTGGTGTTGTCCAGTAGCGTGCGGACATTCCATGTTGCAAGCGTGATGTCACCAATTATGTATATATTAATCAGTACAAGACAAAATATAACCAACTCTACAGGAAATTCACCAAACTAAACAAATTATAAGTAAAATCTATGAAATACGCAATAAACATCGTAATGACGAAGGTATTTGTGACGATGTGCATTGAACTGAGAACTTAAACAGTCAGCGGACTTCTTTAAAACCAAATTGACGGATGCCCTGATTTAAGAATTGAAATAACACATCTCACGCACGACAACAACAGGAAACAAACAACCAGATGGAAGGATGCTGTTAAGCAAATCGGACTAAAAAGAGATCTTTTACTAGACATGACTAAAGTCCAAGATAAAAAGATTTCTTACCAAACTACGCGTCGAAATACACGTCATCAAAATCGGTGAAAAAAAGATTGAGGAAAGAAAAATGGCCAACAACTAATATCCAAATAGATCAGTCTCACACGATATGTTTATAATAGTACCAAGAATGAGAGCGTCAATCCTGCTTCAATCTTGATTGACATAAATAAATCTCCCTATATTTGCAATCATGTGAGACTAAGGCGGTACTAGGAGTACGTCAAAGATATTTTCAATCCAACGGACTCCCAGTGACTATCATCATGTGTCCCAAGGAACATGGATCATCTGGGACCTGCTATATTTATTGGAGAAATAGAAAGCGCTACGAGGAACAAAGCAGGACATTTTGTTTCAGAAGATGTAATTATAATTGAACATTGAAAAGCCAAGATAAAAGAAACACTAACAAAAGAGATGAAATGTCTAGGCAATTAGCTTGGATTAACAATAATGGATAGGATCAGAAACAAAAATGTCAAGAAACAAGTAGGTACAACACCAGTGCTAGAACGCACCAAGAGACAGCAAACCAAATGGTTTGATGTCGTGATCCGTCAAATGTCAAATATTATCCCTCAGAAAGCGTATTATACAGATACAATGGATACAAAGCCAAGGGCCGACCACGCAAAAGATGGATTGTAGAAATAACAGAAGCAGTAAATCTCCATGTGTACGAAGTACATACCAGGGCCGGGTCAAGAAATCTCTTCATAACCTAACACTGAAAGGCACAAGTACATACCAGGGCCGGGTCAAGAAACCTCTTCATAACCTAACACTGGAAGGCACAAGTACATACCAGGGCCGGGTCAAGAAACCTCTTCATAACCTAACACTGAAAGGCACAAGTACATACCAGGGCCGGGTCAAGAAACCTCTTCATAACCTAACACTGAAAGGCACAAGTACATACCAGGGCTGGGTCAAGAAACCTCTTCATAACCTAACACTGAAAGGCACAAGTACATACCAGGGCTGGGTCAAGAAACCTCTTCATAACCTAACACTGAAAGGCACAAGTACATACCAGAGCCGGGTCAAGAAACCTCTTCATAACCTACAACACTGATAGGCATAAGTACATACCAGGGCCGGGTTAAGAAACCTCTTCATAACCTAACACTGAAAGGCACAAGTACATACCAGAGCCGGGTCAAGAAATCTCTTCATAACCTAACACTGAAAGGCACAAGTACATACCAGAGCCGGGTCAAGAAATCTCTTCATAACCTAACACTGAAAGGCACAAGTACATACCAGAGCCGGGTCAAGAAATCTCTTCATAACCTAACACTGAAAGGCACAAGTACATACCAGGGCCTGGTCAAGAAATCTCTTCATAACCTAACACTTAAAGGCACAAGTACATACCAAGTCTGGGTCAAGAAACCTCTTCATAACCTAACACTGAAAGGCACAAGTACATACCAGAGCCGGGTCAAGAAATCTCTTCATAACCTAACACTGAAAGGCACAAGTACATACCAGAGCCGGGTCAAGAAATCTCTTCATAACCTAACACTGAAAGGCACAAGTACATACCAGAGCCGGGTCAAGAAATCTCTTCATAACCTAACACTGAAAGGCACAAGTACATACCAGGGCCTGGTCAAGAAATCTCTTCATAACCTAACACTTAAAGGCACAAGTACATACCAAGTCTGGGTCAAGAAACCTCTTCATAACCTAACACTGAAAGGCACAATTAGGACACAATCGAAAAGAAGGAAAGTAATTATCCTCTCCTGTGCCGCGAATATGCCCATGTATGGCATTGACAGCACAGAGCTGGAAGAAATGTAACGATCTATTAGTTGTTATTCTGCTACCTGTTCTTGTATCATAACATAGAAGCGTTTATTGCGTCCCTATTAGGTGTTGAACATACTAACTTCCCCCGTTACCTTCTACTAAACACATCCTTACTAGTATTCTAGCTGTGTACATCTTATTCTCAAAATGTTGTCTTTGCAAACTGCGCTTGTTTTGGCTTTCAGAGACCTTACAGTAAGTTTTATACTGCTTTCTTAATATGTCATTTCCATAAACTTCTCGTGTAATTTTTAATATTTCTGCCATATGATGTCCGTTACCTCACTCACTGTTCTCATAGCTAATCACATAATTCACGAACACATGACATGAACAATTACAATTTCCAGAAGTAAAAATATAAAAAATAACAACACATTAAGCTGCGCATGTGGGGTCCTATAGTTTATATCTTCTTTTGGCATTTCAAATCCTTTGTCCTATTTTTATTATTGAACTTTTATATCTTAAGACGCGGCAACATTTACATTGTGCAAAAAAATCTAACAGAGGGATTGACATCGTGTGTAATCTTCCATGCCACTGGCTTTCACCATGATTGACTGAACGGGCAAACAGACAAGTCTTTCAAGATTCGTTCTAAACCAAGTAGGCGAGAGAAAGATTGTATGAAGTTATCCACAGTGGCGTAGCTTCCAAGTAACGTGCCCCCATGTACAAATTAAACGCGACCCTTCACTTATGATGGACTACCTCATCATCATCATGTAGCCTGTGCTTGACAGAAAGTCGCTCTCATCACAGCCCTTCGTTAGGAATCTCTATCAGCAGTCAGTCTACTTGCCTGCTCCATGTTCATGTTTAGGGTGTCCTTGATGTTTTGTGACCATCTACGTCTTGGTCGGCCTCTGCCTCGTCTTTCTGGAACAATGCCATCCAGAACTGTTTCCTCCAGTCCGTCATGCGCTTGATGTGGCCGAAAATGAGACATAACAAGATTTATAAGCTAGTTCTCTTCGACACTCAGATATTGCAGGATGGCTTTATTTGTCATTTTCTTTACTCAAAGTATTTTTAGGAATCTTCTAGCATTTTGTCTCGAAAGCCCCGATCTTCTTTCTTAATATTTGTGTGATGCTCCATGGATGGACCATGTCTCGCATCCGTAAATTGACACCGAGAATACGTATGTTCTGAAGATCTCCAATGTTAATTCCTTGTTACTATTGTGCCACACAATACAAATACAGTGTATACAAATAATTACTAACTTTAATAATTTCATATGGTTTCCGTTGGAGCAAATGGTAGAAATATTTGATCTCCATCTGTTCAAATTTTGGGCTTGAATTGGGATTGAAAAACCCTGTTCATTCTCCCAGGGGATCTCAGCAATGCAATACACCATTGTGATAGTTAAAAAGAAAACATATTTTATCTGTGTATTCTTGTTTTGCTTTTTTATTATAATCTACTTTCTTGTGTGATCCACACGGTATTATGCACCTCCCCCCCCCCCCCACCCCCGTTTTCTTCCAGATTTCCGCCTCCCTCTTCCCCACACCCAAATCACCATTATTGATTGCAACGCCACTGAGTATCCATTATTGTTCTATGCTTTTTCTCTGAGATTTATTTTTTTAAAATATATTTCCCTCCAAAATCCCATAATTTTGTCGTCTGGCACTAGACGTTGCGTATTTAGATCTGAATTCAATAGAAAGTCTTTGTTTTTAAACCATATTCCCGTTAAGATAGAGCTGCGAGTGTGTCATTCTGTATGCTAATATTAGCTTCGTCATCTACACTACAGCTTAGTACAAGAAATATACATATCGGACAGTGGCACCAATGGCTGTCAAACATCGTTTGTGCTCAATCTCTGCCTTATTCTGTTATTGTCAGCATAAAACCACACATGTGCTCAGTTTTGTAAATCGTCTCTTTCTCATATTTCTCTTCTTTTGTTTTGTTTTCGTTTTCCATATTTTATTATTTATTATTTGTTTACTTTATTATGTTTTCTTTGTATTTTTTTCCAAATCGTTTTCTGCTTGTTCCTCTTCTCTTGTTTAACTTCTCAACGACCATACTAAGTTCCAGTATTAATGTGTTACCCTATTTTAAAACATATTTGTGTACACCATACCATCATTATAAATGGCTTGTACCTTCCAAACATAATACTTAACAAAAACTTATATTTGTGTCGTTTTTACGAAACACTTGCACCCACACAGACACATATATTGTGTACATTATTTACAAGATATTTACATACGCATGTTTATTTTAAAGACATAACAAAATTTGACACATGATAAAATTGGAAACACGTATAATCTGGATGCGAATAACTGAAAAACATATATTTGTTATTCTAAGTATAGCTTACACAAACATATATTTGTTACCCTGGCTTACATGTAAATTACAAAACCATATTGTTTAAATCGTCCTCTTACTTTCAATAAAGTATGTGAAACCAAATCCTTAAGACATGACAGGGAAGGGAGAGGGAAGGAAAAGAGCGCGGCAGTGGAATGAAGTGGTCAAAGTCTCCATTCAGCCCCCCCCCCCCCCCCCCCTCTTAAATCAAATATATAATAACAGGAATAGTTCCCTACATGGCTCACTTCAGGGGAGACAACAGATTTCGTTCTTTATCAAACTGCCATAAGACATAACAAGCAGATAATCAAGAGGGAAGGCTTAACACAGTAAATGGAGCATCATTAACCTGTCTCATCTAGAGATGTCTTCAAGAGCATCACATCAAGGAACCCGGAGGTCGATAGATACTACTCAGCATGGGGAGAAAAACTAACGTCTGGTCAGGCAAAACATACTGATCATACAGGTTAGTTAGGGTCAGGCAAAACATACCGATCAGACAGGTTAGTTAGGGTCAGGCAAAACATACCGATCAGACAGGTTAGTTAGGGTCAGGCAAAACATACCGATCAGACAGGTTAGTTAGGGTCAGGCAAAACATACCGATCAGACAGGTTAGTTAGGGTCAGGCTAAACATACTGGCGATGACCCTCACCTCGGCTTCCTAGTAGCCCTCCCTGGAAACGGGCTATTTTTATGGCAGCTTGGCCAACAAGGTGAAGGGTCGATGTGATCACCGTAGTAGATAATGACACGCAGATGAAGTCAAGCATAGCACAACCGCATAGTGGACCCCGGTGCACTTTTATCAGCACGCTCACTATGTGAGAAAAGCGACTGCAACCCGCCACTTAACGTCCTTTTCGGGGCGTCAAAAATGGTAACCTACTCATTGTGGGCATTTGTAACCACCCAAGTTCAATCATTAACCACGGTAAAGAATCCCCTACTTGAGTGTAGACAAGGTTGGAACGAATACTTCCACGACCATTCCCTAATGGTACAGTGGGGGAAGGTTCATCCAACACACGAGTCACCTAGAACCGAATATACTGAGTCAGTGGTGGAAAGCGTTCTCAAAAACAGTCCAAAGAAAGAGTCTGTAGATGAAGACGGCATCCCAATCTAGGCAATCCAAACGCGTGGGTAGACAGTAGTTCTGTGGCTAAAGAAAATAGTTACAACGGGTGGATGAAACGAAGTCTCAGGCCAATGGCAGCGTGCCACACAGTGCCCATATAAACGAAGAGTCTCAGACCAATAACGGCGGGCCAGAACTGTAACCATATGAACGCAGAGTCCCAGATAGCTGGCAGCGGACCACACAGTACCCATATGAACGAAGCCTCAGAATACAAGCAGATGTGACACATAAAAGGGGCATATTGGTGGTAAGCCAGATAAGAAAGATGTATTCGAAACTTCTCGAAAAGTGGATGCGACTAATTCCGGAACATCAGCCTAACAAAATCCAGTCCAACTTCCAAAATGGCAAGGGTTGCACGAATGCTTTATTTACTCTAGGCTAATGTGCAAGAAAACTATTGGAAACCGCGAACATCTCAACTTTGCATATATCGAACAAGCGAAAACTTTTGACAGACTTGACGGACATAGACTCTGGGCGGAAAAGGAGGAGTGTGTGAGAGCTCTGTACCTGGGAGACGAGAGGGTGGTCCATAGGGAGGTCGGTATCACAGAGGATTTTGCAGTCCCCAAGTGCTTGGGTCATGGACATGTGCTGTCCTCGCCACTTTTAATTAACTTGTATGTGAACAAACTTGTGTCAGAGACATATCAGGCTGCGACAGATGATCCAGATAATTATTCCATGTGCGAACTGCATACACAGATGAACAGGAACTCCAAAACCACTTGGCCGCTTTGGACAGAACCTGCCATAAGTACGATATGCGCATCGCTCAAGCGAGAACTCAGGGGGTGGCAAGTGCGGAGGGACCGCTAAACTTCAACTCTCAAAACATGGATCTGAGGTTGACTCAAGAGGTCGTGTATCTGCCAAGCTTTTTTTTCGGAAAGTGACAGGTACAACAGAGAAATGAAGCCATGGTGCCAGCCAGAAAGTAAAAGTACTCTTCTTCTTCGTTTTCTTCCTCTTCTTCTTCCTTCTTCTTTGATCAACTGACGATATGCTTCTAGCCCGGTGAGGTTCACAAAGGAGACTGCGTTTTAGATCTTCGCCGGTCCTCCACAGTGTTTCGAGCATAGTCGCTCCCCGGACCAGACTGTCTTTCTTTGGTCAGCATACATGTTGTTGCTATGCATGATATGTTCTGGTGTTTATTTGGGTGCTCCACAATTGCAGCCATAGCTAGCAGCAGAAATAACTTTTTAACTGTCGGTACTGCACAAACATATGCACATTAGTATGACAACGAAGAAACATCTGCTCTGTATGATCTTCCTACCAATCCTGTGCTACTAAAGCCACACGTGGATCATTTCCAGGGCACAAGAGAGCAGCATCTGGACCTGCGGAGTGAGATGTCAGCGGCGGTCAGCCGGCGTCTTTGGGAGAGACAAATTGAGGGAACGATTACATTTTAAAAAGGTTCCATTTCATCCCACGTGACAAATACATGCCCATACAGAAGGTGAGCTGATTTGGGGATAACTTGACAATGCTCTCTTATCATCTGCGGGCTTATTATGCCAGAGGGGCGAGTTTGAGAGCGACAGGGTGGCTGAGTGGGACGGTAGATCGTCGATGTAATGAAGATTTTCTAGCGACGCGTTTAACGACGTTGGATATGACGGATCTGACCTAGGAGAAGCGACTTAGGCTCGCACGGCGCTCACAGGCGTATAAATGAACTGACAGCTAATACTAACTTTTACATATACGTCATAGAAATGTGTGTACTTTTACTAACACACGATTTAAAATCACATCTCACACGCCTCACACTTAACTAATGCCCCATTTCGCCTAGATGTAAACTGTTTATATATTATTTGCAAATTACATCTCGGCGCTGCAATCTGGTCTGGTTACGTCGCATGTGATTAAGAGTATCACCTTCAGACTGCAGGCCTTCATCAGCAAGAGTAGTCTTCGCATTCTTCGTGTGGAATGGTCAGAGGTAATGGCACATGGCAACAATCAATAGAGCATGAGACTGAAGAGAGAAAGTGAAGATGGATAGGACACACTGTCAGATAGAAGCCGCATAGTTTAACCAGACATGCCATGAATGAAACCAAGAAACATCTGACGACGAAAGGTCAAAGCTAAATTCAGTTCCAGTCACGTGGGCGGAACTCAAGAAGAAGGCACATAATATGAACAGACGAAGAACATCTGTTGCGACCTTGTACTCCAATTGGTACCAGACGGAGCAATGATGGTGATGACATTTCACCAACCAATACTTACAAACGGTTAGGCTTTTGTATGGAATAAATGGCATGTGTATCTTTGACTGTTGGTACATTTTTTAACCCCATTTGGCACATGAATGTCTAGCTGGAACAAATCCCTGTCTTCGACACATTTTTGGCTCGTCTTATTGAGTTAAGATACCGAAACTCCAGCAACTCATATTTCCTCTTCCGCCTTTTACTGTAATGTGTTGTTTGGTGTCATCACTCCCCTCGTCCTTGAATAAGTCGACTACAGGGAATGTATTGTTTTATTATTAGACTTCATTCTGGTTTGAACACATGTTGTTGTTCTTGAGATATCACTAGACTGCCATGTTGGCCACTGATCACTTCTAGCTCTTGGAGCCTCTGTAGATTTCTCACACCGCACGCCAGTCAATCCTCGACCTACCTGCACTTCATCTTTTGAACCATAAGCCAAGCGCTGCATCTAGCTCCTCCTAACCAGCTTTCATAAAATTATGATTTCAGTCAGTTGTTGTAGTACAGGTCCAACACTACATTTGTTGAAGTATAGGTCCAATACTGAATTTGGCATACTCTATCCTGGCCAAGGTGTGTAATGTCAGTTTTACATTCCCAAACTCACCGTGGACGAGTGCTATCGATGATCCGAGTACGGAAAGTAATGGCAATCTATCGCCCTGCACATCTTCAAGAAATTTGTGACAGTCAAATAAGTTGGCAGTTGTAAGAAACAACGCTAAGCATGGGACGTGCTACTTACGTTAACGGGATTTAAGAAACGACTGATACCAGTCATGTTTTGAAGTATAGGTCCACCACTGCACTTAGCTTACCATTATCAGCTTTAAGGAATTCCTAATTCCAGTCATTTGCAGTACTGTTTTAACGAAATGATTTTTGCATGATGAGGCTGCTAATACAATGAACATACTTCGTTTGTTGTCTCTTACGACAAGCAAGGAAGGAAACAGTTGCCTATTCGTGTCCACAGGTCGCAGCTCTCGATAGAGTAGGAAGCTAGATATAAATCTGATTGATAGCCTTATTGCTATGTGTACTTGTACAAGATCAATGAAGAGGAGAATGTGGAATCATTCAATAACAGTTTGATTACCATTTTTGTTTCAAAATCCAGCTTTGCTTCTGTTACATCGTAAATAGCGGATGTGATAACAACAGGAGTCAGAACAGTGTGTTAGCAGCAGTGATAGAACAACAGGAGTCAGAACAGTGTGTTAGCAGCAGTGATAGAACAACAGGAGTCAGAACAGTGTGTTAGCAGCAGTGATAGAACAACAGGAGTCAGAACAGTGTGTTAGCAGCAGTGATAGAACAACAGGAGTCAGAACAGTGTGTTAGCAGCAGTGATAGAACAACAGGAGTCAGAACAGTGTGTTAGCAGCAGTGATAGAACAACAGGAGTCAGAACAGTGTGTTAGCAGCAGTGATAGAACAACAGGAGTCAGAACAGTGTGTTAGCAGCAGTGATAGAACAACAGGAGTCAGAACAGTGTGTTAGCAGCAGTGATAGAACAACAGGAGTCAGAACAGTGTGTTAGCAGCAGTGATAGAACAACAGGAGTCAGAACAGTGTGTTAGCAGCAGTGATAGAACAACAGGAGTCAGAACAGTGTGTTAGCAGCAGTGATAGAACAACAGGAGTCAGAACAGTGTGTTAGCAGCAGTGATAGAACAACAGGAGTCAGAACAGTGTGTTAGCAGCAGTGATAGAACAACAGGAGTCAGAACAGTGTGTTAGCAGCAGTGATAGAACAGTACATTGTGAGGGCAGTGAGTTATATATAGATATATGACCCACACGTGCAGGTTGGCAGATCGAGTGACCAGCATTGCTACATCTGATAACGAATGTTTCTGTGACCCAGATTTACAACAGCAGGTTGCCAAAGATGTTCTGTAAAAAGATCTTTTAAATCCTACATTGTAATATTCCCAGTGACCAGACTATTCAAGGGAAGAGATGATTATTCTGTAATCTATTACATTGAATGGAGGCTTCCAAGTTGCATTCTCCACCTGTTGGAATTGAGCCTCGTCATGTTGAGGTGCAGACCTTTGTATTAATCAATTCAACCATATTTAGACGATAATGTGAAAATAACTTTTTATGTCTTTAAATTATTAATCTACATTCCATTATCCATTACAATTACCTAATGGACATAATTAGATTCGTTAAGCTCCTTACCAGAGATATTCCATTTATTCTATTCTTGCCCGACCTTTCGCTTCAGAAGGTTTTATCTAAATGCGATGACTCAACGTCCCGAGCTGACGTCCAGAACTACGGGTTGAACACAATGTAAAAACCAATCTAGCATGATGACGCAGGCTTAGACATGTGCATGGACAAACTGGGCTGTGACCCAGACAGTTGCGATGTTGTAATCTTGATGTAACAAGCATCAAGGAGTACGTGGTGCAGTCAATTGTAGGATCATCCACTGGTGGTATCGTAGGCCTGTCTATCCTGTTCTTGTGTCTCTCTATCTGTACACATATGTTTGGTGTGTCAATCTGTCCATTTCTGTATGTGTGTCTGTGGTGTGTGGCTATCGCTTGTTTTATTTGTCTTTACGGTATTTTTGTCTATATGTAAATTTTTGTCGTTGTTGTTGTCGTTGTTGTCCTCGTCGTCGTTGTTGTCGTTGCTGTTGTTGTTGTTGTTGCTGTTGTTGTTGTTTCTTACAATGAATAGGTTTACTTTGTTGTGCGCCCTAAAAAGGAGGTTAAGTGGCAGCTTGCAGTAGCTTTCCTCACATCCCCGATGAAAGTAGACCGGGGTCATCCAGGCGGTTTTGCTATGCTTGGCTTCATTGGCGTGTACTACCAGATCATTCCGATGCATGACCTCGTTAGCCAGGCTGCCATGAAAACAACTCGTTTCCGGCGAGGGCTGCGAGGAAGCCGAGGTAAGAGTCTTGGTCAGTATCGTTTGTCTATCTTTGAATGTTGGTCTTTTTATGTCTGTATGTTTATTTTTGTCTGTCCATCTCTGTATGTTAGTCTATTTGTGTCTCTTTGTGTCGTTATGTATATCTCCGTCTATATGTCTATGTTTGTATGTTGGTCTATTTTTACATGTTTGTCTATGTTTGTATGTTGGTCTATTTTTACATGTATGTCTATGTTTGCATGTTGGTCAATTTTTCATGTATGTCTGTGTTTGTACGTTGGTCTATTTTTACATGTATGTCTATCTTTGTATGTTGGTCTATTTTTACATGTATGTCTATCTTTGCATGTTGGTCTATTTTTACATGTATGTCTATCTTTGTATGTTGGTCTATTTGTGTCTTTATATCTATCTCTTTCCATATGTCTATTTTTATCTATATGTCTGTCGATGTATGTTGATCTATTTTTATCTGTATGTCTATCTTTGTATAATGGTCTGTTTATGTTTAAGTGTATCTATGTATATCTTTGATTATATTTGTGTCTGTCTGTACCTATCTTTCTTTCTTTGTCTGTCTATTTTTTTCTGTAGGAACTAAGAGTAATGAGGATCGAGGGAATCACCCTGATCGAGGCCCCCAATTCCGGTTATCGATCGAACGCTTGCAAACAGGAAGTGTCAGAACATTCTGACCAAACTAGGTGAGGGATCGAAACTGTTATTCCCATAGTGGCGCGCTTAATGAGTAGCATACACTGCGGTCCATCATCTCAAGAACGGCTCGGGGTTTTAGAGGAGCCACTGTAACCAACACACAAAAGAAACACGTCACGTATTCGCTAGACTCAGTCCGAGTAGCTCGAAGCAACAACATCAACATCCTTGTCTGTATTTCTGTGTCTATCTGTCTGCATGTCTGTCTTTGTATATCTGTCTAGATTTGTTTCTCTGTCCGTATCTATATATGTCTAGCCGCTCTGTCAATATATATTGTTATCATCAGTTTTTTATTATGCACACTGGCGTAGGCGATGATAGATCTCCACAACCTACTGTCCTAGCCTTAGTTAGGAATTATGCCGCTGGTCGTTTTCCGTGTTATGATTGTAACCGGCGATCCGTTTTTCATTGTGTCGCTCTCTCCTCTATTTCTCAGCAGTTCTGACCAACCAAACAATGTAATCTAAATTTCTCTTCTCATAGTGTTGACTGATTTATTCTTGTGAGTGGAATATGTTGTCTTACACTTGCGTCTCACTGCACACATGGACCTCGCTCTGGATATGGGTCTCACTTTCCTCTTGGGTCTCCCTCTGGACATGGGTCTCATTGAACTCTTGGGTCTCACTGCACACACGGGCTCGATCTGGATATGGGTCTCACTTCACTCTTGGGTTTCTCTCTGGACATGGATCTAGTTGTACTCTTTGATCTCCCGCTAGACATGAGTCTCACTGTAAACTTGGGTCTACATCTGAACTTGGGTCTCTTTGTACTCTTGGGTCTTCCTCTAGAAATGGGTCTCACTTCACTCTTGGGTCTTCCTCTGGGCAGGAGTCCAATTGTACTCTTAGATCTCCCTCTGGACATGGATCTCATTGTACTCTCAGGTCTCCCTTTAGACGGGTCTCACTGTACTCTTGGGTTTTCCTCTGAATATGGGTCTCATTGTAGTCTTGGGTCTCCCTCTAGACATGGGTCTCACTGCACTAGTGGGTCTACCTCTGGACATGGGTCTCATTGTACTCTCAGGTCTATCTCTAGACAAGGCTCTCACTGCACTCTTGGGTCTCATATTACACTTTTCGGTCACACTGTACGCTTAGGTCGCACTGTACGCTTAGGTCACACTGTACGCTTAGGTCGCACTGTACTCTTTGGTCTCACTGTAATCTTGGGCTTTCCTCTGGACATTTATTTCACTGACCTCTTGTGTATCCCTCTGGACATGGATTTCATTGTTCTCTTTGGTCTCCCTCTGGACACATGTCTCATTGTACTCTTGTGTCTCCTTCTAGATATAACTCTCATTGTACTCTTGTGTTTCCCTCTGGACATGGGTCTCACTAGACTCGAGGGTCTCCCTCTGGACATGGGTCTCACTGTATTCTTGGGTCTCATTGTACTCTTGGGTCTCACTATTCTTGGGTGTCTCTCTGGACATGGGTCTCACTGTACTCCTTAGGCTCCCTTTAGACACGGGTCTCACTGTACTCTTGGGTCTCACTATTCTTGGGTGTCTCTCTGGACATGGGTCTCACTGTACTCCTTAGGCTCCCTTTAGACACGGGTCTCACTGTACTCTTGGCTCTCACTGTACTCTAGGGTCCCCATCTGGATATGGGTCTTATTGCACTCGCGTGTCTCCGTCTGGACATTGGTTTCTCTTTGGACATGGGTCTCGTAGTATTCATTGGTCTCATTCTAGACATGTGTCTCACTGTAGTCTTGGTCTCCCTCTGGACAAGGATCTCACTGTACTCTTCGGTTTCACTGTACTCTTGGGTATCTCTCTGGACATGGGTCTCACTGTATTCTTGGGACCCACTGTATTTTTGGGCCTCCCTCTGGACATGGGCCTGACTCTACTCAATTGATCTCACCGTATTCTTGTGTCTCCTTCTGGACATGGGTCTTATTGTACTCTTGGCTCTCCCTCTCGACAAGGGTCTCAATTGTTTTCTTGAGTCTCACTGTACTCTTGGGTCTCTCTATAGTCATAGGTCTCACAGTACTCTCACAGTACTCTTGGGGCTCCCTATGGACATTTGCCTCACTGTACTCTTGTGTCTCACTGTATTCTTTGGTCTTCCTGTACTCTGTGGTCTCCCTATGGACATGCGTCCCACTGTACTTTCGGGTCTCACTGTACTCTTGGGTCTTACGCTTCGGTTTGACTGTACTTTTTGGTCTTACTCTTGGGTCTTACTGTACTCTTAGGTCTTACTGTACTCTTGAGTCTTACTATTGGGTATTACTGTACTCTTGGGTATTACACATGGATCTCGCTCAGGACATTGGTCTACCTCAGAGACAGGATCTTACTCAACCCACACATCTACCTCAGAGACGGGATCTCACTCAACACACACATCTACCTCAGAGACAGGATCTCACTCAACACACACATCTACCTCATAGACAGGATCTTACTCAACACACACATCTACCTCAGAGACAGGATCTTACTCAACACACACATCTACCTCAGAGACAGGATCTCACTCAACACACACATCTACCTCAGAGACAGGATCTCACTCAACACACACATCTACCTCAGAGACAGGATCTCACTCAACACACACATCTAGCTCAGAGACAGGATCTCACTCAACACAAACATCTACCTCAGAGACAGGATCTCACTCAACACACACATCTACCTCAGAGACAGGATCTCACTCAACACACACATCTACCTCAGAGACAGGATCTCACTCAACACACATCTACCTCAGAGACAGGATCTCACTCAACACACACATCTACCTCAGAGACAGGATCTCACTCAACACACACATCTACCTCATAGACAGGATCTCACTCAACAAAAATACATCTCCACCAGAGACAGGATCTCCTTCAACGCATTGGTCAAAACCAACACATCTACCTCAGAGACAGGATCTCACTCAACACACACATCTACCTCAAAGACAGGATCTCCTTCAACGCATTGGTCAAAACCAACACATCTATCTCCCTCATGACAGAATCTCTCACAACATATGTATCTACCTGGACGTTATAGTTATTAACGTCTTTAGCTGCTGTTGAAATTGTTAACATTCTTCTGTAATATATCTAATTTCTCTTGTAATGTAATGGCCACTTTGATGTCGGTTATTAACACCAACGAACTTTCTTTCACGCTACAATTGATAATGATTTGGGGCGTACTGACTTTCATTTTCAAGACAGCTGTTTTTGTCAGGGATTTTGCTTTCTTAATTTCAGGTTTGCGTTTCCAATCTGTCGCTATTAGAGTGCCATTTTAATACAATTGTCCATCGTCGTCGAAGAGGACTAGCAACATCAATCGGTGCCATACTGTTTCCTTTGAGTAAGTGAGTGCGCTTATGAGCTGCAACTCTTTCTCAGCTGACTGGCCATATTGTGTCCTATTACCTTAGGTTGCCAATTCCTGTTTTGTATCAAATGTGTAATTTGTTCTTCTCTAAATGTGTCTCTTTCTTTCTCTTCTCAACTATTTTATTTCACTATTTGTCTCTTTCTCTCTCTCTCTCCCTCTCTCTATCTCCTTCCCCCTCTCTCTCTCTCTCCTTCCCCCTCTCTCTCTCTCCCTCTCTTTCTCCTTCCCTCTCCCTCTCTCTCTCCTTCCCTCCCTCTCTCTCTCTTTCCCTCTCTCTCTCCTTCTCTCTCTCTCCTTCCCTCTCTCTCTCTCTCCTTCCCTCTCTCTCTCACCTTCCCTCTCTCTCTCTCTTTCCCTCTCTCTCTCTCCTTCCCTCTCTCCCTCTCTCTCTCCTTCCCTCTCTCTCTCTCCTTCCCCCTCTCTCTCCTTCCCTCTCTCTCTCCTTCTCTCTTCTCCTTCCCTCTCTCTCTCCTTCCCTCTCTCTCTCTCCTTCCCCCTCTCTCTCCCTCCCTCCCTCTCTCTTTCTCTCTCTCTCACACACTTTCTCTTACTCTATCCGTCTCAACATCTATTTTGCTGGTCATTTCTTACCGTGCTTTGCAGTATGAACCATCAAGGCGATCTATATGGACGTTTTTCAGAAGTCAAAAGTGATCGAGAAAAGATTACACATGCAAACAAATTCAAGCATAACAAATTAATAACTAGTAAAATAACATCTGCATCTTATGCTCGTGCGTCATCAGGAAAAATGACTCAGGGTAAAAATGTCGACTCTAGTTACTACAAATAGATATCGCGTCATCAGGTCTATTTCTGGTTTTAACTTTGTTGTATTACAATGATGACAATAACTATAATCTACGTTATTTCTACTGTATGATACTCATAGAACAATTGTCTGTTGCTTCCAATTCCACGTAATTCGGCTACCACACTTATATTATCAAATTCTCTAACTGAACTGTAGTAGTTAGAAGTCATTACGTAATCCTTTACATTTTAAGTCTTCAACACGAAATATATATTCACTAGAGCAAGGACATGCCTCTTTCCTTCCAAAACGTATACCATTTCTTTACAAAAGATATCTAAATATGTTTTTTCTAACTTAAAATACAACTGAATGTTTGAATCAGATCATGTACCGCCTTTGAAGAATTGCTGGAAGCGTTCAACGGGTTTGAAGCTGATCATTTCTTGGACTAAAACTAAATGAGCACGTGCTCAATAGAAACGCTGACAATATTAAATTCGAAAGCCCTGCATTCAAAATGGACAAAGCAAACATAGATACTTGAAATGTGCATTTCAGAAAAACACTGAGCTTAATGACTTAAGAGTAGCACTCTGCAAACTGTGCCAGCAGTCCGCACCAAAAAGGGTAGTGGTACAGTTGGTCCCATCACACTGCAACATCCAAGGCAACGAGGAGGCAGACAGACTGGCAAAAGAAGGTGCAAGACTACCACAAACAGATACCAGTATGACGTACGAAGAGTCAAAACGGCTTATCAAAGCCAGATAAATGACCAAATGGGGAACCGAACATACTGGTTACACCAAAAACGATGCCTATTACCAGTTGAACCGAAGAGAGCAGGTCGTTGTCTTCAGACTTCGCACTGGCCACAATAGACTGAGGTACCACCTATTCAACAAATTGAAGATAGGGTGTACCGACGAATGCCCGTGCGGTACTGGTAAAATGACCACTGAACATCTGCTGCAGAACTGTCCGACATACGAGGATCAGAGAGAGCAAATGTGGCCATCACCAGTGGAACTGCAAGACAAGCTGTATGGCAGTGGCGACAGCCTCAGGATGACCGCCGCTTTTTTCGAAAAAATAATGGTTACTGTCTGACTGCGTACGAAGAAGAAGAAGAAGAAGAAGAAGAAGAAATGTGCATTTGATTCCATAACTGGTTTGTGTCCTTTGAGGAGGAAGTCTAGAGTTTTGACATACACATTAGTAAAACACTGCACATGGAGTGATACATATGAAAGCTGTCGGAGGATTGGCATTCTTATCGGCACACATGTGTTCGTCAGTATGTCGGGAAACACATACACAAAGAAATAGCAAATAATACAATAGAACGCACTTTAAGGATGAATAGGTACAAACAAATCATGGACAATTTAAACCTTGCTCACAGTATTTGATAACATTCTTTTTAAAAATATTTGCATCTTAAAGCTGACAAGTAATTAAAAATAAAACTCATATTTCCATTTTATTTTCCCGTGCGTGTTTCCGCTGAGACAAAATAGCCAATGCACAGAAGAGAGTACAAATAGACACTTGAAAGCAAAAAAGAAGACTGAAGCAATTGTCCCCTCTGGATGTAACAGAAAAAGAAAGCCATATTCACCATCTACCAGAGGAGAGAGAAAAGGAAAATAGGTTTGTTGGACTACCCTTTGGGAAAATCTTTGTCTGCAGTCATAAAAACACACCAGACAGAAAAGGCAGCCACCAAGGAGACTACACCTAATATCCTGAAGACATGTGCCTTGGAGACGTCTATAGCTACTCAAAATCGGTAGTCCTGGTCTATACGGATGGATCAGCTTTCAGATTTACCTCTTTTGCAGGGCATGGTATCAATATGGAGTACCCGGATGGGTGTATTTGCGAGTTTGATTATTTATGCGGCGAAAACCGTTCAAGTGATGAAGCGGAGTCCGAGGCTATAAAAACAGCAGTTGAGATTTTGCACCAACAGTTTGACTTGGGCGAATTGTTGCCGATGGACGTTGTGATTTTTAATGACTCCAAGTCGGTTCTGGGGGCGCTGAAGAACACCCCATACAAAGAAAATGAGATATTCTTGGTGGGGAGGGGGATCAACAACATCATCACTGACCACGGGATAAATGTCATCTTGCAATGGATCCATTGACATAGTGAGCTACTAGGGAACGAGATGGTCGACAGATTGGCAAAAACAGGAGCAACGAAACAGCAGTTCGATAAACCCAGCAGTAACCACACAGTAAAGCAAATTATTAAGAACAATACTCGGAGAATCTGGATGAACAGGTGCGCGACGGGAAAAACAGGTCGCAGTGTATTTAACAAAATGTCACAGCCAAAAAGTAACAATGACATAAATAAATTACATAGAAGAGATGACAGTCTCGTCTTTCAGTTCCGAACAGGGCATACCAGAGTTAATAGCCACTTGAACTACATCAATCCCCAGCACCTGTCATTGTGCAGATATTGCTCTCATCCTGATGAAACAGTTCGACATCTACTCATTGAGTGCAAGGCGCTTGCGGATATGAGGAAAATATTCTTACGAACACTACCGACAATTACCAACACACTCTACGGAGCAGTGAAACAACTTAAGAAGATATGTATCTATATAAGAATGGCATTTGGCTGCCAAGAGCAGGCTTGCTCAGCAGCTATAGGATAACATCAATAACAACAAAACTTACAAGTAATTAAAAATAAAACACTCATTTTTCCATTTATTTTTGCGTACGTGTTTCCGCTGAGGCAATATAACCAGTACACAAAAGAGGGTTCAGTGTCAGTTCAAGAAAAACTTTTGAAAAGCGTAGTGCAATACGTTTTGTGCAAAAAAACATATTGCTGGAACTGAGAATGAGAGATGCTACTGGAAACCAGTACTAACATAAGGCAGTGAATCATGGAGAATCAGCATAGATCTTTGGAAGCAACGGAAATGTGATATTACAGAAGAATGATGAGGATTTCATGGACTACAAAAAAGGCAAATGATACAGTACTCTACGAGGCACAAGCACAAAGACAACTTATGATACAGTACTCTACGAGGCACAAACATAAAGACTAATGATACAGTACTCTACGAGGCACAAACACAAAGATAACTAATGATACAGTACTCTACGAGGCACAAAAACAAAGACAACTAATGATACAGTACTTTACGAGGCACAAACACAAAGACAACAAATGATACAGTACTCTACGAGGAAAAACACAAAGACAACTAATGATACAGTACTCTACGAGGCACAAACACAAAGACAACTATTGATACAGTACTCTACGAGGCACAAACACAAAGACAAATGATACAGTACTCTACGAGCCAAAAACACACAGACAACTAATGATACAGTACTCTACGAGGCACAAACACAAAGACAAATGATACAGTACTCTACGAGGCACAAACACAAAGACAACTAATGATACAGTACTCTACGAGGCACAAACACAAAGACAACTAATGTTACAGTACTCTACAAGGCACAAACACAAAGACAACTAATAATACAGTACTCTACGAGGCACAAACACAGAGACAACTAATGATACGGTACTCTACGGGGCACAAACACAAAGACATCTAATGATACAGTACTCTACGAGCCACAAACACAAAGACAACAAATGATACAGTACTCTACGAGGCACAAACACAAAGACAACTAATGATACAGTACTCTACGAGGCACAAACACAAATACAACTAATGATACATTACTCTACGAGGAACAAACACAAAGACAACAAATGACACAGTAATCTACGAGGCACAAACACAAAGACAACTAATGATACAGTACTCTACGAGTCACAAACACAAAGACAACTACTGATACAGTACTCTACGAGGCACACACACAAAGACAAAGGATACAGTACTCTACGAGGCACAAACACAAAGACAACTAATGATACCGTACTCTACGAGGCACAAACACAAAGACAAATGATACAGTATTCTACGAGGCACAAACACAAAGACAACAAATGATACAGTACTCTACGAGGCACAAACACAAAGACAACTAATGAAACAGTACTGTACGAGGCACAATCACAAAGACAACCAATGATACAGTACTGTACGAGGCACAAACACAAAGACAAATGATACAATACCCTACGAGGCACAAACACAAAGACAACTAATGATACAGTACTCTACGAGGCACAAACACAAAGACAACTAATGATACAGTACTCTACGAGGTACAAACACAAATACAACTTATGATACAGTACTCTACGAGGCACAAACACAAAGGCAACTAATGATACAGTACTCTACGAGGCACAAACACAAAGACAACAAATGATACAGTACTCTACGAGGCACAAACACAAAGACACCTAATGATACAGTACTCTACGAAGCACAAACACAAAGACAACTAATGATACAGTACTCTACGAGGCACAAAGACAACTAATGATACAGTACTCAACAAGGCACAAACTCAAAGATAACTAATGATACAGTACTCTACGAGGCACAAACACAAAGACAATGATACAGTACTCTACGAGGCACAAACACAAAGACAACTAATGATACAGTACTCTACGAGGCACAAACACAAAGGCAACTAATGATACAGTACTCTACGAGGCACAAACACAAAGACAACAAATGATACAGTACTCTACGAGGCACAAACACAAAGACACCTAATGATACAATACTCTACGAGGAACAAACACAAAGACAACTAATGATACAGTACTCTACGAGGCACAAACACAAAGACAACTAATGATACAGTACTCTACGAGGCACAAACACAAAGACAACTAATGATACAGTACTCTACGAGGCACAGACACAAAGACAACTAATGATACAGTACTCGACGAGGCACAAACAAAAAGACAAATGATACAGTACTCTACGAGGCACAAACACAAAGACAACTAATGATACAGTACTGTACGAGGCACAAACGCAAAGACAAATGATACAGTATTCTACGAAACACAAACACAAAGACAACTAATGATACAGTACTCTACGAGGCACAAACACAAAGACAACTTATGATACAGTACTCTACGAGGCACAAACACAACGAAAACTAATGATACAGTACTCTACGAGGCACAAACACAAAGAAAAATGATACAGCACTCTACGAGGCACAAACAAAAAGACTAATGATACAGTACTCTACGAGGCACAAACACAAAGACTAATGATACAGTACTCTACGAGGCACAAACACAAAGAATAAGGATACAGTACTCTACGAAGCACAAACACAATAAAAACTAATGATACAGTACTCTAAGAGGAACAAACACAAAGACAACAAATGATACAGTACTCTACGAGGCACAAACACAAAGACAACTAATGATACAGTAATCTACGAGTCACAAACACAAAGACAACTACTGATACAGTACTCTACGAGGCACAAACACAAAGACAAAGGATACAGTACTCTACGAGGCACAAACACAAAGACAACTAATGATACCGTACTCTACGAGGCACAAACACAAAGACAAATGATACAGTATTCTACGAGGCACAAACACAAAGACAACAAATGATACAGTACTCTACGAGGCACAAACACAAAGACAACTAATGAAACAGTACTGTACGAGGCACAAACACAAAGACAATTAATGTTACAGTACTCTACGAGGCACAAACACAAAGACATTTAATGTTACAGTACTCTACGAGACACAAACACAAAGACAACTAATGATACAGTACTCTACGAGGCACAAACACAAAGACAACTAAGGATACAGTACTCTACGAGGCACAAACACAAAGACAACTAATGATACAGTACTCTACGAGGCACAAACACAAAGGCAACTAATGATACAGTACTCTTCGAGGCACAAACACAAAGACAACAAATGATACAGTACTCTACGAGGCACAAACACAAAGACAACTAATGATACAGTACTCTACGAGGCACAGACACAAAGACAACTAATGATACAGTACTCTACGAGGCACAAACACAAACACAACTAATGATACAGTACTCTACAAGGCACAAACCCAACAAATGATACAGTACTCTACTAGGCACAAACACAAAGACAAATGATACAGTACTCTACGAGGCACAAACACAAATACAACTAATGTTACAGTACTCTAGGAGGCACCAACACAAAGACAACTAATGATACAGTACTCTACGATGCACAGACACAAAGACAACTAATGATACAGTACTCTACGAGGCACAAACACAAACACAACTAATGATACAGTACTCTACGAGGCACAAACACAAAGACAACAAATGATACAGTACTCTACGAGGCGCAGACACAAAGACAACTAATGATACGGTACTCTGCGAGGCACAAACACAAACACAACTAATGATACAGTACTCTACGAGGCACAAACACAAAGACAAAGTATACAGTACTCTACGAGGCACAAACACAAAGACAACTAATGATACCGTACTCTACGAGGCACAAACACAAAGACAAATGATACAGTATTCTACGAGGCACAAACACAAAGACAACAAATGATACAGTACTCTACGAGGCACAAACACAAAGACAACTAATGAAACAGTACTGTACGAGGCACAATCACAAAGACAACCAATGATACAGTACTGTACGAGGCACAAACACAAAGACAAATGATACAATACCCTACGAGGCACAAACACAAAGACAACTAATGATACAGTACTCTACGAGGCACAAACACAAAGACAACTAATGATACAGTACTCTACGAGGCACAAACACAAATACAACTTATGATACAGTACTCTACGAGGCACAAACACAAAGGCAACTAATGATACAGTACTCTACGAGGCACAAACACAAAGACAACAAATGATACAGTACTCTACGAGGCACAAACACAAAGACACCTAATGATACAGTACTCTACGAAGCACAAACACAAAGACAACTAATGATACAGTACTCTACGAAGCACAAAGACAACTAATGATACAGTACTCAACAAGGCACAAACTCAAAGATAACTAATGATACAGTACTCTACGAGGCACAAACACAAAGACAATGATACAGTACTCTACGAGGCACAAACACAAAGGCAACTAATGATACAGTACTCTACGAGGCCCAAACACAAAGACAACTAATGATACAGTACTCTACGAGGCGCAAACACAAAGACAACTAATGATACAGTACTCTACGAGGCACAACCACAAAAAAACTAATGATACAGTACTCTACGAGGCACAAACACAAAGGCAACTAATGATACAGTACTCTACGAGGCACAAACACAAAGACAACAAATGATACAGTACTCTACGAGGCACAAACACAAAGACACCTAATGATACAGTACTCTACGAGGAACAAACACAAAGACAACTAATGATACAGTACTCTACGAGACACAAGCACAAAGACAACTAATGATACAGTACTCTACGAGGCACAAACACAAAGACAACTAATGATACAGTACTCTACGAGGCACAGACACAAAGACAACTAATGATACAGTACTCGACGAGGCACAAACAAAAAGACAAATGATACAGTACTCTACGAGGCACAAACACAAAGACAACTAATGATACAGTACTGTACGAGGCACAAACGCAAAGACAAATGATACAGTATTCTACGAAACACAAACACAAAGACAACTAATGATACAGTACTCTACGAGGCACAAACACAAAGACAACTTATGATACAGTACTCTACGAGGCACAAACACAACGAAAACTAATGATACAGTACTCTACGAGGCACAAACACAAAGAAAAATGATACAGCACTCTACGAGGCACAAACAAAAAGACTAATGATACAGTACTCTACGAGGCACAAACACAAAGACAACTTATGATACAGTACTCTACGAGGCACAAACACAACGAAAACTAATGATACAGTACTCTACGAGGCACAAACACAAAGAAAAATGATACAGCACTCTACGAGGCACAAACACAAAGACTAATGATACATTACTCTACGAGGCACAAACACAAAGAATAAGGATACAGTACTCTACGAAGCACAAACACAATAAAAACTAATGATACAGTACTCTAAGAGGAACAAACACAAAGACAACAAATGATACAGTACTCTACGAGGCACAAACACAAAGATAACTAATGATACAGTACTCTACGAGTCACAAACACAAAGACAACTACTGATACAGTACTCTACGAGGCACAAACACAAAGACAAAGGATACAGTACTCTACGAGGCACAAACACAAAGACAACTAATGATACCGTACTCTACGAGGCACAAACACAAAGACAAATGATACAGTATTCTACGAGGCACAAACACAAAGACAACAAATGATACAGTACTCTACGAGGCACAAACACAAAGACAACTAATGAAACAGTACTGTACGAGGCACAAACACAAAGACAATTAATGTTACAGTACTCTACGAGGCACAAACACAAAGACATTTAATGTTACAGTACTCTACGAGACACAAACACAAAGACAACTAATGATACAGTACTCTACGAGGCACAAACACAAAGACAACTAAGGATACAGTACTCTACGAGGCACAAACACAAAGACAACTAATGATACAGTATTCTACGAGGCACAAACACAAAGGCAACTAATGATACAGTTCTCTTCGAGGCACAAACACAAAGACAACAAATGATACAGTACTCTACGAGGCACAAACACAAAGACAACTAATGATACAGTACTCTACGAGGCACAGACACAAAGACAACTAATGATACAGTACTCTACGAGGCACAAACACAAACACAACTAATGATACAGTACTCTACAAGGCACAAACCCAACAAATGATACAGTACTCTACGAGGCACAAACACAAAGACAACTAATGAAACAGTACTCTACGAGGCACAAACACAAAGACAAATTATTGCAAAAACCAGAACAAGGTAGTCATTCTTTTTCTGGAATGTTATGAGAAGAGGCGATTTGGAGCACGTTGCAAAAAAAGAGAAAGATAGCAGGAGAGAGAGAGAGAGACAGAGGAACGCCACTAGAGAATATGTTGGACAGCCTTATAGAATGGCACAGGCGACAATCAACAACAAAGTTGTTAATCGACACATGTGATAGAAGGGCATGGAGGTCCATAATCGTCAACGTCAACCGGCAAGGCACCTGATGATAGTACAATCCGGAATGGTGCAACAAGGTACTTCAAAGAATGACTCGACACAATTGTGTGACAACACCTAGTTATTTGTGTTATCTTGTGAATATGATTTGATAACATTATTGGGTTGTCGGGTGGTCTACTGGGCTCTTTGTGTATGACAAACACAAGAATAGCACCACTGCCTCACAGAAAGCATGTCGTAAGAGGCGACTAACTGTGTGACATGGCATAACACCGGTCATGGTCAGGTGGTTTGCTTAGAGCAGCATAGATGGCGGCTAACAGACTGCGGGTCTACTTTGATCTAGTGTTTGAGTCTATTAGAATGGACTTGTACATAGGTTAACCACCCTCCGGAAGTGTTTGTCCCAACACTGCGAAGAGTTACGCGAAGTATTACGCTGCTCGAACCTAGCCCGCTAAGCAGGAAACCCTTCTACATCCAGCTCATACAAGAGCTTGGACCTGCACAGGGGCATCTGCCCTGTAGAAGTACATGTCGACTAAGAACTAAGAAATAAATGGGAAAACTTACAAGAATAAGAAGCAGAATTAATATCACTCAATACATATAGCTAAAAGACATACCTAAGAATAACAAAACAATAATCAAGACAATCCCATCATAAAGAAACTTAAATTGCTAAGATTAAATGATGCGAAAAGTGCATCTAATAATCTGAGAAACTAAATGAAATAAGAATATACTCAAATAGAAACATCTAAACTGTAATGAACTATTATAAAACAGAAACATTTTTATTTGCCACAAATAAGATAATGTTACAGAACGAAAGGTCATGTGTATTACACGAAAGTAAAAGTAATAGCAAAATGTCAAACATGTTTGAAGCAATCTACATTTCCCTGTTTATCATTCTGAAGTTCCAGCTTATGTTAGGTAAAAGTACATGGAAGCTGCAACAGAGCCTGACAGAAAAAGTCCATAAGACCCTGAACATACCTATATAGACTAGTTACCACCACTCCGAAACAGAACAAAACATGACGATCTATAGCTTAGCCACCACCATTCGGAGACAGAACACAACATGAAGATCTATAGCCCAATTACCACCGGCTCGAGAGAAAACAAACCTCGAAGATCTATAGCTTAGTTACCACCATCCGGAGACAGAACAAAACATGAAGATCTATAGCTTAGCTACCACCGTCTCGAAACTAGAACAAAACATGTAGATATATAGCTTAGCTACTACCGTCACGAGAAAGTACAAAACATGAAGATCTATAGCTTAGCTATCACCGTCACGAGACAAGACAAAACATGAAGATCTATAGCTTAGCTACCACAGCCCCGAAACATAACATAACATGAAGATCTATAGCTTAGCTACCACCGTCACGAGACATAACAAAATATGAAGATCTATAGCTTAGCTACCACCGTCACGAGACAGAACAAAACATTAAGATCTATAGCTTAGCTATC
The DNA here is from genome assembly GCA_036924085.1 of Ariolimax columbianus. Lineage (NCBI taxonomy): Eukaryota > Metazoa > Mollusca > Gastropoda > Stylommatophora > Arionidae > Ariolimax > Ariolimax columbianus. Next base: position 108,426,457 of record JAVGWX010000006.1, read on the forward strand.
ACCGTTACGACACAGAACAAGACATAAAGATCTAAAGCCTAATTACCATCGCCTCGAGATAGAACGAAAGCCAAATTTATTTACCGTCGCAATGCCTTTGTCATAAATAAAAAACACCTAACCTATCTTGACAAAACAATTCGTCTTCTCAGACTAAATACGATGCGAATTAGATAGCAGCCATTAACAAGAATGAGTGTCGAGATATGTCAGAAATAATAATAACTGAATGCCACTTATGACAGAGTACACCAGCAAATAAATGATTAATATGATTACACAAAAACACATATAATAGGAAATGTGTATCAATGTCAAAGTGCATACGTACATACATACTCACAAATACAAACATATTTCAATGGATGCATACCTTACGTACACATACTAACACACGCATATATATGTAAATATATATATATTGTTGTTGAATGCTGACAATGTTTACTCTTTTGTGCGCCTAGAAAAGGATGTTAAGCGGCGGGTTGTAGTAGCTTTCCTCACATCCCGAGCATGCTGATGAAGGTGAACCCGTGTCCTCCAGGCGGTTGTGTTATGCTTGACTTCATCTGCGTGTCGCTCATTACTACGGGGATTACATCGATCCACATCTCGTTAGACAGGCTGCCTTGAAAACAGCCTATTTCCAGGAACGCTACATTGAAGAGAAATTATGATCTTGGTCAGTGTATTGTGCCTGACCCTGACGCGATGTTCTTGTCAGTACATGACTGGACTATGGTCTCAGTTCCCAATATATGAATTCTTTTTCTTCTAATCGTCCTCCCTGAGCTACTAGTTCTTGGGGAGTATAGACATAATGCAGGCGGTTCCGTGAGCAGCAGATCTCCTATCAGCTAATAGATGTCAGATTTGCGAATTAGGGAGCCCAGAAGTTTTCGAACTGTGACCAAGGCGTTGAAGTACTTGGTCGGTTTTAGAATCTTTGCGGTTATCAGAAAATATCATTATGCAGAAAACCGAACCATAATAAAACTTGGTGAATGAGAAGAAGAAGATGAAGGAGAAGAAGAAGAAGAAGAAGAAGAAGAAGAAGAAGAAGAAAAAGGAGAAGAAGAAAAAGAAGAAGAAGGAGAAGAAGAAGAAGAAGAAGAAGAAGAAGAAGAAGAAGAAGAAGAAGAAGAAGAAGAAGAAGAAGAAGAAGAAGAAGAAGAAGAAAGAGAAATTGAAATAAGATGTCAGAAAGTCTCTGATTTCACGTGTCAGCTTCCAGCACAACGTAAACAATGCACATCAGCTTGCCAACAAAACAACAACTAATCAACAGTATAAGTATACCAACTTTGTGCTGTTAATGCCAAACTTGGCCTGATCCAAGCCACAAGAGAAGAAAATTACATGTGAAATTAAATGTCTGCATGAAGTTATTAGCGTCCACCAGGCAAGCTTATATGAGAAATGATGACATTATACATTATGGGTTGAGCTACTCTTGGTAAACAATCATTAGAATTGTCATGTCCCTGTGGAGCATATGTCTTCAACAAATACATGCCGGCATTTTGTATTAAGTCAACCTTCTCAGCTCTGTCTAGTTGAGCGTGAGCTGTCTTACTAGACTGAGATTACAGTGTTCCAGAGATTCGAGTTCACGTACAGACAGACAAAAGTCTAGGTCGTTCTTCGTGCCTGATATGAGAATTCCTCTAGTCGACCCAGCTCTAAATTGGTACATGACGTATGAGTTGGAGTAGGTAAAAACAGCGAGGAAAGGAACTGGTCATCCCACCTCACATAGGCTATGACAGTACATGAAGAGTTATCCTCATCCCCAACGGCAATAGTTGCCATGGGACTGACCTTGACTTTTACCACGTCTTCCGTGCTTCGTTATGTTTGTGTCGAGTTCTTATTCCAATGCGTGTTTTGCTCTGCCTCTATCTATTTGTCCTGGGAATTCCCAAACAGAGACTGTCTTACAGTGCTATCAGCTAGTTTCCTATACAACAGTATAATGGATTTTCTCCTCACAAATCATTCCGCTGATATCTTTCTGGTTCTGTCAAACAGTTCCACAATTTTGATCTCATAAAGCCATTTCAATCCTATATATTAGACAGGGCCGCACTGTAACGCTTCATCCACATTGATGATTTCATGCATTTAAATCTAAATATGTACAATGAACGATCAAATACTTGTATGTTGACTTTCATATATAAATACTATATAGCGCTACTTTTTATCCGCACTGTCTCGTCTCGAGCCGCCCGACCCCAGTGGCAGTCAAGTACAAGACGATTAGGGAGAGACTACGAGATGCAGGGTACTCCGCATCAAGCACTCATGAAATAAACGGCGGAGTCGTATACATATATATATATATATATATATATATATATATATATATATGTATTTGTGTGTGTGTGTGTGTGTGTGTGTGTGTGTGTGTGTGTGTGTGTGTGTGTGAAAGAACTAAGATTATTAATAATATTAATTATTTTATATAATATTTATTATATTATTTATTTGTATTGTTATATTATTAAAATAGTATATATATGTATATATATATATATATAAATTATTGTCAGAACTAAGATATATATACATATATATATATATATATATATTTGGCAAGGGAACGAGTTTCTTTCAGGCAGATGGTAGCGACGTTCTATAAAGGACGTGCTACATGATGATATATATATATATATATTTGATAAGTCACAACAAGTCAATGTCCTATTGGTCTGTACACTTGATTGCACGTTTATTCAAAAAGATACCTGCACCCAAAAGGATGGAAGCGCAGCGTCTAAGAGAAGAAATACACATGTATATTCATTTACAAGCAGCTGGCCCAGCTGTGGGGATACTAATCAAATTCTCAGAAGGGAACATGTTCAAATTCTAATTACGACCTATGATTTTAATATATGTGGTGAAATCGAAACCGAGCTGCACACTGCGCAGATGTTGCCTACACCCACGGCCTATGTTCATGAACCGAATAACCCCTCCCATCCCCATCACCCCAACATTACTACAGGAACGTGATACAGGCAATAATACCAACTGTACATTATTATATACACTGTATTTGACATATCTGATGCCGGTATTACATTCGTCATTCAAGCGGGGATAGGGGGTTTGCGGTAAGTATAGAATGAGTAGATTGTATGTGTGTCTCTGTTATGATTCTATTTCATCAATGTGTCAATGTCATTTGAATAAAGACAGGGAAACGATGGTCAGGTACTCAATGGATGCCAGTTTCAAGTAAAAGAGATTAGTTTGTATCCATAAAGAACGGAAGCTTGTGTAGTCAAACAATGGACGTGAGTTCAAACAGAGGTTACCGAGAGACGAAGTAGGGCATGTTATAAGCCGAGGTCAAGGTGTGGTAGGTGAGCATTTGTTTGCCATTTTTCTATGTTGCGTGAGTAATCTCTCTCCCAAGAAGTAGTAAACAGCTTGCAGTTGTACCGACGGAGCACACACACACACACACACACACAAACATTAACAATTAAAACATAACTAACTAAATCAGAGAAGGGGGGGGGGGGAGGAAGGAAGATCAAGCAGAAACTCATTTTCTATTTTAACGTCGTCTCTTTAAAATGCATTATTACAATCCTTTCATTTCAGCTGGAAGGAAGGACGGATGTGATGGAGGGAGGGAGAGAGCTGGAGGGCTGCAACAGATGTTTACTTAGATGGGTGCCCTGGTAGGGCTAAGTGAAAAGTACAAACATAGATCATTCGTTGTTTATGGATCTAAAAGTATGGATGTGCCGAATATTCGATTCATATTCAATTCTATGTCGAATATCGCATTCAGCGAACTAATCGTGTTAGGGCGAACAAAACCCTGCAATCGAAATCGAATATTTTGAATCGATTAGTTTATTTCAGCAAAACTGACATCTCCATATCGAAGGTAATATGTAATGGTCTCCAACGTCATCTGTCTCTTGCCTTGATAGTGCAATCTGCAGACGTGTTCCTACCCATCTGTAGACTTATAACGTCTTGCAAGTTTACACTGGTCCTAGTCAGACTCAGTCCAAACATATATAAGAACTGTCAATCAGTCTTTACCATCCTCAGAAATATATAAGTCAACTTTCAATAAGTCATGATAGTCCTCAGACATCTGTCAACTTTCAATCAGTCATGAGAATCTTCAGAAACCTTAGACATGTATAAGCTGTCGTCTGCTTTTAGTCAGTCATGAGAAGCATTAGTAATCTATAAGCCATCGTCTGTCAACTTTCAGTCATGAGAAACCTTACACATCTATAAGCCGTCATCTGTCAACTTTCAATCAGTCATGAGAAACATTAGACATCTATAAGTCAACTTTCAAGCATGTTCGCTTTCCCTTAAAAATCAGTTTGGGAAGAGAGTACAGCCGGTCTGAGCATGTTCGTCCATGTTGTCATAATATTGCGGACGTTGGCTTGATCTAATTATGAAATGTAAACAGGTGATGTCAGGTCTAATTTTAAATCGTCAAAGGTCAACAATCTTGTACAGGCAAGCCATAATACTGCCCAGGGATACATTTGACGTGATTCATTAAATGTTGCAAAAGGAAATTATTTTTTATTAAACATAAAGCAAGCTCATGAAATGCAAGAAACGCTTGACTACGCCTACAGTGAGGGCAATCAATTACACAGCACTTTGAGGTCAATTAGTACCGCAAGCTCAAAGCGATTCAAACTGACTGGCAAAATTAAGTTTGCATATCGGGTGGGTCACTGGTGCAGCAGACCCCTTCTTGAAGTTTCAAACCTGATATTTTAATTGTTTAATGTTTTTTTTTTGTTGGGGGGGGGGGGGGGGGGGGGGGGGTGTTTAAAAAAAAATTGTATTTTACATCTAAAGAAATTCATCAACTCTAATAAAGGAGAGCGAGCGAGAGGGAGAGAGAGAGAGAGAGACAGAAGGAGAGAGAGAGAAGAAGATGGGGAGAAGGGAATTGGTAATTATTGGAATACTCTCCCTCTTCTGTACTCTCTCTGAAAGGGACTCTCTGTGTCTATGTTGATGTTCTACAATCCCTCATATACACTTGCACTTTAGTAGTTTGCTGATAATTTTTATTAATGAATGTTGTTCTCTGGGATCATTTGCTCAAATCAATTTTAACCTCACAATGTTACCATATACTTAATTTGACAATTTCTTGTGGCTAGCATTGTAGGAGAAGACAGAGTACATATCCTCATGTATTTGTTCAGATACCTATAATATCCGACATGTAAGGCAATTGGGCCTTTTCTACAAAGTCTGTAAGAATTAAGATGAAGATCAAATGGCAAGACAGTTTCCCAGAAACAGCCGTTCTTGAAAAAGCTAGTATCCTTCACGTTCTGATGCAGTCACAGATCGCTGGGGGAGTAATGTAATCTACTTGCCAATACTATTTTATGGAAAGATGCAGAAGGGTAAACGCTCCATCGTGGCCACGAGAGATGATTCAAAGACACTTTAAGGCTTCACTAAAAACCTTTGACTAAATTTCGGGTACATGGGAAGTTCCTGCGCCAGACCGAACCATTTGGTGCACATCTTTTCGTGAAAGTGCAACACCGTGCGAGGCATCCATACAAGTAGCAACTGAACGAAAGAAACAGGCTAAAAACGCCCGTGAAATTTTCACATCAGATATGCATTAACATGTCAACACAGACGTTCATTGGACCCCTCAAACTCATCGACTGATTGAACACATTCCAAATGGATGAATAGAGAGAGTGGTCTTCATCAACCGTACTAGACGAACATCATAATCTCACTGCTTTCTGAGAAGGAAGGCTAACGTCTGGACAGGCAAAACATACTGATTGGACATGTTTGTCAAGCTCTGGAAAAATATACTGGCCAAGACACTCACCTTGACTTCACCGCAGTCATTCCAGGAAATGGGCTGTTTTCATGCAGCCTGGCTAATTTGGTGAGTTATCGACGTGATCCTCGTAGTAGTGAGCGACACGCAGAGAAAGCCAAGCATAGCACAACCGCATGGAGAACCCCTGTCTTCCATCATCAGCACATTTGAGAAATAAGGAAAGCTACAACAAACCGCCATTAAACGTCCTTTTCTGTGCGCCCAAAAGGGTAAATCTACCCATTATGGGCATTCCTTCAACAACAACAACAACAACAGCAACACTGTTTACTTGGAGTACATTCAGAGAAGCGTTTGAAAGCGAACTTCGAATATGGAGAAGGGAGGAAAATAGTGTGCATCAATTGCCTGAACCCTACATGTGAATGCAACAAGTCAGCCAGCTTTGCAGTATTTTACAAACACCGCAAGTAATATGTAGCAACATGAATTAAAGCTGCGCTAAACATAAATATGTAGGTCAAGGTCAGGTACAGTAGCAGAAGAAATCGATACCAAACAAACAAGGAAATTATCGCCTGCCACACACGGTTATACTCTATTGGTTGCACTCCTGTTGTTAGTTATAGATGTGACATGGGCAGTACCGATCCTGACCTGTGGACGTGCTGTTTGTTTGTGTGTGATTGTTGTTGTTCATAGAGTATCATGCTGTATTATGTTTGACTCTTAACGTTTCTTTGTTAGCTGGTTACAGTGACTTTTCCTACGCCCTGTGGCGTACTTCAGAAGATGGATTGGTGTTTCTCCTGGCTGTAGTGCAATGAGTGGCTCTCCAGCTGTTGTTGTTGTTTAATGCCTCAATGAGTATGTTTGCTCTCTTGTGCGCCCTGAATAGGGCGTTACGTGGGAGATTCCCGTTGCTTTCCACATTTCCCAAACGTGCTGATGAAGATGGGGTGTAGTCCTTCCGGTGGTTGTACTATGATTAACTTCATCTGCGTGACCCTAACTACTACGGGGATTGTGTATATTCACATTTCGTCAGCCAGATTGCCTTGAAAACATCCTACTCTACATAGAAGAGATGTGATCTTTGTCAGTATATTGTTCCTGACCCTGAGCGACGAACTGGTCAGTATGTTTGGCCTGACCCTGACACGACGTTCTGGTCCGTATGTTGGGCCTGACTCTGACACGACGTCCTGATCAGTATGTTGTGCCTGACTCTGACACGACGTCCTGGTCAGTATGTTGTGCCTGACCCTGACACGACGTTCTGGTCAGTATGTTGTGCCTGACCCTGACGCGACGTTCTGGGCAGTACGTTGTGCCTGACCGGACTAGAGTCTCACTAAGGTGATCACAGTGCTAATCCCCACTTCGTTGTTTCCCAAACTGTTTTTGGGGAGACCGGCAGGGACGAGAAATGTGGGTCCTGATCGGTATGTTTCTCCTGACTGACGTTAGTCCCCCTCGCTGGCGGGGAGAGTGTGGCCTAAGGAATGTCAGCTTGGTATACAATCCCAACATACCAAGTTCAAATCCCTCGGCGCTCGATTTCGCAGAACTTGCATGTCGCGGGTCTTATCACGGTATGACCACTTCTCATATACTATCCAGCTGTAAATTGGTACCTGACGAAGTCAGGGAACATTTTTAGAGCCGCTGCCAGAGCTACAGAGTTCATGTTCTGTTTATCAGCAATTCCAGCAATGAAAGGAACTGAGTACATGTGTGGTCGCTTGGTAGTGTATCCCAACGGATTGAACATTATAAGGTAGAGGACTCTCCGATTATTGACATTTTCACAGGCCACAAGCCTCAGGTGAAATAGCCTTCTTGTTTTAAAGCTAAGCTTATTCTTACCGTACGTGATACAAGAATGAAGGGTTATCCTGCCTTAATGGTACTCTTGTTGGTGCTTCTGTGGTAGCAGGTTACGGAGGCTCTTCTTTCATACCTAAGCCTACTGAAAAAAGGGAATTTGTGTCTTCTGTCCGCAACGCAATATTTCTCAGTTTGCTTACAGTGCCGATCCCCACCTCGTTGGCGAGGCAGCTGTAAGCAAGTTTGTTTCAAGAATATCGACATGGTAGGGAGATAGATCGTATTCGGTATGTTTTTCCTGATCCTGACATGACAGGGTGGACTTGATCAGTATGTTTCTGCTTATCCTGACATGAAGGGATGGACTTCATCAGTATGTTCCTGCTGATCCTGACATGAGAGGGTGGACTTGATCAGTATGTTTCTGCTGATCCTGACATGAAGGGGTGGACTTGATCAGTATGTTTCTCCTGATCCTGACATGAGAGGGGGGACTTGATCAGTATGTTTCTCCTGATCCTGACATGAGAGGGTGGACTTGATCAGTATGTTTCTGCTGATCCTGACATGAGAGGGTGGACTTGATCACTATGTTTCTCCTGATCCTGACATGAGAGGGTGGACTTGATCAGTATGTTTCTGCTGATCCTCACATGAGAATGTGGACTTGATCAGTATGTTTCTGCTGATCCTCACATGAGAATGTGGACTTGATCAGTATGTTTCTGCTTATCCTCACATGAGAATGTGGACTTGATCAGTATGTTTCTGCTGATTCTGACGTGAGATGGTGGACTTAATTAGAAAGTTTCATATAACCCTAGCGGGAAGCGGTGGACTTATAAATATGTTTCACCTGACCATGACGCGAGCCGGTGGACTTAATTAGAATGTTTCACATAACCCTAGCGTGAGGCGAGTAGACTTAATCAATATGTTTCACCTGACCCTGACATGAGAGGGTGGACTTCAGGTTTAATCTGTTGTGCGGCCTGAAAAGGGGGTTAAGTGCCAAGATGCAGTATATTTTCTGACATCCCGAGCGTGCTGATGAAGGGGTCCTCCAGGCGGTTGTACTAAGCTTGGCTTCGTCTGCGTGTCGCTCACTACTGCGGGGATCACGTCGATCCATCAATCACTGTGTTAGCCAGGCTGCCATGAAAACGGCCTGTTTCCAGGAAGGGATAGGAGCCAGGCTAGGCGAGTGTCTTGGTCAGTATATTTTGTCTGACCAAACGTTTTTCTTCCTTCCCACACACAAGAATAAACTACTCATTGTGGATATTCATACACTGACACCAACAACCGGACAGTGAAATGCTTCAAAAGAACATACCGGCAAAAATATCCGAGTTGTTAATGGGAAATGGAGAATCACCGGAATTGTCTTTTCTATTCCGAGAATGGTTTAAACCGAGCGACCATTAAAGCACACGCTTCTAGAGGAATTGACCTAATAACCCTTACTTGAACTCCAGAACGAGGTCGCACGGGGCAAACCTGACGTCCCGCTCAATGAAGCATCTTTCACATACGCATCATCGGTTGTTATGTCCCCGAGTGATATGATGTATTATTTATAGCTTACAATCATCTACATATCGATACATGCTTTAATATATGCTTCTTCTTTGTGTTTAAAGAAAAACATTATGCAAACAGTAAGGGCGCAAATGACGTAATTTAAGCACACATAATTTAAGTCTGTTCTACCTTAGAGTTGAAAGACAGATTGGATGGTCCAATGTGAAGTCCTCTCCATAGGCCGGATAACCAGCCTCTCTCTCGCTGGGTGGTTTGTTTTCGCGTTTGTGTTTTCTGCCACACGAGCGCCGTAACCTTGAACTTCATACACTTATTTCTCGCACGTAAACAAACGTCCATACTCACGGACACACAATTCATTTTCTTTTCAGTTCTGTAATAGTTTGTGTTGACTTGCTATTTTCAGACTTGTCAATAACAGCTGGAGGCATTTATGCTTCCAGATACATTCTTTAATTCCTTGACTTCATGCATTGTACACGTCTTCAGTAGATTGACTTTCCTTTATGCGTCCCTTAAACAGTTGGCTTCCCTTCATTCATCCCTTGAACAGTTGGCTTCCCTTCACGCGTCCCTCGCACAGTTGGCTTCCCTTCATGCGCCCCTTGTACAGCTAACTAAACTCCATGTGTACATTGTACAGTTGACTTCCCTTCACGCGTCGATTGTACAATTGAATTCACTTCATGCGTTCATTGCACAGTTGACTTCACTATGTGGCCCTTGAACAGCTGACTTCATTTCATGTGTCCATTGTACAGTTCACTTCACTTCATGTGTCCCTTGCACATTTGACTTCACTATGTGTCCCTTGTGCAGTTGACTTAACTTCATGCGTCCTTGTACAGTTTACTTCATTACGTGTCCCTTGTACAGTTGACTTCACTATATGTCTCTTGTACAGTTGACTTCACATCATCCGTTCCTTGCGCAGCTGACTTCACATAATGCGTCCATTTTACAGTTACTTCACGTTATACAACCCTTGTACAGTTTACTTTACTACGTGTCCCTTGCACAGTTGACTTCACTATGTGTTCCTTACACAGTTGACTTCACTTCATCTGCCCCTTGTACAGTTGATTTCACTTCATGTTTATTTTGTACAGTTGACTTCATTTCATGTGTCTCTTGTACAGTTTACTTCCCATTATGCGTCCCTTGTACAGTTGACTGCGCTATGTGTCTCTTGTACATTTGACCTCTCTTCATACTACCCTTGTACAGTTGACTTTACTTCATGATTACCTTGTACAGTTGACTTCACTTCATGCCCCCCCCCCCCCCCTGTACAGTTGACTTCACCTCATGCTGCCCTATCTAGCTGATCAAAAATTGCATATTGAATCCACGCGACCCTTGGTGCATAAACGTGGCTTCATGTGGCCTTTGTTCCTTAAAGTTGGCTACATGCGGCCTTGACCATCGTTTTGATTTCTCACAGCCCTAGGCCCATAACCTTTACTTCATGAGGCTCGTGGTCCGTACACGTGTCTACTTACGTGACTTCATGAAATCATGGGTTGATAAAGCAATAAAAGTAGCTTAACTCGCGCCTTTGGTCACAATCTTTTCTTCCTGTGGCCAATGAGCCACTAACATGACTTCAAGCAGACTATCTTCCAAAAACGACTTTAAGCGACCCTCGCTTCATTTAGACCAACTTAACCCTGCCCCTGCTTCATTAGACTAACTTCACCCCGCCCTTGCTTTATTAGATTAACTTCACCCCGCCCTTGCTTCATTAGACTAACTTCACCGCGCCCTCGCTTCATTAGACTAACTTCACCCCGCCCTCGCTTCATTAGACTAACTTCACCCCGCCCTTGCTTCATTAGATTAACTTCACCCCGCCCTTGCTTCATTAGACTAACTTCACCCCACCCTTGCTTCATTAGATTAACTTCACCCCGCCCTTGCTTCATTAGACTAACTTCACCCCACCCTTGCTTCATTAGATTAGCTTCAGCCCGCCCTCGCTTCATTAGACTAACTTCACCCCGCCCTTGCTTCATTAGACTAACTTCACCCCGCCCTCGCTTCATTAGACTAACTTCACCCCGCCCTTGCTTCATTAGACTAACTTCACCCCGCCCTTGCTTCATTAGACTAACTTCACCCCGCCCTTGCTTCATTAGATTATCTTCAGCCCGCCCTCGCTTCATTAGACTAACTTCACCATCCCTGGAGTGAAGTCTTCTACCTCATTTAGTCGCTCCTCTTCTACCCTGGGGGGTATTCTACCTCATTTAGTGGGAGAGGAAAACTAACGTCTGGTCAGGCAAAATATACTTATCAGACATGTTAGTCAGGGTCAGACAAAGCATGCTGACCAAGACACCCAATTCGGCTTACTCAAAGCCTCCCTGGAAACTTGCTGTTTTCATGGTCATTATGAGTTCCAGCTAAGAGGAAAAAGTATAATAAATAGCTTTCTTGTATCTGTGGACGGTATAGTATTTGTTACTTCGCGCTTTAAAGAGTTCTGTTACAAATATAAGACCTACAGGAACTACTAAAAGTGTAAAAAGGATCCAATGAGAGGCTCAGCAATGCCTTAGGTGATTTACAAATGTTTAACAAATATTTGCTCAAGTAAATCGGTAGGTGGGAATGCGTACGATGAAGGTGAAGGACATCACAAGCCTCCCATGTGGCGATAACAAGAAATCTACGCATCTTATCACTTCGACGCCGAATGGCAAGAGCAGTAGGACAAAAGAAGAAGTAGAAGAATGGGCATTCCTCTCATCAGATCCTTTATCCAGATTTGAAGGGTGGTCTGGATATGTGCCCTCCATTTGGTAATCGGAGCCTCATCATCGGCATAAGACAGATCCTTTATCCAGATTTGAAGGGTGGTCTGGATATGTGCCCTCCATTTGGTAATCGGAGCCTCATCATCGGCATAAGACAGATCCTTTATCCAGATTTGAAGGTTGGTCTGGATATGTGCCCTCCATTTGGTAATCGGAGCCTCATCATCGGCATAAGACAGATCCTTTATCCAGATTTGAAGGTTGGTCTGGATATGTGTCCTCCATTTGGTAATCGGAGCCTCATCATCGGCATAAGACAGATCCTTTATCCAGATTTGAAGGTTGGTCTGGATATGTGCCCTCCATTTGGTAATCGGAGCCTCATCATCGGCATAAGACAGATCCTTTATCCAGATTTGAAGGTTGGTCTGGATATGTGCCCTCCATTTGGTAATCGGAGCCTCATCATCGGCATAAGACAGATCCTTTATCCAGATTTGAAGGTTGGTCTGGATATGTGCCCTCCATTTGGTAATCGGAGCCTCATCATCGGCATAAGACAGATCCTTTATCCAGATTTGAAGGTTGGTCTGGATATGTGCCCTCCATTGGTAATCGGAGCCTCATCATCGGCATAAGACAGATCCTTTATCCAGATTTGAAGGTTGGTCTGGATATGTGCCCTCCATTTGGTAATCGGAGCCTCATCATCGGCATAAGACAGATCCTTTATCCAGATTTGAAGGTTGGTCTGGATATGTGCCCTCCATTTGGTAATCGGAGCCTCATCATCGGCATAAGACAGATCCTTTATCCAGATTTGAAGGTTGGTCTGGATATGTGTCCTCCATTTGGTAATCGGAGCCTCATCATCGGCATAAGACAGATCCTTTATCCAGATTTGAAGGTTGGTCTGGATATGTGCCCTCCATTGGTAATCGGAGCCTCATCATCGGCATAAGACAGATCCTTTATCCAGATTTGAAGGTTGGTCTGGATATGTGCCCTCCATTTGGTAATCGGTGCCCCATCATCGGCATAAGACAGATCCTATGTGTAGTCTGGTCTCATCTTCTGGTATCCCACTGAGTACTTTGTGGTGCTCTCCTTAGAGGTATTGATGACGTCATCTAAGATCAGTATGAAAGGATAGGACGATATAATCACTAGGTCTTGAGCCCCTCTGACTTATGATTCCTGTCCTAATGTACGTGGACAAATAATTAAATAAGTCACAAACATTTCTTTAAAAAACGACATAGGAACTTGAAAACCATTTATTATTGCACTTACATTGTCCCTTATTTCTTAACATAATTTCCACAAATATTGATACAGTTATTCCCTAACTTTGTCAGCGAGCCAAAATCTACAACATAAATTCCTTAGTCTGATGTCTCAGTCACGTTTGCACTTCCCTTTGTGACGCCTCCTTGTCATTCGCGAAACGTCTACCGTCAATGTGGGTATTTTAGTCTACCTAGAGGCTAAGTTGGGGCTGTAAGCTAAAGGTTCAATAAGTAGCGCCCCTAGTTGGTAAATTTTCTCCTTGGTTAATGGAGCCGTATGTGGCAGTTTCAACAGAACGACCAGATCTGGCTTCATCAGCAATTGATGCCTATCCTTGAGAATTATATCGGACCAGTTTAACAGCGTTTGTCTCGGCAAAAACTTTTTATTGTAAACATAACGCTTTATTATGAATATACTTCACAGAATTCCTTTTTGCATCCCCTCTCATCCCACCACCAATAAAAAAATACAATGCACAACAGCACGCTGATCTTTGATTGTACATTCTGTGTGCACGGATGCCATTTTAATCCGAGCTGTGCACGTGGGCGCGACACCTAGCGGCAGCCACCTACAATAATCACCAAGCTGGATACTGCTGCCACCTAATGATACCTGTACCAACTACATTTCTCAGCTATCCTGTTTGAGTTTGTGATCTACTTACTGACTTACTGAAAGTCTTACAGGAGCTCTGTTTGGTGCAGTTCAAGAATGTTGGGATACTCTTTCTTATCAGGTAGTCACAGAGACTGCTCCAGTGAACCTCTAGTACCTTTTCTAGGTCAACAGAGTGTCTGATTACCGCAGTAGCACTCGCTTTTATGGTAAAGCTACGAGATGCAACTCCCTAAACCTGCAGCTCAAGCTGACCCTGCTGTAAAATGGCACCTGGTTGACGGGAAAAGGGTAGTGATGAAGGGACCTGACCAGTCATCTTCACAAAACTTATGGGCTTAGTTCAATGAAGGTTCTATCACTTCATCCCCGACGATCGTGTCTGCTATGAGACTAATTTTACCTTACCCAAGTTCAAGAAACCGTGATACATTTCATCATCAATCTCATTTCATCATCAATCTCATTTCATCATCAATCTCATTTCATCATCAATCTGTTGACTGAGTTGCTCGAGTGTGAAGATGAGGTCTTGAGTACTTTTCATCTTGCTCTGAAACTGCCTTGCGGCTCGTTCATATGTGACACAGGCAGACATGTTCATCTCTGCTCGAGTATCCTAGGGAAGACCTCGCCTGGAACACTAGCAATGGACACGCCTCAAGGGTCTTCACCCCGTTTCTTGTCATCGGTTTTAAATATTGGTATCCCAATTCGTTGGTGCAAACTTGTAGCGCGAGACCGCGAGGAGAGCCTACAAGAGGAACATTCCATCTGCAGATCCCATGACCTAACTTCATGCAGCCCCGGGTCCATTTTTCATTTTGACTTCATTCTAGCTTAAATCACCTGATCTCACCTAATGAAGTTCTAAATTCATTGACTTTGAAACCTTAAATTAATTGACGATTTCATTCAGCCTTAAATAGACTCTTGACTTAATGAAGCTGTTACCCCACTGAATTTGACTTTATAAAGCCGTTGGTTTATGGACTTGAAATGAGCTGCCAATCGGACTACTTTGAGCCACCATGCTCTATGATATATAGAAGAGAAGTTAGCTCCCATCGCAAGCGATAAAGGCGACACCATCAGACGGTCTTGTCTAGATGATGTAACTTGTGCTGTGTTTGGATTATAGTGAGGACGTAACTGCGCTGGTCATCAACCTCACTCTCTGATCCCGAGCTCTATTGGACCAATGACAAGACATAAGTCAAGACGACTGGAGGTAACTCTGGACGCAAACACTCTAGTACCACCTTCACTGAAACCAGCAGTCGGTTAAAACTTGTGGAATTCGATAGCCAATCGTTTCTGTCCATCGCTTTTAGAGCCGCGAGTATTACCTCTCGACCACAACGGCCCACAGAGAAGTCACATGCAATATTTGGGTATCCAAGAACTGTTATCGAGCCCACAGCGCTGCAGCTGGTGGCAGGTTCCACTTTCATCTCCTCAAACTCAGCATAGTCACGTGTCATGCGTGATGTTGTTGACAACCCTTGGTAATAGTCCGGCGCATTTGCCTGGTTGTTTGTGCTCTCAGTGCCAGAATTGGACATTAAAAAACAAAGTTAAAAAAACATTGTAACAATAGAGAAGAAATGCTTGCGACGAATGATTGGAGAAACAATAATTAATAGATAGAATCAGTAACGAAGAATTTGTCACAACACCAGTGCTAGACCTCATCAAGAGACAACAAACAAAATGGTTCTGACATGTGTCACGACACATCATAAAGTATCCTTTAGAGATCAATGCTATCCAGAAATACGGGCCACCTACGCCAAAGATGAACAGCAGAAATAACAGAAGCATTAAAGCTCACCATGTACCAAGAACCTCCCAGGATACGGCCAAGAAACCTCTTCATAATCTGGCGCTGAAAGGAACACACAGGGCAAAAGCAAAAAGAAAAAGGTGGAGGTCAATTTGCCAAGCGTTTGGTGATACCAACTTAGTCATAACCCACCCTAATCTTTTGCTGTCCTTTTGTTCACTATTTTCTAGGTTATCCAGACACTTTTCTCTAAGAAAGAATCAGACAAACAGTCTGTTCATTTTAAATTCTGAATGCAATAACTTAGCGTTTGATTTTTGCTGTAATCTTCATTTTTATTCGATTTTCTCGTATGCATTGTATTTTTTATTAAAGATGACATTTCTCTGAACGCAGTGCATTATTCATAAGCCGTTACTTTGTGCTAGATTATGACCCTTTCAACAATAGTGGGTCTGTTTTAGGTCAATGATTCTACATAACATTGCGAGACCCTTAACCCAACCTTTGAAGTTACGTCTTTTCGCACATGACATCATGCAGTGATTGGGGTTTATTGCCAAGTGTAACGAAGCAGAATATTAAAGAAATGGACGTCTCATCAAAATGATTAACGTCTTTTATTTTCAGTTAATGCTAACCGCCATATTGTTAATTGTTATATCTGCTATTTGCTACCAGTGTGAGCTTTAGCAGCCAATCGTGACTACGTATGACCACAGTGTCAAAGTTACAGTGGGAAAGATTGGATCCCATCCACGTATGACCACAGTGTCAAAGTTACAGTGGGAAAGATTGGATCCCATCCACGTATGACCACAGTGTCAAAGTTACAGTGGGAAAGATTGGATCCCATCCACGTGTGACCACAGTGTCAAAGTTACAGTGGGAAAGATTGGATCCCATCCACGTATGACCACAGTGTCAAAGTTACAGTGGGAAAGATTGGATCCCATCCACGTATGACCACAGTGTCAAAGTTACAGTGGGAAAGATTGGATCCCATCCACGTATGACCACAGTGTCAAAGTTACAGTGGGAAAGATTGGATCCCATCCACGTATGACCACAGTGTCAAAGTTACAGTGGGAAAGATTGGATCCCATCCACGTATGACCACAGTGTCAAAGTTACAGTGGGAAAGATTGGATCCCATCCACGTATGACCACAGTGTCAAAGTTACAGTGGGAAAGATTGGATCCCATCCAGTTACAGTGGGAAAGATTGGATCCCATCCAGTCACAGTGGGAAAGAATAACTGAATGCAACTGTTCCCATTTGCTACAGGAATTCCCCGATTGTGAAGATCTGGTACATGTTTCGGCTACATAGATACACGCTGACCACGACATGACAGACCACATCCTAAACATCATTACACTTTGCAGGAAATGCAGAGGAGTGGTGAAAAGAGTAGGTAAAGCCGAGCTCAATTTTGAACAGCTTACTGAATCATTGGAGCTTAATTGCTACAGGTACGTGCTCAATATACTAGGGATAGAGACAAATACTAGGGATAGAGACAAATAATGCTAGGGATAGAGACACATAAAACATAGAAATCCTAAAAGAGCAGGGCATATAACGGAATTGGTTAGTAAACAATATTACGTCTTGGAAATTAAAAAGCTGTTGCCATATCAAACGCCACAATAATCTAGAAAAAAAACCCACACTGGAGAGTATGCTCCTGGAAAGCTAGGTAGAGGCAGACCGAGGAGAGAAGGGACATGGGACATTACAGAGTTCAGATGATGGCAGGGACTGGGGCGGGAGAATTGGTCAAAGACCGATGTATCTTATAGATCGGCTGTTACGAGAGTGGTGTTCTACAAAGGTCACGCTACAAGATGATGATAACTGACAATACTCTTGATGATAGTGCTGCCTTATATGCACTAATAAACTAGTGCGATAAATTGGGATATGGCTTTTCTATTAGTGAGAGGTAAGGTTTGGGCCGAGCACAATGGTGCATACTTGACAGTCGCTTCCTGTTTGAGAATGGCGCTCACAGCGGTGACAAGCTCTGATGTGGCTTTCTGAGATCTCTTTAGTACGTGCAACCATCGCACGGGACTCCCAATCCATGCTTTGGTTGATACGGGAGGGCTAGCTGTGACATTAGTGAATAGAGACGAACATTCTTCATGAATATATGTGTATCTCCTAGCCTGAGCATGCTAGGTTCGTGACAGTGAACGAGCTGATGCCCTGGTCTTTAAGACACCAATAGTGGGTCATTCCCAAATGGATAGGGAGGATATTCAGGGACGACCAGTCAACGTCTTTTGGGTTTTAACACTCCAAGTAATGAGTTCAGAATTTTAAAGAGAGGGTACTTGAGAGGACGTGCCGGAGAGGGGTACATGAGAGGAGTACATGAGAGGAGGTGTCTGAGAAGAGGTGTCTGGGATGAGGTAATGGTCTGGGAGGAGGTGTCTGAGAGGTGGTGTCTGGGAGGAGGGAAGGGTCTGAGAGGTGGTGTCCGAGGCGTTGGTGGGGGGCGCAAGGAGATATGAGAAGTGATGTGTGAGGCGTGGGGGGATGGGGTGAAAGGAGATGTGAGTGGTGGGGCCCGAGGCGTGGGGGGTAGAGAGTGGAAAGAGTTATGAGAGGTGGTGTCCAAAAGTGTGATCTTAAAAAGACAAATGTTCTGTCGTGACGTCACGTACGAACGACCCCCCTAAAAGGATGTTTTTGTTAGCCCAGGTTTTTGTCAGTTTGTGGCACTCTGCTTGATGTACGGTTCTCTCATTTTAATATAGGTCATTTGCAAACAATTTGAACGATAATAGCACGTTCTATGATGCAACTTCACCACAGATCAAATATCCCATGAAACACATTCAAACACATCCTCAGGTCTACATAGAGCGTGCCATAGTTCCTAATCTTACCGTTAGGTTGCAGACAACCGGCGAATTGTAAAATGACTACCAGTGGTGAGAAGAAAGTATTGTATACCCTACAGTTTCACTTGAGTAGGTCAGTCTTTGCCTACAACGTCAGTTTTGTAAACCATTTCTTAAAAAACCACCAGCAAAGAACTCTATTCAAAAGTGGTATGACCAACTACAGCGAATAATTTATGAATGAAATATATCAAACTTAAATCGTTCAAATCATTTGGGAATGCCCTGTAGATATTTCTTTTATATTGATTATCTTCTGGTAAGATCTTGCGCATACATTCTTTCTGCGGGGTGTCTAACTTTGATCACCATCAAAAGATTTCTTCTGTTTTGATATTACCATTTTTGTCTTTTTTTCGGATGCTGAGATGATGTCTCATAATTTCGTTACTGACACCGCTTAACTGATACACTACGTAGAGCCGACATATCGGCTATCTTCTTTCCTAGTAGTAATAGGACATTTCAGTCGTGGCTGACCATAGGATGATAAGACTTCTAGTGATAAACAACAAATATATCCTTAGCTTTACTTGTTTTCTTTCTCCTTGTGCGTTGCCTTTTGCACTTCTCTGTTTTGCAAGAGCTTCACTCCACCAAGGATGAGGTGGCGGGTAAGGATAGATCTCCACGGGGATCAGTCTGCTGCTTCGTCTTCCCAGGATTTCAGACTCGTGTCCTGGGCATTCATATCACGCTTGCAAACATCTTTGAGCCTCAACTGTGGTTGGCCGACTGTTCTTTTGCCATCGGTCAACTGTCCATAAAGGATGTCTTTGGGAATGCGGCCATCCTTTCTGCGACGAGCATGAACAAGTCATCGTAGTCTTCGATAACCTAAGGAGAGTGTACATGCTTGGGAGACCAGTGAGAGAGTGCATTAGTATACCGGTGCGAGAGTGCACCTCTACATTCGTCAATGTGTCTTGTAATTCCAAGGATGGATCACAGACGCCGTGGATGGATGGTGTTAAGCCTGTGCTCTTGTTAGTCTCACTACCATACAATGGCGTACTGACGACACTTGCATTGTACACCATGGCCTTGGTTTTAATAATCAGTTTCTGATTTTCCAAACACCCGTTGTGAGGCGAGTAAATGTAGCAGCAGCTTTACCAATGCTTCTGTCTATTTCTGGGTCTAGATAGAGCTTCTTGTTGATGAGTGATCCCAGGAATGTGCATTGGTGCGCAGATGTAAGTTCGTAATTATCGGTGCTAAGAACTGAAGTGACATCTACTTCCTGTTCCAGCACATTTGTTTTGTTGAGACTTATAGTGAGACCAACAGCTTTGCAAGCCTGGGAAACGATCTATCAAGCTGTGAAATTTCTACTCACTGTGGGTGACATTTGCATCATCATCAGCGAAAAGCAGGGCCTGATGGTAATCTCCCTGATTTTCATTTTTGTGCTTGAGTCTTGCACGGCTAAACATCCTACCATTCGATCTAGTCTTAAGGCAGATTGATTTGTTTTATATTGCCAAATGCATGCTTCAGTAGAAGAGCAAAGATTATTCTAAATAGTGTCGGGGTCATAACACAGTTCTGCTTAACACTACTTCGAAAAACTTATGGTTGTGAAGTACTACCATCAAATTTGACTGTTTCTTTCACTGCTTTACTATTATTAGTCGTAGTAGATTACCTGGGCAACCTATTTTAAAGAGGATTTTGAAGAGCTACAAACCAAATCATTTTCTTTTTTCAGGTCAACGAATAGAATATAAAAGGGCTGATATTCTGTATATATTTAGAAAAAATGTCGATCGTTGATCTTCCAGGTCAGTGTAGACCCTGTTTCTTACAATGCCGTAAAGTATCTTCTTGAACAATTGTCCCACACATACATACAACTTTCTCAACATCAAGCTTGCTTAGTCAGTACATCTCTACTTCTTAGTGGTAGCTTTACGTTCTGAGAATAAATGCATCCAAAGCCCTAAAATGTAGTGGAGTGAATGAGTTAATGAAGTTCGTCAGATGGGCTATTTCCTGCTCATTGTTGGCTCCATCCATTTTGTTCCGTGACATGACGTAGGCTGATAACCTGTCGTCCTCTATTTTTCTGTTATTTCTGAGGAGTCCTCCTCTTTCTGTTTTCTCAATCTATCCTTTACGCCGTTTCCCCTATTTGATTCTTTTTTTTTTGGTTATGTTTTCGCTTGCTATTAGCGAGGGTCGTCAATTTCACCTACAGAAGGAGATATTTTCGTTCGGCTCCTGAAGACTTCCCTCCCCCCACCCCCCCCCCCTCCCCACCCCACCCCCAGGTTAAATTCCCAAAGCCAAGTGCAAGAACATTTTTTGTCTGTCGTACTCCACATCCACTTGTGTTACTCCACATCCACTTTTGTTACTCCACATCCACTTGTGTTACTCCACATCCACTTGTGTTACTCCACATCCACTTGTGTTATTCCACATCCACTTGTGTTACTCCACATCCACTTTTGTTACTCCACATCCACTTGTGTTACTCCACATCCACTTGTGTTACTCCACATTCACTTGTGTTACTCCACATCCACTTGTGTTACTCCACATCCACTTGTGTTACTCCACATCCACTTGTGTTACTCCACATCCATTTGTGTTACTCCACATCCACATGTGTTACTCTACATCCACATGTGTTACTCTACATCCACTTGTGTTACTCCACATCCACTTGTGTTACTCCACATCCACATGTGTTACTCTACATCCACATGTGTTACTCTACATCCACTTGTGTTACTCCATCCATTTGTGTTACTCCACATCCACTTGTGTTACTCCACATCCACTTGTGTTACTCCACATCCACTTGTGATACTCCACATCCAATACTTTTGTTACTCCACATCCAATTATATTAATCCACATCCACTTGGGTTACTCCACATCCAATACTTTTGTTACTCCACATCCACTTGTGTTACTCCACATCCACTTGTGTTACTCCACATCCACTTGTGTTACTCCACATCCACTTGTGTTACTCCACATCCACTTGTGTTACTCCACATCCACATGTGTTACTCTACATCCACATGTGTTACTCTACATCCACCTGTGTTACTCCACATCCATTTGTGTTACTCCACATCTACTTGTGTTACTCCACATCCACTTGTGTTACTCCACATCCACTTGTGATACTCCACATCCAATACTTTTGTTACTCCACATCCAATTATGTTAATCCACATCCACTTGTGTTACTCCACATCCAATACTTTTGTTACTCCACATCCAATACGTTTATTACTCCACATCCACTTGTGTTACTCCACATCCACTTGTGTTACTCCACATCCACTTGTGTTACTCCACATCCAATACTTTTGTTACTCCACATCCAATACTTTTGTTACTCAACATCCCCTTGTGTTACTCCACATCCACTTGTGTTACTCCACATCCAATACTGTTGTTACTCTACATCCACTTGTGTTACTCCACATCCACTTGTGTTACTCCACATCCACTTGTGTTACTCCACATCCAATACTTTTTTTTACTCCAAATCCACTTGTGTTACTCCACATCCACTTGTGTTACTCCACATCCACTTGTGTTACTCCACATCAACTTGTGTTACTCCACATCCATTTGTGTTACTCCACATCCACATGTGTTACTCTACATCCACATGTGTTACTCTACATCCACTTGTGTTACTCCACATCCACTTGTGTTACTCCACATCCACATGTGTTACTCTACATCCACATGTGTTACTCTACATCCACTTGTGTTACTCCATCCATGTGTGTTACTCCACATCAACTTGTGTTACTCCACATCCACTTGTGTTACTCCACATCCACTTGTCATACTCCACATCCAATACTTTTATTACTCCACATCCAATTATGTTAATCCACGTCCACTTGTGTTACTCCACATCCAATACTTTTGTTACTCCACATCCAATACGTTTATTACTCCACATCCACTTGTGTTACTCCACTTCCACTTGTGTTACTCCACATCCACTTGTGTTACTCCACATCCACTTGTGTTACTCCACATCCACTTGTGTTACTCCACATCCACTTGTGTTACTCCACATCCACTTGTGTTACTCCACATCCACATGTGTTACTCTACATCAACATGTGTTACTCTACATCCACCTGTGTTACTCCACATCCATTTGTGTTACTCCACATCCACTTGTGTTACTCCACATCCACTTGTGTTACTCCACATCCACTTGTGATACTCCACATCCAATACTTTTGTTACTCCACATCCAATTATGTTACTCCACATCCACTTGTGTTACTGCACATCCCATTGTGTTACTCTACATCCACTTGTGTTACTCCACATCCACTTGTGTTACTCCACATCCAATACTTTTGTTACTCTACATCCAATTGTGTACTCCACATCCACTTGTGTTACTCCACATCCAATACTTTTGTTACTCCACATCAAATTGTGTTACTCCACATCCAATTGTGTTACTCCACATCCACTTGTATTACTCCACATCCAATACTTGTGTTACTCCACATCCAATACTTTTGTTACTCCACATCCAATACGTTTATTACTCCACATCCACTTGTGTTACTCCACATCCACTTGTGTTACTCCACATCCACTTGTGTTACTCCACATCCAATACTTTTTTTACTCCAAATCCACTTGTGTTACTCCACATCCACTTGTGTTACTCGACATCCACTTGTGTTACTCCACATCCAGTTGTGTTACTCCACATCCACTTGTGTTACTCCACATCCACTTGTGTTACTCCACATCCACTTGTGTTACTCCACATCCATTTTTGTTACTCCACATCCACTTGTGTTACTCCACATCCACTTGTGTTACTCCACATCCACTTGTGATACTCGACATCCAATACTTTTGTTACTCCACATCCAATTATGTTAATCCACATCCACTTGTGATACTCCACATCCAATACTTTTGTTACTCCACATCCAATTATGTTAATCCACATCCACTTGTGTTACTCCACATCCAATACTTTTGTTACTCCACATCCAATACGTTTATTACTCCACATCCACTTGTGTTACTCCACATCCACTTGTGTTACTCCACATCCACTTGTGTTACTCCACATCCAATACTTTTGTTACTCCACATCCAATACTTTTGTTACTCAACATCCCCTTGTGTTACTCCACATCCACTTGGGTTACTCCACATCCAATACTGTTGTTACTCTACATCCACTTGTGTTACTCCACATCCACTTGTGTTACTCCACATCCACTTGTGTTACTCCACATCCAATACTTTTTTTTACTCCAAATCCACTTGTGTTACTCCACATCCACTTGTGTTACTCCACATCCACTTGTGTTACTCCACATCAACTTGTGTTACTCCACATCCATTTGTGTTACTCCACATCCACATGTGTTACTCTACATCCACATGTGTTACTCTACATCCACTTGTGTTACTCCACATCCACTTGTGTTACTCCACATCCACATGTGTTACTCTACATCCACATGTGTTACTCTACATCCACTTGTGTTACTCCATCCATGTGTGTTACTCCACATCAACTTGTGTTACTCCACATCCACTTGTGTTACTCCACATCCACTTGTCATACTCCACATCCAATACTTTTATTACTCCACATCCAATTATGTTAATCCACGTCCACTTGTGTTACTCCACATCCAATACTTTTGTTACTCCACATCCAATACGTTTATTACTCCACATCCACTTGTGTTACTCCACTTCCACTTGTGTTACTCCACATCCACTTGTGTTACTCCACATCCACTTGTGTTACTCCACATCCACTTGTGTTACTCCACATCCACTTGTGTTACTCCACATCCACTTGTGTTACTCCACATCCACATGTGTTACTCTACATCAACATGTGTTACTCTACATCCACCTGTGTTACTCCACATCCATTTGTGTTACTCCACATCCACTTGTGTTACTCCACATCCACTTGTGTTACTCCACATCCACTTGTGATACTCCACATCCAATACTTTTGTTACTCCACATCCAATTATGTTACTCCACATCCACTTGTGTTACTGCACATCCAATTGTGTTACTCTACATCCACTTGTGTTACTCCACATCCACTTGTGTTACTCCACATCCAATACTTTTGTTACTCTACATCCAATTGTGTACTCCACATCCACTTGTGTTACTCCACATCCAATACTTTTGTTACTCCACATCAAATTGTGTTACTCCACATCCAATTGTGTTACTCCACATCCACTTGTATTACTCCACATCCAATACTTGTGTTACTCCACATCCAATACTTTTGTTACTCCACATCCAATACGTTTATTACTCCACATCCACTTGTGTTACTCCACATCCACTTGTGTTACTCCACATCCACTTGTGTTACTCCACATCCAATACTTTTTTTACTCTAAATCCACTTGTGTTACTCCACATCCACTTGTGTTACTCGACATCCACTTGTGTTACTCCACATCCAGTTGTGTTACTCCACATCCACTTGTGTTACTCCACATCCACTTGTGTTACTCCACATCCACTTGTGTTACTCCACATCCATTTTTGTTACTCCACATCCACTTGTGTTACTCCACATCTACTTGTGTTACTCCACATCCACTTGTGATACTCGACATCCAATACTTTTGTTACTCCACATCCAATTATGTTAATCCACATCCACTTGTGTTACTCCACATCCAATACTTTTGTTACTCCACATCCAATACGTTTATTACTCCACATCCAATTGTGTTACTCCACATCCACTTGTGTTACTCCACATCCACTTGTGTTACTCCACATCCAATACTTTTGTTACTCCACATCCAATACTTTTGTTACTCAACACCCAGTTGTGTTACTCCACATCCACTTGTGTTACTCCACATCCAATTGTGTTACTCCACATCCAATTGTGTTACTCCACATCCACTTGTGTTACTCCACATCCACTTTTGTTACTCCACATCCAATACTTTTGTTACTCCACATCCAATTGTGTTACTCCACATCCAATTGTGTTACTCCACATCCACTTGTATTACTCCACATCCAATACTTTTGTTACTCCACATCCACTTGTGTTACTCCACATCCACTTGTGTTACTCCACATCCAATACTTTTGTTACTCCGCATCCACTTGTGTTACTCCACATCCATTTGTGTTACTCTACATCCACTTGTGTTACTCCACATCTACTTGTGTTACTCAACATCCACTTGTGTTACTCTACATCCACTTGTGTTACTCCAGATTCAGTTGTGCCACTCCACATCCACTTGTGTTACTCCACATTCAATTGTGTTACTCAACATCCACTTGTGTTACTCTACATCCACTTGTGTTACTCCAGATTCAGTTGTGCCACTCCACATCCACTTGTGTTACTCCACATTCAATTGTGCCACTACACATTCAGTTGTGTTACTCCACATCCACTGCACATTTTTGGGAGGCTTCCTTTAGGAGCTTTTGAGGTCGACTGTCCAGTTCTCATCTTTGCTTATATTCCTGTTGTTACAATTAGCTTTTTGCCCATTTACAGTTGGGTCGACTCCAGCTAACCGATAACGGAGACCAACCAGGCACGTTTGCCACGAGAAGCGAGCTCTCTACCACTCCACTACTGAGACTTTCATCGTTATTGAAGAACTGTTAAAAGTGGTATACCTAATTGAAAATCATGCGTGTATGTGTGAGTGTGTGTGTGTATATATATATATAAATATATATATATATATATATATATACATACATATATATATAGCATTATTTTCTCAATTGTTAACAAATTAACCAGACTGTTCTTATTGCTTTTGTTAACAAATTAACCAGACTGTTCTTATTGCTTTTGTAATGTTTCCGCTGCTATTTTATTTGAAATAACATTATTCAAAACAGCTTTCACGCCTTCACTGTTTTAGACTTTTAGACGTTAGGAAACGTCAGTGTTTACGTTAAGCATATATTTCAATTTAAAATATACTTGGAATACTTGAAATCTTGGTATTCAGACAAGCTAGTGTATGCTTACTGCCAAGGAAATAGTGGGCAATCCATGAAAGATTCTTTTTCGACTTTATTTCCAGCAGCTTACTATCCCTGAAGTAACGAAGGTGGCGTATTGGGCAGACATTTTATTATTTGTTGAAGTTTTAGCCAACAGCAAATAACAGATTGCCCATTTCGCTTAGCTATAATTCCAAGCTTTGATATCTTCACGGCTGCTTTTTCTTCTTAGTTTTGCAAGAAAAGGAAAAATTCATTTGCGTCTAGGACTTTATTTCAAATTCAGTTGACTACCTCATTTTGTTAATGGCAAAATGTGATTTACGCATGGATATAGATTTCAATTACATTTCTACATGTAGTGGTTAAAATAGCCACAAGACTGAAAAATATAGAAAGAACAAAACAAAGGATTCCGCACATAGTCGTATTACAGCAGCGAAACATTGAACAGAAGTTAAACTTTAATATGGTAGCCTGCTGCCAGACAGCATAGGACAGCACGCAAGAGAAAGTGGGCAAAAAAATGTAAGTACTAAATAAGAATAACTAAAAATAACCGGGTGGTCTGGAGGTAAGACGTCGGCCTTGGGTGCAGAAGGTTGCGTATTCAAATCACGGTAGAGACCGAGATTTTTTCACTTGGACTTTCTGGTATTTCCCTGGTTTTCTGGGTAGTAGAGATCGGATGTCCGTGTTCAGTGTCGCGCACGTTAAAAATCCATCGGCAGCTATAAATCGAAACAAGAAGGCTTAACGGCCGCTGCAAGGGAAACTTTCATAATTAAGTTAAAAATCTACCCAATTTATTACGGGATCCTTGCTGGCGCTTTGGAGTTCGTGCATTGTGCTGAAATTCTCCATTAATATGGAGATGACCAGAGCATTTATGGGTTAAACTGTGTGCAATGAAGTTAATTCTTCGACTAAACTAAACTATCTAAAAACAAGCAGCTAATTAAACTAAACCGATAAAAGAATTGAAAAAAACTAAAGTATATATGACAATCCACATCTTCAGCGACATCAAAGATAGATCAATAGCACAGCGAACCATAGTTGGATGCTTACGTCAGGTCCAGCGAACCATAGCCGACCGTGACACTGTTCGACCTCCAAGAAACGGCCCTGGAAACAGCCTGCATTTGTGTAGTCAGGTTAAGAGAAAAGGGATCAAAGAGGGAAAGTAATGCTGTGACCGGAGGTGTCATGCCGAAAAGCGGAAATATCGCAGTCTCTCCGTTATTTACGAAACAACGTCACACCACCATTTTCAAACCGAATACAAGAAAGAAAGAAAGAAAAAAACGTAACACTGAACATATCAATATGTTTAACACAATGGGTAAAGAACAATTTTTTTATAATTTTTTTGATATCTTCTTCTTCTTCTGCGTACACACTCAGACAGTAACCATTATTTTTTCGAGAAAAGCGGCGGTCATACTGAGGCTCTCGCCACTGCCATAGAGCTTGTCTTGCAGTTCCACTGGTAATGGCCACATCTGCTCTCTCTGATCCTCGTATGTCGGGCAGTTCTGTAGCAGATGTTCAGTGGTCATTTTACCAGTACCGCACGGGCATTCGTCGGTACACCCTATCTTCAATTTGTTGAATAGGTGGTACCTCAGTCTGTTGTGGCCAGTGCGAAGTCTGAAGACAACTACCTGCTCTCTTCGGTTCAACTGGTAATAGGCATCGTTTTTGGTGTAACCAGTATGTATCTGGCTTTGATAAGCCGTTTTGACTCTTCGTACGTCATACTGGTATCTGTTTGTGGTAGTCTTGCACCTTCTTTTGCCAGTTTGTCTGCCTCCTCGTTGCCTAAGATGTTGCAGTGTGACGGGACCCACTGTACCACTACCCTTTTTGGTGCGGACTGCTGGCACAGTTTGCAGAGTGCTGCTCTTAAGTCATTAAGCTCAGTGTTTTTCTGGCTTTTTAGCGCTGTGACTACGGCGAGAGCATCTGTCAGCAGGACTATATGGCTCTCATTTTCACTGTGTGTCACCATTTCTTCCACTGCCGCCCTCAGTGCCTCTGCCTCCGCTCTGAAATTGCTTGTGTACTTACCAGTAGCGAATGACAGTGTTATTTTTCTGCCATTTGGTAGGTTCAGGAATGCTCCTGCCCCTCCGTTCTGTGTAGTGTTTGTTACAGAACCGTCGGTGTATGCATGGGTCCAGGTCATGCTTGGGTAGCTTTTCGTTATGAAGCT
This sequence comes from Ariolimax columbianus, assembly GCA_036924085.1. Taxonomy (NCBI): domain Eukaryota; kingdom Metazoa; phylum Mollusca; class Gastropoda; order Stylommatophora; family Arionidae; genus Ariolimax; species Ariolimax columbianus. The sequence goes on from JAVGWX010000006.1 coordinate 108,455,262, forward strand.
TAGGGTAGTGTCTCTCCTTTCTTTTTCAGTCTGGCAGTTTTTGTTTGCAATACCTGGTATATTTTCTACCACCTCTGGAAATATATCCTGCCTCCAGGTAGGTTTTCGTACAGTAGTGATGGGTTTTGGTGTTGTTAGTGCGTTTATGGGATCTTCGTGCATCTTTGCTTTGGCTATTTCTGCAAAGTTTCTCCGCTTTAGTTTCCCATTTTCCAAATTGTTTAGTCTCTGGTACATTGGGTGGTCCGTCAGTCTTCGGAGTTTCTCTGACTGCAGCTGGGCTCTGCAGTCTCTTCTATCGGTCATGGATTGCAGTTTTGTAATCTTTTCAAGTTCTACAATTGGCGTTGACATCATGCCACCTGTTATGATTCTCATGGCTTGGTTTTGAAGTTTGTTAACTTTATCGAAGTTCGCCTTCGCTGCTGTTGTCCATGCCGCAATGCCATACTCGAGAACTGGTCTCACTCTTCCAGTGTACAGTTTCTTTAGTATGCCTTCGTCTGCTCCCCAGCTTGTGCCAGCAAGTTTCCTCATGATTGCCATTCTTTCTCTGGCTTTCATTCGGTTTCTCTCAATCTGACTTTTCCATGTCATGCGCCGATCAAATGTGACTCCCAGATAGGTTGGGTTGTCGTTTGGCTGCAGGATTTTGCCATTTAGACTTAATTTGGTACTTTGGGGTTTTAATGAAAGCGAGAATATTGTGCACGTGGTTTTCTCCTCGTTTATTTTTACCAGCCATGAGTTCGCCCACTCTTCCAGCGATGTTAGGGCCGTCTGCATCCGATTTCTTGCTATGGTGAGATTCTTTTCAGAGGTCCACATAGCCAGATCGTCTGCAAACATTGAGCTATGGACTCTTCTTGGTATATTCTCTGTAATATCGTTTATATATACCAGGAAGAGTGTGGGTGACAATACTTCCCCTTGGGGTACTCCCTGCTCGAGTGTCACCTTTTTGCTCATCTGCCCTTGTACTTGGACTCTGGCCGTTCTTTGTTTGAGGTAGTGGTTGATCCACTTGTACATCTTCCCACAGACATCACTTCTTCTTAGCTTGACTCTAAGTCCGTCCTTCCAGACTTTGTCAAATGCCTTTTCCAGATCCACCCAAACAGCTACTGTGTGTTTCTGTGCCTGGTAGGCATCTTCTATCTCCTGGGCTATGAGGATGACCTGGTCCTTAGTGGATCTGTGCTGTCTAAAGCCGGCTTGCTGTGGAATTAGTATTCGTTTTTCTTCCAGATGCCACATCAGTCTGGTGTTTATCATCCGTTCCATCAGCTTGCCGACACAGCTCAGTAGGCTGATGGGCCTGTATCCATTTGGATCTGTTTTATCCTTTCCTGTTTTTGGTACTGGTACCAGTATTGCGTCTTTCCACGCCTGGGGTACAATACCCCTTTTCCAGCTTTGGTTCAGGACTGATAGTAGTTTCCTCTTCGCTGTTTGGCCCAGCCACATCAGCATTTCGTTTGTTATCCCGTCTTTTCCGGGAGATTTCCTTTTCTTTAGCGTTCTCATAGCCTCTTCCATTTCGCGCATTGTTAGTTTGGTCATCATGTGCTCTTCGGGAGCCATATTTATGTTTTCGTGTCCCTTTAGCTCTTCGCTAATGTCTGTATGCTTATCTGCAGGGACCTCGATGTGGTTTGCTCTGGCATAGTGATCGACAAAGGCGTTTGCGGCTTTCTTACCTGTGATCAAGTTCTCGCCCTGCTTGATAGTAATTTGTTTATTTGACGGGGTTTCGTCGTTCATGGCTCTGACTAGCTTCCATAGCTTGTTCCCGTCTTTGTCCAGGTTTAGACTTTCCGTTTTATTTTTCCAGCTTTCTCTTGCTGTTTGCTTGAGAGTGTGTTTGTACTTCGCCGCTGCGGCTTTGAGGGCGATGTTTGCCTCCATGGATTTTTCTCGCTCTGCCATGTTCCTAGCATTTGTTACTGATTTTTTTTTATATAATGTATTTGTCTTGTTTCTATGGTTACAATGTGTCTTTCGTAGCTTAAAAAATTATGCATGTAAGCCATCTGTCAGTTTCCAAGGCATGTCATTTCCGGAACGTCACTCTCATCACAGCCTCTCTCTAAGAATCTCAATCTTTAGCCAGTTCTCCTGTCTTCTTCACCATCATCTTAAGAACATCTTTGACATCGCCTGTTAATCTTCTCCATAATATGCCTCTGCCTCGTTTCTTCACGAAACATACTTTCCAGTATAATTTTTGTTTCATAAAATGGTGATTTTTTTATGTGGTTAAGTATTGTAATTTCCAATGTAATTATGTTTACCAGCTAATTCTGATGTGACTAAAGTATTTTAATTTCCCATGTAACTCTGTTTGCCAGCCAATTCTGATGTGGCTAAAGTAATTTTCCACGTAACGCTATTTACCAGGCAATTTTGATTTAGCTAAAGTATTTTAATTTCCCATGTAACGATGTTTATTAGCAAATTTTGATCTGTTTTTCTATTTCGCTTTACACGTTATTTTTAGAACTTTTCTGTAGTGCTTTAGTTAGGTTGTTTTTTTTTTCCATTTTCCTCTTCAGTGTTTGTGCGGTTCACCATTTGTTGATTCAAACACTGAAACAAGAAGATTCATGTCTCATGTAACAAATGAAGGCATCGATATGTCAAGCCGAGGTATGGTTATCAATATTCTTGTCGATTAACGATGTTTAGTTTTTTTCTTCTGTAGCAAACTACCATCATTTAGACTGCAGTAAACTGTACGAAAACCTACCTGGAGGCAGGATATATTTCCAGAGGTGGTAGAAAATATACCAGGTATTGCAAACAAAAACTGCCAGACTGAAAAAGAAAGGAGAGATACTACCCTAAGCTTCATAACGAAAAGCTACCCAAGCATGGACTGGACCCATGCATACACCGACGGTTCTGTAACAAACACAAAACAGAACGGAGGGGCAGGAGCATTCCTGATACCTACCAAATGGCAGAAAAATAACACTGTCATTCGCTACTGTTAAGTACACAAGCAATTTCAGAGCGGAGGCAGAGGCACTGAGGGCGGCAGTGGAAGAAATGGTGACACACAGTGAAAATGAAAGCCATATAGTCCTGCTTACAGATGCTCTCGCCGTAGTCACAGCGCTAAAAAGCCAGAAAAACACTGAGCTAAATGACTTAAGAGCAGCACTCTGCAAACTGTGCCAGCAGTCCGCACCAAAAAGGGTAGTGGTACAGTGGGTTCCGTCACACTGCAACATCCAAGGCAACGAGGAGGCAGACAGACTGACAAAAGAAGGTGCAAGACTACCACAAACAGATCCTAGTATGACGTACGAAGAGTCAAAACGGCTTATCAAAGCCAGATACATGACCAAATGGGAAACCGAACATACTGGTTACACCAAAAACGATGCCTATTACCAGTTGAACCGAAGAGAGCAGGTCGTTGTCTTCAGACTTCGCACTGGCCACAATAGACTGAGGTACCACCTATTCAACAAATTGAAGATACGGTGTACCGACGAATGCCCGTGCGGTACTGGTAAAATGACCGCTGAACATCTGCTGCAGAACTGCCCGACATACGAGGATCAGAGAGAGCAGATGTGGCCATCACCAGTGGAACTGCAAGACAAGCTCTATGGCAGTGGCGACAGCCTCAGGATGACCGCCGCTTTTTTCGAAAAAATAATGGTTACTGTCTGACTGCGTACGCAGAAGAAGAAGAAGAAGAAGACTGCAGTAATAACTGTTTGATATTCTTCTTGTTCCTTTTCTTGCTCCTGCTGGAGTATAGGGCTGCACATGTTTAATGAAGCACTTTACGTACTGATGTAGTTGTGGTTTCTGCAGTAGTTTATTTGACACGATGAGGTTGCTAGTCTCATACAAAACTCTTTTCAGTCAACTTTTACGACATGCATAGAGGTGGAGTTATTCATTCCTCATTGTGTTTCCTATGTACGGTTTATTCTTCATTTAGAATTGAATGTTTGGAATGCATTGTTACAAGAAGTAGTGAAGGCAGGGACAGTTAATGTATTCAAGAATAGATTTAATGGGCATAGTTTTTAGAGCAAGGAAATGTAAATGAAACTGGTTGTATGCATACTCTGCAGGGTCTTCAAACCAGTATAAAGACGTTAAGTTAAATTTTTACGAGTTGTGTGTTAGTAGTGTGTCCACCGTTTTGGCGAGGGACCTTCTATTTAACTGCAGACCGGATCCTCTTCTATCATAAATCACTATTTAATTCAGCCGCACACTCCGATCAATTAATCAGAGATTGTATAATTGTATTTCACTGTTTAGATTGGTTTCTTATTGCGTGTATCTTGTAGATTTGATTGAATCTTTTCCTGGTTTTTTCTTAAACAAATCTTTGACATATGTTTTAAATGACGATATCGGTTAATTTATTGACAAGTTCTCAGTTCCCTTCAACTATCATTCACATGTACTGCATACTTACAAAATCTTGTGATGATTGAAACGTTCAGCTCAAAGAAGAAGCAGAAAAGAAAAAGAAATGATTTGTCATCGGATGTTAACGTAGCTTGCATAAGATCTGTGAAGCTCTGAAGCGCTTAAACAACACGTGCAGGCATTTGCTAATCAAGGCTTCGTGATCTGTCATATTATAATCTGGATGTCCCCTTCCCGTTACAAACTGGCCAGATAGTTTGAACAGCGGCTACAGTCTTAACTGATAAATTCACAGTGCAGATTACTAAGCTCCCTGAGTTGATCCTTTATACAATGGAGGAAAGAACAAGGCCACTGTGCCCCCATACATGTCGTAAAAGGCGACCAAAGAGAGTTTTACATAAAGATAGATAGCAGCCCCATCGTGTAAAAAAATGCTAAAAAACATGACAATAGCACGCATGCCTGCCTTTCTAAAGAAGCGAACTGTAATGGTGGACATATATATAAGTGGACTGAAGCTTTCTGAAGGAGCGAACTGTAATGGTGGACTTTATACTATGTGTGGACTGAAGCTTTCTGAAGGAGCGAACTGTAATGGTGGACTTTATACTATATGTGGACTGACGCTTTCTAAAGGAACGAACTGTAGTTGTGGACATACTTCAGGTGGACTCAGACCATCTAAAGGAACGAACTGTAGTGGTGAACATACTTCAGGTGGATTGAGACCATCTGACGGAACGAACTGTAGGGGTGGACCTATACCACTGATGGACTTGACATTTGACAAGAAAACATATATATGTGATGATTTAGACCTCCAGTCTGCCTTCTCTTGTTTCATCCATCCTTTCGTAGAATATGATATATCCTTCAGCGTGCCCTATGTAATTTCGTTCACTGCTCACCTAATTTGCCAGATAAGATAGGTATGCTCGAGGAGTGGTCATAGCAACTGGATCTGAAAATACACAGATACAAAACCCAGATTTTGGACTTTAATATAGCTAACTGTGTTATGAGTCACCATTTTTCAGAATGTGGAATCTTCCATGTTTCTTGGTTGCAATATTAGAAGGTACAAATCATGATGTTAAGCTAAAAATACAAAATGCGAGAGGAGTTTTGGAAATAAAAAAGTCAAAACTACCACAAAATTACAAATCTTTCTCATCCAACGTAATGTTTTATTACGTTTCTCTGAAACACGGAGGGTAATAAGGTACTTGACAAAAATGTACAGACTTTGATCAATGATTGACTGTCCATAAAAAAAAGGGCGGAAATAGTTCAATAATTTGTTGCTGTTGGAAGGTACGGGCCACATACCAGTGGAGCATGACTTACGGAGAGGCCCTGGCGTTGGATAAGCCACACATTACGGAAACCAGATGACAACATTATAAGACATTCTCTGTTCTGGAATCTACAGGGTAAAAAGAATAGGGGACGACCGAGACACTCGGGGAACAGGGAGCTGGATGCCAATATCAGGGTCTCAAGCGAGATGTGGAAAGAACTGGCTCGGATGGCCCACGAAGAAAGACTTGGCTCGGATGGCCCACGAAGAAAGACTTGGCTCGGATGGCCCACGAAGAAAGACTTCGCTCGGATGGTCCACGAAGAAAGACTTCGCTCGGATGGCCCACGAAGAAAGACTTCGCTCGGATGGCCCACGAAGAAAGACTTGGCGTCTCTTTGTTGAAGACCTATGCTCCGCATGATGTTTGATTGGTTGGTTGATGGTGTGCATCGTTTCACCCCTTGAGCTCGTCCAAATCTTCTTTACTATTTATTGTCATTCTTATGTTCCGTATGATCTTCTGCCTTTTTCCCCCATTTTTCTTACATGTTTTGATCTGTTGACGTTATTCAGAATATGTTTTCTTTTCCTCTTTGTGTCTGTCAAGTCATTATTATCTGTTCTCTCTCTCACTTTTTCTGTGACACTTCCTTTTTTCACCTTCTTTCTCGTTCTGCCATTTGTTCCTTGTCTCTCATATACTCATTTGATTTCTTATAAACATTTTCGTTTTCTCCATCTCTCATTTAGTTTCTCTCTCTATCTCTCTCTCTCTCTCTCTCACACACACTCTCTCTCTCTCTCTCTCTCGTATCCATCTTTACTCTCTTCCTCCACAACTCAATCTTCCACACAATTAAGCAACTAACTAGACCCTATCACACTTGATATTATTGTGTCAAATGATACAAGTGCTGACTGTATATCACGCGGCTTTTTACAGGAAAAAATTATAAACGAACAAATGAATACTGTCTAACCTATCTCTATCTCATTCGCTACATATAAATGTCTTTCCCCTTTTGTCTGCGGCTGATAGTGTTAATAGAGAACTATAGAAAGTGTAATCCGATCTCTTTGTCTCATCTCCCTCCTAGTCATAACCTTCATTGTCAGAACAGCATCAAGGGGTGTTTCCGTTGTGAATCTAGCGCCCGTGGGCCTTCGTCATTCGGCCCCAGTAACACATATGCTGATGTTACTGACCTAGTGGCACGCGGATCAGTGACATTCGGCCCCAGTAATACATATGTTGATGTTACTGAGCTAGTGGCACGCGGATCCTCGACATTCGGCCCTTGTAACACATATGTTGATGTTACTGATGTAGTGGCATGCTGACCCTCGTAATTTTGAATTATGCAACAATACATACAACACATACTTCACATACAACACATACTACACATACAATACATACAAGTATGTTTATGCCCCACATTTCCATGTACGCTTGAAATGGGGGGTTGGAGGGGGGGCAGTAGGAAAGGGGGTGTGGTTGGGGGGGGGGGGGCTGTGTAGATATCCTTTATATTCACGTGAAATGTATTTAGGTATCGTTAGATTGACACCGTTTTTCTAACCATGGTTTAAAATATCTGTTATTCTTGTCAAATGCATATTCTGAAATATAAAGGAAACATTCATGATGCAGTAAATACAAAAATAGAAATAGGACAGTGCTGTGCAATAAAATAATGTATTTAAATAACTTTCGTAAATATGCTTTCTTCACCGCACTAGGACACAGCCAAGAACGAAACATCAGTTCCTACCTTGAGTTCTTGGTCAGTGACAATGGGGAGTATGCATATGAGCCAATACATTATCTTCGCTGCATAACAAGTAGAAAAGAACACATCAAATGGATATAAAAAATATATGCGTTCAATGCCCCCTGCGGTAACCTGATACCCAAATAAATGGAAGAGAAAATTGGATGTGGAAAAATGTGGCAATTAAAGTTTTCACAGGGAGAAGAGGCCAGATAAGCCGATAGTGGCCATACAGGAAATGACCAGATGGTGATTGGAAAAGTTATCAAGCTTAAGAATGTGATAGGAATAGAGTCAGAGCAATAGAGGGAGCAATGGAGAAGGTACTTTCTTACTTTCAGTGTCCTAGACACTACGTCACACTTCATTCGTCCAGTATTCCGCCACTTGGATTGCCCTGTTACTGACACTCAGCAGATCATCCATGCTACAAGTCTCCGGGAGATTTGGGCAAATCATCAGATGGTTCTCGTCTTGTGGTACTCCACGTTCAAATATCTCATCATCCCTGAATCCCTATCTTTTCAGGTTTCTCCTGCATCGTGATATACTGGTTTGGAGACTATATAGTGACTTCCATGTTACGTAGGGCAGGGGATGTCCAGGCGCAGGTTCCTCCCGTTACTCCATCAAAGGGACCTGTGTCAGCTTTTTCCAACTTTAGATGCGTCGTGTTCCTGGACTAGTCTGTAGCGACTGGGTCGACTGTGAGAAAATTCGTCTTGCTTTAGTCTTGGGAGCTGCACCTGATGTCCGAACACAGAGTGGCTTGGGTCACTTACCTGTTCCTCTCTTTATATATCTGACTCGAGTTCTTCGTATCTCTGGTGGCGCTATGCCGATTATGGGGTATATATTTTTCAGGTGGTGTAGGGCTTAGGCATCCAGTAACTATACGGCCCGTCTCATTTATTGCTGAATCTATATGTTTGACATGTGCAGAGTTTTTCCAGACTGGTTCGGCGTACTCGGCTACAGAGAACCACAGAGCGAGTGCTGATGTTCTGGGGACATCTGGCTTTGCTCCCCATGTTTTACCAGTCAGTTTTCGTATGCTACTATTTCTCGCATGTATTTTCTGTTTTTTCTCCTGACAATGTGCGGCATAGGATAGCGTGCGGTCCAACTTTACTCCCTTGGTATTTGGGGGCCGTACTATGTTCTAGATCATGTCCTTGCCATTTGATCTGTAACTTTATGTTTGCCTCTCTATTTCTAAGATGGTAGGTACATACTTGAGTTTTGGAGGGGTTTGGTTTGAGGTGATTTTTTGTTGTTGTTGTTGATAATATAAAGCAAGGGCATCAATGGCGTTTGTCAGTGTCTGTTCGACTTCTTGAAAGCCCGTTCTCTGGGCAGCCACTGCTGTATCATCGGCATATATCAATTTTGCCACCTTTTTGGAGAAGGTGTAAGAGGACACAGAGCCTAGGAAAAGGTATACAGCATATGTGGCGATCAATTTATTTTGTGAAACTCCTGTACGGGCTGCCTTCGGTCGGATGACATTCATATGTCCCATAATGTTTTCAATGCTATATCTCATTTGATGTTCATCTCTCCTCGTGTGACACCTTCTGGGTTTCTTCTCTCAGATCACCATCGTGTCGCTTCCCGTTTGGCCGCTAAAAGCTTAGAAGAGACCATTAATACATCAACATGAGACATGAACACGCAAAAAGGGTAATATCAGAAACTTAGAGAACGCCACATCTGTTACCGATAGAAGCAGAACAGACAAAACGGAAGTGACAAAAATTTGCTAGGAAGATATTTTATATACTGCTTTTGTGTTCCTATGTCCCAGCCATTGTAAGGTCGTGTGTTAGGAGCAGCATAGATGGCGCCTATCAGGATACGGGTCTACTTTGCTCTAGTGTTTGAATATTTTAAGATGGACAAACACATCGGTTATCAACCCTTCAAGTACTTGTTCAAACGCAGGGGACTAATAAGTGGTTCGTACCTAGACCACTAAGCAGGAAATATCTTTCCGACTACATCCAACTCACGCCAGAGCTGGGACCTGTACAGGGGCATCCGCCCCTATCGAAGTACAAATCGGCTAAGACTAAAACTATGTTCCTCTGATGTATTCATCTATTCTCCTATGATTTGTTGTGTATTATCCGTTATCTCTGAAGAACATTTGGTCGCAACATTGTAACGTTCTGAGTTCTATCTCAGCGCTGTAATTTGTTCAAACTGACACATTATTGTCGAACATCTTCAAATAAATTACAAATATTCACAGACACGAAGGTACTATAAACAGATAAATATTGGTACGTACTATAGACAGAAGCACTGGTAGGTACTATAGACAGAAGCACTGTTAGGTACTATAAACAGAAACACTGGTAGGCACTATAAACATAGGACGCGGCGACAAAAAAATCCGTCAAAATGTATCGAAACATGAACAATTATAATAACATATAATGTTTATTACAATGTGTATAGCGCTGTCCTATTTCACAAGCCTCTGTGTAAAAAAATGTCAAAATTCAAAGTAAGTATGCCTTTTTTAAAATATATAAATGGAGTCTTGTGAAAAGCAAGTTCTTTAAACATGCGCATGAACTCTAGATATTTCGCCGTTTGTAGATGCCAGTCAAAGATGTGTAATAACAACTTTTAAAATAAATTACCCTTCAAGCTAAGCAAGCAAGCTTGCAGTTTTTTTTAAAAGGCTCACAACATTTTTCTAGCAATTGAAATAAGAAAAACAAACAAAGGCAGATGGGCAGGAAAGGTATATTACTGGAGAAAATCACTTACAATGGAAAATATATGCTGGACTGAAATAATAATAGGACACGTACGCGTGCCGGGAATTGATAGTTACGAACTGTAGGCATACTACATGATGGTAATTATAACCCGACCTTGTCTGGGTCGTCCAATGACACCGAATCCCTATCTCCAGTTAATGGATATTGTATCAACTGTCATGGCTGAACAGGAACATCTAGTCGATCAAACAAATGTGCTGGATCTTATCTTATCGCACTTGCTACGTGGTGTTTTTTCTACCATCTACCTTCTACATTTGTTTGCTATTCTGTTCTTTTCAACAGCACCATTGCTTAGGCTTGACCTATCCATATTAGAAAAATATATAAAAGGTTGAAGGTAGACTTGCAGCAGACAATGCTGTTGGGGATGGAGGGTAAGAGACTTCATTATACTAGGCATAAGTTCTTTATGACAAGTTCCCTTTTTCTCTGCCTTCTTATCATAACAATAAACCACGTATCCATTGTCAAATGGGTAGACTGGAGTGTTTCGATACTGTTTACGAACTAGAAACGTGTTACGAGAAGCAACCGCTCTAACGACTTTGCCACTCAGACGTATTTGCATTTCAGAGACACGGGTGTTAGATTGGACAAGATAGAGGTTTGATTGAGTTTTGCACATTGAGACGAATGTTGTCTGCTGTGGGGAATGGATGCGATCTAGAAGTAAGTGCTCACAGTTTTTGTGTAGAAGATTTATTAGGAATATTAAATCATGCTACAAATGATGCAGCCGATCAGGATATGACAAAACAAGCGGAGATAGATAATGATATTGCATTAGGTGCGCAAAGACATGACGTGCTGCGTTTGAAAGCGATGAGAATGATAAAAAGATGGTCGAGAAGGCGACATGCTGACTGTGAAGTTGTTATTTTTTGGTACCGGTCGATGAGCTATTTCTCCTGCGTTAAATTGATATGGGGTGCCATGATCACCCTGGATGGGATACAAACGAAATTCTGAAGTGTGGGAATGCTTACAGAAGGAATGGTTGTTACAGAAATCGATTGTCCCGTTCCATGAGCGTGATGACGACGATAAGCACTAGTGGCGCCCTAAACCACGATGGAGATTTGTGTGTGTCACATACATGCGGCCCTTTACTTAATACGGGCCTGCAGCACTGTTAAACGTGACCAACGACATGCTTTCTATGTAACAGTGGGCATAATTCATGTCACACACCTGCAGTTCTTCGCCAAAGAAGGGATATGCATCATTGTTAATGACATCTTACGGTAGGATTTGTATGACAGTGGTCCTCTTCTTGTCTTTGGTGGAAGCTTCTGGAACACCAGCATGAACAAACTGCAGCAACTCCCCAAACGAAGAAGGGTGAGCAGGATATGAGCAAAGCTACGAGCTACACTCTTCTCACCAGATAGGCAAACAGGGTAAATTATAGTAGCAATCTGGGTTATAATAGATCATACAGGTAAGGTGAGTGAGCAAGTCCAGGTAGCAGTGTAAAATACAAATAGAATGTTATGTATGATAAGAAGAAATAGAAGCATGGAAGTGATAGACAAATTGTATAAATAATTAGTTAAACCCAGATTGAAGGAATGTGTACAGGTGTGGAGTCCTTATCGTAGAGAGGGTATAAACATGCCGGGAAGGATACAGAGAAGAGCGACCAGTGAGACCGGCCTACAGTGTCTAGAAAAGAGAAGATTTTGAAGTGGTTTAATATAGGTTTATAAAATAATCAATGGAAATGATAAATTAGAGTATATCAATTTCTTTCTAAATACAACCACCTACAAGAACAAGAGGGCACAGCTACAAATTAATTAAAGAAAGGTCCAGATTAAATATCAGGAAATAATTTTTTAGTCAGAGTGTGGTGGATGCTTGGAATGCATTGCCACAGGAAATAGTGGAAACAGGGTCAATTAATGCATTCCAGAATAAATTGGATGCGTATAGGTATATTTAGATCAAGTGAATGTAAATTAAACTGGTTGTATACATATTCTACAGAGTCTTCTAAACCAGTATAAAGACGTTCAGTTAAAATGAGTTCAGCTAATAAACTTTGTCTCCGAACTGGCCACAACAGAATATGACGACGCTTGCACACAACATTCAAGATAGCAGCCCCCAGCCTAGGTGAAGGCTGTTGTGGCCTAACAAACATAACACCAACACAATCGTACATGCATCAGGACAGCCTGACCCCAGCACACATATCTTTGAATAATGATGTGGTCCACCCCCACGCGATGCCGAGAAACTGTACAGCAGTACTGAGATCCTTGAAAAGGCAGCTGACTTTATTGGAGAATCCAGAGTCACAGTCTGGGTGAGCAATGATCACAGCAGAAGAAGTCGTATCATAACGCCACATCTAATTAATGTCGTAGAGGTAGAGCACTAGTTTGTTTTTCACTGCAAGGTTCGGGGTTCAATTCCAGTCAACAGTATGCTTCAACTGAAATGGATACCTGATTTACTGCTGTGGAGGTAAAGTCAGCGAGGAAGGGAACTGGCCATCTCACATTACATGCTATGGCCTCGTACAATGAAGTCTTCAACATTTGATCTCCGACAGCAGTGTCTGCTAAGGCACTACCTTCTCTGTAGTGGCGTTGTCTGACTGGAATATGACCGGTTAGACAACTGGACCCTCATAGAAAACCATTCGCTTTACTGTGGCGAGACATCGCAGTATGCCTAGCTGTAAATTGATACCCGGCTTACAGCTAAAGAATATAATGCAGTGAAAAAGTCAATAAAGTCAATTGGACACGCCCCCTTACAAAGTAAATAGTACAAGGGAGTCTTGAACATTTTATACGCAAAGAAAAATATCAGCAATTTTACAAAGGGATATTAGCAAAAGGACACGCAGAACAAGAAAGATAATGTAGTCCCCACAAGAATCTAACTATAAATGCGAGCTGACGGCGCTTTCCTCTCAAAAAACCATTCGCAGATGAAAATCTTTAAGAGAAGTCTGTTAGCCGATAGTTAATTTTCTTTCCACTTGTGTCGTTGAGCGCCGTGGGAAGCTTAAGTCGTCTGTCCTGCTCCAAGTGCGTTGCGTCGGTCAATGTGAGTCCGTGTCGCTGCACAATCACTCTAATGTCATATATACACCTGTCTCGCGGTCGCCATCTTGCCAGATCAACCAGTGTTGTCAGCCATCAGTGAAAATTAATGAGGGTGCATTCCCAAGAGATGACTAAACCAACTGATTTTTTGCCTAGAAATGTATTTGGCACAAGACATAGTGCCGACAATACTACGACATGTCGTTGTTCCATATTCTGTCTTTCCTGGTAACACCGATGACCTTTCTGAAACGCTTCATTTCACACGTCGAATATCTACTCTCACGCGCACTGGGCAAAGTCCATGTTTGGCACTGGCAGCACAGAGTCGGCAGAAATATACTGTTTATCAGCTGTTGCTTTGTTGCCAAAGTAATGCTTGGGTTTTTTGTCTAATCAGTAGTGACAGCTGATTAATTTAGAAAACGGCAAAAAGTATAAACCGCAAAAAAATGTGCTACAGACAACATTCCAGAAATAAAATGGGATTTGGCAGAAGCACTTGTAGAGTCAAAACCCTTTGTTAAGTGCATAACTGACAATTTTTTAATTCAACATGCAGAAGCAGCCACCAGAGGCAAAAACATACTCGACCTAGTTTTTACTACACAGGAAAATATGATTGAAAACGTCACCGTTGGGGAACTGTTTGGCTCAAGTGACCATCAAATCATCCGTTGGGATCTTATTGCAGGGAAAGAAGTAAACATAAATACGCGAACATACGACTACTCTAAGGCAGATGTTAAGAGGATGAAAGAACCACATCATCTGGAAAGATATTGTCGTAGGAACAGATGTTGAACAGGAGTGGGAGAGTTTTAAAACAGTTCTAGAAAAGCTAAAAGAGGAATGTGTTCCATGTAGGGAGGTAAACCCCAAGCGTAAAAAGTGGATAACTAGATTTATAGTGAAATGTAGAAGAGCGAAAAATAAAGCATGGAAAAAATATATAGAGGCAGGTAAATCAAAAGAAACATATGTAAAATATTTGGACAAGCAGAACATATCTCAGAAAGCGAATAAAATAGCAAAAATAGACTGAAAAAAAACTTGCTCAGAGGATCAAGACTGACAGTAAAAGCTTCTTCTCGTATGTTAAAAATAAACAAAGATAGAAAGACAAAGTAGGCCCTCTCATAGACAGTACAGGGAAAATAATAAGTGAGAATAGGGAGGCAGCTAATCTGCTCAATCAGTACTTTGGCACAGTCTACACAAAAGAGGACTGCTCCAAGATCACAGAGCCTTTAGATATTTTTCAAAGAGACATGGATACAGTGGGATAAAGATCAATCTGTATTACAGAGGAAATGGTTTTTTAAAAATTGGAGAGGTTGAAAGTGAATAAATGTCCAGGTCAAGATGGCATTCATCCAAAATTGCTGTATGAAATTAGAGACCAACTAGCAAAACCATTGGCTATATTATGTTCTCAATCACTTACAAAAGGGATTGTTCCACGGGATTGGAAAGATGCAGGAGTGATTCCCTTATTCAAAAAAGGCAAAAAATCAGATCCAGCAAACTAAAGACCTGTGAGCTTAATGAGCATAGTCTGTAAATTGTTAGAATCAATAATCAAAGAAAACATTGTAATGCATTTAGACAAATTTAATCTAATTAGAAATAGTCAGCATGGGTTTACTAGAAGGAGATCATGCTTAACAAATCTATTAGAATTCATGGAGGAGGTTACTAAAATCATAGATAAAGGGGAGCCAGTGGATGTTATTTATCTAGACTTTGCAAAGGCCTTTGATAGAGTACCTCATCAAAGATTATTTCAAAAGTTAAAATCACATGGAATAGGTGGGGAAGTTGCCAAATGGATTGAAAATTGGTTAACGGGAAGAAGGCAGAGGGTGGGCATAAATAAGGAGTACACTGAGTGGAGTGAAGTGAAAAGTGGTGTGCCACAGGGCTCGGTTTTGGGACCAATTTTGTTCTTGATATATATAAATGATTTGGACATTGATATGAGATCCATGATTGCAAAATTTGCTTATGACACAAAACTATGCAGTAGTGTCTCATCTAAAGCGGAAGTGGATATATTGATGTCGGATTTAGATAAAATTCGAGAATGGTCTGTAAGCTGGCAAATGGAGTTTAATGTAGATAAATGTACAGTCATCCACATGGGTAGATCCAATATGGAACATAATTACAGAATGGGAGAAAACAATATTAGAAAGATAGATAAGGAAAGGGACCTAGGGGTTATAATAGATCATACAGGAAAGGTGAGTGAGCAAGTTAAGGTAGCAGTGAAAAAGGCAAATGCAATGTTAGGTATGATAAAAAGAAATATTAAACATAGGAGCAAGGAAGTGATCGTCAAACTGTATAAAGCTTTAGTTAGACCTAGATTGGAGTACTGTGTACAGGTGTGGAATCCTTATCATAGTTGACATATAAACATGCTAGAAAGAATACAAAAAAGAGCGACAAAGATGATAGTGGGATTCCAGAATTACAGTTATGAGGAACGACTCAGAAAAACCGGCCTACAGTGTCTCGAAGAGAGAAGAATTCGTGGTGACTTAATACAGGTTTATAAGATGATCAGAGGAATGGATAAATTAGACTATAACAAGTTTTTAAAAAAATTCAGCCACCCACAATAACACGAGGGCATAGCTACAAGCTGACTAAAGAGAGGTCCAGATTAGATATTAGGAAATATTTTTTTAGTCAGAGAGTGGTGTCTGCTTGAAATGCATTGCCAGGGGAGGTAGTGGAGGCAGGGACAGTTAATGCATTTAAGAATAAACTGGATGTGCATAGCTTTTAGAGCAAGGTGATGTAAATGTAACTGGTTGTATACATACTCTGCAGGGTCTTCTAAACCAGTATAAAGACGTTAAGTTAAGTTATCCTCCGGCTACCTGGCAGCAGGCATATTCCGAGTATTTCAAGTATTCCAAGTATTTCAAGTATTCCAAGTATTATAATTTTCGCCTATGCCGCTGCTAATAGCCTGCTCCTTTTGATTTTAATATGCCAGTGGATCTGTTAAGCATACAGTGTGAGGACATGACCTCCGATGTTATCGTTCGCCTGCGATGGGAACACGTTGACACAAGCGTGCGCTTGAATCTTCTGGGGTTCTTCTTCTTCGTCTTCTGCGTACACAGTCAGACAGTAACCATTATTTTTTCGAAAAAAGCGGCGGTCATCCTGAGACTCTCGCCACTACCATAGAGCTTGTCTTGCAGTTCCACTGGCAATGGCCACATCTGCTCTCTCTGATCCTCGTATGTCGGGCAGTTCTGCAGCAGATGTTCAGCGGTCATTTTACCAGTACCGCACGGGCATTCGTCGGTACACCCTATCTTCAATTTGTTGAATAGGTGGTACCTCAGTCTGTTGTGGCCAGTGCGAAGTCTGAAGACAACGACCTGCTCTCTTCGGTTCAACTGGTAATAGGCATCGTTTTTGGTGTAACCAGTATGTTCGGTTTCCCATTTGGTCATGTACCTGGCTTTGATAAGCCGTTTTGACTCTTCGTACGTGATACTGGTATCTGTTTGTGGTAGCCTTGCACCTTCTTTTGCCAGTCTGTCTGCCTCCTCGTTGCCTTGGATGTTGCAGTGTGACGGAACCCACTGTACCACTACCCTTTTTGGTGCGGACTGCTGGCACAGTTTGCAGAGTGCTGCTCTTAAGTCATTAAGCTCAGTGTTTTTCTGGCTTTTTAGCGCTGTGACTACGGCGAGAGCATCTGTCAGCAGGACTATATGGCTCTCATTTTCACTGTGTGTTACCATTTCTTCCACTGCCGCCCTCAGTGCCTCTGCCTCCGCTCTGAAATTGCTTGTGTACTTACCAGTAGCGAATGACAGAGTAATTTTTCTGCCATTTGGTAGGTTCAGGAATGCTCCTGCCCCTCCGTTCTGTGTAGTGTTTGTTACAGAACCGTCGGTGTATGCATGGGTCCAGTCCATGCTTGGGTAGCTTTTCGTTATGAAGCTTAGGGTAGTGTCTCTCCTTTCTTTTCAGTCTGACAGTTTCTGTTTGCAATACCTGGTATATTTTCTACCACCTCTGGAAATATATCCTGCCTCCAAGTAGGTTTTCGTACAGTAGTGATGGGTTTTGGTGTTGTTAGTGCGTTTATGGGATCTCCGTGCATCTTTGCTTTGGCTATTTCTGCAAAGTTTCTCCGCTTTAGTTTCCCAGTTCCCAAATTGTTTAGTCTCTGGTACATTGGGTGGTCCGTCAGTCTTCGGAGTTTCTCTGACTGCAGCTGGGCTCTGCAGTCTCTTCTGTCGGTCATGGATTGCAGTTTTGTAATCTTTTCTAGTTCTACAATTGGCGTTGACTTCATGCCACCTGTTATAATTCTCATGGCTTGGTTTTGAAGTTTGTTAACTTTATCGAAGTTCGCCTTCGCTGCGGTTGTCCATGCCGCAATGCCATACTCGAGAACTGGTCTCACTCTTCCAGTGTACAGTTTCTTTAGTATGCCTTCGTCTGCTCCCCAGCTTGTGCCAGCAAGTTTCCTCATGATCGCCATTCTTTCTCTGGCTTTCATTCGGTTTCTCTCAATCTGACTTTTCCATGTCATGCGCCGATCAAATGTGACTCCCAGATAGGTTGGGTTGTCGTTTGGCTGCAGGATTTTGCCATTTAGGCTTAATTTGGTACTTTGGGGTTTTAATGAAAGCGAGAATATTGTGCACGTGGTTTTCTCTTCGTTTATTTTGACCAGCCATGAGTTCGCCCACTCTTCCAGCGATGTTAGGGCCGTCTGCATCCGATTTCTTGCTATGGTGAGATTCTTTTCAGAGGTCCACATAGCCAGATCGTCTACAAACATTGAGCTATGGACTCTTCTTTGTATATTCTCTGTAATATCGTTTATATATACCAGGAAGAGTGTGGGTGACAATACTCCCCCTTGGGGTACTCCCTGCTCGAGTGTCACCTTTTTGCTCATCTGCCCTTGTACTTGGACTCTGGCCGTTCTTTGTTTGAGGTAGTGGTTGATCCACTTGTACATCTTCCCACAGACATCACTTCTTCTTAGCTTGACTCTAAGTCCATCCTTCCAGACTTTGTCAAATGCCTTTTCCAGATCCACCCAAACAGCTACTGTGTGTTTCTGTGCCTGGTAGGCATCTTCTATCTCCTGGGCTATAAGGATGACCTGGTCCTCAGTGGATCTGTGCTGTCTAAAGCCGGCTTGCTGTGGAATTAGTATTCGTTTTTCTTCCCTTCTGGGGTTCGAACACCCACCTTTTCTCGCTATCCTTCGTTTCTGGAGAGTCGAGCGCGATTCCTCTCAGCTATTGCAATTTGCCCTCAGTTGTGTACTTACAATATTGGGGAGCCCCGTTTAACCTCATCAACACTGCTAGTTGTAGCAACAAACAAGCATTGACTGGAATACAAGAATAAATAATTCAAATGATGTTTTACACACACTGTTTTGTTGTTGTTGTAACTAACAATATTATATTCTATCAACTTATTTTGTTGTTTTAATTTGTGCTGTTTTAGATTTCACTCCGCTTGATATGGACCTTTTATATCGAAATGAGGATCAAGATGCTGAGCAGCGCATGGGCTGCAGTGGTCAACGACCCATAGCTGGCTGCTAGCACCGGGGCCAGCGAACCAGAGTTGCCAAAACCCTTCTTCACCTCCACGCGATGATCCTGGATAACAGGCTACAGCAGGGCAGATTTGCTAAGCAGAAGGGATCAAAGAGGGAATGCTAACCCGGTACTCAAAAAAGGCTTGCTGAAGTCGGATGTGTTGGACCGAAAGGTGCAAATATCACAGTCAAGCTATTAACTACGACACAAGGCATTCCGTTCTCTGGATTACATTCTGCTACTAAAGCGCTTTCGGGGCTTGGTAACGGGAGATTTAGAACTAAAGAAGCCAATCCAAGCCAAGCCATATCGAAATGTCGGCAGACAGAGCTACTTAAACCCCTTCATAGAAGCCTTTATTCCAATTCTGTAGTGCACCCGGAGAATTATAGAGGAGAGGAGTAAAGAAATCTTGTCCATACAGGAAGCAACAAAATGTGCGAACTATGCCTGTTTGTCCATCTGATGAGACACAAAAATCAATGCCTTACAAAGGTTTTGAAATCGTGTCTCCTTAGTCATGATACCAGCATGTCCCCTTAGTCTTGGTACCAGCGTGCCCCCTTAGTCATGATACCAGCGTGTCCCCTTGGTCGTGGTACCAGCGTGTCCCCTTGGTCATAATACCAATGTGCCCCCTTGTTCGTAGTTCCAGAGTCCTAGCTATTTGACCAACAATCACTGCACTGTTATTACTATTCTCATAAAAGACCTCGATATTGACCTTTCTTGCTTTTCAGTCTTTGTTGTCTGACGATTTACAAGTTGTGCACGATGTAGAGAACATAGCAAGCTACAGATATGGACAACATAGCAAGCTACAGATATGGACAACATAGCAAGCTACAGATATGGACAACGGAAGATAATGATTATGATGTTATTCCATCATGGGCAGGGTTTGATAAAAGCGTCGTCTGCGACAACTAAAAATGTGTTGCTTGGCGAGTAAAAAAATCCGCTTTTAATCGTTAATTACGCTTTTAATACTTACTACATACCTTTCTTAATGACATCACGGTTCGAATAGATTGTGCATAAGCTACTTTCTGATGGTGAATCTAAATGGATCTCCACTGCGACAATTTAAACCTACTAAAGCAATCGATAAATGGTACTTCAGTTCTAAAACTACCAAGAATATTCAAAGACACATACCCCAAGCTTCTGACAGCAGTGCAATTTTTTCTTAAGAAGAAATAGACTAATACTGTGTAAGTAATACAATATATTTTGGTTTGGTACGCATTGTTATGTAGAAATAAAGGTGAATTAATGCCTAGTTTAACATAAAATGGATGACTGTAATCCATCCATATTGACTGGTGAGCCGCCCGAATATTTGTCAATCCCTGATCATGGATGATGAAGTCCGCTCTCTCTTTTTCCATTTGGAACGTGTACATCCAGTCGATGGATCCAGAAGTAACTGATGGGTGGATGTGGGTCTGGCAAGTTCTTGGACGGTGTGGGCAGGCATGTTAGTCTGATGTGAAGTCTCCATTTCACGGGCCTTTCTAGCCTGTCTAGGTTGTTAATCTGCTGTTTTTATAGAAGCTTGGCATAACGCTGCATCTTCGTGAACAGACGCGCGTCAAGCGGTTCGGACATGCGCAGCAGCTTCTCCAGTGCCTAGTAGTATGCCAAACACTGTTAGTGAAGCCGTTAATACACTTCTCTCGGCCACCAAGGAAGCGTTCACCAATCTCATAACGACAACATACAGATCAAGCAGGAACAAGCAGAAAGTTTTATAATTCAGGATCTTTATTTCTTCACCAACACAAGAACAACGGGGTCACAATTCTTTGACAGAGGTCAAATGAACCGGGAACCTACAGATTATATTCAATAAAAGCAATAACAACACAATATAAAAACGCCACGTGACATAACAGCAAATAAATACACGTAAATAACAAGTACTTAATTAAGAAATACATTTTTCTGAAGAAATTGATAGCGCGTGCATGCTCACGTGCCTGGCAGTATAAAAACTGTGGTTTCTGTGGATATTCATAAATGCGACGTGTAATAACAAGATATGCCTTTAAAATGAAAATTATTAAGCTGTGACGTGATAAGGTTAGTCCAGTAAATCAATATCCTTTTTTGGGGTGGAGCGAGTGGGTGAGAGGATGCGAGAAGGAAGAGTAATCAGGACCAGGTGAAACATACTGATCAAGGTGGGAGAGAAGAGCAATCAGGACCAGGTAAAACATACTGATCAAGGTGGGAGAGAAGAGTAATCAGGACCAGGTGAAACATACTGATCAAGGTGGGAGAGAAGAGTAATCAGGACCAGGTGAAACATACTGATCAAGGTGGGAGAGAAGAGTAATCAGGACCAGGTGAAACATACTGATCAAGGTGGGAGAGAAGAGTAATCAGGACCAGGTAAAACATACTGATCAAGGTGGGAGAGAAGAGTAATCAGGACCAGGTGAAACATACTGATCAAGGTGGGAGAGAAGAGTAATCAGGACCAGGTGAAACATACTGATCAAGGTGGGAGAGAAGAGTAATCAGGACCAGGTGAAACATACTGATCAAGACTCGTACCTCGCTCGTGCAAGTATTCCAGATCAAGATGACTGATAACCGACGTAAATGTACACGTTCAATAAATATAGTCTGTCTTCAAAACGTGTCGTATATGTTTTATGCTTCTTATGGGGCATAAAGAAAAAAACGCCCAGTCAGTTCCGAGCAATCTTATTGACTCTAAAACACACAGAGACGTATTGGGAAGCATCTTAGGCAAACTATTGAATCAATTTATTTCAAAAACGTTAAATATTGACTGATGGAATGTTAGTTATTGTCTGGTTGCTAGGAAACCAGTATCTTATATCTCCTAGTTTCATATGCATATTCTCTTAGCCTCTGTAAAGTTTTTCAATTCAAGTGCTACATATTAGCCAAATGCACGAGGATATTCGAGAAAAGTGCGTAGTATATCAAATGTACTTTTCAGAAATCAGTAATATTGATCAAATGGCCGCACGCGCAATAATCTGCGGACACTACTTAATAAGTGGAAATATCTTTCCTGCGTCTGTTTGGGTAATGTGTATTATGGACGGACCAAACAAATGTTAATAGTGTGGAATAACTTCCTTCATAAACATTGTCTAATTGTGATACGCTCCAGCTACCTTCAACAAAATTACTAATTCTTTCATTCACGCTAAATTGACTAATTATAATACATTCCACTTCCCTTCACAATGACCAATTGTGACAAATTCCACATTCCATCATACAACATGACTAATTGTAACACATCCCACTTTCCATCACGCCAAAATGACTAATTGTAACACATTCCACTTTCCATCACGCCAAAATGACTAATTGTAACACATTCCACTTTCCATCACGCCAAAATGACTAATTGTAACACATTCCACTTTCCTTCATGCCAAAATGACTAATTTTATGCATTCCACTTTCTACACCCTAAATTGACTAATTGTAAAACATCCCATTTTCCTTCACACAGAACGACTAATTGTAATACATTCGACTATTCTTCAAACAGAACGACTAGCTGTGACAGCTTCAGCAACGATTCACAATCTAATCAAATGAATGCTTTAATGGATTCCTAATTTGCAACCCTAATTATCACATCAAACGGAATGGTTATGATGACTAACAAACATATCTTTTTTAGGAAGTGAAGTGTGTATTGTATTCTAGTTCTCCATTTATTCTATTACTGGTATATTGAGCAACTAAGGATGAAAAACGTTTGAAATGTGGGGGTACCTTAGAGTGAATTGAACAGCAAGAAGATCAAATGGCAATGTCCTCACCAAGGTAG
Organism: Ariolimax columbianus; assembly: GCA_036924085.1. Taxonomy (NCBI): domain Eukaryota; kingdom Metazoa; phylum Mollusca; class Gastropoda; order Stylommatophora; family Arionidae; genus Ariolimax; species Ariolimax columbianus. Next base: position 108,478,042 of record JAVGWX010000006.1, read on the forward strand.
GCACAGAAAGGCAAATATTAAAAATGATAAGAAAACGAGGACTGAGTTGGCTGGGATATAATATACGAAATGGAAGTCTTCTACATGAGAGATCAGAGGGCAAAATTCAGGAGAAAAGAGGAAGGGGCGACCAAGACTCATCTTGGTATATCAGGTATGCAAAGGCATTAAAGTACAAACCTATGCTGAAATCAAGAGAGCTGCACATGATAGAGTCAAACGAAGAGACCTGCTCAGACAACCTTACAACCAGTCGTAGGACTGATCAAGCAGAGGGTAGCGTCAAATGGAGAAACATGCTCAGACAACCTTACAACCAGTCTTAGGACTGATCAACCAGAGGATAGGGTCAAATGGAGAGACATGCTCAGACAACCTTGCAACCAGTCTTAGGACTGATCAACCAGAGGATAGGGTCAAATGGAGAGACATGCTCAGACAACCTTGCAACCAGTCTTAGGACTGATCAACCAGAGGATAGAGTCAAATGAAGAGACATGCTCAGACAACCTTGCAACCAGTCTTAGAACTGATCAACCAGAGGATAGAGTCAAATGAAGAGACATGCTCAGACAACCTTGCAACCAGTCTTAGAGCTGATCAACCAGAGGATAGAGTCAAATGAAGAGACATGCTCAGACAACCTTGCAGCCAGTCTTAGAGCTGATCAACCAGAGGATAGGGTCAAATGAAGAGACATGCTCAGACAACCTTGCAACCAGTCTTAGAGCTGATCAACCAGAGGATAGAGTCAAATGAAGAGACATGCTCAGACAACCTTGCAACCAGTCTTAGAGCTGATCAACCAGAGGATAGAGTCAAATGAAGAGACATGCTCAGACAACCTTGCAACCAGTCTTAGAACTGATCAACCAATGGTCGGTGATGATGGAAACAAGCTACCTTTTGTCAGCACTCTTGCTCCACAATTCGCACTGGCAGACAGTATTACTATATTACCTTATTATCAGTGGGATGGGACTTGCTGAACTAACGCTTCGAAGACATTATTGACATATATAATGCAAATCTCTTAAAACACAACATTTCTGCTTGAAACCTATTCAGATTCTTATCCATGCAGCTTTCAAACTTGTAAAAGAATAAATTCATATAATGAACGGGTATTTCCTATTACTATAGTCCGCTTGGGGATTTTTAGGCTCAGGAATAATGACCGCTTGCCCTGGGCGTCACCGACCATTGATATGATAATTCACGCATGTCATTCATGATATTAAAACGTACACTTGACCTTACCTATGGGAAGCTATGAGGTTTAAATAGGCTAATAACTTCAGTAACATTAGAAGACTTGGCACTAACTTCAGTGGCCATTTCTAGACATGGTGATAAATTCAGTGGGCATTTCTAGACATGGTGATAAATTCAGTGGGAATTTCTAGACATGGTGATAAATTCAGTGGGCATTTCTAGACATGGTGATAAATTCAGTGGACATTTCTAGACATGGTGATAAATTCAGTGGGCATTTCTAGACATGGTGATAAATTCAGTGGACATTTCTAGACATGGTGATAAATTCAGTGGACATTTCTAGACATTGCAACACCTTTAAATACATGAAAACCTGCAATGCACGTTAGCAGTGTGAACATTATCTATTTAGCGTAGGTATCTAGATATCAGATTTATACATGTCCACATTTGTTCCGCGTGTCCTTGCTGTATTATGCGTTATATTTATCACCGTAGTCTTAGTGACTCGCATGCCCCTTGTGGCACCCTAAAAAACGATGCTCAGCAATAACTTTTGAAACACATTGTTATGTTTCTGACAGCGTCTTCTACGGGCGTGCAGCAACTGTTTGTCAAGTTAACAGTGTTATGTGAGAGACAGGTACACGCGACATAGCATATCCTTATTAAACACGGGTTGAACGAATGGTAAGAACCGGGAACGCGTGTGTCTATGTCACCGCTGTCACACCACAACAAATCAACACATGTGTTACACTGCCAGGGATTTCATTATTTGAGTAACCAGTTTTACTAACCATCAGAATTGGCGAATTTCTACAGATAATTAATGATATCATAAATCAAAATACAGATACTCTTTGATATGTTTTTATGTAAAAGTGAACTACCGCTTGTCGCTCCCATTGTTGAAGCACAGGTCCAACATTATATGTGACTGCTCTACACCTCAGTCCAGTCATTTGATATGTGCTTTCGGCAATGGTTCTTTTTTACATTGTGTTCTTGCCAGTACCAATGCACTTCTTTGTTGGACACCTCTTACAGCATGCAAAGAAGGAAACAGAGGTCATATTCTGTTTGACAAAGAAACCACTCGGGTGTGATTCATCATTATCATCATCATCATTCCTATAACCTAGAAGGTCGTTGTGGCACCGTTATTGCAGTTTGTAGTACCAGCTCCAGTCATACAAAACCGGTGTGTCTTGGGCCGCTACACACCTGACAGAGCCCATCTCTCTCCAGGTGGCAGTTCATTATAGTTCTGGCTAAATTTCATACAATAAAGCTGGCCCTGTCTTCAGCTAGGGCGAATGGCGCCAAACTCGTGAAGTTCAGCTGTGTGAACTAGTCAGTGAAATAATATGACGCCGATGCCCAATCAAGGATAATCGAACGGAAGAAATCACACAAAACGAACGAATTAACCAGTTCAAATGGAAAACAACAACACGTGAACACAAGTGTAAGTCGTCGACTAGTGTAAATTCCCAGCAAATCCATGGTCTGGTGGCATCTATAATGAACTATAACAGAAGAGCAATGTAGACCCGCAGCCAGTTATGGCGCCATTTTTGCTGCACCTGTGTGATTAAACATTATATATGCTCGTCTCTTATAATTCTGTTTAGGACAAAACATATTTAATAAATACAATCCACGAAAGTCTGCTTTTGCTATAAACAAAGGGTGGTGGGTGTGGCACGTGCTTGCAGGCGTATGTCTGTATATAGAACAGAAGTGATACATAAACAAATTGGGGTGTGGGACATAAACCATTACCAACGTGTGTCCTGGTGGAGGAGATACATTTGTACAAATAAATAAAATTGTAAGAAACGGCATATAAATCTGTCTATCAGGAACAATCACTATATAAATCTGTCTATCATGAACAATCACTCTAATGAAAGTAACGTGTTATGTGAATTCGTGGTTCTGTTTTAGATTGATAAAAACAAACAAAGCATTTCAAGGAATCGGTGAATTTCAAGAACAAATGTGGAACATTTGACAAAGTTGTCTGAAAACATCAATCCAACATAGCATATTTAACAAAGTGAACTCTCAAAAACATCAGTCCAATATGGAACATTTGACAAAGGCCATATGTTGTATACATTGAATAATTTAATTTTTGTTCTGCTTTTGAAAGACTATTTAGACTTGCACAAAAATAGCAACATGACACATAGGCACCCAATCATCTTGAACATTATTGTGGATGTCTGCCTCCTGCTTGTTTGAACATGCAACATGACAATTTATGTTTCTTGCCAAACTTTTTCAACACGTCATTGTTCAGCACGTATTTTTTTTTACAGCAAACAACACGAAATGCTGTTTAGAAAATTTGTTGCATGACAAACTGGAAGTTTACACAAATTGAGATAATAAAGGTTGAAACCTCAAATAAAAATAGTTTACGATAAGGCAGACCAGATGAGTGTAATTTTTCTCCTAATTACATCTGGGGAAAAGTGTCGTTTCAGCAGTAATTGAACACCAAAATAATGCGATTTCAACAACACTGGAGGTAAACATATATCCACAATATGGAAACGTGCAGCGACTTTTTTAAGCATCTCATCTCCAAAAAATCAAATTGGAAAAAAGTGATAAATTTCGACAGTAACAGTGATTTCTCTTCAAAAAACAGAAAATCCACTTTCTGGCACCTTTTGGTTTATCCAAACATTAAAACATCTTTGAGAGTCGCACATTAAAAACAACAGTATTCATTCACCTTAAATAGAGTATTTTCCTTATTCAACAAACGAAACAATTAACACGGTCTGGAACTAATGTTGAGAGGTTAACATCTCTACAACGTCCAGGTTATTACATTTGGAGACATTGTCAAATACAGCAGACGTTTCAACGTCCCACATGTTCTCAACTGATGTGCACCACTACGCATTTTATGATGAAGGAGGGGTTATAACTACTGCATCATTCAACGCATGTTGTTAAAGGCAACTGTGAAGGACTGTGTATGGATCTAGCAACCTCATTATTTAAAGCAAAATTCTACAGACATCGCCACTACAAATATACATTAAATGATTTCGTGCAGGTGTCGTGCAAGGTGACAGCACACAGAGATAGAGCCGAAACTTCCATTGAAGAGATAATGGGGACAAGAACGCAGGTGAGGGTATACATAATCTTTTAGTTAATCGACATAACTGCACTCCAGACAGATTCAAAGGTTAGCATTCTCTCCTATTCAATTTCGACGTGTATGTAAACCGATGGTCCCTGTAGTTCGCTGAATATATACACTTCTGCCCAGGCCTCTCTGGCGCCCTCATTGCTTAACAAACATTTGGTATCGAATTTTCGTAGTTTGCCAGCCATCAATCGCACTGATATAATCTAGTAGGGAGTAACTGATTTATCTCAAGGTGTATCCCATTCCCCGAAACGAATGTCTATTGTATGTCCCCACTAAGTCCGCTACAGAAGCCAAGAGGACACCTTTATAATCCTTGTGGATAAGCTAACGATGACCACATCAGAAGATCAACACATTCCCTTGAAATTTTGAAGACGCATTCGTCATCCACCTTTGCCGCAGCCATTCCTTACGCACCTTTATCTACAAGCATCAGTGAATAAAGTTTATGCAATCTCGAACCAGAGTTGGAGTCGATTTTATGTTTACATTAATTTTGTTTGGAAGCTTGAAATTCTTATTTATGGTCGTGTCCATTACGAGACATACATGAATTGACAGTTCAGGTTAACGTGCAAATTGAATTGACATTTTGGAATGACATAACGTAAACTGTATATGGCAGGTCGCCATTGACAATCACAATATGCCAATAAGGGTAGTTCAAATCCAATATATAGATCAAGCTTCACAGGTCTTTGTTCTGTGTTTAAAATTGGAGACAAATAAAAGTTTTAATGATTTGAAAAGAAGGGAGAAGACAGACACAACCTGTTTATTAAAGAGGTAGATTTCAAAGAGATAATTGTGAATAAGTTAACATTAGTGAATGGAAAAGTGTCAACAACTGTATTGAGGAACAATATGAGGAATAGAAAAAAAGGAGAAAGATTGCCTAAGCTAGTCAATACGTCAGATGGTTACCGAGATATTCATCTATGCTTCTTGTTGGTTGATACCTTGGCATACATTTTAATAACTGTAGACTGACTTCATCTAATGGTTGCTGCATGGCGCCGCCAATTGATGTACAACTCAGCATTCCTACGTGTGACCGGAACTCGAAGCTTCAATATAAATATTAGACATGGAATATGGGATCAAGATGCTGAGCAGCACATGAGCTGCAGTGGTCAGCGACCCATAGCTGACTGCTAGCGTCAGGGCCAGCGAACCAGAGCTGCCAAGACCCTTCTACACCTCCACGTGGTGATTCTGGATAACAGACTGCAGCGGGGCAGACTGGCTAAGGAGAAGAGATCGAAGAGGGAATGCTGACCCGGTACTCAAAAAATGCTTGCTGAAGTCGGATGTGTTGGACCGAAAGGTGCAAATATCGCAGTCAAGCTGTAAACTACGACACAACGCATTCTGTTCTCTGGACTACATTCTGCTACTTAAGCCCTTTCAGGGTTTGGTAGCGGGAGATTGAGAACGAACAAAGAAGAAGAAGAAGAAGAAGAAGAAGAAGAGGAAGAAATGGAATACACCCCAACATGGAGACAATGAGTAAGAGGTGTATTTCCAATAAATAAATGAAGGAACTGTGTTACCTTTTAGAGAAAACGCAGAGCCTGGTGGAAAAATGACATCCTAATATTGCACTAGTCAACATGAGAATTATCCTATTCAATGTATTGTTGTTGGCCATAAAAAAATGTGGAAAAATCGTCAGATAGGCAATCTAGGACAGGTTTTTTAGATAACGAATAAATACATATTTGTTTACTTAATGTACATTTGTTGTTTTTATGTATGATTTCATTGATCAAGTATTATTGAATAAACATTCGTCTGGAATGGGCTAATCCATTCTTTGTAGAGAGAATTTAATTCTACTTTCTCAAAAATCGCATTCGAACAGCCGCTTGGAACGAATAGCGAAGATTCATTTATTGTTTGTGTTTGTGTATATATACATATATATATATATACATATATATTTATATTTATATATATGACCGCTCCATTGACCCACTAACCGAGTCGTTAGACTATGACCGCTCCATTGACTCATTAACCCAGTGGTTTGACTTTGATCGCTCCATTGACCCTTTATCCGAGTCGTTGGACTATGACCGCTTCATTGACCCACTAACCGAGTCGTTGGACTATAACCGCTCCATTGACCCACTAATTGAGTAGTTGGACTATAACCGCTCTATTGACCCATCTGGTTGGAATGGCAACTAAAACTGTATAACCTGGGCTAGAACTCTTATTCCAGGGAATCCCAAATGCATTTAGGATCTAGGCACCAGGTTAAACAATTTAGGAGCCAGTCATAATACTGGACCTGGTCAAAATAAGCGAGGAGAAAACCACATGTACAATATTCTCGCTTTCAATCAAACCCCAAAACACCAAATTAAGTCTAAATGGCAAATTCCTGCAGCCAAACGACAACCCAAACTATCTGGGAGTCACAATTGATCGGCGCATGACATGGAAAAGTCAGATCGAGAGAAACCGAATGAGAGCCAGAGAAAGAATGGCAATCATGAGGAAACTTGCTGGCACAAGCTGGGAAGCAGACGAAAGTATACTAAAGAAACTGTACACTGGAAGAGTGAGACCAGTTCTCGAGTATGGCATTGCGGCATGGACAACAGCAGCAAAGACGAACTTCGATAAAGTTAACAAACTTCAAAACCAAGCCATGAGAGTTATAACAGGAGGCATGAAGTCAACGCCAATTGTAGAACTTGAAAAGATTACAAAGCTGCAACCCATGACCGATAGGAGAGACTGCAGAGCCCAGCTGCAGTCAGAGAAACTCCGAAGACTGACTGACCACCCAATGCACCAGAGACTAAACAATTTGGGAAATGGGAAACTAAAGCGGAGAAACTTTGCAGAAATAGCCAAAGCAAAGATGCACAAAGATCCCATAAACGCACTAACAACACCAAAGCCCATCACTACTGTGCGAAAACCTACCTGGAGGCAGGATATATTTCCAGAGGTGGTAGAAAATATACCAGGTATTGGAAACAAAAACTGCCAGACTGAAAAAGAAAGGAGAGATACTACCCTAAGCTTTATATCGAAAAACTACCCAAGCATGGACTGGACCCATGCATACACCGACGGTTCTATAACAAACACTACACAGAACGGAGGGGCAGGAGCATTCCTGAACCTACCAAATGGCAGAAAAATAACACTGTCATTCGCTACTGGTAAGTACACAAGCAATTTCAGAGCGGAGGCAGAGGCACTGAGGGCGGCTGTGGAAGAAATGGTGACACATAAAGAAAATGAAAGCCATATAGTCCTGCTTACAGATGCTCTGGCTGTAGTCACAGCGCTAAAAAGCCAGAAAAACACTGAGCTTAATGACTTAAGAGCAGCACTCTGTCAACTATGCCAGCAGTCCGCACCAAAAAGGGTAGTGGTACAGTGGGTCCCATCACACTGCAACATCCAAGGCAACGAGGAGGCAGACAGACTGGCAAAAGAAGGTGCAAGACTACCACAAACAGATACTAGTATGACGTACGAAGAGTCAAAACGGCTTATTAAAGCCAGATACATGACCAAATGGGAAACTGAACATACCGGCTACACCAAAAACGATGCCTATTACCAGTTGAACCGAAGAGAGCAGGTCGTTGTCTTCAGGCTTCGCACTGGTCACAATAGACTGAGGTACCACATATTCAACAAATTGAAGATAGGTGGTACCGACGAATGCCCGTGTGGTACCGAGAAAATGACCGCTGAGCATCTGCTTCAGAACTGCCCGACATACGAGGATCAGAGAGAGCAGATGTGGCCATCACCAGCGGAACCACAAGACAAGCTCTATGGCAGTGTCGACAGCCTCAGGATGACTGCCGCTTTTTTTCGAAAAAATAATGGTTACTGTCTGACTGCGTACGATGAAGAAGAAGAAGAAGATAATACTGGACGAAAAATTTCTTACATGGTTGTGCATCATACGGGAGGATATGGCTGAAATGTTCCTCGCATGGTCGTGCAACATATTTGAAGGTATGGCGGAAATGTTCCTCGCATGGTCCTGAAAATTCGAATTCTAAATTTTAAAATGTAATTTCTGTTTCTTTAAATTAATTCTTAGCTTTTTCTCCTAGATCTTATTTGCGTTATTTCTTAGTTGCTGCTTAACAACACGCCGGCAATCTGACCTTGAAAATCGACATAGGGGGGGAATTACGCGAAAAAATATTCTATTTTGTGTAAAACTGAGGAGGGATATACAACACGATGGAAGAAGCTGTGAGTAAATACGATACTGATCCTTTAATGCTATGTGTCCCAAATTATTGTGCTCTACGTTTTTCTGTTTTCAATGGAAGCATACCTGACCAATGTTGTGATATCACATGACACAGTATGTGTAGGTCTATAGTATTGGTAAAATGATTCCCAAGTCAGATTCTGTCATATTAGAGACTTTTTTTTATACTATTTCATTACCTACATGATGTATGGATGGATACCTGTGATGGAGTCGAATAGGTCCCGAAATGTCAATATCTGATAGCCAATTAAAGTAGTTTTGAGTTGGCCTCCATTGCTTTATACATATCCAGTATACATATCTGTCCAATCCGGCAAATCATCTGAATTGGACAAATTGGCCGGCTTAGACAGGTGGATGGCTTATACAATACAGTACGACGTACAAAACGGAATGAAAAGAATTGCAAACAATAACATCACATGGCTAGACTGTTCCGCTAAGGGTTGTCTCTGTGATGGAATGTTCTAACATCACATGGCTAGGCTGTTCTGTTCAGTACCGTCTCTGTGATGGAATGTTCTAACATCACATGGCTAGACTGTTCTGTTCAGTATCGTTTTTGTGATGGAATGTTCTTCGCCAGAAAATGATGGAAAATCAGAACTTAAAAAAAACTTAGCTGCTGCCATCTTTTTTTTTTTTTTAAATGTTACATTCGCCTCACTTCTCTATTCCCCAACGTGGTGTGCGGTGCACTATGTTTTTATTTTGCGCATGTCGGCCCAGTGCATCCGACTTCGGTATGCATTTTATGTAAGAGTTTGCTTTCGCGGGATAACGGCCTCCGGTTGTGAGCCGTGTCACTAACCACTAACCCACGCCGTGTCACTTAACCACTAGCCCACGACGTAACCTCAAATTGTTGGCTGACGAATTAGGCAGATGACTGTCATAACTAGTTTAACTGCATCAGTCTATTCTCCTTTGCTCATTGGTAAGTGGGTGCATGTACGTCACGTACGTACGTATGTATGTATGTATGTATGTACGTACGTATGTATGTATGTACGTATGTATGTATGTATCTATGTATGAGGAGTTGCAGTGAACTCAATAATGAATAATTATAGAAGCAAAGTTATCAATGTTACGTGAGGACTGTTGTCATTAGTATGGTAAACCTTCAAAGAAAACATGAGAACGATCATAGACCTGCACGACTATAACACGTAATTAATGAACAAATGATAACCCGTATTATAGCTAGGCCGATCTAGACGTCATCAGACCCTTCCTCGCTGTAGCTATCTTCCCTGTTAACACAATAAGATAGTATTTTGAAAAATGACCAAATAAATGATTAGTAGACAAAGTTGTCATTGTGTTGAATATAATTGCCTAGTTCAAATTTCAGATATTAAATTTGGCACGAAGTTTTCAATTTTCATGTAGACTCTCCAAATTATGTATACTCTTTAGAGTTGTTGTTAGGCTGACTTCTGTTTCAGGTAGGACACGTTGATAAATGTAGAACTCATTTTTATTTTAAATAGAAGAAACACAAATTCAATGTACATAACGAAGCTGTTGTTTTATTATTTAACAACAGAGTCCTCGTCTGAATTATTATTTTATAACTTAAATCAGGATTAGCTCAACTAATATACAATTGGGCGTGACAGTGTTCGAATAATAAAACACAAAAGTGTGTCAACAAGCGAGTCTTCGTCGGGAAACTATTATGCAATAAGTAAGACATTAGAATATGTTAAGGAAATCAAAATAGAGTAATCAAGGTGAAATATAAAGAATGAAGAAAGCTCAACTAGACTTTACTCCCTTATTCAGCGTTTGGATCATGAACGTGTCCATCATTTGGTATTTTAATAACTTTACATTTTTCATTCAAAATAAAGCATGAAAAACCGGGCTAGAAATATAATATTCTTTCCCGTGAGAAATGCATTGCTGTGGTTACTGATAACATTGTCTCTCCGCCACCTCACATGTGCTTTCCGAACTCAATTCACTAATTTTCCTGCACCATTTTGATATTACCTGTTTGTTTAATTCTACCCATATTTCCAAGATGCCATTCTGTTAACTAAGTTCGATTTTTTCCTGTCCATTTCTCCGGGCGCCATTTTTATATCAAGTCAGGTTTGTTTCTTTCTATCTACCTCTTCAAAGCACCCTTTTTTCTATCAAATCGAATATCCCCATTTATACCTCTTTCTCTCTCTCCCGAACTAGGCACCCATTTTCCATCAAACTTAGGCTTATCTCTATCCACACAGCTACCTTCAGTCAAAATAAATATGTTTTAGTTCTGAAATATGTCATTGTACAAGGTATAATAATTGTTGATCATTTTCCAAAATCTTTTTACACGTGTTTATCAACTAGAATTGTTATGAATGTTGTAAAAAGGATTCTACGTTCACGCCTGATTTTGCGTACTAGTTTGTCGGCTTCAAAGTCACAAATGAATATCTTTACCAAATTATAAATATTTTTCCCTTTTTAACTCTCTCATTTAATTTCATAGACATTAGCACTTATGTTGTCCCAACAAAGTAGACGTACCGGGCTGCTAGGTAGGAAATGATCTTTCAGGTGAAAATTAAATTTAAGTATAGCAAATCCTGTGTTATGTGTGGAGTGTGGAGTCTAGACTCTAGACATGTTTCCAGTAGCTGCAAGTATTACTATTAAGATACGAAAAGTCTGAAAAGTAAAGCAAACGTAAGCTGTTCCCGCATCATAAATACAGCGCACGTAAGCTGTTCCCGCATCATGAAGACAGCATCCGTAAGCCGTAAGCCATCGAACTTAACATACTAAGCATATAGAATGGGATCACATGAGAAAGAAAACCTAACAATTATTATCAAATCGAATATGCATATTGAAGAATATCGCTACTTATGGGAAATGAAATTGTTAGAGAATTCAATAAAGGTTTGTCCTATAGTAGCCACACTACTGATGTGGAATGAAGTTGTTGGAGACTTCAAAAAAGGTTTGTCCCATAGTAGCCACACTACTGACGGGAATGAAGTTGTTGGAAACTTCCATAGTCGTATACCAAGTACTAATTTACAGCTGCCTACTGATCATTAAAAAGAATGACCAAAAATGTTGTTTCGCTCAAATATTGCATGTTAGAAAATGTGAATCTCAAAATGTTGTACATCTCACATGTTGTATCTCCCAAATGTTGTACATTCCACATGTTGTATCTCTCAAATGGTATACTTTCCACATGTTGTATCTCTTAAATGGTGTACATTCCACATGTTGTATCTCTCAAATGGTGTACATGGTTTGAAAGCGTCATAACGTTCTTCGAGTGGTTTTTACAAAACGATAGAATATGTTCTGTCGTCTGTTCAAGGTTGCTGACCTTCAGTTAGATGTGCTAATACACATGTGCAGTTAAATAGACTTTGCCAACATCAAATAGTAGAGGTTCTTGTGCAGAGCCCTATAACATCTTTGTCCTTATCCAAAACATGTGTAGAGATCTCTTGTCCTTTCTACCTTTAGACTTTAGTGGTTGGGAGCTCTACGCTGCCCAGTACTTTCCATTGCACTGAGGGACCAGATACGTACATTGCATTGTATTGATATATGTCCAATTTGTTATTAAATTGGTCGTTATTTGTACCAAATGATGTTATAATGTTTCTTTGAAAAAATGGACATTTCTGTTGATGTCTCTAGTGAATTCAAAGTTTGCTAACAAGTCATACATTTTCATATGGTAGCGTGAAGTTAACGTCAAATTGTCTGTGACAAGCTGTCAATGTCAAGTTCTTAGTATCAAGTTTTCAGCTACATATGTTTTTATATTTATGTTCAAATTCTTATTCTACAGTTTGTCCACATTCACTCTTCATTCACAACCTTTATCATGAGCAATGTTTTAGTTTCTTTAAGTATCATTATAACTTGACCATATGACAACAGCAATATCTACAGGAAATAACCTTACTCCATTACTGGGCCCTCAGACAGGGATGTTGGTTGTCCATCTCTAGGTCCTCAGACAGGGATGTTGTATATCCTTCTCTGGGCCCTCAGACAGGGATGTTGGTTGTCCATATCTAGGCTCTCAGACAGGGATGTTGGTCATCCGTATTTGGGCCCTCAGACAGGGATGTTGGTCCTCCATATCTAGGCCCTTAGACAAGGATATTGGCTGTCCATAGCTGGGCCCTCAGACAGGGATGCATATCCATCTCTGGGCCCTCAGACAGGAATGTTGGTCCTCCATATCTAGGCTCTCAGACAGGGATGTTGGTTGTCAATATCTAGGCCCTCAGACTGAGATGTTGGCTGTCCATATCTGGGCCCTCAGACAGGGATGTTGGTCCTACATATCTGGGCCCTCAGACAGGGATGTTGGTCCTACATATCTAGGCCCTCAGATAGGAAGGTTGGTCCTACATATCTAGGCCCTCAGGCAAGGATGTTGGTCCTACATATCTGGGCCCTCAGACAGGGATGTTGGTCCTACATATCTGGGCCCTCAGACAGGGATGTTGGTCCTACATATCTGGGCCCTCAAACAGGGATGTTGGTCCTACATATCTGGGCCCTCAGACAGGGATGTTGGTCCTACATATCTGGGCCCTCAGACAGGGATGTTGGTCCTCCATATCTAGGCCCTCAGACAGGGATCTTGGTCCTTCATATCTGGGCCCTCAGACAGGCAGGGATGTTGGTCCTACATATTTTGGCCCTCAGACAGGGAGGTTGGTCCTCCATATTTAGGCCCTCAGACAGGGATTTTGGTCCCCCATATCTAGGCCCTCAGACAGGGATGTTGTATATCATTCTCTGGGCCCTCAGACAGGGATGTTGGTCCTCCATATCTAGGCCCTTAGACAAGGATATTGGCTTGTCTAGATCTGGGCCCTCACACAGGGATGTATATCCATCTCTGTGCCCTCAGACAGGAATGTTGGTCCTCCATATCTAGGCTCTCAGACAGGGATGTTGGTTGTCAATATCTTGGCCCTCAGACTGAGATGTTGGCTGTCCATATCTGGGCCCTCAGACAGGGATGTTGGTCCTACATATCTAGGCCCTAATACAGGGATGTTGGTCCTACATATCTAGGCCCTCAGAAAGCGATGTTGGTCCTACATATCTAGGCCATCAGACTGAGATGATGGCTGTCCATATCTGGGCCCTCAGACAGGGATGTTGGTCCTACATATCTAGGCCCTCAGAAAGCGATGTTGGTCCTACATATCTAGGCCATCAGACTGAGATGATGGCTGTCCATATCTGGGCCCTCAGACAGGGATGTTGGTCCTCCATATCTGGGCCCTCAGACAGGGATGTTGGTCCTCCATATCTGGGCCCTCAGACAGGGATGTTGGCCCTCCATATCTGGGCCCTCAGACAGGGATGTTGGTCCTCCATATCTGGGCCCTCAATCAGGGATGCTGTATATCCTTCTCTGGGCCCTCAGATAGGGATGTTGGTCCTACATATCTAGGCCCTCAGACAGGGATGTTGGTCCTACATATCTGGGCCCTCAGACAGGGATGTTGGTCCTACATATCTGGGCCCTCAGACAGGGATGTTGGTCCTACATATCTTGGCCCTCAGACAGGGATGTTGGTCCTACATATCTAGGCCCTCAGACAGGGATGTTGGCCCTACATATCTAGGCCCTCAAAACAGGGATGTTGGCCCTACATATCTAGGCCCTCAGACAGGGATGTTGGTCCTCCATATCTAGGCCCTCAGACAGGGAAGTTGGTCCTACATATCTAGGCCCTCAGACAGGGATGTTGGTCCTACATATCTAGGCCCTCAGACAGGGATGTTGGCCCTACATATCTAGGCCCTCAGACAGGGATGTTGGTCCTACATATCTAGGCCCTCAGACAGGGATGTTGGCCCTACATATCTAGGCCCTCAAGACAGGGATGTTGGTCCTACATATCTAGGGCCTCAGACAGGGATGTTGGTCCTACATATCTAGGCCCTCAGACAGGGATGTTGGCCCTACATATCTAGGCCTTCAGACAGGGATGTTGGTCCTACATATCTGGGCCCTCAGACAGGGATCTTGGTCCTACATATCTGGGCCCTCAGACAGGGATGTTGGTCGTCCATATCTGGGCCCTCAGACAGGGATCTAGGTCCTACATATCTGGGCCCTCAGACAGGGATGTTGGTCCTACATATCTAGGCCCTCAGACAGGGATGTTGCCTAATCATCAAATATTATTATCTACAGCTGACTATTTCCTTCACCTGATTACATAATCAAGGACGTCAGTTATTTAACTATATTATAGTTTTCTTGTGTCAACAGAAGAATTTCAATTAAACTTATTTCTTTTTGTTTTGTTTTTAAACTTAACTATAAAATTATTAATTTTTTTGTGGATTTAATAATACTGATAATAATAATAATAAAAATAATATCACGTTTCATTACATGTATCTCTAATTATTTGGCTACAGTTTATCTTAAACTAAAAGGTGCTTGTTGTTTGTTCTGTATCTTCTTGTGAAAATAATACAACGACATATATATCGAAAATAGCGAGAGTGCTTGAAAGTTGTACAACACATCTCTACAAAATATACTTAACGACATTGAATTGAACGAACGGTAGTACCTGACCAATAATGAGTGATGTACAAATACACTGGAAATAAACGCTAATATTTTGAGGACTTAAATAGACGAACAAATGGATCTAGTGCTCACTATATATAAGCCAGGCGTAATTAACCTGCTTGGTGTTAAAGATCCCTGCGGAGCAGCTACTGTGTCTACAACAAGCATATGTTACAATGAAAACAAATATTCTAAGTACTAAAGAAATGTTAATCCAAGTCGTTCTGGCTAACCAAACCAAGAGGGAAACCCCCCCCCCCCCCCCCCCCAATGTATAATCTGTACTTTTGAATCCAGCAATGCCGCACAATCTGAATATCCAACAATCTGAGAAGCATCTGTTTATGAAAACATGTTCGGAGTTGAAGTACATCACATTGTATCTTCTTGCGAGGTTTCTAATATCGTGCATCAACAACACAATCTTAGATTTGAATTTGTCCACAGTGAATGCCTACTAGTACAATTTGTGTACTCGATATAATCTGCGCAACAGCGTAATCCCGTAATCGAAATCGTCAGGCTCACACTTATAAGCTAACACGTGAGAGCCATTGATGTTCACGAAAAGCCGTTAACAGGGTCGGGACTACAGTTTCTTGAGCTAGATGCTTTGTCCAGTAGTGCCAGGGCAAGCGTCTGTTAATACAAGCATCGTTCAGAAATGCAGCGGCCAGTGCCGGAAGTCTGTAAGAACAAATCCTTCAATCCAGATTACAACAGATCAACATTGCTTGGATTCACGTCCTGGGTCAGCCAGAGTCCACGAGCTGGATTTCCCCATTGAATATACTGGGAAGATATTCGCTACCAAATACTCAACCAGTTCTAGAACCATTTGGTGGTTTGAAGAAACCGTTCTCGGAAGCGCTTTCCAAGAAGGTAACTTTGACTTGATTACAGTCAACGTCAGTGACAGTAACCTTCAGGGACATATCCGTGGTGTGTCGTCTCTTGGCGTGGTGCAGCTTCTTGTGATGGTACTGACTTGGACTAGAGTAGCTATAGCTGCGTGTGTGATGCAAACGTGAGTTGTTGGTACTGCTCCCGTAAAAGTCGGCGTCCACCGCTTCTACGGCGGTTGTGTCCTCTAGTTGATGCTCTAGATTTTCTCTTAAGATTTGAGCCTCAAGCCGCTCCCGTTCTTTGTTCACCTGGATCTGGAAATGTGTCCCAAAATTCCAATCATCCACGTCATTTTCGTTAGCGGGGATATTCAGAGCCATGTCTTGGCATGATGTCATGTTGTTGTCTCCCCTGCTGTGAGTGAATGAGATGTTATGTAACCTGGTATCAGTACTGGGGTTGTTGTAGACATCGCTGCTGTTGGTCCAGTTCTCGACCTGATAACCATTTTCCGTCTTAATGTTACCGTTGTAGTTGGTGATGGTGCTGTTGTAGTTAGTTAGGGTGCTGTTGTTGTTAGCGATGGTGATGTTGTTGTTAAAGAGTCTGTCCTTGCTTTCAGCTGTGATCTCTTTGTACGGACTATGATCTCGCTCCACATAGTCGACATCTGACCTCACACGGTGAACTCTCAACACATTGGATTCTCCAGGAGAAAATGCAAGAGTTGGTGAATATTTCACTTCCCAGCATTCTGAACTCGGCCATTTGTCATCATCGACTTCACCATCATCCTCATCATCGTCGTCCTCATCGTCTTCATCATCTTCTTCCTCCTCTTCATCATCGTCGTCTTTTTCATTTTCCTCTTTAATCATAGACAAATGCCCTGCCTCTTTTAGTTTCTCCTTGCGTTCTTTGCCAGTACAGCCTTTTCTATCTGCATTTTTACTTCCACGTGTCCGGCCATCTTGGGATTTCTGCTTGACCTTTCGCTGTTTGATGGCCCTTGGTGGAGTTCCCCACATCATGGGAAGCCTGTCCGAAGGAAGGTACGGCCACAGATTATCCTGAGTCTGTAGACGTTTCTTGGAAGGCGGTCTAGTCAGCAACTCATCTTGCTCGCTATCGTTGGTGTCACTTAAGTGTTCTGCACTGGCAAGACGCTGTTGAATATAAATGCAAGAGAAAGTTAACTTTTTCATGTTAACTCACAGCTCAAACACACACACATATATACACACAGACACATGTTATTCGATATCACACCATTACATAATTTTCTAGGCTTGGCTCCATATATATCGTTGAGTAACAAGTGCCAAATACGTAATCAATTATTCTGGATTATCCTTCAAACTAACTGGTACCGATTGTCAACATTGCTTAGTACTGGCGACAATTAGTAACGCCTCGTCTCGACACGACATTTAAGACGTCACCTTCAGTCAGCTCAGCTGACTCCATCAGACTTCTGATAGCGAACCCAGCGTTCTTGGAATCTCGAAATGCAAGCAGCGCTTCGTTATTCAAGAACATTACAATTAAAATACAAGTTTCAGAATTCGTCTTCATTGTAAGTATTTGATTGGGTCTTCCAAGAACACTAGACATTATTACGGCGGCATGGGTTGAAGAGTGGGGGGAGGGGGGAAGAGATGGGATGGACTATGGATGTGTACAGGCGAGGGGTGAGAGGGGTGAAGAGATGGACTGTGAATGTGTACAAACGAGGGGCGAGATGGGATGGACCATGGATGTGTACAGGAAACGGATAAGAGGGATCACTGACGGGCAGACTTTCTGCATTGGAATAGCCGGTTAAACTATATTTATTGATGTCCACATAAGGTATTTATAAGAATGAGGAATATATGTCCATTTCCTAGACAGTCACAATGCAGTATACACGATAGGTTTTAATTTGACCCCCCACCCCGGTAGGAGACTAACGTCTGATCAGGCAAAACATTCTTATTGTATATACTGATCAAGACTCCCGCCATTACTTCCTCATAGTTCTTCCTGGAAAAGGTTGTTTTTATGGCAGCCTAGCTAACGAGGTGGGGGATCGACTGATTCTTGTAGTAGTGAGCGACAAGTAGATTTAACCAAATAAAGCACAACCGCCAGGAGGACTACGGTCAACCTTCATCAGCGCGATCAAAATGTGAGGAAACCTACGATAGCCCGCCAATTAACCCTCTTTACGTGGGGGGGGGGGGGTGGCGCAAAACAGTAAACAACAACAACAACCCCTGATAGAAAATCAAATCTAGCACACTCATCTGGGGATGGAACCTGATCCTTCTAACTTGAAGCAACGTATCCTAACAACTGAGCCACTCACTCCTCCCACAAACACAACACCTGCTAACCAATATGAACCGCCAAAACATAATATGAAAACAAGCAAAAACATAACAACCCAATAGAAAGCAGCAGTTTGACAAGGAAAGCATTAGCTGAACCAAAACGTTTCAGCTCCGGTCATGCCGTAACCAGTGATGATGTTGAAGAACACACGAAGTCACCCCCACAACGCGACGCCAGCCCTCTCTGTCACCGGCCACTATATGTGCCTACTCTGGTATTCGTTTATGTTGGCTTCCCACCTCTTTCTGTGACGACCTCTTCGTCGTCCGACTTGCACCTGTCCGTGCAGGATCGTATTTGCCAGACCGTGATATGCGGCCGCACCAAGTGAGTTTACATAACCACATTATAACTACTACAAATAAGCCCGGTTCCTGTTAATTATGTGATAGTATCACTCAAATCACGTGTCAGTTCAGTTTAGTTCATATTCCATCTCCGCATCGACGATTGACAGGAATGAATCGCCATCGTCTTCTCATAAGATCAGTACCTGCTCTTTGCGACTATGACAATATGACTGAGGGGTTTCACAGATAACAAACTTAAAGACGAAGGTACACGGCAAAATGTTAACACTGAGATCAACAAGATCAGATTTTATTTCTAGTCTCTATGCCCAATATGGATCTCAGCTGTATTCTCTGTGGAGAATAAGATTAGACTGCAGATCGTTGTTAACAAGTATCTTCGTAACGTACTGCCTGTTACATGGCCAGAGGTAAGCATAGGCACGTAGTGGTGGGAACGAACATGGCAACAACCAATGCAGCAGGAAATCGGGGAGATAAAGTGGAGATGTATTAGGACACACTCTCAGAAAGAAGTCGGACAGAATAACCAGACATGCATGAATTGAAACCCACAATGAGAAAGACGATGGGGAAGTCCAAGAAATACTTTACGGTCAAGAAGAAAGTCAAGTTAATAGAACTAAAGTCTTGTGGCCGGCGCTCAAGAATAAGACGAAGAATGTTAACAGACGGACAGTATCTATTGTGGCCCTATATTCCAACGGGAACAAGACAGAAAAGTGAAGAAATTATGGACATCTGAGCTCATACTTTGGAGTTGCTGAACAGACACGCAGACCGTGGCAGATTGTAACTGTACTAGTACTTAACACATTCCAGAAATGTGATGTGTGTCATACCTTGAACGATTTCAAGCATATCTGAGTGCTATCTGCGAAATTAAATTTGGTCCTAGATTTAAGAGACGGATTTCAGCTCCTTTTGCCGCAACGTGTACCACGCAGGCGAAACTGGGTGTACTATACTGTTTTACAAGTTTAATATGGCATTATTTTCGTCTAATCTGTATCTGGTCGATATGACGATATTATTATTGAAACCGCCACATGATTGACAAGAACAGGATCAAATTAACCTTCAAATCAAGTTTAAATGAGGGTTGTGTATGGGGTTTTCAACCTCATCATGTAAAATCATTGCTTTTGAAAACCACCATAGAAATGTACAAATACATACTTCCTGGCTGGCTATAATGCTAACACTTGGAGCAACGAGACGAGCCTATCAATCAATTGTTGAACAACCAATTAGGATAACTCTTTGTGGACCCCGAAACTCTCTAATTTTGGAGGAAGGAAATGTCTACCCTGCGGCTGACTACATGAGGAAAAAAATTATCTTTACGTGCCATATAACATACTAGGAGTATGTTGGTAGGCCCATATTATCTTGTCAGCGGCCCACTAGCGGTGATGTACTCAGCATTACGACGACCGCCTTTACTTCCCTGAACTGTTCTGGTACCAAATTTTCGGAACCCCAGGTCCCGTTCTTAATCGAAACAAAATGGCGCACCAAATGATGACCGAAACAAGATCGCTCGGCTGCGAGGTCTGCTGATTATGGTTGTGATGGTGAAGGTAACAATAATGGTGGTGACGATAATGATGGTAGTGATGATGGTAGTGACCATGTAGATGGTAGTGATGATGGTAGTGACCATGTAGATGGTAGTGACCATGTAGATGGTAGTGATGATGGTAGTGACCATGTTGATGGTAGTGACCATGTAGATGGTAGTGATGATGGTGGTGACCATGTAGATGGTAGTGATAATGGTAGTGACCATGTTGATGGTAGTGACCATGTAGATGGTAGTGATGATGGTAGTGACCATGTTGATGGTAGTGACCATGTAGATGGTAGTGATGATGGTGGTGACCATGTAGATGGTAGTGATGATGGTAGTGACCATGTTGATGGTAGTGACCATGTTGATGGTAGTGACCATGTTGATGGTAGTGACCATGTTGATGGTAGTGATGATGGTAGTGACCATGTAGATGGTAGTGATGATGGTAGTGACCATGTTGATGGTAGTGACCATGTTGATGGTAGTGACCATGTAGATGGTAGTGATGATGGTAGTGACCATGTTGATGGTAGTGACCATGTTGATGGTAGTGACCATGTTGATGGTAGTGTTGATGGTAGTGACCATGTTGATGGTAGTGATGATGGTAGTGACCATGTTGATGGTAGTGATGATGGTAGTGACCATGTTGATGGTAGTGATGACGGTAGTGACCATGTTGATGGTAGTGAACATGTAGATGGTAGTGATGATGGTAGTGACCATGTTTATGGTAGTGACCATGTTGATGGTGGTGACCATGTAGATGGTAGTGATGATGGTAGTGACCATGTTGATGGTAGTGACCATGTTGATGGTAGTGACCATGTTGATGGTAGTGATGATGGTAGTGATGATGGTAGTGATGATGGTGGTGACGATGATAGAGGTAACAATGATGATGGTGACGATGTTGGAGGTAACAATGATGATGTTGGAGGTAACAATGATGATGTTAGAGGTAACAATGATGATGTTGGAGATAACAATGATGATGTGACGATGTTGATAATGGTTACGAGCAAAGTTTGTCTTCATCTTCCGCCTCTGTCCTGAATGGGCGTTGTGTCACAATTTACAACGTGGCTGTGATATCTGCACCTTTCGGCCCGACACGTCCGACTTCAGCGCGGCATTTGGGGAACGGGATTTGTCCTATGATTCATATTCATTTAGCCAAGCTGCATGGGTACAGTCTGTTTCCAGGGCTGACACTTGGAGGCGGAATATGGTACGGCCATCGTATGTTTCGCTAACCCTGACGCAAACAGCCAGCTATGAGTCGCTGGCTGCTGTCAGCTCATTTACTGACGCATCAGTGAACACATTCGAATATATTTAAGCACTGCACTTCAGAACAGGTTGACCTTCAGAAAGAGGGACACGTAACGAGACAGGACGTATGAGTAAATAATCACACGAGCTAAAAATATTCGATTCCGGAGATTAAAGGTCACATTTCCCTTCTCGCGCCATCTAAAAAACACACATCACATAATCCATGCAAGCTATTTTTACGACTAATCGCTAAGATGGTCCCTCCCTGGCACTACAGATGCACACTATATTTAGAAAGACCGTTTTGGGAACCATTCGCTAGCGAGGAGTCAGACAACAGTAAACTTGTGGAGTTAGAAAAGTGTTTGTTTTTAGTCCTGATAGTCAAAGCGTTTGACGGTGGGCGTTAAATCTTACGTTATAAGGCGCCGACAGCCGTAATATGTTATCTGATACTTGATCTTTTCTGTACTCCTGTGGGAAATGAAATGCCCGTTCTCGACACTTTCTTGGGGGCAATGAAAAATGTGTTTGCGATATTATCTGTTCATTTCGTACATATATTTTTTATGTTTGCTGAGTCGATTTTCTATTTTATTAGTTTGTTTCAAAAACATATTTGGAAATAGGAGAAGTAGAGAGAGTAACAAATACATATATGTTGAGCAACCACCACACCCCGCCCACACACATAAAGTTAAAATTTAGTAGGTACGGTAAAATTCAGTATATGCCGTGTGGCATATTGAAAAAAATGAGTGTTGGGTCTATATTTTTCTTTAACTGATAGCACATTAAGGGTGTTGAGGTCAGCAGCACATCGACACTATTTTCCTTCCCAGAATTCCTTTGGTACCCAGTTGTTGGGGCTAGGTCGACGGTTGAACCGTTAGCGATTGCAAACATATCCTGCATCAACTGGGGTTTAACCTAGATTCGCTCAGCTGGACAGCCAGCACACTAACCACTGCGCTACCGCGATTTCAAAATGAAGTGCTGGTATACACAGCTACCGTAGATCAATTGGAGAACCAGGAGATGATGGCCGGAGCAGGGTGTTATTGCTCCTCGTTCCAGCCCTGAGAAATGCCGACCGGACTAGCGTTCCACCATTGTTCCTCACATGTTCCTGCCCCGAGAAGTGCCCCTATCATCTTCCATCTCCCTGTCGTGTTTTCGTGCTTCCATCATGTGAGTAACATAAACTGTCTCCTATTTCGTCATCCAAAGACAATCGAATTCGCCCTTTTAATTATTCATGTGATTCCTATGACTGCTTTGTATAACCACATCTTTATATCTTTGTTTATTCATTATTTCATGTTTCGCTACTATATGTATGCCGGCAACATTTCAATGTAGCTCTGCATAACATGTATGAATATCTATATAAAGATCATGAGACTATATCACTGAGCACAGCTAGCTTTTCTGTGTAGCACTGACGGATCAGGAAAAAGGTCACATACGAGTATATAATGATATCTAAAACAAGGGTCGGTCAGTTTCGAAGAAATTGATCAGTTAACGTCATTTGTGAACGGGACTATGAGACTGGCGAAGATCCTTTGATCTGTTAACATCATTTTGTGAACGGGACTATGAGACTGGCGAAGATCCTTTGATCAGTTTTGCACATTAGCATTCCTAAAAACTCGGTTCCGTGACGTTTTGATATATTCTCCACAAATTCGGGGGTTCTGTGCAACATCAGAAGAAGCCCGCAGAAACTAGTTCGATAACAATCAATCTGGTTTTTCGTTGACTGCCCAGGAGGCTTGACATTGAATGTCAAAATGATCCGAAGAAACAGTTCTTTAATATTAAACCTGGTCTCTACAAGGTTCAATTTCGGTTTGTTATTATTTGGCTATTAAGGCAATCCAACGTTTAAAAATGTGTATAAAAACTAACGAGCAACAGAGCTAATCAGAGAAAATTGAGTACGGTGGTGTAAAGAGATGAAATTACAGAAGACAAAGAAAAATATGTATTTCAATATATGACGAGTTCGAAGATGAAGTACAGTGAATGAGCTGACAGGAGCCAGTGACTCATAGCTACAGTACAGTGAATGAGATGACAGCAGTCAGCGACGTATAGTAACAGCATAGTGAATGAGGTGACAGCAGCCAGCGACTCATAGCTACAGCACAGTGAATGAGTGAGTGAGCTGACAGCAGCCAGCAACTCATAGCTACAGCACAGTGAATGAGTGAGTGAGCTGACAGCAGCCAGCAACTCATAGCTGGCTGTTTGCATCAGGGTCAGAAAACTACATTATGCCACCAAGTGGCGGCCCTAGAAACAGGCTGTACTAGTACAGTCTGGCTAAGAAAAGAGGTATTGCAATGGAAAGGCAAACCTGCCCCCCACTAAAGTCAACTGAAGCTGGATGTGTCCGACCGAAAGGCTCAGATTTTGCAGCCTCGCTGTAAACTACGACTCAACATGAAAACGTCCTTTTCAGAACGAACGAAGAAGACGAAGAAGAAGAATGGTAATATACAACAAAATAAAGGAGATTTGCTCGCCGGATAATATCAATTTCTCTCAATTCAAGTTGGATCTTGGCTCTCATAATGTAATAAAACTAGTCAACCATGAACTGTGAATCACAGACGATCAGAAAGGTTCAAGAGCTGAGATTCAACCAAGAACTGTGAATCACAGACGATCAGAAATGTTAAAGAGCTGAGATTCAACCAAGAACTGTGAATCACAGACGATCAGAAAGGTTCAAGAGCTGAGATTCAACCAAGAACTGTGAATCACAGACGATCAGAAATGTTAAAGAGCTGAGATTCAACCAAGAACTGTGAATCACAGAAGATCAGAAAGGTTCTAGAGCTGAGATTCAACCAAAAACAGCGATGACCATGACGGATCTGGTCAAACTGAAGCCGATATGTAAGGAAGGACAAAAGAATCAACACCAGATCAAAGGCGAGCTTAATGTATGCACTTGTTACTTCCATGTACCTTTACGCATGCGAAACTTGGACTTTGGCAGCGGTTCTAAAGCGTAGAATGTTTGCAATGGAGATGAGATGTCTGCGTCAAATCATCGGCATTTCGTATCTAGACCACTACACGAATAAAGCAGTTTGTGAGACCGTTAAGAAAGAGGTCGACCAAAATAATGACATATTGACTATGGTAAAAGCACGCAAGTTTACAAGGTATGGCCATGTATCAAGATTGTCTGGGTTGACCAAGACGTTCTTGAAAGGTACTGTGACTGGGATGCGTCAGAGAGGGATGCAGAAAAAGAGATGGGAACAAATCAGAGAGTGGACGGGACGGTTTATAGCTGGAACAAATGTCTTGGCACAAAACCGAGTGGAGTAGCGGGAACTCACTCGTTCAACAATCTGCAGTATTAGGGCCGCCATGACTTTTCACGTTAAGGGGATGATGATGAGAAATGACTGCCAGAGTGTGTAATTTGTAAACAGAAACAAAAAATGCTAAACGATAAAAGATGAATACAAGATGTACAAAACGGCGATGCTTATTTCAAAACGGCGATGCTTATTTCAAAATGGCGATGCTTATTTCAAAACGGCGATGCTTATTTCAAAACGGCGATGCTTATTTCAAAACGGCGATGCTTATTTCAAAACGGCGATGCTTATTTGGCCATTTTAAATGAAGTCTCTTACTGGGCGGTTAACAGCTAGACAAGAATGTTTGATCATTCAAGATATTCATAACATATTTTCTGCTGTCTGGTATGCAACATATCTTTATATGCTCCATTATTTCTGAAAACCTCATCTCCACAATAACTATACAACAGACATTCACTAAGACATGTTTCCACTAACTGGTAGACATGCGCATGTGTGTATCACTTGAGAAGGACTCTCGCCACTAATTGGACTACGTGCATTACTTATCGACAGAATATGTTGGGTTTTAAATCGAAATTACTGCGCAGACATTTTCTGAACCCTGGTATTAGAGTATCACCTATTCTTGTTCTAGTTCTATAATAACTTCTTGTGTGTCTGTCCCGTATGTCAGCTTTCTCCTTGTTACCTTTATCTATGCTATCGGTCAATGTGATATACTAGTGTCCAATATATTTCCTTCATGTTCTTGTATGCCAATGCGTGTTTCCATACTGTCCTTCTATCTGATCTCTTTTTCTCTCTCCTGCACCCCCTATCAGATCAGGTCAGATCATCCCGTAACCGGTGAGGTCGTTGGGGCACACATTGTAGACATCCTCACAACTCCACGCCACCCTTTTCTGACAGCGGCCGCTGCATGTGACTCTTCTGGTCGGAGATTGGTCCATTCTTTTATGTTGTCCTCCCATCTCTTTTTGGGACGGCCGCTTCGTCGTCTGCATTGCACCTTTCCATGCAACCCCCCCCCCCCTCCACACACCCCCCTTCAATCCCCAAATTGCCGTCTTCTTCATCATCTATCACTATAAGAAAATGTCATCCAACCACCAGACCAACGTAGTCCTTCTAAACCTGAAACAACCCAGGGGAAACCACGTGTATTGGCATAGTTACCAAGAGCCGTTCATATTGAACATATTCACTTGTTTAATATTACAAGTAACATTCTTATTCAATACGTGAGATAATAGATCACGAGCTTGAAGTGGTGTCAGTAAGTGTCCACACGCACTTGCTCGCCATAACACACTGACTTTGAAGCACATGTCAGAGTATGGGGTTGTCCAGTCCAGATAATGTTTGCAGAGGTTGATTTTGCTTTCTTAAACACGTTTTCGCCGAAACTCTTTGCCTGTCGTGGCGTATGGCCCTGACCCGCACCGTGTTCCACTTTATTTGTGTTGATAACAGTCTATGACAAGAACAGAAATAGGCTTAGCCATGAGGCAGAAAGACGCCACTGACCACACAATGCACCAGTTTAGGAACCTGGCAAGCACACTACTTTTAGCTATCGATGAAACCATGTACTTACTTGTTTACGTTTCTTCCTCATCAGTCTCTGCTTCTTTCGCCATTCCTCTCGTCTGTAATGACAGAAACAAACGAATAACTAGTTAGATGAATAAAATACATATAAACAACAAATTGGGGTCCCTAACAAGATTCTAGTCAATAACTTCAAGGGAAGCCCGGAACCCCCTATTGCAGAGGAAATAACAGTCCTACTGCTGCGTGCTACTGTACATAAAGTAGGGTTGTGCATGGATCTGGCAGCTTCATAAAGTAGATGAGAATACCATGGAATGCAACTTTACGCGAACACATAATGGCTTTGCCGTATTTCCTTCAACGATGATAATCGTGTGGTTGCCTCGTGCTTCCTGTAAGTAAAAAATGTCATATGATGATATCTTGTCTGTGGAGGGAGGGGTGCGAGGAGGGGGGGGGGGGGGGCGAGGGCGATGTCACGTGAGATAGCTGTTAGTGGCACGGCTCACAACTCAATCTTGCTTGGTTCGGATTCTTCAAACATTAAGTTCGAACGGTTTTTCCGCATGCTGAAAGTCGGGTGCACTGGGACATTGGGCGCAAACAGCGGGTGAAAATACACTGTCTTAAGAAAAATGGCGAAGCGAGTAAAAAACACTATCTAATCAACATTGCACACTCTTATCTTTCTAGTTTCTGGTATCCAAGAGTGGGACCTGGGCTGAGGTGTAGAGCTTTCGTTTTACTATAAATGAACGAACGAAAGCTCGATACAGTAGGTGTGAATCTCACAATTTTCATGCGGGTCTCGGTCTCAGTGGAGGTGAGATCGGGTACCCAGTCCTCTTTTAGAAGGACGATAAACCTGAAAGACCCATGTTACGCTGTGCACGTAAAAAAAACCACTGACAGCCGACAATCAAAACGATAAGGCTATTAGTCGCAATCCTGGCAAGAACTCTACAAGCAATAAAATGTCTACCCAATCGTGACCAGCAAACCGGCCAGCATGCACAGACACAAAAAGGCCAATCACCTGCTTGTATGCACATTCAATTGCCAGTGTATACAAAATTATCACTACAAGCTCTACACCCAAGGTTTAGAAGAGGAAAGTCTAACAAGAGGAAAATCGGAACCTCTTGGACAGAACAGTGAACAGCTGGTTCAGAATAGAAATTAGTTTGACCGGAAGCAACAGGTTCACCCCTGTGTTTAAGGGAATAGGGTGATGATGATGGTGATGGAAATGGTGGTGATGGTGATGGTGATGATAATGATGATGATGATGGTGATGGAAATGGTGGTGATGGTGGTGATGATGGTGATGATTGTGGTGATGGTGATGGTGATGATGATGATGGTGGTGATGGTGATGATGATGGTGATGGTGATGATGATGGTGATGGAAATGGTGGTGATGGTGGTGATGATTGTGGTGATGGTGATGGTAATGGTGATGATGATGATGATGGTGGTGATGGTGATGATGGTAATGATGATGATGATGGTGATGATGAGGACGGTGATGGTAATGATGATGATGGTGATGATGATGGTGATGGTGATGATGAGGACGGTGATGGTAATGATGATGATGGTGATGGTGGTGATGATGATGATGGTGATGATGATGGTGGTGATGATGGTGATGATGATGGTGATGGTGATGATGAGGACGGTGATGGTAATGATGATGGTGGTGATGATGATGATGGTGGTGATGATGGTGATGATGATGGTAATGATGATGGTGATGGTGGTGATGATGGTGTGATGGTAATGATGATGGTAATGATGATGACGGTGATGATGGTGTTGATGATGATGGTGACGATGGTGTTGATGATGGATAAAGAATAATGATTTTCTTTCCTGGTGTGGGTGTTCCTTCAATACATGCTGTGCTTTACGTTTTGCCAAAACAGGATGAAACGTCATTCAGAAAATGAATATCACTTGTCTGCAAGCACGAATAATCGATGCTACTGGGCTATTAATGTTTGAAGAAGGCTAACTTGAAGACTAAATCAATAAATAGATAAGATGGAGGTGGTTTACTGTCATGGCGTACGGTGGTGGTGAGGGATAGACAGAACACGACGTCATAGCAGACACGCAGATAACGGAAATGAGGGATACAAGGTCAGCTTTTACAGAACAGTTCAAAAACGTCTAATGTCGTTACAGACAGTACTTTATCAAATGTTCGGAAAGACAGTACTTTATCAAATGTTCAGATCGACAGTATTTCATGAAAGGTTCTGACTGACTGTACTTCATCAAAGGTACTGATAGACTGTACTTCACCAAAGGTACTGACAGACTGTACTTCATCAAAAGTACTGATAGACTGTACTTCATCAAAGGTTCTGACAGACTGTACTTTATCAAAGGTACTGATAGACTGTACTTCACCAAAGGTTCTGACAGACTGTACTTCATCAAAGGTTCTGACAGACTGTACTTCATCAAAGGTTCTGACAGACTGTACTTCATCAAAGGTTCTGACAGACTGTACTTCATCAAAGGTTCTGACAGACTGTACTTCATCAAAGGTTCTGACAGACTGTACTTCATCAAAGGTTCTGACAGACTGTACTTCATCAAAGGTTCTGACAGACTGTACTTCATCAAAGGTTCTGACAGACTGTACTTCATCAAAGCTTCTGAAAGACTGTACTTCATCAAAGGTTCTGACAGACTGTACTTCATCAAAGGTTCTGACAGACTGTACTTCATCAAAGGTTCTGACAGACTGTACTTCATCAAAGGTACTGACAGACTGTACTTCATCAAAAGTACTGACTGACTGTACTTCATCAAAGGTTCTGAAAGACTGTACTTCATCAAAGGTTCTGAAAGACTGTACTTCATCAAAGGTTCTGAAAGACTGTACTTCATCAAAGGTTCTGAATAACTGTACTTCATCAAAGGTTCTGACAGAATGTACTTCATCAAAGGTTCTGAAAGACTGTACTTCATCAAAGGTTCTGAATAACTGTACTTCATCAAAGGTTCTGAATAACTGTACTTCATCAAAGGTTCTGAATAACTGTACTTCATCAAAGGTTCTGAAAGATTGTACTTATAGCATGAAGTTACATAAAGACACGACAAACTACTCCAATCATGATACATACTCTTTCGTTCAGAAGCACAAAGAAGACTAGCACAAAGAGGACTAGCACAAAGAAGACTAGCACAAAGAAAACTAGCACAAAGAAGACTTGCACAAAGAAGACTAGCACAAAGAAGACTTGCACAAAGAAGACTAGCACAAAGCAGACTTGCACAAAGCAGACTTGCACATGCTCAGCCAGATACGAATTCTTACAATTAACTAGTAAGATTGGGTCTCAAACTATGAAGTTACCTGACAGACAGGCTCGAAAGCACATCCATCATGCTAAACCGATTCGTACATGTGACCCGATTTGCCTAGTATTTCCGCACTCACAAGCTCTTCATGCAAGAAATGGACGTCAAGGATAGGAAGGGACACTCTCCGTCATGGTTCCGTCAACGCACCGCCTAATTAGGTCAAATCGGAAAGACATCATCCTCATTGCATACAGCCTGGGACTCGTCAACTCAATGTGCTCATCGGCGATTGACGTGATGGGCGCTTGTTGCCTAAGCGGTCTACCTACCTATCTACCATTTGTTCTAAGATGCAAGCGTTGTCTTCGGCTCCTCTCTGTTTGCTTCCATTCAAAGCCTTGCGGTTGCTCTGAAGATGACCCGCAACTTCATGCCTAAGAACAAACACAACTCTTCTTTCTAAGGAAGACATACGCATTTGCAATACATGTCGTCTTGTGACAAGTTTTCTTCTTCGATTTAATATTATTGAGCTATGCCATCATCATCAAATATTTTAAAAACATATTTCAGTTCGTTTTCTTCGTTGTTTACCTCTGCTTTTAAAAAATACTCGATCTTCTTTTTTTTCGCTTTTCCTGTTTTGCCGTTGAGCCTTAGGTTATGAAGAGATCTTTAGAATTACCCCGACTGTGCGTCCCTCGCACAGTGCCATTCGCCACGTCAGATATTTCTATAAGATACCCTTTCCATGGTCGGGCTTTGACCTTGAATCCGTTGTATCTAAAGAACAATGCCTGTTGGAAAGTGCTGCGTGGTCAAACCATTTTAGTTCTCTTATGATATAGTTCCCATTATGGCATTTCTGATCATGTCTTTCTTTGTTTCATTCTATTGTTACTCAAGTGTTTCACCTTTGTCAATTTATTTCTACATTCTTGAATCAATTTTAATTGAATCTGTGGGATCAACTTCTACTACAGTAAGGAACAACCTATTACCAATTAAAAAAAACAATTCTTCAAACTAACGCCTTTGATGCAAAGATAGAACATTTACTTGGTAATTCATTACCCTGGCTCCAATTGCGTAATGTCAGCAGCAATACGTTATCTAGTAAACATTTAATCCTGACCTATTTTTAGTAACAGAAACCTTACACCATCTATGAGATGTCGTTTCACCTTATCCAACAGACGTACACAAGTTCAAGTCAAGGTCATGTCACAAATAAACCCATCGATTTATTACAAATAGCCCATTTACGCAAGACATTTTTTGCTGACTCATCTCAATTGTTTTGCCCTCATTCCGAGACATACAAAAACACGCAGGATGTGGAGCCTCCAAGTACATCCATACATGAATTATAATCTGTGGGCTATGTTTGCTTTCTCTTGAAATATCCTTGAAAATTTGAAGCACTTATCAAACATTTTACATCTATTAAGTATTACGCCTACTCGTTTGAGCTGCTTGCTTTCATACGATTTATACAAAAAAAAAGACAATTTTTCTAGACCATTTCTGCATTTGTTGTGGTTCAAGTATGTTAGCGTGCTAGACAATATTTGTTACTAGCCAATTCTGTTTTACATCCAGTCCCTTCACGATTTGTGTGTTTTTCTTTCTCGTTGCCTATGATACCTTCCTGTGGCACTTTAGCTCGACGGATTCAATCTTTTAGCTTAGTATTTGTTTGGTTTTCCATGTTTCACGTCTATATGTTGCCACTGGGAACATGAAAGTCATCACAATATTTATTTTTGTCATTTTGTTAGCGTTCTGCAATAAGATTTTCAATTTACTTATTCTTTGCAACTCTATGTTATTCTTCTTATTGCTTCTTTGTTGGAAATCTCAATTGTTGCTTATAATCTGAGCCGAGACGTGTGCACTACCTGCGTCTCTAAGATGACGTTAGAATAGGTTGTTAGTTCATTATATTGGATTTGGTGATGTGTACGTATAGCATTGGTTGGTATTAAGGAATGACAATACTACACAATATTGCTTCGATATTAGACGGTTTCTATACGTTCAATCATTATACAAGTTAATAGAAATGTGCCTAAACTAACACTGCCAGCGAGGATGAAGTGTTAAGAGATTTGAAGTAGGTTACAATTTTTTGTAAGCTGAAGTGACAAGCACCCTTCCTATCTGTCTGCTTTTCATAACAAACAGGCGCCCATGTACAGATTGCACTGCAGTGTGTTGAAATTGGGAAGACAGACGCCCATATACAGATTGCACTGCAGCGTGTTGATATTGGGAAGACAGGCGCCCATGTACAGATTGCACTGCAGCGTGTTGATATTGGGAAGACCGGCGCCCATGTACAGATTGCACTGCAGCGTGTTGATATTGGGAAGACAGGCGCCCATGTACAGAATGCACTGCAGCGTATTGATATTGACTGACAGGCGCCCATATACAGATTGCACTGCAGCGTGTTGATATTGGGAAGACAGGCGCCCATGTACAGCATGCACTGCAGCGTGTTGATATTGACTGACAGGCGCCCATATACAGATTGCACTGCAGCGTGTTGATATTGGGAAGACAGGCGCCCATGTACAGATTGCACTGCAGCGTGTTGATTTTCGGAAGCGGTCATGGACACATTCAGAGGCAATATTGTTAACTATATCACAACTCAGATGCTCTAAGGACAAGTACTTCTACAACACGACAATGTATATCTGTCCAAGTTCAGAATACTTGACATTGTAACCCATGAGGGCTGTGTCAAAATACGTTGAGAGGCACCTCTCACTGAAAGTGGTTGGGACAATATAGCCGCATGTATTTACACATGTTAGCAGATTTAATCACGTGATGTTGTTCAACCATTTGATTGTTGTGCATATTAAATATCTGCTAGCGTCTGGAGTCCAGAACGGTTACCTCTCCACAGATATCTCAATCGATTATGGGAAGAATTGTATTCAAAATCAATACTAACAAGGACTGACGTTATGAAAATAGTATGAGACGTGTCCACTTCAACATGTCGTATAATAACAATTATATAATTGAATTAATTTTTTCTATTTTCTCCAAAAAAAATTTTTTATTTTTCTAATTCGCTAAAATCTATAGGAGGCTATTTACGTAAGTACCAGATTACGTTTCTCGGGGTGTTTTCAAAATGTAGGTCATCGGTTTCTATTTACAATAACAACATTAACAAGCCTATTAAATATTGAAGAAATCAGTTTCAATATTTCTTCTATATATAATCTCCCGTGTGAATTTATCTTTGTGACTCTAGACAAGTGAAGGCGTCACTGCGATAGATATCTGCACAAGCGAAGGTGTCACTGCGGTAGATATCTGCACAAGTGAAGGCGTCACTGAGGTAGATACCAAACCAGTTGAGCTTGCATCCATGGATGGAAAGTACAAGAAACAATGCGATTTACAACGACGGAACAAGCCCGCAGATGTAACCATTTTGTATCAAGGTCAACCTGGACATGGCAAGGCGAGGTTGAAGTGCAAAGCGTCATAACATTTACTGGGATAGTGCTTTTTTATAATGTCACTCATTTATCAGGGTATATTAGCTAGGCATTATCTAGACACCGGAAATTTAGTCGCCTGTTTCCATTATGTCAGTTTGACTGAGGCCCATACATTAGCAGGTCTATCTGTTCCTAATATATAGTCGAATTGGGTGTATCGTTTTCATTACGCTAGCCTTACCCTATATGCTAGCAGACTTTGACATCTCTTAAATATTTGTCATTTTGTCTGTTTATGACTTTATGTGTCCAAATCCCTGATGACCTTTCCAAGGAACGTACGATCCATCATGCAGCTAGCTAGTCTTGCGCACA
This sequence comes from Ariolimax columbianus, assembly GCA_036924085.1. NCBI lineage: Eukaryota > Metazoa > Mollusca > Gastropoda > Stylommatophora > Arionidae > Ariolimax > Ariolimax columbianus. The sequence continues at coordinate 108,511,772 of JAVGWX010000006.1, forward strand.
GCCTGTAGAGTAACGTTTGGTCCATTCGTCTATTCAGGCATCTCTCTCTCTCTCTATGTGTGTGTGAAGGGTGGGAGGGGTATGTGTGACCCTCTTGTTAGTGTCACAAAGTTCCTAGCTCATGCAACTTTTAACTTGATAATGGTGATTTACTAGCGTTGTCACAAGGAAGGTTGGATGCAATAGACCTTCAACATCCTGTTTCTTGGCCATATGGTAGACTACGGCAGATTGTTGTCTGTCCATCTCTTGGTGGTGTCTTCCCCACGTATTATGTTGCCTTCGTCTTGCCCACATACTTTCAACCATTACGTCGATTCTGTCCTGGAAATTCCCTCTGTGAAGATGTTAAATAGGTCACGGTGACATCTTGTCTCACACCTCTTGTTATATCAATAACCCATGAGCAATTCCTTCCCGATCGTATTGTTGCCCCATCTAACTCTGTTGCCTTCTAGGCAAGATTCTCGAAGCGTGCCGACCGTGTTCTCTACTCCATAATACTGGAGGTTAGAATCCTCAAGCACGTTACATTAGACCTTGTAGGTCCAATTTAACCCGAGTTTTATTTTCCCTACAAACGACAAACGGCTAGTACCGATCTTAAATGAAATAGTTTGCTTTTGATCAATGTAAAAATTTCCCAAGTGGGTAACGTGGCTAAATACCGTGATGGAAAAAATAGTGCCACTGCACCGGTTGTAAAATGCAAGTAAAGAGAGTCGTGCGTGGGGCCAGCGACGGAAATCGTTAAAAAAAAAAATAAAAAAAAAAAAAAAATTCTACAGAAACCACCATTGGGGAGTCATCCATATGACTGTTTTGCGGGCTTTCTATAGAAGTAAAATCTTTGCATTGATGATCCTATACTCCGACAGGAGCGAAAAATGGACAAGAAATGAAAATAGACAGCTCTAAAGTGACAAAATGTATGGATATAAGATGTGGCTTAGTTACCACACCGGAATCAAAACCAAATGTGTGTTTTAGCCACAAGTCTTCGTCAGAACACAGAGGAAACGAAAACACATAAGAAATTGCAAAATACACAGAGACAAGGAGTCCGACAAACACTACAATATGTAAGACGGTAGCCATTAGCCAGAGAGTAGCCTTGAATGTGTGAATCACAGTATGCCAATTAGGACAGAGTATGCCAAACAAGAAATTTGATAATAGTAAATTACGTTTACAAATTATTAGGTACATACTCACAAATAAAAATTGAAAATGTTTTGGGTCAAATGAGAAAGTGCACTGACACATACCACTGCACGTGCATGTTCATCAAGTGACAAAACAGACATACGGTATATGCACAGCAACATATATGCATACGATACAGAAAATATATGAAAAAACATAATAATAGTAAGAGAGATATATGCGGAGAGAGAGAGAGAGAGGTGGGAGAGAAAATGGCAAAAGACAGAAAGAGAAAGAGAAATGTGCAGGGGAGGTGTGGAATGTATTCAAGCCGTAAGGTTTAAGGCATCCTTGAAGTTAAGTACTAATAAATCGTGTGTATAAACAAACAAATGTGGTAACAATAAAGGCGTTGTCGTGACGCAGGTGTCAGACAAGAATTGCCAGGGTAGAATCCAATGTCTCACATGAAACTTCCTGGATCTTACCGCACCTAATATTGTGTCTCTACTGCAGTAGCACATAGTGACTGAGAACTCTTGTGCAGCTCTTGGCGTCAGTTAGTCCAGAGCAATGCACCTAGTTTTACTATCTAGATTGACTAGATGGTCTGCAGGTGTGCAGATGAGGTAGGTGTGCAGATGACGTAGGTGTGCAGATGAGGTAGGTGTGCAGATGACGTAGGTATGAAGATGACGTAGGTATGTAGATGAGGCAGATATGTAGATGAGGCACGTAAGTAGATGAGGCAGGTATGTAGATGAGGCAGGTATGTAGATGAGGCAGGTATGTAGATGAGACATATATGTAGATGAGACAGATATGTAGATGAAGCAGGTATGCAGATGAGGCAGGCATGCAGATGAGACATATGTAGATGAGGCAGGTATGCAGATGAGGCAGATATGTAAAAGAAGTAGGTATGTAAATGAGGCAGGTATGTAAATGAGGCAGGTATGTAATTGAGGCAGGTATGTAGATGAGGCAGGTATGTAAATGAGGCAGGTATGTAATTGAAGCAGGTATGTAGATGAGGCAGGTGTGTAATTGAGGCAGGTATGTAGATGAGGCAGGTGTGTAATTGAGGCAGGTATGTAGATGAGGCAGGTATGTAGATGAGGCAGGTATGTAAATGATGCAGGTATGTAGAAGAAGTAGGTATGTAAATGAGGCAGGTATGTAGATGAGGCAGGTATGTAGATGAGGCAGGTATGTAGATGGAAGTTCTCAGAGAGAGCAGGAGAATGAGAACAGATGATTCTGTCTGTTAAACAAGATTAGGAAGAAGAACACCTATACCTGAACAACATTAGGAAGAAGAACACCTATACCTGAATAACATTAGGAAGAGGAACACCTATACCTGAAAAACATTAATAGCACGATAATGAACAGCGATAGAGCATACAATCAAACAGCTAAAGTTGCTCTAGAAAAGCAATAAATCGTAAACGTCACAAATTTCGAAATGTTATGTCCATTATAAAGAAGAATGGAGACTGCCCAAAAAGAAAGTCAGAAGAATAGCCATGGCAACACCAAACTTGAATAAAAAACATAAACGCATTGCAGAACACGAACAAAACAACAAATATAAGGACATACATCTTCCTTGTGGTAACATAACGCAGCCAAGAAGAAACCTGAATCTGTCCAGCTAAAATGCCTCAGGAAAGCTCGTAGAATTCCGTGGACTGTGAGAGAGAGAAAAACATAGACGTCCTAAAAGAGATGGATAAAGTATAATAGTTCCTTACAAGCACCATCACTTCTAGAATGGTGTTAGTACCTGACAAACAAGGCAGGAGACGACGTGGGCTAGTGGTTAAGTGACACGGATCACAACCAGAAGGTGCTGGGTTCGATCCCCATCACAGCTCCGCCCGTAACCCCGTGGAAGCAAACTCTTATAAAATGCAGGAGGAAGCAGATCCTTACATAAAATGAATGCCGAAGTCGGATGCACTGGGCCGACAGGCGGAAAATAAGAAAGAATAAAGCACCTGGAAAAGAATAGCAGGAGAAGAGGAACACACAACATTAAAGATGTTCTGAACATGACAAGAGGCGGGAGAATTGTCTAAAGGGCGGGAGAATTGTCTAAAGGGCGGGAGAATTGTCTAAAGGGCGGGAGAATTGTCTAAAGGGCGGGAGAATTGTCTAAAGGGCGGGAGCGACGCCAAGGAGAGTGCATGCTACATGATGATGATGATGAGATGCCTGCACTCTCCAACATCTTCGTATGGTCTTTTCCTGTGGTGTTGTATGTCTATCTGTACACTTAGTCAGACTGTGTCCTGACCACATCTTGATGTCTATCTATCTGTACACTTAGTCAGACTGTGTCTCGACCACATCTTGATGTCTATCTATATGTACACTCAGTCAAACTGTGTCCTGACCAGATCTTGATGTCTATCTATATGTACACTCAGTCAAACTGTGTCCTGACCAGATCTTGATGTTGTTTGTCCAACTGTACACTCAGTCAAACTGTATCTCGACCACATCTTGATGTTGTCTGTCTATCTGTACACTCAGTCAAACTATGTCTCGACCACATTTTGAAGTTGTCTGTCTATCTGTACACTCAGACAAACTATGGCTCCACCACATCTTGATATTGTCTGTCTATCTGTACACTTAGTCAAACTGTGTCCTGACCACATCTAGATGTTGTCTATCTATCCGTACACTCAGTCAAACTATGTCTCGACCACATATATCTTGATGTTGTCTGTCTTTCTGTCCCACTGCCACCCTCTGGTTCTCTTGCCCTCCACTCTTTCCTTCAAATAACTTTCAGCAGACACTCATGTCACTTGACATGACCAAAGTATATTATTTTGTTTGCTTTTTCATATCTCGTATATCAAACTATAACTATCAACTGTCCCGAGCATTACGGATATACTACGCATGCATTCATAGACACTTTTGAGAGCTAAATTAGATATGTTTAACCCTTCGAACTCAAACACATCAAGCAGGATATGCTTTTCGCACTTAGCACGCATATCCACTTATGTACTTCAGTTCATCCAGTGGCGTTACCGCCATCCCTGTGGGCAATGAGCCACAGAACGGTCACGGAAAATAGGAGCTGAAATGGAGCTTTGTTTTTGAATTAATTACAGCTTTTTACCCCACTAAGTAGGAAGCAGCGTGATTGATGTACACGTTAATGCCCAGTACTATGTAGGGAGCAGCGTACTTGATTTACACTATAATGCCCAGTACTATGTAGGGAGCAACGCACTTGATTTACACTATAATGCCCAGTACTATGTAGGGAGCAACGTACTTGATGTACACTTTAATGCCCAGTACTATGTAGGGAGCACCGTACTTGATTTACACTTTAATGCCCAGTACTATGTAGGGAGCAACGTACTTGATTTACACTATAATGCCCCGTACTATGTAGGGAGCAACGTACTTGATGTACACTTTAATGCCCAGTACTATGTAGGGAGCACCGTACTTGATGTACACTTTAATGCCCAGTACTATGTAGGGAGCAGCGTACTTGATTTACACTATAATGCCCAGTACTATGTAGGGAGCAGCGTACTTGATTTACACTATAATGCCCAGTACTATGTAGGGAGCAACGTACTTGATGTACACTTTAATGCCCAGTACTATGTAGGGAGCACCGTACTTGATTTACACTTTAATGCCCAGTACTATATAGGGAGTAGAGTAATTGATTTACACGCGAATACAGGTAACGAATGCGCCTCGCTGCTAAATTCAAACACGAGTTATAGGATTCAGCTATTTGTGAACTTTCCTTTCTGTTGTCTTGAGTGTATAGTTACAGTAGGTTAAGATCATTGCGTCTAGCAGCAGCAGCAGCAGTAGTAGTAGTAGAATAAGTAAAAATAAGAAGAAGAATTGGTGTAAGAAAATGAGCAAGTATCCCCATTGGTACCTTTTTAAATCATGCGGTTTATATTTAGACTAATGAACAAAATCGATGGTTATTTCATTACCCAAGTCTGGAAACCTAAACCTGTGCCAAAATTTCAGAAGAATTAGCCTCATCAGCCACCCTAACAAAGGTTAGAATAATCCTCGACAGACTGAAACCCCAAGCGGAGAACATCATTGCTGAAGAGCAGGCAGAGTTCAGACAGGAAAGAAACACTACCGAACAGATCTTTAATTTGAGACTGATAAACAAGAAATATCTGGAACATCAACAACAATTGTATCATGTGTTTCTTGATTTCAATAAGGCGTTTGATAGGGTATGGCACAAAGCTCTATGGGTAACCATGGGGAGGTATACAATCAACGGACATATTATACATGTCCTTGAACACCTGTGTGACAAGGAGTCCAGCGCAGTTCTTGTGAATGGAAGACAGGGGGGACTGGTTTCGCACACCGATTGATGTGAGACAGGGTTGTACACTCTCCTCAACACTTTTCAACATATTGCTTGAGGGAATTATGAGTGAGCCGCTTGAAGATCACGGTGAATCTGTCAAGATAGGGGACAGAACGATTACCAACCTTCGATTTGCAGATGATATCGACGGGTTGGCGGGCACAGAAGCGGAACTCCAGCATGGGTCAGAAGGCTCGATGGAACAGCTCATGACTAAGGTATGGAGATAAACGCCGGAAAGACAAAATTAATGACCAATAACGCCGAGGGCTTCAATAGTTGGGTAAAAGCTAATGGCCAGGAACTCGAAGTAGTTGACCGTTTTGAATATCTGGGTTCGAAGAGAGCAGGTCGTTGTCTTCAGACTTCGCACTGGCCACAATAGACTGAGGTACCACCTATTCAACAAATTGAAGATAGGTGGTACCGACGAATGCCCGTGCGGTACCGATAAAATGACCGCTGAACATCTGCTGCAGAACTGCCCGACATACGAGGATCAGAGAGAGCAGATGTGGCCATCACCAGTGGAACTGCAAGACAAGCTCTATGGCAGTGGCGACAGCCTCAGGATGACCGCCGCTTTTTTCGAAAAAATAATGGTTACTGTCTGACTGCGTACGTAGAAGAAGAAGAAGAAGAATATCTGGGTTCGATTGTCAGTGATGTAGGATCAAAATGTGAGGTGTTGGCCAGAATTCCACAGACAATATCTGCGCTTGCGCGGATTAACAAAATCTGCAAGATAAACGGTTAGCACTATGCACGAAGATCAGATTAATGCGCACATTGGTCCTGTTGATATTCCTCTATGTTTGTGAGATATGGACAATTACAGCTGACCTTCAGTGGAGGATCCAGGTCTTGGAGATGAGATGTTTCCGAAGTCTTCTAAACGACACATACAAGACCGAATTACAAATGAGGAAATAAGAGAAAGAATTACAATAGCAAAAGGGCCTTTTGAAGATCTCCTGGCAACTGTAAAAACGGACACTCGCTTGATACGGTCACATATCAAAATCAAACGGTCTTGGAAATACGATACTGCACGTTAAGGTTCGTGGTGGACAACGAAGAGGTCGTCACAAAAACAGATTGGAATACAGTATAAAATAATGGAACAATCTCCGTCCAGAGAAGACACAGGCAGCGGCCTCTGGCAGGGAGGGGTGGCGTGACCTAATGGGGGTGTCTTCATGTTATGCCCAACGACCTCACCGGCTACTGGATGACCTGACCTGATATACACCACCATGATAATGACACTGACGACGGTGATGTTACAGCTGAAAGTCGTGATGATGAGGTGGACCCCTTCGGTGATGGTTGATGATGTCGATGAGAGTGATGCCGGTATTGCCTAAAGTAGTGAAATTGTTTGTTCTATCATTTTTGGTAGTGATATCCCTAATGAAAAGTTTACGCTGAAATTGATATAAATAAAAAAATACCTATTCTTTATCATTCGCTCTAAAACACATATATTTCCAGCATTTACTTTGGGCTCTGTACCAAACTTCCCTTGTCGCCATACACTTAATGTCTCAGGTACTTTGGAGATAACAATGTGTTGTCACTATGCTTACACCGTGGAGCTGACAGAACATATTTCAGAGTCTGTTTTCCTTTCCCAAACAGCCACATTTTTTTTTTCCATTTATTTTTTCGTTCGCCCAATTTCTCTAATCCTTAAGGCGAAGTGCGTTGCACTGTGGTTTTTATTTTGCGGCTGTCGGCCCAGTGCATCCGACTTCAGCATGCATTTTATGTAAGTGTCTGCTTCCTCCTGCGTTTTCTAAGGGTTTGCTTCCCCGGGGTAATGCCGGTGCTGTGATTGGGATAGAACCCAGCACCTTCTGGCTGTGAGCATTGTCACTTAACCACTAGCCACGCCATACAATAAAACCATCAAATGTTTGTGCACCGTCCCCAAACACGGACATATGTTTATGCACCTTCTCCAACACGGACAAATGTTTGTTGATGAGGTAACATCTGTCTGCATTAGCAGTCTCAATTTAGATGTGTTTTTAAAGGATCGTTTTGTTCCTTAAGGCAGAGTACGTTGCACTGTACTGTTGCGCCTTTCAGTTCAGTGCATCCGACATCAACACTCATTTTAAAAATGGGCTTACCTCCCATAGGGACACTATCGTGCTGATATCCAACACATGCATGTGTAGATCCTGAACCATTGTCATTAACCCCCTCGCCCCTTTGCTATATACACACATGATTTATTATTTGCAATGAATAGTATGTTATTGCTAGAACGTAATATGTGCGTTCTCTGTGCATTTGTCTCTAAGGTCATTTGTGTTAGTCATCCGTATTCTACATTTTCTTCAGATTAGATTTTCGTGTCCAGTTCTTTGACGTCTTTCTCTTCATTTCCATATAAAAACACTTATTATACTGACGACAGTGCTGAGAGTGACGATAACAATGTCGATGAAAATAGCGTTGATAACACTATTAATGATACACATCTATCAACATGCAGATTCCTTGCCCGATATCACTATCCGGTCAGGTAAACAAATATATCTATAAACAAGAATCCCTAGCTAATATTCAATGCCGTTTATGTAGTTATAATATAACACCTGCGCTGAAAAGGGATGCAGTAATCCAGCATGATACCTAGGCCGTACCATTACCTGAAAACCTCAGACCTTCATATTGAGCTTGTGTAGTTCACAAAACATGATAAACAGAGAGATATTCGCAGTAGTTGCTGTACTTGTTAATGTAATTAAGATTGCTGAGTTACTACGTTGAAGATTCGATGTTAGCGATAATTAAGGCAATGACCACGCATTATCTAACATTTCCTTCAATAATTTGCAGTCCTGGAAGACAGACAATTTTGTGTTACGTAAAAATGACTGCCCGCAGTAAGCTCGAGTGCTATTTATGTTTTCAAATTGCCAAGCTATTCTATGACCCCACAAACCATGCCGGCTTTGGATTTCTATTTATGGTCACAGATAAGTATAGGCGACGACGTCTTGGCCTGGTAATTGGTCGACATGGCCAAGAAAAACAAGCATAGCGCGGGAAAAATAAGAAGGGCTTATCAGTTTGCGTCTGCTAGCGAGTCAAACATTTGGTTATCTAACCATTGTGGATATTTATAGGTGCTAACTGTGTTCAGACATTTGTGTGAGGTCACGTTTCCGACTTTTGGAACTAACTGACGATTATGTCGAAACAAAGACAAATCAGGGTCAATTAACTGAACAAAAATTGTTAAACCAGAAAGTTGAAGAATCACTCTAACCTACTTCATTGTTTACTGATAATTTCTTTTTGGGACAGTTTCTTCTTCTTCTTCTTCTTCTGCGTACGCAGTCAGACAGTAACCATTATTTTTTCGAAAAAAGCGGCGGTCATCCTGAGGCTGTCGACACTGCCATAGAGCTTGTCTTGCAGTTCCACTGGTAATGGCCACATCTGCTCTCTCTGATCCTCGTATGTCGGGCAGTTCTGCAGCAGATGTTCAGCGGTCATTTTACCAGTACCGCACGGGCATTCGTCGGTACCACCTATCTTCAATTTGTTGAATAGGTGGTACCTCAGTCTGTTGTGGCCAGTGCGAAGTCTGAAGACAACGACCTGCTCTCTTCGGTTCAACTGGTAATAGGCATCGTTTTTGGTGTAACCAGTATGTTCGGTTTCCCATTTGGTCATGTATCTGGCTTTGATAAGCCGTTTTGACTCTTCGAACGTCATACTGGTATCTGTTTGTGGTAGTCTTGCACCTTCTTTTGCCAGTCTGTCTGCCTCCTCGTTGCCTTGGATGTTGCAGTGTGGTGGTATCCACTGTACCACTACCCTTTTTGGTGCGGACTGCTGGCACAGTTTGCAGAGTGCTGCTCTTAAGTCATTAAGCTCAGTGTTTTTCTGGCTTTTTAGCGCTGTGACTACGGCGAGAGCATCTGTCAGCAGGACTATATGGCTCTCATTTTCACTGTGTGTCACCATTTCTTCCACTGCCGCCCTCAGTGCCTCTGCCTCCGCTCTGAAATTGCTTGTGTACTTACCAGTAGCGAATGACTGTTATTTTTCTGCCATTTGGTAGGTTCAGGAATGCTCCTGCCCCTCCGTTCTGTGTTGTGTTTGTTACAGAACCGTCGGTGTATGCATGGGTCCAGTCCATGCATGGGTCCAGTCCATGCTTGGGTAGCTTTTCGTTATGAAGCTTAGGGTAGTATCTCTCCTTTCTTTTTCAGTCTGGCAGTTTTTGTTTGCAATACCAGGTATTTTGGGACAGTTTGATCAGTAATTATTTGGTTTGCTTGTTTGGAATGGTGACATGAATGGCAGATCGCTGCGACGGCATATACATTAGTCCCTCTGGAACCTTAAACAAACTTTGTTATCACAGATTCTTAGAATCTAGATCAGTGCTCTTCAATCTGGACGCTACCGACAACTAGTGGGCGATTTTAGCATTCAGGTGGGCAGTATCAGAATAATTAAGAGTACATGCTGTACTGACAACATTCAAAATACACAGGCTCAGTGGACGATCGCCAAATCTCGTTCATTTTAAGCTGCAGTGGGCGATAAGGAACATTGACGCTCATTGAAGTTGTAAAAGTGGGCGTTAAGAAACATTGACCCTCACTAAAGTTATAAAAGTGGGCAGTAAGGAAAATTGACTCTCACTGAAGTTATAAAAGTGGGCGTTAAGAAACATTGACCCTCACTAAAGTTATAAAAGTGGGCGTAAGGAAAATTGACCCTCATTGAAGGTATAAAAGTGGGCGTTAAGAAACATTGACCCTCACTGAAGTTAGAAAAGTGGGCGGTAAGAACATTGACACTCACTGAAGTTATAAAAGTGAGTGGTAATGAACATTGACATTGACCATCATTGAAGTTATAAAAGTGGGCGTTAAGAAACACTGACCCTCACTGAAGTTATAAAAGTGGTCGGTAAGGAACTTGTGGCGTTATAATTAAATTATATGAACATTGAAGTTACAAAAGTGGGCGTCAAGTATAAAAAGGTTGAAGAGCATTAATCTAGATATTTTTCCAGATTACAATTTTTTTTTTTTGTTACGTTCGGATTATTATTCAATTTCCTAAGGTGGTGATTTTATTTTGCGCCTGTTAGCCCAGTGCATCATACTTCGGCATGCATTTTATGTAAGGGTCTGCTTCCTTCTGCATTTTCTAAGGGTTTGCGTCCCCGGGGTAACGGCCGGTGCTGTGATTGGGGATCGAAGCCGGCACCTCCGGGTTTTGAGCCGTGTCAATTAACCACTAGCCCATGCCATCCCCTTCCAGAAATGATAGTCTATTATCGTGTGATATACTGAACAAAACCTCATCTGATTATCGCGTGATATACTGAACAAAACCTCATCTGAAGTGTCCCTCTCTCTCCCCTTTACAGCTGCAGGATGTATGCAATCACTTCCATTCGCTGTTGGAGTGGTAGTTTTTGTAGCAATGCGTTTCACCTGACTAAGTTGCTGTCGCCGCTCACAATCCTTGTCAATTACTGTTAAGGACATGCTCAATAAGTTCCAGTGTCGCGATATTCATTGCTCTCATGGGTTCAAATTAACAAATGCCGACTATATCATCTGCAAATTATGAAAACAGATTAAAAACTGCAAGTGAATTCTGAAAATACAACTACAAACTATAGACATATTCGAATACTCTAATTCCATTCATGTTTAGGGCGAAAACATAGACGTCACAAGACTTGCTAGTTGTACATAACGAAAGTATGGTGTACTATTTCACCGTCAACTATGCTAAGTTTATCGTTAGCGCTCAAAGACAAACAGCTATGTCCTTTAACAAAAAACGTACAATCTGTCTCATGTTTCTCAAGTCTTCGTAAAGTGTATTCAACAAATGAGTTGAAGAGGGATATCCTGGCCTGAGCCCGACATGCCTGGAGCAAATACTCTATTATCAGTGAAATCCTGCCTACGCAACACATGGATGTGTCTCTTGTTGTAAGTGAAGGCAACAGAAAATATTTGAGCCAGTAGTGGATTACCGTTTTATAACGGTCCCCTAATCTGTTACTGGCAAAGGGTATCGCGTGCTTCTTGTATATTAGATGCCTAGTGTTCTTGATGCCTAGTGTTGTTGATGCCTAGTGTTGTTGATGTCTAGTGTTGTTGATGTCTAGTGTTGCTGATACCATTTGTCGTGGAGCTGTTGTACAAGCAAACAGAATGAAACACCTGAGCGTGTTGAAATATTTACCTAGATATATGTTCATGATCGAATTCTGGTCTCGTAACAAGGAGAATATGTAAATCAATGATCTAGTATTGATGATTGTGTATCGAATAACAGTGATTCTCAATAGCAACAATGTTATTCTGAAACTCGTCCCAAGTGGCGAATCTCTCTTTCTTTTCTTTGCAGAATATGGACCAAGCACGCTTCTGTGTCCATAAATAACTAGTACTTGTCTATATATAGATTATGATGACCCACAGGAATGATATAACGACGACTTGGCCGTAAACTGTTCTCATCCATATCAGTGTCGTAACGAGTGTTTGTCCACATAACATGCTCACTCACATCAGCGTCGTAACCAGTATTTGTCCACATAACATGCTCACTCACATCAGTGTCGTAACCAGTATTTGTCCACATAACATGCTCACTCACATCAGTGTCGTAACCAGTATTTGTCCACATAACATGCTCACTCAAATCAGTGTCGTAACCAGTATTTGTCCACATAACATGCTCACTCACATCAGTGTCGTAACCAGTATTTGTCCACATAACATGCTCACTCACATCAGTGACGTATATAGTACATGTCCTCAAAGAATGATCACTTACACCAGTGACGTATCTAAGAAATACAACAGGAAGGCAAACACCAACATCAACAAATTTGCTTCGCAACTCTTATTGCCTGACTATGACTATGCAGGTATGATCAGCAATGGTTATCTGTGTCTCTGTTAACTTATGTATTTCCGTTTGTATTCCTCATGATCTTCTCCTCATTCTTCGTTCGTTCTCAATCTCCCACTACCAAACCCTGAAAGGGTAAGTAGCAGAATGTAGTCCACAGAACGGAATGCGTTGTGTCGTAGTTTACAGCTTGGCTGTGATATTTGCACCTTTCGGTCCAACACTCCGACTTCAGCAAGCATTTTTTTAGTACTGGGTTAGCATTCCCTCTTCAATCCCTTCTCCTTACCCAGTCTGCCCTGCTGCAGCCTGTTATCCAGGATCACCGCGTGGAGGCGTAGAAGGGTCTTGTCACCTCTGGTTCGCTGGCCCTGACGCTAGCAGTCAGCTATGGGTCGCTGCCCACTGCAGCTCATGTGCTGCTCAGCATCTTGATCCCCTTCATGCTCTGTTTGTCTATTGGCCCGGACAAGTTTGTTATATTTGTCTACACGTTGTTGTTGTTGTTCTTGTTGTTGTTCAACAACAACAACAACAACGTGTAGACAAATGTAACAAACTTGCCAATAGACAAAGAAACGTGTTGCAGAGTGAGTTTATTTGATAGTAATATGTATGTCGGACACCAGACTGAGACGAAGACACAAACGGAACCTATGTTACGACCAAAAGGTCGTCATCAGGGACGTGGAACAACAACAATTTTGAACTAGCGAATCCACGAAGAAGGGAAGAATACGTGAGCGAGGGATGTCGATATATAAAGGCGAAAATAATGTACATGTCCGAAAAACCCGTCATATCGCTCCTCGCTGGTCGAGTGCAAGATCCCAAATGACAGACACAGACGGGATGAAGTGGCGTGAGTGGTGTAAGAAATGGGAAAAGGTAGAATAAGCCAGTAGCGGCCAGACAGGGAAAGACCAAATGGTGATAATATGTTGAGAAGAGGATTGGAGGAAGGCAGATAGATAATCTCCTTCTTCTCTACAAATCTATCTTCTCTACAAATCTATTTTCTCTACAAATCTATCTTCTCTACAAATCTATCTTCTCTACAAATTACCTTCTCTACAAATCTATCTTCTCTACAAATCTATCTTCTCTACAAATCTATCTTCTCTACAAATCTATCTTCTCTACAAATTACATTCTCTACAAATCTATCTTCTCTACAAATCTATCTTCTCTACAAATCTATCTTCTCTACAAATTACCTTCTCTACAAATCTATCTTCTCTACAAATCTATCTTCTCTACAAATCTATCTTCTCTACAAATCTATCATCTCTATAAATTATCTTTTCTACACATCTATCTTCTCTACAAATTATCTTCTATACAAATCTATCTTCTCTACAAATCTATCTTAGCTAGAAATCTATCTTAGCTACAAATCTATCTTCCATACAAATCTATCTTCTCTACAAATTATCTTCTCTACAAATCTATCTTTTCTACAAATCTATCTTCTCTACAAATCTATCTTCACCACAAATCTATCGACTCTATAAATTATCTTTTCTACACATCTATCTTCTCTACAAATCTATCTTCCATACAAATCTATCTTCTCTACAAATTATCTTCTCTACAAATCTATCTTCTCTACAAATCTATCTTCTCTACAAATTTATATTCTCTACAAATTATCTTCTCTACAAATGTATCTTCTCTGCAAATCTATCTTCTCTACAAATCTATCTTCTTTACAAATCTATCTTCTCTACAAATTATCTGTTCTACACATCTATCTTCTCTACAAACCTATCTATAAACAACAATTCCTAGCTAATATCCGATTTTGTTTTAATATTTTTATAATTTAACACAAGTGTGAAGAGCGGGTGCTATAATCCAGCATGATACCTGGTCCTGAAGAGGGTAAGGGGGTGCGGGATGGGGTGGGGGGGGGGGAGAGTGGTAAACGTACCTTGGTGGCACGGCTTACAAATCGAACTTGCATGTGTTCGAATTCATAAACCAAAACCAGCTGAGTCCCTTTGGAAAATTCAACCATAAAAATGCGTGCTGCCGAGGATGTACTAGACTGTAAGACAAGACACAGTACAACTCACTTCGACTTAGGAAATTGGGCAAACGACGAAAAGTTGCAGCTTTATTTGAATGATAGTATCATCAATTGTTGTCATATCAGTAGTCTCCTGTTGCTATGCGACACACGTGATGCCAGTCTCACGCGGCGATGAAACAATATTTAGGTAATGGCTCATTGAACGCTCCAGGACAAGAAATAAACGAAATCCAACGTTATCGGCGACAAGGTATTCGTCGGTGACAAAGCACAAACGAAACAACTAACAAATTGCACACATTAACAAGACATGATGCGTGGTAAAGGGTGCCAACTTAACCCGTACTATACCGCTGTCATTCAACATCTTATTTTTTGTTTCGTTATTGTTTGCCCATGACGAAGACTTTGTGAGTGTAACGTGGTTGACGTTTTGTTTTTGTTCTGGTACGCTCACAGATGGATAACTTATATGTTTTTATCCCACTTTGAGATTCAGCACCGCCACAGCTTCGCTTTTTTAAATACATTTTTGCATAGTCTCTTGTGGCATTGCACTGTAAGTTAAGCCACGTTCCTTTCTTGTTTGGAAGAGGCGAATTGTGCCTCGCAGAAACGTACCTTTTCCTCGGACTGTACCCAAGCAGACACCAATCCTGATTTAGATTAAACGAGTAATTGCAAACCCTTCTAGCAGGGGCGACAACAATGCTCATCAGGAACTCATTTATCAAGATGCCCACAAAATATGGTTGCCTAGTGCTTCAACTTTGACCCTGCTACTCACATTTAACTTTTCAGACAGATAACCGAGAGAGAGCGAGAGAGAGAGATAGAGTGAAATACGATTTTTGTGGGTTTTTTTTTTACAGATGTCCTGTCCGTGGTTAGAGCGCTAAAGATCCAGACCAAAGATCAATTCTCTGTCAACTATGCCAGCAGTCCAAACCCAGAAGAGTCGTAGTACAGTGTGTCCCATCCAACTGTAACATTCAAGGCAACGAGGAGGCAGAAAGACTGCCGAAAGAAGGTGAAAGGTTACCACAATCAGATTCTAGTGTGACCTACGAAGAGTCCGAAAGGTCTATTAGAGCCAGAAACGTGCGCAGACAAATGGGAAACAGATCATGCAAGTTCTGACTACACAAGAAATGGTGCTGTTACCAGTTAAAGAGAAGAGAGCTGGTGGTGGTCTTCAGACTCCGCACAGGCCACAGCAGACTCAGGTACCATATATTCAACAAACGGAAGATATGTGCTACTGACAAATGCACCTGTGGTACAGGGAAAATGACTCCTGAACACCTGCTGCAAAATTGCCCGACATATGAGGACCGGATAAAGCACATGTGGTCATCACCAGTGTCAACAATAGACAAGCACTATGGCAGTGTCGACAGCTTCAGGATAATCGCTGCTTTCTTTGAACAAATTCAAGTCGACGTTTGACAGAGTACAAAGAAGAAGAAGAAGAAGAAGAAGAAGAAGAAGAAGAAGAAGAAGAAGAAGAACAAGAACAAGAACAAGAACAAGAGGATCATTTTGTTGTCAGAAATAGAGAAAATAACACTGGTTTCTTAATTTGTTTTCTCTGAATTAGAACACAAAACACTGGTATATTAATCTGCCATCTTTTCTCTTTCAAGTTCTGGTTTCTGCTTAACACAGCGCAATGTTGATGCTACAAGCAGTAGACACTTTGAATGAGGTGGCTGTATGCCCCAGACACACACAGTCCGTCAAGCTTGTTTCAGCCGCAATATGATTGACAGGGCGATGAAAGATACCAGGTAATTTAGGTTTGAGATCGAAATTAAATTTGAGGAAACTAATTAGATGTGCAACTTTCCTAAATCACTGCTCCTTTACCCTGGATGTCAAGAGGAACTTTTCCGTACATACTTGTAATCGAATGTGCAGATAAACTGTTAATTAGTTGTGGTTTATATGAATGATGGATGGTTAGCCTCCTTTTGGCTTTCGTGCAGGCAACTATTGGGGGCAGACATTTCGTTACCTTTAGGGTTTTTACCCGGGAATATGCCGATAACAGACTGCTCTTTTCGATTCTCAACAGTCAGTGGTTCTTTTACATGTAGAGAAGGAGGCGTGTAGCACTTTATAATGAGAGGTGGAGAGAGTAGTTCCTTTGTAATAGGAAGTGAGTGTAAATAGGAGGTGAGTGTAGTTTATCTTTATAGGAGGTGAGTGTAGTTTATATATAATAGGAGGTGAGTGTAGTTTCTATATAATAGGAGGTGAATGTAGTTTCTATATAATAAGAGGTGAGTGTAGTTCCTATATAATAGGAGGTGAATGTAGTTTCTATATAATAGGAGGTGAGTGTAGTTTATCTTTATAGGAGGTGAGTGTAGTTTATCTTTATAGGAGGTGAGTGTAGTTTCTATATAATAGGAGGTGAGTGTAGTTTATTTATATAATAGGAGGTGAGTGTAGTTTCTTTATAATAGGAGGGGATGAGTGTAGACATAACAATAATTTGTTTATTAAATAGTGGAATTGGCCAGTATTACAGTGATTCACGCAAACGAAGCGGAACGTTGGTG
Organism: Ariolimax columbianus; assembly: GCA_036924085.1. Taxonomy (NCBI): domain Eukaryota; kingdom Metazoa; phylum Mollusca; class Gastropoda; order Stylommatophora; family Arionidae; genus Ariolimax; species Ariolimax columbianus. Next base: position 108,528,840 of record JAVGWX010000006.1, read on the forward strand.
TACATGCCACGTACTCAGAAGAAAGGTGAAGGTCGGAACACGTCCACATCAGCCTGTTATCTTCCAGGCGGAAAAAGGCTACCATGCAAACCCCCAATGCCTTGTTCAGACTCCATTGCACTCCACTACAGCATCCATATACTTTAAAAGGAAAGCTTGTACAACCCAGAACACAGAGATCGTCTGAGACTACGTGCGAGCCGGAAAGGTACAGCCTCCGCTGACGAGTAGTTCATCGTGCAGTCAAGCCAATGTTAAATAACGATTGCCGTTTTATTGTTAATGACATGAAGGGAGCTAGCATTTCTGTTTTCACGTTCTGACCTTGATTACTAATTGGATTTCCGCATCGAAATGTATTTTTGTATTTGTTTCGTCTGTGATTACCTTCCTGTTTTGTACTCATCCACCCCCTTTCCTTTTGTGTGTGCTGTTTCTAGCATGCAAATATTTTGTCTGGACGAGAGAGAGTCAGCTGTTCGACTACGTGTGGCCTGTGCTATTTTGAACTGATGATTTTGTCTATTCCCAATAGTCTAGCTAAGTTAATATGCGAACAATATCGTGTTCTGAGCCTCACCTCTCGTGGCGCCTGTTAACAATATTTGCTTTACAGGATAAGCCAAATATACACGGCTCTGTCAGACTTCCACTTAAGCTTGCACTTGTTACTGCACAACATATTATATCTCTTTCTCTGGTGCTCTCCCTCTCTCTATCTCTCCCGTCAGAACCGCATTCAGTGCGTATACGGCAGAGCCTAATGCTGTACAGGTAGATCGGTCTTGTGTCCCTTGTTGCTGTTCCTGTATGCGGTGAGAGCCATCACGGTGGCCTCCCTTGTGATGGTCCTGCATGGTGTCTCTTTTGTCCTGCTCCTCCTCCTCTTTCTGGTGCCAGTTGTTCTCCACATAATCGTTATAACTGGGAGGAGGTTGCTGTTCATTCTAGGGACATATCTGATGTAGGCATAACGTTTGTTCGTAGTCCTAATAGACATCATCTCGATGTTTGGTCTCTAATCTTATTTATTTGTCTTAAATTATTTCCTGTCAATGTTCAATAATTACATTTATTTTCAAATGTATATGATATATAACGGATGTCTAAATAGATTAAGTGTTAAACTATATCTTGTTGTACATATGCCAGGACGTCTGGCTTAGGCGATTATGTGGCTAAACAATTCCCGACTTAATAATTTCCCATGCTAGCTCATTTTCCTTCCTGCTGCACTGTTACAATGTATGGGGAAAATCTTGAAACACTGGCAATCGACAGGCAGCGGTGGAAATGCTTAATTAAGTGATAAATGATGCCCAACAATCTGCTAGGTTAGGTGAACGACGAGACGAGACGAGATAAGACGAGACGAGACGAGAGTGTCACAATGTCTTCTGGTTCGCCACATTTCTGTTTTATGACTTCCACACGTGTACGCGTGAAGTCCAGGTCTCTGAATAAAGGATGATGTAATGGGCAGTTCTTCAGGACTCCCAACATCTCTGTGTGGAGGTCCGTCTCTGCGAGCCAGTGCTCAGTACGCAATCGACTAAACATATAAGTCTTGTAGAATATGTCCGGCTGTATGTGATGATTGTCTGCAAGTACACATGAGTGATGTAACCAAATTTAGCCGGTGTTAATGGACATTCAATGTGTTATGCACCGTTCAAGACTGTCTCTCGTTTGGTCGACTTTACTTATGGCTTGAATAAGGGTCTTCTTTTCTTGGAAGGTTGATTGTTTGGTTTTTGTGTTGCTGCATCCTTTGCCAACCTGTCTGCTGCAACATTTCCTGGTATGACACGTTGTGATAGTATCCACTGCAGTACTACCCATCCATACATTTCTGTTCCCCTTAATGCTTATTTAAAGTTCTAAACACTTTTCTTCTTTGTCTAAGCAGTTGTTATTGTTGCTGCAACCACGTCATGTCTTGTGTAGCAGTAAAGGTATACCACGTCATGTCTTGTGTAGCAGTAAAGGTATACCACGTCATGTCTTGTGTAGCAGTAAAGGTATACCACGTCATGTCTTGTGTAGCAGTAAAGGTATACCACGTCATGTCTTGTGTAGCAGTAAAGGTATACCACGTCATGTCTTGTGTAGCAGTAAAGGTATACCACGTCATGTCTTGTGTAGCAGTAAAGGTATACCACGTCATGTCTTGTGTAGCAGTAAAGGTATACCACGTCATGTCTTGTGTAGCAGTAAAGGTATACCACGTCATGTCTTGTGTAGCAGTAAAGGTATACCACGTCATGTCTTGTGTAGCAGTAAAGGTATACCACGTCATGTCTTGTGTAGCAGTAAAGGTGTATCAACTTCATATCTAACTCACGTCATGTCTCGTGTAGCAGTAAAGGTATATCACGTCATGTCTTGTGTAGCAGTAAAGGTATATCAACTTCATATCTAACTCACGTCATGTCTCGTGTAGCAGGAAAGGTATATCACGTCATGTCTTGTGAAGCAGTAAAGGTTATCACGTCATGTCTTGTGTAGCAGTAAAGGTAAATAAACTTCATTTGTAACTCATGCCATGTCTTGTGTAGCAGTAAAGGTATTGAACTTCATATGTAACTCACGTCATGTCTCACATCACGTCTGCCCATAGATTACAACTGGAAATAATACAAGAGTGCTGCTAGCCGCTAATTGAACTAGCCGACCAAACGACCCTGCACTATCTTCGACCTTTGTCCCACCTACACGGTCTCACATTCCGCTTACGTCTGTCATTTTTAACAATGAACGCATTTCCGCTACGTGGGATTGTTATCTGTAGAATCAATTAGTCCTCAAGAAAAACAGATATAAACATTACCGTTTCTCCTAATGTGCTGCCTAATGCATTTGATAAACTTGGCGCCCTTCTCTACTGATATATGACTGTTATCTTTGCGCCAAACATATTTACAATTTGATGTGACGAATCCTTACATCAACACATGTTCGCATATCATGACACAGGACAGTATACCATTTGATAACTATAATACATCGTTCCTATATCAACAAAAACAAAACAAAACAAACGAATGGAAGACGTGTTTAGTATTGCCGTTCGCAATAACAATTAAACGTTGTTGCTGGACATTTCTCACAGATACACAACTTTATTATCTTAATTTACATCTTGGCAGTGTGTCAATATGATTTAATATCACCGATTTGGTCTTGTTTATTCTGTCTTAACAGCATCGTCATCTTGTTGGTGAGGACACATAGAACGCCTTGAGTGTGACGTCTTTCATTACAATAAAACCAAATAAATACATATAATTAATCATTTGAATGTCATTACGCAGATACCAGGTTGTTCTCAGTATATGTGCTGTGACTGGCTGTGTTAATGATTCAGATGAGCAGTGGTTCTCAAATTGCATGCTTGGGATCAAGATGCTGAGCTGTGCATGAGCTGTAGCGGTCAGCGACCCAAAGCTGACTGCTAGCGTCAGGGCCAACTACCCAAAGCTGACTGCTAGCGTCAGGGCCAACTACCCAGAGCTGACTGTTAGCGTCAGGGCCAACTACCCAAAGCTGACTGCTAGCGCCAGGGCCAACGACCCAAACCTGTCTGCTAGCGCCAGGGCCAACGACCCAAAGCTGTCTGCTAGCGTCAGGGCCAACGACCCACAGCTGTCAATACCCTTCTCCACCTCCACGTAGTGATCCTGGATAACAGGCTGTAACAAGACAGAAGGGATCGAAGGTAGAAGGCTGCTGAATTCTGATGTGTCGAACCGAAAGTTGCAAATATCGCAATCAAACTGTAAACTTCGACACAACGTATTCCGTTCTCCGGAATACATCTGCTACTTGCATAGCCTTTTTTTATGGCTTAGTAGCGGATTTTTTAGAATGAAGAAGAAGAAATTGCATGCCTGGGAGTGATAGGAGTGTCTCAAAAAGTGACTGAATCAACAAAGGCTATGATATGTGTGACGAGGGAATACGACATGTCTCACAAGAAAATACGAGATACATAGAGCGGGACTATAAGACCAGACTGTCGTGTAATGATATGATACATCGGGCCGTGTATCGACGGTCATATCTTTCGTCTAATGATATGATACACCGGGCCGTGTATCGAGGGTCATATCTTTCGTCTAATGATATGACACACCGGGCCGTGTATCGAGGGTCATATCTTTCGTCTAATGATATGATACACCGGGCCGTGTATCGAGGGTCATATCTTTCGTCTAATGATATGATACACAGGGCCGTGTATCGAGGGTCATCTCTTTCGTCTAATGATATGATACACCGGGCCGTGTATCGAGGGTCATATCTTTCGTCTAATGATATGATACACCAGGCCGTGTATCGAGGGTCATATCTTTCGTCTAATGATATGAAACATCGGGCCGTGTATCGACGGTCATATCTTTCGTCTAATGATATGATACATCGGGCCGTGTATCGAGGGTCATATCTTTCGTCTAATGATATGATACATCGGGCCGTGTATCGACGGTCATATCTTTCGTCTAATGATATGATACACTGGGTCTGTTTTTCTTGCCTTAAATGGCATGATTAAAAGTGATTCAGTGGCATCCTAACACTTCTCTACAGCGCGCGCTGTTGGTATGATTTAATTCCATAAACAGCTAACGGAAACAAGGCGCTGGGAGACAAGCGCAAATCATAGATATTACAGTTCTTGAAACTTCAGATGGACATGCGCTTGTGGAGAGACGTGGTTATGTAACATGCTTTAGCAAGTGAACAATAACATCAAATATAGCGCAGCTGAAATTTATAAATTAAAACAAACAACCAGTCTTTGTCTTTGTTTCTTCTGGAGACGGGCGGTGGCAGAAGAAACCAGGCTACTGATATAAAATCAAAATCGGCGAGGATAAACCGCTTTGTTCCGATGGAAATCAGATGATTTAGTTCAAGTAAAGTTGATTCCTTCTGAATGCATTTCGACACAGACATACACACACTTGAACTGAATTTAAGTAAAATGTGTACTCACTTAGAATCAAATTCTGCAATCAACAAGGGATCAAGTATGTTATCTGTAGGTTCCCAAGTGCTTTGTCTGAAACATACAAGTGTCAACATCACATAAAGATCTCACATCAAAACATGTAGATATTTTGAATACACACACACACACACATCTATATATATATATACATACACACACATACACACAATATATATATATATATATATATATATATATATATATATATATATATATATGCACATAAAGTGGCAGATGCGATGCATACGACAAGAGTACAGATCGAACCATTCTGACATAAAGTTGACACAATGCCATGCATGACATATGTAGATAGAGATTGAGATGTTTTGACATATGGCAGGAATACACCCAAACTACTCGTCGAACGAACCTATAACACTGACCAGTAGGACTTCAGAGGACGGGGAAGCTCAAGAGAAAAACTGATGGTCTCTGTTAAGGGAACACTACAAGGGCATGTATTGAAAATAGCAATGGACTCACACAAAACAAGTCTGAACTTACAGACAACGTGTAAAGACGTACGTGGACATGTTTTATCCAATGACAAATGGGCTGAGGTTTGGAATTATCAAATCAGAAAAGTAAAGTTAAACACGGTCAAACAGATATTTCAATAAGGAAGTAGAAACCTACACAGTAAAACGCACAGAGAAATGGAATAATAGATCATGAACATAAAATGAAATAATTAACCACTAATAAATACATATGAAAACACAACTTTAACAACCAATATAGTACACCCAGTTGGCCAGACAATAACATCATAGCTGGATGTGCTGCCTAAATCTATTCATTTGTACACAAACAAAAATACGGATAATCTAAAGCCAGAAGAGGCTCCCATAGAAAAACTAATCCGCCTAGTGTCAATGCTACTGAATTCAAAATAATGAAAAATATTGGTTTTCGGATGGCTTCAGTAGAGCGAGGCAAATATAAAAAGATTCCTCTGTATTGTTTTCGAAGACACCTTCTAAAGTCTGTTTTGCTAAGCAGAAGACACTAAAAATACTGCGTGGTTGTTATCGAGTGCATTGCCGACAAATGAAAGACGATAATGCATTTACTAGCCGATTAGGTTTTTTTTTAGAGACCTCTGTGTGATGTGTGGCACATTGGAGAATATGGACTGTATTTACATTAGAGCATATCGTTAGATGCGACTAACAGTGGGGGTTTTGACACGAGAAGACTTTCATCGCATGAGCTTTCACACAACGCTATTCCTTCAGACCAAACCCTGGTGAGTGTGCAGTTTCATTCTGGATTTAAAAGAGAGTCACTGAAGCAACACCTCATTTGCCATAAAGGATACAAGAGTGAATAGTTGCTTGTTCTCAATGGGAGCGTAACCAAGAAAACAATGTCTCTATGAACATCTAGACCCCATACACATTCTCTTTCTTTCCCTCTCTCTCTCTCTCTATTTATCTGTCTGTCTGTCTATTTATTTGTTCTTACACACACAGACACATACACACACACCACACAGACACACATATATATATATATATCAGTTCAGTTCATCCCGTAACCCTCAGGTCGTTGGGGCACACATGAAGACATCAAAATCCCACGCCAGCTCCCTCCGTCTGTCGCCGCCTGACGAATCTCACCGTGACGAAGGCCTGACCACTCAGCGATGTTGTCCACCCATCTCTTCCTTGGACGTCCTCGCCCTCTCTGTCCCGGTACGGATCCAAAGAGTATCGAGTTGGGAATTCCGTTGGACCTCGCGACGTGCCCGCACCAGGCCATCTTTCGTCTTTTGATAGTTATGAAAAGATCTTCAAAAGGACCAATAGCGTCTTCAACCCTCTGACGGATGTCAACGTTCGTGATACGATCCTTATATGTAACATTTAGGAGTTTTCTATAGCACCGCATTTCCATTGTTTGTATTCTGCCCTGGATATCTGCTGTAATGGTCCAGGTGACGCAGGCATACAGAAATATTGACAGCACCAAAGAGCGCAGTAGTCTGACTTTTATGCCGAGGGCGAGGCGCTTGTCTCGCCAAATAGGTTACAGCCTAGTCAGCGCCGCTGTTGTTTGTGCTATTCTGGCAATTACCTCTGGCTTCGAACCCTCTTCGCTGATCAACGATCCAAGATATTTGAAACGTTTCACCACCTCAAGTACCTGCCCATTTGCCTCTATGACAGATTGAAACCCTGCAACGTTATTGGTCATGAGTTTTGTTTTATCAGCATTTATTTCCATACCAAAACTCAGGTCCGTTCTATCCAATCTACCAATCAACTCCTGGAGTTCCCTCTCTGTGCCTGCCAATACATCAATATATATATATATATAAAGAAATTTTCTCGTTTGCCTTATTTCTCTAATCCCCAAGGTGGTGTGCATTGCACTGTGGTTTTTATTTTGTGACTGCCGTCCAGTGCATCCGACTTCAGCATACATGTTATGTTAGGGTCTGCTTCCTCCTGCATTTTCTAAAGGTTTGCTTCCCTGGGGTAACGGCCGGTGCTGTGATGGGGATCTACCCCATCACCTTCGGGGTGTGAGCCGTGCCACTTCACCACTAGGCCACGCCGTCCCCACATATAAATAAATATATATATTTATTGTTGCCCATCTGTCGTATTGGGCTGTTACTATGTACGTAGTTTTTCTCTTTATGATCTTCCATCATTGGTTTTTCCCAATCATCTCAAGTATTTAGGTCACACACTATTAAATAAGCATACGCTTGATTGGAACACACAGTGAAAGAAACGAGTGTGGAGACCGAGATACCATTGGCAAAGAACGGTGAGAACAGAAATTAGGTCAGTCAATGGTTCGTGGGCGGCACACCATATGAAACACACGGAGAGCACCTGTTGGGACTCTACACTTCAAAGGGGAACCAGGCGAATAAATGATGGATACAGGTAGTCAATAAAACTACGGCCAGGTGTCATGAAACATGCAACTGTGAGCACGGGCGTACATAATTATAATACTTGTCATCTCCGTCAGGCTAAACTGAACACTGAATTAAATCGGTATTCTACATAATTAGACATAGAAATAAGTACAGGCTGATGTTCTGTAGGAGGTTGGCAGGTGTGTTGTCGGCAGGTGTGTTGTTGGCTGCTATGTTGTCGGCAGGTGTGTTGTCGGCAGGTGTGTTGTTGGCTGGTGTGTTGTTGCCTGGTGTGTTGTCGGCAGGTGTGTTGTCGGCTGGTGTGTTGTCGGCAGGTGTGTTGTAGGCTGGTGTGTTGTCGGCAGGTGTGTTGTTGGCAGGTGTGTTGTCGGCACGTGTGTTGTCGGCACGTGTTGTCGGCAGGTGTGTTGTCGGCAGGTGTGTTGTTGGCTGGTGTGTTGTTGGCAGGTGTGTTGTCGGCAGGTGTGTTGTCGGCAGGTGTGTTGTCGGCAAAAGTCAAACTCATCTTATAGAATGCTGGAGGTATTCATTATGGACGTACACCTTACATCAACTATCAGTTGCTCGTTTTCATGTACAACGTCTGTTCCATTTTAAGTTTTATTTTCTCAAATGTGTGTTCAGCTTCAGTTGATTAGGTTTGATCACTGTTCTGTGTGCGTGAGTGTGAGTGTGTGCGTTTGAGAGTGAGTGTGTGTATGAGAGTGAGTGTGGGCGTTTGATAGTGAGTGCGTGTATGAGAGTGAGTGTGGGCGTATGTCACGTCTGTTTGTCCTATATTGGTAATGGTCGACATACACCTGATAATGTTCTCAGGTAAAACAACCAATTTAATCGTGTTTATCAATTTGTAAGTCGTCATTCGTATTGTTTCCTCCATTGTCGTCAAATATTCAGACTAATGACCAATAAAGTTGGCAGTAAACCCTGGGCTCTAGGCATCGTCATACAGATTTTCCTGCGAAACACAATTTGCGACAACATGTCTCTCCTTTCACTAATAAATGTTGACAAGAGTTCTACTGGCGAGGGATGTACACTTCAACTAATGAACTAATGGTCATATCTGCCACCAGTGTTAATGGGACTGAGTGGTCTTGAGGTAAGACGTCGACCTCGTGTGCTGGATATCGCGGGTTCAAATTCCGACGGAGATCGAGATTTGTTTCACTTTTTCTTTCTTGTATTTCCCCGAATCTCTGGGTAGTAGGGATCGGACGCCCGTGTGCGGTGTCACGCACGTTAAAAACCCTTTCGCTGTTGAGAATCGAAAAGGGTAGACCGCTGTCTATCCAAAATTTAAAATTATGTTTAACACCTAGGTAACTTATTACGGGATCATCGCCGTGTGCAATGACGATTCCTCGACTAATCTAAACAGAATGACGAGGGACAGGCACACAAACTGTCAGCTACCAGTGTTAGACTGACGAGGGACAGGCACAAAAACTGTCAGCTACCAGTGTTAGACTGACGAGGGACAGGCACAAAAACTGTCAGCTACCAGTGTTAGACTGATGAAGGACAGGCACAAAAACTGTCAGCTACCAGTGTTAGACTGACGAGGGACAGGCACAAAAACTGTCAGCTACCAGTGTTAGACTGACGAGGGACAGGCACAAAAACTGTCATCTACCAGTGTTAGACTGATGTGGGACAGGCACTAAAACTGTCAGCTACCAGTGTTAGACTGACGAGCGACAGGCACAAAAACTGTCAGCTACCAGTGTTTGACGAGCGACAGGCACTAAAACTGTCAGCTTCCAGTGTTAGACTAACGAGCGACAGGCACAAAAACTGTCAGCTACCAGTGTTAGACTGACGAGCGACAGGCACAAAAACTGTCAGCTACCAGTGTTAGACTGACGAGCGACAGGCACAAAAACTGTCAGCTACCAGTGTTAGACTGATGAGGGACAGGCACAAAAACTGTCAGCTACCAGTGTTAGACTGACGAGCGACAGGCACAAAAACTGTCAGCTGCCAGTGTTAGACTAACGAGCGACAGGCACAAAAACTGTCAGCTGCCAGTGTTAGACTAACGAGCGACAGACACAAAAACTGTCAGCTACCAGTGTTCGACTAACGAGCGACAGGCACAAAAACTGTCAGCTACCAGTGTTAGACGGACGAGCGACAGGCACTAAAACTGTCAGCTACCAGTGTTAGACTAACGAGCGACAGGCACTAACACAAAATGAACTTCAGAGAAATCTGCAGCCATTACTCAAGTGACTATGTACAGACATCACAGCTGGACACATTCTTTGTCCGAATCATCTTTGGATAAATAACGATAATATATTTTCTTAAATGTGTTTCCAGCGTGTGACCGAAGAATGATCACTAGATCCCACAATACAGCTGATGTGATAACCATGTCTTTTGGAATGGGTTCACTAGATCCCACAATACAGCTGATGTGACAACCATGTCTTTTGGAATGGGTTCACTAGATCCCACAATACAGCTGATATGACAACCATGTCTTTTGGAATGGGTTCACTAGATCCCACAATACAGCTAATGTGACAACCATGTCTTTTGGAATGGGTTCACTAGATCCCACAATACAGCTGATGTGACAACCATGTCTTTTGGAATGGGTTCACTAGATCCCACAATACAGCTGATGCGACAACCATGTCTTTTGGAATGGGTTCACTAGATACCAGAAAGGAGCTGATGTGATAACCGTGTCTTTTGGAATTGGTTCACTAGATACGTCAAATGAGCTGATGTGATAACCGTGTCTTTGGAATGGGTTCACTAAATCCCACAAAGGAGATGATATGATCGTGTCTTTGGAATGGGTTCACTAAATCCATCAAAGGAGATGATATGATCGTGTCTTTGGAATGGGTTCACTAAATCCCTCAAAGGAGATGATATGATCGTGTCTTTGGAATGGGTTCACTAAATCCCTCAAAGGAGATGATATGATCGTCTTTGGAATGGGTTCACTAAATCCCACGATGGAGGTGGTACGGCAACCTTGTCTTTTGAATGGGTTGCTTCTTTTTCTGCGTTCAACCTAGATAGAACATTTTCTTACGTTCTGATGCAGTTTACAGCGAAGCTGCGACATATGCGTCTTTTAGCCCGACACATCCGGTTTCAACACGGTATTTTCGGATCAGGGTTCTCTTCTAGCTTCGATCCCTATTCTCTCTGTCAGCCTCCACGGATGGAATCTGTTTCCAGGGCCGGCACTTCGTGGCGGTATATGGTCCTGATGCACTCTGACCCTGGTCTTCGCTGACTCTGACATACAGAGCCAGATATGAGTCCTCTGACAGTTGTCAGTTCATTCACTCACCTTTTGTCCCCTAATGTGAATATTAATTTAACTGCAGCCCACCTCGTACGAATCTATGAGTGACAGAGTAGTAAAACTCTCAATTTTCATGACCTGATCTCCATGTTCCCGTCTAACCAACTGTAAATTGACACCTGTTAACTGTTCTGGAAAAAATGTAACAGAAGAAGGGAACTGGCCAAACAAACTCGTCAAACTGTGAGCCATAGTACAATGAAGTCTCTAACACTTTATCTCCGACAACAGTTTCTGACAACAGACTACCTTTACCCTGACGTGCGAGGAAGGCAACAAAAATCTCCTCCTGGAATGGTGAGTTCAGCAGGAAGTCATGAGATTACCTCTCCCTTTTCTAGAGGTAAACAACTTCCAAGCGTTAATGATCTGGCTGTTTACCTCAACCAGGTGTGTTTACGCACATAGTGACACCACTTGCAGGTTGTGTGCAGGTAGGTTTACATCGCAGATGTAAATAGTACCGCTTCAAGTTCACTTTCCCTTGTATAGAGACGCCACTGTGTGACATATAATTGGTCATTGTACTTGCAGTCAATTCTATTCCTAGTCTTCGACAAAGACCATTGTTCACGTAAGCCCACTCGCAACCGTGACTCTAGCAAATGTGCCCATTACGTGCGTTATCATTAATCTCATTGTTTCTTTGCTATTGCTCTAATTTTGCTTTTATTCAATTTTGGTTTTTATTCCTGTTATTTATTTATCTTCAGGTTTGTTAATTCAACTCGCGACTGTTCATTTATCTTGCTCTTTCACATGCTATTCCTCATTCTCTACATTGTCCTCCGCCTACATCTAACCCCCACCCCACCCACCCACCCCCCCCCCCACCTCGAGTTGCTCTGCCACGAGCTATCTTTACTAATCAGACGAAGATGTGGAAGGACAAACAACTGACGAATGAAATGCCCGCAATTGTTTACTCTCTTCTCTTATTGTTGTATGTGCACTCACTACCTATAATTACCAAACAATATAATTCAAGCGCCGACTCCTCAATGAAGGTTGGCTACAATGAATCTCCAAACTTTCTCAATCTCTCGCCTTGCTGACACATACACACAGACAGCTACTCGTTCATCGGTTGATATTATCCTCCCATTGGTAGCGCCGCCTATGTCGTGCTTGATTGTCTTCAACCTTTCCCTCTCGTAGGCTTTCTACAAGAGTCTCGTGTAATGTGGCCAAAATATATGATATGTCGTTCAACAGTTCTATTTTCATCCCTAGTTTTTGCAGGACCTCTATATCTCTTAGTTTTTTCTTCCATGAAATGCGACCGATTCTCTTGTACATGCGAATCTTCAGGGACTCGAATCTAGCTTCTAATTGCTTTTCCTCTGTCCGAGTTTATGTACAATACAGTAATGTCAAGTATACATTTCAAGTATGTTTCTAGTTTTTGTCACATTGCTAATTTCCAGTGACGCTTGACCCTTGCCTACCATATTTCTTGCTTCGTTAATTAGGACTGAGACTGTTTGATGTCCTTGAGGAAGCTGCACGAAGTTCTTACCTGTAGATCTACAACAGTAGTCTCTGTGGCACTTTTCGCTAAACGATCAAGTTGCCTGCATCGTGCTCAAACATCCTGAGATGTCATTGAATGATATACTATAGGGAGCCATGAGAAAACGTAGCATCAGAGTCAAGTGAAACATAATGAGTAAGTCCAAGACTTACTTCGACACCTCATCAAATTATGTACTTCGACGCCTCACCAATTTACGTGGTTCGCATATAATTATGACACACAGCACGCGCACATCATCCGCACTGATGGCATTCAACGGTACAACCTCCCACACCACGACGAACTTCCCACACCACGACGAACTTCCCACACCACGACAAACTTCCCACACCCCGACGAACCTCCCACACCACGACAAACTTCCCACACCCCAACGAACCTCTCACACCCCGACAAACTTCCCACACCACCCCGACGAACCTCCAACACCCCGACGAACCTCCAACACCCCGACAAACTTCCCACACCCCGACGAACCTCCCACACTACGACGAACTTCCCACACCACGACGAACTTCCCACACCCCGACGAACTTCCCACACCCCGACAAACTTCCCACACCCCGACAAACTTCCCACACTCCGACGAACTTCCCACACCCCGACGAACCTCCCACACCACGATGAACCAAACACATAAATACATACACCATAGTGCCGGGCTCCAATTGCACATACTTCCAAACAGCGAATAGCACACGTACACATAGACTTACACAATCCACATTACGAACCCCAATGGGTACTCTCTCACAAACAGCGAACAATTCACGTACACTCTACTAGTCTCCGTGATGGTGGTGATGATTAATGATTCACCTCTTCGCTCCAAGTGAAGCATTGAGCAACAACTACATCTGGCACCTTAAAATGAGGCATGTATTTGAGATTATGTAGTCTCAATAACAAAATGGGTACATGATGATATTGCTAGTCACTATGTACAGTCTCAATGCGTACACTCCATATAAAATACTAAATTACGAACATAAACGCGTGCATATACACAATCCACATTATCAGTTTCCAGCGATGAGATTTAGATAGATACTCGATAGACGGGTTTCCATGTTCGCACAGAAGTTCAAGCCAGTGCAGGTAACTAAACATGTCTCTCTTCTCAAGTTTATCGCTAAACCATTACGCTAACCGCAATCAACTGCATTCAACCGCATCCGATCACTACCGACCGTTTTGGCTTGTCCTGGTGAACGGGAATTAATGGGGAATAACGATGCAGGTGAAAAGAAAGTCTACAGGTATAAAATAAGACAGGCGTTGTTCAACGGCTCATCACATGTTTTCGTGTTGAATGACTGAAGAAATACAGATCAATTAGTGACTTTTGAGTGTTCTAGTATGCTTATATCATCACTAATAAAATGAATGTATTGTGAACGTGCACATGTCGCTGTATTTTTTACGATCCCTCAGCTTCTTTGGAAGTTTAAACCTTGTCTTGCTTGGCTATACTATTCAACTCTGCCTTCAAATTAATTTAATTGTCTCTCAAACAACATAATGTAAAGAATTAGCTATTGCACGAACAAATGGGCAAATTTAATATAAGAAACAAACTTGGTTTATATATTGTTAATACTTTCAAGAGTCAGTCTGTAGCTCCAATAGGTCAACAGTGTACAAACCGAACATTTGCTTAAGTCCAATCAGACGTCATCACAAACAATGGGCTCAGTTCTTAGAGAGAGAGAGAGAGAGATAGAGAGAGAGAGAGAGAGGGAGGGAGGGAGGGAGAGAGAGAGAGATGTGAGAAGCTAGCATTCACCCAGTTGCCATCACAGATGGCAGTGTCATCAGTTACATTTCGATCTACTAAAACCCATGTGTTTAGTTACAAACATTCCATTACAGACAATCGTATCTCATTCAGGTGAATATCCTCTAACCGTTATCAAATGGTAGTGTGTTATCGAGTGGACTTGTCTCCCTTTCAGCTCCCTCTATCCCATCCCACCCCACCCCCAGGAGAGGTGTCATTAAAGATATCGAGAGGTTTCGCTCTGTGATGTATTGCTTTGTTCTGCCTTGAATATCTTACCAGCAAAATGTACATGTGCCATGTACGCGTACACAGACACAATCATTAACACAGAATACACGTCAAGTGTATCCGCAGAACTGGTTGGTTTCAAAACAAAGGAATCCGCCAGAGGTAGGCACCATCCGTCGCACACAACCCTACCTTTCTCTTTCTCTCTCACTCTCTCTCTTTTTCTTTCACTCTCTCCATTGTTACGTCGGGGACAGTGTCGTGAAAATAAACAACGGCATGTGATTGGCTGGTCAGACTAACCCCATCAGAGTCTGGCCAAGACCTTGAAATCTTCGGCAAGCACACAAGCATCTGCCACCCCAGCCCCCTAGCAGGACCAGGCCGAATTAATGGGCCCCTACGCGGGGACAAGAGCCTACTCCTCAAATAATCGACACCAGCAGCCCCTCCCTTCGCCATTACATTGCTCGCGGCCGTTTCATCACTCATTATGACCGAAGGCGAACACCAATCAAACACAAGCCATGAAAGAACAGCGAACGTTGTGTTGTTCACAAACTGGTTTCAAATCGCAGACAAAGATAGGGAAATACAAACATGGAATATGTTTGTCTAAACATCATATACTGGAGAAATATGTACTGAAATACAGTAGTGTCCTACACAGCACACGAGTGTACATGCCTCAGAGACAGAAGCACAGTACTGCATTACACAGCACACGTGTATACAGGCATCTGAGATAGATTCTGTTGTGGTAACTACAATAGCGTTGTCCCTTGTTTTAATGCCTAGTCCTTTTTTGGTAGGAAATACTTTAGCCACTTCCCATTACTATACACACTGCTAGTAATGGAGACTCCTAAGGTAGCTCAATTGTGATTACCATGAAGATATGACATGTGTATATACGAGGTCCCTTCTAGTAGGCAATATTAGAACCACTGCGTCTTACATGTTGATGACATCATCGTCCAATCAAAACAAAGAACTAGATAACCCACCACTGACAGGGCACGATGATGCAAGCGCACGTCAGGGCTTATTGTATTGTTACTCCCATTCTCATATCGGACAGTGAAGGGAAGGACAAATCATATTTATATGTTTTTTTTTAAAGATAGTATTCCCATCACAAGCGAAGCTGTCGATATCATCAGACGGTTTTGAATTATAGTGAGGAAGAAGCTGCGCTGGTCATCAACGTCACTCTCTGGTCATCAACGTCACTCTCTCGTCATCAACCTCACTCTCTGGTCATTTACCTCACTCTATGGTCATCAACCTCATTCTCTGGTCATCAACCTCACTCTCTGGTCATCAACCTCACTCTATGGTCATCAACATCACTCTCTGGTCATCAACCTCTCAATAGTCATCAACCTCACTCGATGATCATCAACCTCACTCTATGGTCATCAACATCACTCTCTGATCATCAACCTCTCAATAGTCATCAACCTCCCTCTCTGGGCATCAACCTCTCTGGTCATCATCCTCACTCGATAGTCATCAACCTCCCTCTCTGATCATCAACCTCTCTAGACATCATCCTCACTCGTCATCAACCTCTCTGGTCATCAACCTCTCTGGTCATCAACCTCACTGGTCATCAACCTCTCTGGTCATCAACCTCTCTGGTCATCAACCTCACTCGTCATCAACCTCTCTGGTCATCAACCTCACTCGTCATCAACCTCTCTGGTCATCAACCTCTCTGGTCATCAACCTCTCTGGTCATCAACCTCACTGGTCATCAACCTCTTTGGTCATCATCCTCACTCGATAGTCATCAACCTCCCTCTCTCGTCATCAACCTCTCTGGTCATCAACCTCTCTGGTCATCAACCTCACTGGTCATCAACCTCTCTGGTCATCAACCTCTCTGGTCATCAACCTCACTCGTCATCAACCTCACTCGTCATCAACCTCTCTGGTCATCAACCTCTCTGGTCATCAACCTCTCTGGTCATCAACCTCACTCTCTGGTCATCAACCTCACTCTCTGGTCATCAACCTCTCTCTCTGGTCATCAACCTCTCTGGTCATCAACCTCTCTGGTCATCAACCTCTCTAGTCATCATCCTCACTCGTCATCAACCTCTCTGGTCATCAACCTCTCTGGTCATCAACCTCACTGGTCATCAACCTCTCTGGTCATCAACCTCCCTCTCTGGTCATCAACCTCTCTGGTCATCAACCTCTCTGGTCATCAACCTCCCTCTCTGGTCATCAACCTCTCTGGTCATCAACCTCTCTGGTCATCAACCTCTTTGGTCATCAACCTCACTCTCTGGTCATCAACCTCCCTCTCTGATCATCAACCTCCCTCTCTGGTCATCAACCTCCCTCTCTGGTCATCAACCTCCCTCTCTGGTTATCATCCTCTCTCTCTGGTCATCATCCTCTTGTTATCGTCACATCCTCTCTCTCTGGACATCATCCTCTTGTTATCGTGACATCCTCTCTCTCTGGTCATCATCCTCTTGTTATCGTCACATCCTCTTGTTATGGTCATCAACGCGAACAGATAAATATAGTACACGGTTTCCAGCATGGATAGAAACTGATTTAACTTCCTCGTTCCTGTGACACAATGCGCACTACCATATCATACCATGTGGTTACATCTGTTTGTGCATAACACAGGTGCTGGATAGTTCGATGGATCTAATGTCTGAGTGGCAAGTAAAACAAAATATAGATCGATAGATCTAATATCTGAGTGGCAAGTAAAACAAAATATAGATCGATAGATCTAATATCTGAGTGGCAAGTAAAACAAAATATAGATCGATAGATCTAATATCTGAGAGCTAAACGCGACACAAAATAGATCGTCAGATCTAATATCTGAGAGCCAAATAGAACACAAGATAGATCGTTAGATTTAATATCTGAGAGCCAAGTACGATACCAAGTATCCCGTACCAAACATGCTGTCAGAGGTTATTGCATGAAAAGGTTTAGATAGAGGTGAGATAGTCAAAGGTGACTGAGAAGGTTTGTGATAGAGGAAAGTTAGTCAAAGGTGAATGAGAAGTAGTGATAGAAGGAAGTTAGTCAAAGGTGAATGAGAAGTAGTGATAGAGGGGAGTTAGTCAAAGGTGAATGAGAAGTAGTGATAGAGGGGAGTTAGTCAAAGGTGACTGAGAAGGTTTGTGATAGAGGAAAGTTAGTCAAAGGTGAATGAGAAGTAGTGATAGAAGGAAGTTAGTCAAAGGTGAATGAGACGTAGTGATAGAGGGGAGTTAGTCAAAGGTGACTGGAGGTTGTGAGAAAAAAAGGTGATGGTAAAAGGTTACTAATTGCTGTTTGTTTTGGGGCTGCTACAACAAATGACAAGCTTTAGCGCAGGTTTCTAGTACGGGTGACAACTTTAGTAGTAGTCACTTGCTCTGTAGGGAGCACATGCAAACACTTGACAACAGAAGAATTTAGTCCCTAAGGAAGTCATACCTCGGCATTCGGCCCATAATAAATGTGTTGACCTGTTTTGGACATCTCGACATTCCCGCCATTATACATGTGTAGTCTAGTTTTGGACACCTCGACACTCTTGCCATAATACATGTGTAGTCTAGTTTTGGACATCTCGACATTCCCGCCATAATACATGTGTAGTCTAGTTTTGGACACCTCGACATTCCCGCCATGATACATGTGTAGTCTAGTTTTGGACACCTCAACACACCCGCCATGATACATGTGTATTTTTTGTTGTTCTTACATGGGTTAAGCTGAGCAGTGTGACTGTGTGCGTTATTCCTTCTCTTCTATCATAAAATCATACAATAAAGACGCGCAATGTTATTCGTATTCCTAGCTCACCATCAAACACCCACACGCATGACTCTAATAAAGCCAGCAGTGTACCCACAACATTGCCCAACAGTTTCTCTCATTTAGAGCCCACCAATATAATCATTTTCAGAAACAAAAAATACGACATCTCTGCTTATCTCCTCATTCGTTCATCCTCAGATTAAGTTCCCGGTTTCTCTTACAAGGGATAACGTTGTTTTTATGCTTTTTTATCTCCATTCAGCTTTTGTCTCACATCTGTCTCGTGCCGCCAGTATTGTTATCTCTTTTCCTGCGTGAGCCTGCAGCTTTGTAGAATGTTCCACGGTCGTGGTATACACCGCACATGGGCACCTGTCATCTGTCCCAATCCTCATATTGTTGTAAAGATGACCCTTGAGTCTGTTATGCCAGTTCTCTGTCTGAAGATGATGAATTGCTCTTCTCTAGTTAAGTTATAGTACCGGTCCTTGCTCTTCTATAGTTAAGTTATAGTACCGGTCCTTGCTCTTCTATAGTTAAGTTATAGTAGCTGTCCTTGCTCTTCTATAGTTAAGTTATAGTACCGGTCCTTGCTCTTCTATAGTTAAGTTATAGTACCGGTCCTTGCTCTTCTATAGTTAAGTTATAGTAGCTGTCCTTGCTCTTCTCTAGTTAAGTTATAGTAGCTGTCCTTGCTCTTCTATAGTTAAGTTATAGTACCGGTCCTTGCTCTTCTATAGTTAAGTTATAGTAGCTGTCCTTGCTCTTCTATAGTTAAGTTATAGTACCGGTCCTTGCTCTTCTATAGTTAAGTTATAGTAGCTGTCCTTGCTCTTCTATAGTTAAGTTATAGTACCGGTCCTTGCTCTTCTATAGTTAAGTTATAGTAGCTGTCCTTGCTCTTCTCTAGTTAAGTTATAGTAGCTGTCCTTGCTCTTCTATAGTTAAGTTATAGTACCGGTCCTTGCTCTTCTATAGTTAAGTTATAGTACCGGTCCTTGCTCTTCTATAGTTAAGTTATAGTACCGGTCCTTGCTCTTCTCTAGTTAAGTTATAGTAGCTGTCCTTGCTCTTCTATAGTTAAGTTATAGTACCGGTCCTTGCTCTTCTATAGTTAAGTTATAGTACCTGTCCTTGCTCTTCTATAGTTAAGTTATAGTACCGGTCCTTGCTCTTCTATAGTTAAGTTATAGTAGCTGTCCTTGCTCTTCTATAGTTAAGTTATAGTAGCTGTCCTTGCTCTTCTATAGTTAAGTTATAGTAGCTGTCCTTGCTCTTCTATAGTTAAGTTATAGTAGCTGTCCTTGCTCTTCTATAGTTAAGTTATAGTAGCTGTCCTTGCTCTTCTATAGTTAAGTTATAGTAGCTGTCCTTGCTCTTCTATAGTTAAGTTATAGTACCGGTCCTTGCTCTTCTATAGTTCAGTTATAGTACCGGTCCTTGCTCTTCTATAGTTACGTTATAGTAGCTGTCCTTGCTCTTCTATAGTTAAGTTATAGTACCGGTCCTTGCTCTTCTATAGTTAAGTTATAGTACCGGTCCTTGCTCTTCTATAGTTAAGTTATAGTAGCTGTCCTTGCTCTTCTCTAGTTAAGTTATAGTACCGGTCCTTGCTCTTCTATAGTTAAGTTATAGTAGCTGTCCTTGCTCTTCTATAGTTCAGTTATAGTACCTGTCCTTGCTCTTCTATAGTTAAGTTATAGTAGCTGTCCTTGCTCTTCTATAGTTAAGTTATAGTACCTGTCCTTGCTCTTCTATAGTTAAGTTATAGTAGCTGTCCTGGCTCTTCTATAGTTAAGTTATAGTAGCTGTCCTTGCTCTTCTATAGTTAAATTATAGTACCTGTCCTTGCTCTTCTATAGTTAAGTTATAGTAGCTGTCCTTCTTCTCTAGTTAAGTTATAGTACCTGTCCTTCTTCTATAGTTAAGTTATAGTACATGTCCTTCTTCTACAGTTAAGTTATAGTAGCTGTCCTTGCTCTTCTCTAGTTAAGTTATAGTACCTGTCCTTCTTCTATAGTTAAGTTATAGTACCTGTCCTTCTTCTATAGTTAAGTTATAGTACCTGTCCTTCTTCTATAGTTAAGTTATATTACCTGTCCTTCTTCTATAGTTAAGTTATAGTACATGTCCTTCTTCTCTAGTTAAGTTATAGTAGCGGTCCTTGCTCTTCTATAGTTAAGTTATATTAGCTGTCTTTTTTTCGGAAGTCGGGGTCTTCTTCTTCTTACGCTGTCAGACGTCAACTTGAATTTGTTCAAAGAAATCAGCTGTCATCCTGAGGCTGTCGACACCGCCATAGAGGTTTTCTAGTGTTGGCACTGGTGATGGCCACATATGCTTTCTCTGGTCCTCGTATGTTGGGCAATTTTGCAGCAGATGTTCAGCGGTCATTTTCCCTGTACCACATGTGCATTCGTCAGTATCACCTATCTTCAGTTCATGGAAGTCGGGGTCTGCTTATCTTCATTATGTGTTGTTGAAGACGTTACATAATGATTGCTTTATGAACCTTGATTGACGTAGAGAGAACGTACATAATGATTGCTGTATGAAGCTTCATTAACGTAGAGAGAACGTACATAATTCTCTGGCATTTAATCTTGCGCTAGTTTCAGGATCCAATTTCTGCTGATACATTGCGGATATCGAAAAGCAGACGCGAGTGCCATACTGTTAACTGGGGTCATCAGACATGTATCTGATCTCGCGTATCCTGTTTCTGATAAGTATGATCTGTCTGGCAGGGTCTTTGAAGATTGGGGTAGCGAGTGGGGGGTGTGGGGTGGGTTCTGTAAATGGAGAGGGGTGTGAGGGGTGTGGGGTGGGTTCTGTAAATGGAGAGGGGTGTGAGGGGTGTGGGGTGGGTTCTGTAAATGGAGAGGGGTGTGAGGGGTGTGGGGTGGGTTCTGTAAATGGAGAGGGATGCCAAGTGAAGAGATAAATAATGGTGAAATTGAAGAGTTAGGAATGAATACTGATGCTAAAGGCATACGAAATTAATGGAAAATATATAAAGATTTTTAAACATTAATAAAAGGATGAATAACAAAGAAAAACAGGCAAATGAAGGCAGTGGGGAGTGGGAAGGAAACAATCCAACTATTTAAAGATGATAATTTAAACAGACAACAAAAGTCAAATAAATAGACCTAAAGGTGGTATTATATAAACAAGGAATAGGCAGATACAAGAGCGCAAAATCGAAGGGAAATTGCACATAAAGCAACAGATATGCATATATCAAACAGATATATGGGGAAAATGAGAAAACGGAAAAAGAAAAGAGATTGAAGGATAAATCAACAAGATGAAGCAGAAGAAAGAAGGAGACAGTAAAACTGAAGCTAAGAAACGACAGTGAGGGGAAAATAAATAATGAAGTAACGACACAGTAAAAAAGAGTGATATAGATATATAAGTGATATAATAAGTCTCTTTATATCTCTCTTGCAATCTTATTCTTTCTGGCTTACCATCTCTCTCGTTATCGTTCGTCAACTCACGCCTCTATCTCGCCGGTTTTCTTTTCTTTTTTACTCTCAGTATATCTCGTCAACCTCTCTTGTTTTTCTCTCTGTCATTCCCTCTTTCACTCCTCTTCTCATCTTTCTATTCTCAACGTCACTTTCTCTTTCTTTGTCACCAGCTATCTAGCTGTCGCTCGCTCTTTCATTTACATCATCTTTCATCTTCCCTGGTTCTCTTCCTCTATTGTTTTCTCTCGTTATTTCTCTCTTTATATATGTCGTTTTCTCTCCCTTTCTCTTTCACTCTCCTAACATTCCTATCCGCCATTCAATCAATAAATTGCGCAGAACTATTTTGGCCGCCGCTCTGAGCGGCCATTGGATGGCTCTCAAAGGTGAAGGCCACTGACGGTTAAACGCCACTCACCCAGACAAGGAGAAAATAGGCCGAAGGCAGAAATTAGCCATCGACTTTCCGAGGCCACGGCTTCCCTAAAAGCGTACGGCAAGCACCAGAATATTCTTAAACAGTGACTTAGTTGTGCGGAAAGAATGCTGAGAGAGATTTGCTTCGAGACGAAACCGGACACCTTTTTTCTATTGCGCTGGTCAAATCACGCAATGTTATCAAACAAGAATGTCAACAAAATTCTAGAGGGAACTGGCGAAGGAAAGGTCATAGAGAGGCTGTTGTTATGACGTTGCAGTTTCCGAGTTTAATGCCGCAACTTGAACAGGAAAACTATAAATGCACAGGGAACCAATGGAGACGGACATATTACATGTTGCTTGAGATATTTCAGAGCAATAGAATAGAACCGTTTACACTTAGGAAAGTAGCAGACGACTGTTTTTTAAATATTTTATATAAACACTCACACACACTCACTCATTCTCACACGCACGCACGAACGTACGCATACACACACACACGCACGTACGCACGCAAACACACACACACACACACACATGGACGCACGCACGCATGCACACAAATATATTAAATGAAGATACAGAATGAGGATCGGAAGATGTCAGCCAAAGACAAACTTCGTACCGAAAGACACAAAGCGGTCACCACAATACATGATACAGTCTAACAGTAGATATCAAGTTGAGCAGATGGGACAGCACTTGCATCGTAGTGAATGAGGTGACAGACACTCACGATTCGTAGCTGGCTTCTTGCATTAGGGTCAGTAGACCAGAGCTTACCAAGACCCTATTCTGCATTCAAGCGGCGGCCCTGGAAACAGGCTGCACTAGTGTATTCTGGCTAAGAGAATGGGGATCGAAGTAGGAAGGTAAACCAGATACACACACAAAATAAAACACCCTAAACCGGATGTGCCTGACCAAAAAGCGTAGATAATGCAGCCCCGCTTTAACCTACGCCACAACGTCCTTTCTAGGACAAAAGCCGAAGAAGCAAACTGACCAGAGAAGATGGACAGGACTTGCTCTCATGCTGGATGTGCTCATACCCAAGCAACTGATGTACGGGCGTGCTCGGGACAAGCACACGCTAGCAATGGGCACAGAAAAAACGCTACAGAGGTTCCTTTTAAGAGTCTCAGGCGCTTCGACGTTGATGCCCCCTCAAGGGAAACGGTTTGCACAGAACTGTTCCGCCTGGCACACTAGAATCACACAATGTGCTCAGATCGCGATGCAGAATTTCATCACCGAAGTTCAGAGAAAGGCTGATGCCCGGAAGAACAGAAAGCACAACGACCACATGGCTGACTCCACTTACGTGTGCCCCAAGTGTGGTAGAGTCTGCCGTGCCAGGATTGGACTTTGCAATCACTTGATATCACATCCCGAAGAATAAGTTTGATAGTGTTGACATTTTAGCTTCCCATATGCAACTTTTCATATCAAACTGAACATCACAAAGTAAATGTAGTCTCACAGCAAAAACTGCTGTTGGGTATGTACAAGATGAAAGTTTGTTTCTTTTTCTCTAAAGGTATTCCTAATACGAGCCCAGTGTCGTAGTTTATAGCGAACCTGTGATATCTGCGCCTTTCTTTCGTTTCTTATGCGATCAATGCTAATTTTAAAATATATATTATAATAATCAAAATACATGTATTTGTTTATCCGTCATGCTAAAATCTTCACGATGACAAGCTCTAACACGTGACATTCTTAGAAACCATTCTGTTCGTAATTTCCAGGTCAGTCCCAATATGTTTAGTTTACTGCTTCTTTCAGTTTCTCGGTTATTTAATAGCTTAAACCCCCTAACGATGAACTGATCTATATATATATATATATATATATATATATATATATATATATATATATATATATATATATATATATATATATATATAAGGCGGTTTTGTCTTGACGATGTAATTTGCGCTGTATTTGGATTATAGTGAGGAAGAAACTGCGCTGGATATATATATATAAATATATATATTTGAGTCAGCGCGACATAGGAGTGAAAAGTCCCTTTCCCAATCTCAACGCACGACGTTCGAATCCCGCCGTTTACTGTTTGGCAGATACGGTTGCTGTACCGTTTCTCCGCGTACTGAAAGTAATGGCGGCCTATCGTACTGCACACTTGCCAAGAAAAATACGTTTTTAATGTGAACAATTTATTAAATCAAATCTCATCTGCAAAACACACTTAATGTATATTAAAAGAAACAAGACCCTGGTCCATATAGACTGCTTGAGTATCCTGTTTATATTAAAATATGTTAATGCTATAAAGAGACCGCTTGAGTGTACCATGTTTTGGCACCTCATACTGTGTGTGATACAAGAACAGAAACCAGATTATTGTCAGTAGAATTTTCAATCCCTGTCTTTAAAACATGTGGAGTACCGTTCTTGTAGATGTCGTGGCTGACTCCAAAATAACTCCAGGAACTGAAACAATATCTCCAGTTATCATAGCCAACTTGATAACCGAGGAAGAAGAACTAGTTCTCGTGTCACTGTAAGTTCAGTTGATTATCATTATTGCATGTCAATGCTGCGATTCTTTCACAATAACTGGAATTAGTTTTAACGTTGTGGGTAGCTGAATTCCTGCAGGCAACAACCTGATTTAGCATTTTATGCTTTAAGTAAACACGTTGTTCAAATCTTGGTAAACATTTCTTACATGAGTTATAAGACCGTTACCGGGGCTTTCTATAAAAGTAACAAGTCCCAAAATAGCAGGCAGAGAAAATCAATACAGCCACTGTGAGCTGAATTACGTTTCCTATAATATTGCTTTCTGTGAAATATAGCGTTTCCTTGCAGCTGTAACATTGTGGTTATTAAACTTTTTTACAGTGGTAGATATATAAATCACAGAGGTCAGTAGTGTTTTAAAATCAGCCGTTCTTTGCTTTTAGTTCGACGTTTCAAACATACACTGATACACAGCGGATATCCAAGAAAAGGAAACACAGAGGACATTCGATACTCGTATTACAGACACCAACGCATACAAAACCAGGAATCGGTGGAGATTGGCTATGGCAGCATTGTGTTGCTATGGAGACCGACTGAAAAAGTCGTATACAAGTACATACAACAAATCAAACATAAAACAGACTAAAATGTCACTCACGCACATTAGATATTAAGACTACATACAGGAAAACAAAATTAAGGAGGCTATCGAGCATCGTCGTCACCAACAATACCAACCAAATGAATGACACTAACCAACAATACCAACCAAATGAATGACACTAACCAACAATACCAACCAAATGAATGACACTAACTAACAATACCAACCAAATGAATGACACTAACTAACAATGCCAACCAAGTGAATGACACTAACCAACAATACCAACCAAATGAATGACACTAACCAACAATACCAACCAAATGAATGACACTAACTAACAATGCCAACCAAATGAATGACACTAACCAACAATACCAACCAAATGAATGAGACTAACTAACAATGCCAACCAAATGAATGAGACTAACTAACAATACCAACCAAATGAATGACACTAACTAACAATACCAACCAAATGAATGACACTGACCAACATTACCAACCAAATGAATGAGACTAACTAACAATGCCAAGCAAATGAATGAAACTAACTAACAATACCAACCAAATGAATGAGACTAACCAACAATACCAACCAAATGAATGACACTAATCAACAATACCAACCAAACGAATGACACTAACCAACATTACTATCAGTTATTTTAGATTTTTCAACTGGAATCTGAACATGCGTTTAAAAAAGTCACATGTATACGACTTCCAGCTATTTAATTGTTTATTTATTCTTTGTCTATGCCACTCTTCCGTGTTATAAGATCGTCAGTCTACGTGCAGGATTGGATGATTGCATGTCGTTCTTCCTTTGTATTGACAGAGTGGAGTCGATGGGAATGAATTTATTCAGAGTGTCACCTTTCATCTTGGGTTAGTAAGTATATATGAATGTAACATCCTGGATTTGTCCACAAAGAGCAATGCGCTAGTACTAAAATAAGAGATCTCGCCTTGGGCAACATAGATTACGCAACCGAGGGTCACACAGACAGGACGTCGTGGCGTCTAGATCAACAAAAAGCCTTCACCTTTTGACCGGCAAGGCGTTTGCTCAGACGAAGGTGAAACTGAAGAACACATGTGTTTGTCTCAAAGTCTACACCTGTGTTTGTCTCCCAGTCTACACCTGTGTGTTCTCGTGTCTGTTATAGAACTGCCAGTGATGAACAGTCCAAATCGGTCCAGATTGTTCTCGAACGACCCTGAGGGCGGGAAGGTTGCCGAGTGCAGACGAGCAAGCATGTCGCGCCAAATCAACAAATAAACAAGCCAGATATAGAAAAATTGGCAAGCAAAAAAACTGAAAACTTGTGGTTTATGGATCGAAGAAAATTTATCTGAGATCCATTATTTTCTCAAGCTTGATGGCTCTAAACTGAAGTAATGATGCTGCAACCTGTGAGATAAGATGTCGTCTGGGGTTTCAGAATAAAAAGTTCTAGTGGTGACCTAAGATGTTGACGGGGGTTTCAGAATGAGAACCTCGAATGGCGAGCTAAGATGTCTGGGGTTTCAGAATGCAAAGTTCTAGCGGTGATCTTTGGTGTTTGCCGGTGATTTCAGAATAGAAAGTTCTAGCGATGAGTTAAGATGTCGTCTGGGGTTTCAGAATAAAAAGTTCTAGCGGTGAGCTTTGGTGTTGTGTCGGTGGTTATAGAATAAAAAGTTCTAGCGGTGAGCTTTGATGTTGTCGGGGATTTCATAATGATGACCCCTAGCGGTGAGCTAGCTGAAGTCGGGGTTTAGAGTGATGATCTCTAGCGGTGAGCTAGCTGAAGTCGGAGTTTAGAGTGATGACCTCTAGCGGTGAGCTAGCTGAAGTCGGGGTTCAGAGTGATGACTTTTAGTCATAAGCTAGCTGAAGTCAATGATTTAAGAAAAAGGACCTCTAGAAATAAAGCAAGCTGAAGTCGTGGATTTCAGGACAAGACCCTCTGTGGGTGAAGCGAGCTGAAATAGGGGATTTCAGGACAAGACCCTCTGTGGGTGAAGCAAGCTGAAGTTGGGGGTTTCAGGACAAGACCCTCTGTGGGTGAAGCAAGCTGAAATCGGGGGTTTCAGGACAAGACCCTCTGGGAGGGAAGCAAGCTGAAGTAGAGGGTTTCAGGACAAGACCCTCTGGTGGTGAAGCAAGTTGTGACATAGCAGAACAAGTTAGCAGAATTAAAGCGCGACACGGAAAAAAACAGAGCAACCAATCAGCTTCCAGGAAAAGGACACCTTTATCAAAGCCATAAAATAAACTCGACTATACGATATCACAGCCTTGATCGAGTGCAGCAGGTAGCCGTCTCCCGCATGATAACAGGACACAACAGATTGAAGAGCGTAAATTGACCCTATCACCCGCCACGCGTATGCATTATCT